>JAGIQG010000032.1:13169792-14369792 GCA_024679065.1 Sphyrna mokarran | reverse complement strand
TACGACAGTCATGCATCCTGTTCACCACTTCTCAAATACAATACAAGTGAAGAATGTCTATCTTTGGAATTACATGAATGGCACCGGTATGCACCAAAACGCTCGCATAGGCACAGTGGCGGCTATGCATCAACAGCCTATAATGGTCCACCATCCACAGGTTGGTTTACAGAAGGAAATACTATGAGGTATCTGGTGCTGTATTAAAAAAACATGCTTATTTCCTGTTTCATTTATTTTAATTTAGCATTTAAGAATCACATTCCTGGTTCATTCTTTTCCTGAAATATCATCAAAAAATGTAGTTAGAAGTTTTGGATATGGAATTAAAGATGAGAGAGTTATTATTGATCAAGAATTTAAAATTACTGTGTCAAATCTAAAGGCAAGCCAAAACTCCAGTTAAAGTAGTGGAAACTCTGTTTACACATAATTATGTAGAGTTTGGTTAAGGCGATAAGGACATAACAAAAAGTTGCAACTATAGTAATTTATGTGTAGTAGGCTGAAGCTATGGATTTCAGTTCAAATAAAAGACTTCAAAATGTTAATATCTGTTACAGATTTATTATAGATGCAGAAAGGAAGAATGAGGAGAGGCAATGTAATCTGAATGGTACAATCTAAGTGCAGAAGCAGAGAGGACTGGTGGTTCATGCACACAAACCTTTGAAGGTGGCAGGACAAGTGGATAAGGCTGTTAAAATGCCCACTGAATCTTCAGTTTTATAAATGGTAGCAGAGAGCAAGTTAAGCTTAGCCTTTATGAACCACTGGGTTAGGCCTCAGCTGAAGCATTGTGTCCAATTCTGGGCAACACACTTCAGCAAATTACTGCAGCAGCTGGGATCTGACACCAAAAGAAGAAAAAATGCTGGAAAATCTCAGCAGGTCATGTAGCATCTGTAAGGAGAGAAAAGAGCTAATGTTTTGAGTCCGGATGATCCTTTGTCAAAGCTTTGACAAGGAGCTCTCTCCTTACAGGTCTGCCAGACCTGCCTTGATTTTCTAGCATTTTCTCTTACACTTTAGGGTGGATGTGCTGGTCTTCATTAGAATACGAAGGAGCTTTACCAGAATCGGGCTAGGGCCAAGCTCTTTCTGTTATAGAGAGACGAGAAAAGTTGAGAGTGTACACCTTCCAGCAAAGAAAATTTGGCAGAGATGTTTAAAAAAAACTGAAATGTTTTTATGACATAAGGAGGGGTTCTTTCACTAGCAGGAAGATCAAGTACTCAGTTTTCACTTGATGCCTCCCTTTCTGTACTATAATTACATTTTTCAAATTGCATAACAGGATGTTTGAACTGAGTTGTTGGCTTTCAGCGAATATTGCTTGCGTCATTGGCTTCAGTTTGTTGTCGACTTTTCATTTAAGAATACATAAATGAAAGTGCTTGCAGTGTTGGTGTGACCGTTGACATGTAATTTCTACCTTTTATACACAGGCAGTGTACAGAGAAACTTTGTGCCTTGCCCAGCTGTGACAGCAGTCCTGCGGAATCCAAATGTTCCTTTCTTCACGGTTCGCAGTCGCATGGTCCACAGTGCCAACTATCCCTCCATGGCCAGTCAAATGTGCTACCCCCATCCACAGCATAGGTATTAATCATCCAATAGATTTCACTAACAATATCATTGCCTATTCCTGCTGAACTCTCTTCTGTACTTGGACATTTTTAAAAAGAAAATATAACAATAAAGAACAAAGAACAAAACAGCATGGGAAATAGGCCCTTTGGCCCAACGAGCCTGCGCCAACACCCCGATGTTCCCACCTCTACCCGTGATCCCTGTCCATGTTTATAGATCTATGGATTAAAAACCAAATTTGAGACAATTTATATTCCTAACTCTGCAAATTTTAAAATAAAACTGTTAATCTGCCTATGCAGCCATACCAGTTAATCATAGAATCCTACAGTGCAGAAGGAGACCATTCAGCCCATTGAATCTGCACCAACCACAATCCCACCCAGCTCCTTTACCCTTAATCCCATGCATTTACCCTAGCTAGCCCCCCAACACAAGGGGCAGTTTTGCATGGCTAACCACCTAACACGCACATCTTTGGACTGTGGGAGGAAACCCACACAAACACAGGGAAAATGTGCACACTCCACACAGTGACCTGAGCCGGGATTTGAATCCAGGACATTGGTGATGTGGGTCAGCAGTGCTAACCAGTGTGTCGCTGTGCCGACCTTAAAGATGTGTCTATTTTAATCCTGATGATACACATTGTCTTGGTTTTGACTTAATGTAAGTAGCTTAACACGGGTATTTTTAAAACCATTATTATGCTGATATAATATGAAATTGAGAAGTTTATTGCACAAACTGAACTTTTGTAACATTAAAAATTAGAACCAAATTAGAGTTTTCTGTTTTACAAGTATTACAGATCAGTTCAGTAAATGTTTTAAAATCTCTTACTATGTGTTTTCCTCCTGTTTAAAGTAGAACAAAAAACCATTCACCCACTGAAAGCTTTAATGGTTCACCACGGACTCGACACAGGCCTCAGAGTGCAATTTGCTTTCCAGAATCTGTACATACCTTTGACAGTTTTAGGTGAGAATACTTCAAACATTTATTGTCGGTCTGGTCTGGCTAAACTAGACCTCTCAAACAAATTAAAATGCCACAATGTAAATAGTGTGAAGCAGCTTTAAGATAGGACTGTAAAATAACAAAGTATTAAATGCACTGTGACAACAATAGCTTATAGTTTACAGGGCAACTTTATCATTTTAATCTAGAAATATTTCTGCTGCTGTTTTACAGATGTAATCAAAAAGTAAATCAACACCAAAGAAGCTGTTATGAAAACTGACCCAAAACATAGTCAAAGAGGCAGGTTATAATGAGAAGGGGAAGTGGTAGGGCTTGCTTTCACCTGAAACTTAAGTTGACCAGCCCTGTTAATACTATGCCCACAAGAGCAGGTCAGAGGCTAGGAATTCTGTGGTGAGTAACTCAGCCTCTTGACTTCCTAGAATCTATCACTATCTCCAAGTCAAGGAGCCTTTGCTCCGAGTAAAAGCAATGAATGCAGCTCCAACAATGCCCAAGAAGCTTGGTAACATCCAGAAATAAGTACCCCATCCACAACTCATAAAATATTCACTCTCTCCACCACCAACGCATGGTGCAGAAGCAAGTACCATCTACAGGATGCACCGTAACAACTTGCCAAATCTCTTTCGGCAATGCTGTCTACGTTCCTGATCTCTGGAAGGACATGGATAGCGGACCTGAGGGAATGCCACTCCCTGCAAATTCCCTGGCAAGCCCCGTACACAATCCTGACTTGGAAATATGTTGATGTTCTTTCGTTGTTTTTTGACCTAATGGAGGGTGAAAGGCTAGTAAGGAGCATTGGAATCGATGAGTCTGGAAAAAAAGTGGGAAAGTATTTGAGCAGCACATTAGCTGAGCCAGATAGTGCTTAGAGGTGAAGGTAGGAAGCCTTTTTAATAGTGAGGAGGCTGATGATGACGGCTTTGCAAGGGAGAAGGGAAGGGACAATTGTTCACGTGTCAACTACTTTAGGGGTCAGAGGTAAAGTCGGGGGATCAACAGTTTAGTGAGAAGGGATTCAGGGGAAGATGTGGTCATTCCTGCAACTCAAAAGCTACGGAATCACTTGCAACAGTTAGATAAAATCTTTGGAACTGCTAGTTGGAGAAATGGAAAGATGGTTAGCTTTGAATATACTGCAAGAAAAGGATGAAACTAATTTAATGTTCACATTTCGCAATGAAAGTTTTGGCCTTGAGCTTGTCATATAATTTTACTTGCTGGTCTGGAAGAACATCTATCTATAGTGGAATAAAACATGATTATTTTGCTTTCTAGCCCTCAACATCATGCACATCACAGCTTGGATCTGACTGGCCCAGATCACAAACACTCGAGTGATTTATCGGAGTCCTCCAGAAGCACAGCACCACACGGAACTCAGTCTCTGCCTGCCAGTGCGCGTATTGGTAACTCTTCACTTGTTAATTTGGGGATACTGCCAGATTTCTTGGCAGTGGAGTGACCATTGAACCATATCTTTTGCTTTCTCAGCAGGTTCATCAAATAGCCTGGCCTTTGCTCCGAGTAAAAGCGGCCGGATTCGAATCCCTTCAAACACCCGATACCCCCGATTAACAACAGGCTCTGACAGAGGTACTCTTCTACAACACATGATTTAACAGTTACAGGCATTCTGGTCATTTTACTCCCCCTTTCCCACCTCTATTTTTCCTCTGGAGCACAATGAGGAGGTGGTTAAGTTATCCGGGGAACGTATGATGTGTGATCAGCTGGTAGATTTGACGATGGTCGTCACAAAGTTTTCTCCAGCTGTAGAACATAAACATCTGGACTCATTTCAACACTTTCAAGTGTTTATAATTGGAAATTATGGTCACAGAGATCTGTATTGTGTTTCAAAGTAAGGACATTTGCTATTGGAATTATGCATAATTCATATGTTACTAAAAATGTTTAAGCCCTTGTTACCATTTTGACATTGTTTCAGTTATATTGGGTGGCACACGGGAGTAGGGTCTGGGTAGAATTGTGACCAGCGCAGATTTGATAGCCGAATGGCTGCATTCTGTACTGTAGGGATTCTATTACACTGCAGACAGCTGGCAGTCTGCTCGTATCTGTTCCAGAGCTAGATTCAGGCTTAAATTTCTCAATTGATTTTGATAATTTTGTTTGCACACAATCCAGAAATTTGAGATTGGTCTAGTTAGGTCTGCCAAATAAATAAGAGCTCTGCGGGTGTGGAATGTGGCAGATATTCATAATCGTCTTAGTGTGCTACTGTTATCAACTGTAAAAAGTTAAATTGAAGTGTTTGTGAGGATTCCTTTTTCTACTCAGTTGCTTGCTCAACCATATTGGTGACTTGGTTGATTCAGTGCAGCATGAATTGGATGTGACTGAACAAAGCATGGCTCTTAGTAATGGCCTTGCCAGTTTAATCTATGAAAATTGCTTAAATCTGGCCCTTTCAGAGAAGTATGATGGAGATGCTTGTGTTTCACTATTTTTTTGTAGATAAATTGGGAAACCAATTTAATTTGCTTTAATCAGATCAATTTAATACATTGTTTGATATTCTTTACAGCATGTATCTATCGCTAGCTAGGTCAGCATTTATTGTCAATCCCTAATTGTTATTAAGATGATGGTGAGCCACCATTTTGAACTGCTGCTGTACATGTGGCGTAGGTCCACCTACTGTGATGGTAGGAAAGAAGTTCCAGGGTTTTGACCCACTGTCAGTGAAGGAACGGCAATATATTTCCAAGTCAGGATGGTGAATGGCTTGGAACGAACTTGCAAGTGATGGTGTTCCCATTTATCCGCTGCACTTGTCCTTCTAGATGGAACTGGTTGTGGGTTTGAAAGGGGTGCTGTTTAAACATCTTCAGTGAATTGTTGCAGTTTGTAGATAGTACACATTGCTGCTACTGAGCATCGATGGTGGAGGGACTGAATGTTTGTAGATGTGGCGCCAATCAAGCGGGCTGCTTTATCCTGGATGGTGTCAAGCTTCTTGCATGTTGTTGGAGCTGCACCCATCCAGGCAAGTGAGAGTATTCCATCACACTCCTGACTTATGCATTTTAGATGGTGGATAGACTTTAGGGAGTCAAGAGGTGAGTTATTTGCTGCAATATTCCTAACGTCTGACCTGTTCTTATAGTCACTGTGTTTATGTGGTGAGTCCAATTGTATTTCTGGTCAATGGTAACCTCAAAGATGTTGACAGTGATGGTTACACCATTGAATGTTAAGGACAGTGGTTAACGTGTCTCTTATTAGTAATGATCATTGCTTAGTGTTTGTGTGGTATGAATGTTATTTGCCACTTTTGGCTCAAGTTTCAATATTGCCTAGATCTTGTTGCATTTGAAGGTTGACTGCTTCAGTGTCTGAAAAGTCGCAAATTGTATTGGATATTGTACAATCATAGGCAAATGATGGATGGGTTGCCCAACAAGTGGGTTGCTTCCTGGATGATGTTGAATTTATGTTTTGGAGCTGCACTCATCCAAGCAAGTGGAGAGTACTCCATTACAGTCCTGACTTATGTTTAATAGATGATAGACAAACTTTGAGGAATCAGGAGACGATGAGTTAATCACCATAGAATTCCAGGCGTCTGACTGCTCATGTAGTCGCTGTATTTGTAGGGCTTCTAATCAGTGCAAGTACCAAGTGTATGGAAGGAGTGGAATGATTTTGCAAGTACATTGCAATTTAAAACCTTGTCTCCTGTTTTACCAAAGTAATGAGTTAACCATTTCTAATGCTGTTTATCACAGACGTAGTAATGCATCTGCACAAGAACAAAGACATTTGCCCAGATACTAATGTAGAATTCTACTTTACCGCAATGCATTTGGATTGTCAAACACTTAACAAATCTACTGTATAATGAAGACTGTTATTCTATGCTGGATGTCGAGTCATTTGCTTATTATTTGTTCGGTAGATTCTGACTTGCTATTTGAGCCAATATTTTTAACAACACGCAAGGTAAAGGGCGACACAGTAGCACAGTGGGTAGCACTGCTGCTTCACAGTGCTAGGGACTTGGGTTCAATTCCCGTCTTGGGACAGTGTCTGTGTGGTATTTGCACGTTCTTCTTGTGTCTACGTAGGTTTCCTCCGGATGCTCCAGTTTCCCCTCTCAGTCCAAAGATGTGCAAGTTAAGTTGATTGGTCATGCTAAAATTGCCCCTTAGTGTCCTGAGATGCTTAGATTAGAGGGATTAGCAGGTAAATATGTAGGGATATGTGGGTAGGGCCTGGGTGGCATTGTGCAGAGTCAGTGCAGACTCAGTGGGCCAAATTTCTGCACTGTAGGATTTTTATGAAGTTGCCAATATTAGTGTCATTCAGAGTCAACAATACTTCATATCTTAATGTGATCCTGTGGGTGACTTTTTGTAGAAAACCAAGAATTAAGATTTTGATTTCTTTTACTTTATAAAATAAATCCTTAGCCCAAATCGGAAAGCTGAGAGGAAAGATGCTGCTCTTCAAATATTGAGAAGAATCAAATTATTAATTTCTATCATAGATGTTCAACTGAATTAGTACTTGTGATATGTTCGAGGTTAAACTGAATACCCAGAGGATTTCTAAATAACCCACTTCCTTGTTAATGTGTTTACAATCAGGTTCAGAACGTAACAGCCCTAGTTTGATTACACCCCCCCAGTCACCAATGAACCTGGAGACATCTTCATTTGGCAGCAGCCAATCACAGAGTTCAATTTCTTCTTTAACTAAGATTTCCATCAGTCCTGTATCAACAGGAGAATACAGGAAAGACAGGTATGAATGGTATCTTCCTATTGCGCCGTCTGTATTTAGAATCGTATGACTTGCTGCTTTGCTTCTTCTGGTTATACTGCACAATGAAATATACAGAGCATTCTAAGCACAGGATTGTGTGCAATATGAATGGACTTTTATTAGAGATTACAACCTTACTTTTCAATGACAATCCATTAAAATGCATGGATTACAACTAGTATCATGGATTGGAAGATCAGTCCATTCAATGTGAAGAGTAATTCAGGTAAAATAAATTTCTGACAAAATTATCCAATGTTCAGATTATGATTGAGTTCTAAATTAAATCCTAATGTTGACATCTACAAGTGGAAACTTAACTAATTTGAATTAAATCCATTGTATTTGTTTTATTTTCACTGTCCAAACTGCCATCATGCAGTGACAGGATTAGATTCCATACCTATACCAAAAAAAATCAATCATTGAACAATCACAAATATACTATTGTTACTGACCTAAATCAGGTGATACGTTGACACTGCAGTGAAAAATGTCATGTTTATGCAAAGTACGGTTTTTTTCTTGTAATTGCAGAGTTAAAGTGTTTCTTTTCCTTTCCTTGTTTTAATGGTGATTCTAACTAACCTCTGGGAACTTACTAATTTTCAGTGTCTATATTTAAACCAAATATTACATAGAAATTAGAAGCAGGAGTAGGCCATTCAGTCCTTAAGCTTACTCTGCCATTCATCTTGATGATCAGGTTGATCATCAAATTCAATATTCTGATGCCCCCCCCCTTCCCCTCCCCCGCCTTCCTCCCATATCCCTTGATCCCTTTCGCCACCTCTCTCAACTTATACTCATTCAAATAATAATTTATCTTCCTATTATTGCTACCAAAGTGGATAATCTGACATTTATCAACATTATAATGCATCTGCCATATACATGCCCGCACACTCAGCCTGTCCAAATCACGCTGAAGCATCTCTATATCCTCCTCACAACTCACCCTCCCGCCCAATTTTGCATCATCTGCAAATTTGGAGATAATACATTTAGTTCCCTCTTCCAAATCATTAATATATAATAGTTGTAAACTATTGGTACAGTTAGAGCACTGTTTCACAATCTCAAGCCAATTAAAGAATACTTTTCAATTGAAATCTTCAGGTATGTTCCCAGTGCTTTTTTCATCACCTACACTGGCGGAATTGTGCTTTAAGTATCTGGTTCAAACTTCAGAACCCAGTCCAATTGTTTGGTTCTCTCATCCACGCAGAACTAATGTCTTGTTAATTCAGTCAATCATTTCTTAACACTGTCCACATCTGGCAGAAACACAGGAACATGGGAGTTAGGAACAAAAGTAGGCAATTCAGCTCTTGAAGCATGCAAATCTCAGTTTGTGTGTGATTTATTCATGTTTTGCATATATTTAATGACACTGATGTCAGTTTAATTGCAGCAAAGCCATGCAGTTTGTTCTCTGAAAATCTTTGGTTCACTTTGTGATTATAGTCATTCTGTTGTGGCAGGGCACGATATCTTCTTTCTCCTTTTCCAGCACCCCACATAGCAAAATAACTATTACTTCATAAATTACAAGAGAACATGTCAAATGATGCTCTTGTTAATTCATTTTTTAACATGGAAATACTTTAATATATGCTCTCTAAATAACATAAATCGATTTCTAGATTGCAAGAATAGTGTGATTGATCTACATCTATGAAGGAAGCATTTTGTAGAATTCTTACAGCACACAGAGTTGTGTTATGTTTACATATTCCAGAAGATTCTAGTTTAGTTCCCAATGCTAAAATGCTTTAATGAATCCAGCTAAATAACACAAGTATCAGTCAAAGTTATAAATGTTGGTATTCTGAGGTGATGAGTAATTTTGTTAATGCTGCAACACTTCTATCTATGGGCAAATTTTCAAAGAAACTTGTGATTCTCAGAAGCAGAATTATTATAGATAGCAATGAGGTTTTTTATTCTGCGACTTGAGGTTAATTTTATTACTTGTGACAGCATTAAATAATGGGTCACAAAGCCTTATAATCACCTCCTACCCAGTTGATTGAGTTACTGGACTGGCACAGTAGGTTAGCACTGCTGCCTCTCAGTGCCAGGGACCTGCGTTCAATTTCAGGCTTGGGTCGCTGCCTGTGTGGAGTTTGCACGTTCTCCCGTGTCTGCCTCTGGGTGCTCCGGTTTCCTCCCGCTGTCTGAATGACATGCTGGCTAGGTGCATTGGCCATGCTAAATTCTCCCTCAGTTAACCTGAAAGGCGCAGGAGTGTGGCAACAAGGGAATTTCCACAGTAGCTTCGTTGCAGTGTTAATGGAAGCTGACTTGTGACACTAATAAATAAATTTTAAAAACTTAAGTTTGTGATATAGGACTAACTTTGAGTTTATCAGCGATCCTTATATTTCTCTTATTTCTGACTCAACTTTCTAAAGCATGAAGTTTTTAGGCTTTTTGAACACTTCTTTCTCTACAACAGTTTTCTTTAATTCTGATCCTTCTTTTTAGATACCTATTTCGTAATAGGTCCTTTCTGAGAATTCCTCTCACTCCTAGGCCTCGATTCTCATCACTACGGAGTTTGAGGTTGGCCTGTTATAAATTAACTTGCTTTCTACTTTCCTGTTTGTGATTCTCAAGATTTGCTTTTTTAATGTGTCATTCCCCATTTCTCACTGACTGCTTTGGAAGTTCTTGCATGGCAACTTTAATCCCATGCAAGGTTTGGTGTTGGCTTGAGGCTCTTTTGTTTGCCTGACAGCAGCTATTTGAACATTTAAATGTCTGAAAAGTGAATAAAAATATGCCTTTTGTCGCTATACCAAAGGACACCAAGAACAAAAATAAATAAGAATTTCACTCCGATTTGTAGGTGGACCTGAGGTTTGACCTCATAATTCATTTGTTGGATAAAAACAGCATGCACTGAAGTGGAACTACCTAGTACTGGGCAGATAAATTAATAACAGAATATTCTTTAATGGCTACATTTTCAACCCTTTTAACATTGGCTGTATTTAGCTGTTGAGCCAAATTTAATTTGCATTTACACATGAAGGAATTGGGAATGCTCAACAGATCAGATGGAGCAAAAAAATGATAACATTTCAGGTTGATGACCTTTTGCCAATGCACACCATTTAAAAAGCCTTGGCTTATTAATATCAATGTTTTCTAATAATTTAATATAGTAGTAAAACAACTTTACACCTGATTGAATTATATAGATTTACATATCAAATAAAATGCTGTACACAGAACCACAAATTAAATAGGCTGGTTACAAAGCTTTTAAAAGCCTTTAAATTTGTTATATCTTTCAAGATTTTATTACTGGAAACGGAATGGTATTTTACGCATCAGCTTTCCTTCTCGTTTTATTACAAGTTTTGATACTTTTTGGTGTGGAATTGACATCTTTGATCTGCACGTAATTCACTTCATATAAAATTGATTCTACTGGAAGCTGGTAGAAGAGAAATTTTCCAGTATATCTTTGCCCAGCTGGCTGCTGTCAGGATAGACATTGACACCTCAATGACTTTTGTTGCTCTCGTAGCTTCCTGTAACCATGATTATCACCGTACCATGCAGTATATATTCCGTTCAATTTATCTTGTGCTTAAATTCTTAAAAAGTTAACAAGTTATTCTGTGAACAGATAAAGAATATATTGAGAGGCAATGCAAAACTGCCTTTTTCTTCTGTGCGTTCCTGCTGATTACAGTTAACGATGATCGAATTGGAAAAGCTGTAAGCAGAGAAATTTGCGCTGCGAGGCAATCTTGCTTCCGTTCACTGCAGCTGCTAACTTCACGGCATTCTCAAATGATTTGAGTGAAGAATGCAGCCTCTTGTGCCTACTTGTGTGGAAAGAGACATAGGCCAGAATTTTACTGGCACGCCCGCCCATGGCTCGTAAGATCACATCTGAGGCCAATGGAGAAAGCCAGTAAAATCAGGGCACTAGTCTGCATAATGCCATCATACACAAGCAAATTCGTCTGCGTGCTGTTCTCCTCAAGTCGCATGTTCTCACAATAGGTCAAGTCGCCTCCTGTGTTGGCAGTTCTGTTAGTCGTGCAGCCATGTCCACCCAGCACAGATTATGATCCCATTTTGAATACAGTTCAATTCGTCATCTTGTCTTGCTCAGTTTAAAAGTAAAACAGAAACGCAGATGTTCACTTAGGTTATTTGATTTCCCATAAAAACTTGGGAAGATTTCAATGTTGTACTTGATGGAATGCAAATTGATTTTATTTTAAAGGCCCTACCTACAAGAACCCCGTCATGTGACAGTGCAGAAAGGGGCTGAACCCCTTGGTATTTCGATTGTGAGTGGAGAAAATGGAGGAATATTTGTTTCCAAAGTAATTAGCGGAAGCATCGCTCATCAAGCAGGACTTGAATATGGTGACCAGTTACTTGAGGTAAAGGCATCTGACTAGTTAATTCCGACAGTTAGCTAATGATAATGAGTAAAATCTTATGCCTTTGAAGTTTGTTGCTGTTTTGCGCACGTTTTTACATGTGTTGAGAAGGGGATAATCCCAGTATATCAACATCCAACTGTGATTCCACTCAGTCCATTTACATTATATTGACAGAGAATTGGTAATCTTGCATATTTGCCTTAACGTTTTGGTGGGCTTGTGTGTATGACATTCTTTAAGATTGGGACAGATTTTTGCAGCCACCTGTGAAAGGTATATCTTGGCCTGGATCATCACTTATTCTGGAATTGGAAAAGAGAATGCCCTTCAATTTTCATTACTTTCGTTTCTATTGGGGTTCTTGAAAGGTTCCTTCAGAGTGGGATCTCCAAGAAGGTGGTGTAAGTTATGTCATTGCTTTTTAATTTCAATTAGAAGCTGTACATTGCCTATTCGAACTGGCAGATTCCCATAAGCACTTTAGCGTGGAGATGTATCTCTTTGCTTTCCTAAGTTGCTACTGAGAACATTACTGGGGGCCTGACTAGGCATTTTGTGCAAACCAGTATCCTTTGACGACAGTCACATTCCTTGTTCACTCAGTATTCCCTCAAAGCTTTAAAAACGATGCTAATTTGTTCTGATGGTTTGTCAATGATTATGGTATTGCTTCTCTCTTTACACAAGTCTAAAATTGTGTGAGATCAAGTTAATTACAATTACAATTAAATTACAATTTAATTATTTCCCCGTTTTTTCCAAACTTTTTGTGCTTCCTGAAGTTTCCCCAAAGCCATTGCTGGAAAATGGGGAAATAGATCACTTTCCCAAGGCCACAAACCATCTTCCACTCAGAATTTTGGTTGGCATTACCAATGTTGTTGTGCCATTTGTTCATATTTCACTTGCTAAATTTCTTTCTTCTGATCCACCACATCTGCCCAACAGAAACCAATAGCTCAGTCACCAGGAGTTTGAAGTAATTGCTATTGCAGGGCAGGCTTGACACTCCAAATCCTCCATGCCTTCCTATTAGTATTACACCAGTTTGGCTAAGTGGAAGCACACTTACCACAGAGTCAAAAGATTAATAATTCAAGCCTCACTGCAAATAACCTCTTTGATTTGGTTCATTATTGTCACATATATTAGGATACAGTGAAAAGTATTGTTGCTTGTGCATTATCCAGACAAAGCATTACCATTCATAGAGTATATAGGAGAGAAGAAGAGGAGAGGTTACGGAATATAGTGTTACAGTCATAGCTAGGGTGTAAAGAAAGAACAATCCATGATGTGTTAGGTTCAAAAATCTGACACCAGCAGGGAAGAAGCTGTACTTGAGTCAGTCAGTATATTATCTCAGACTTTTGTATCTTTATCCAAATGGAAAAAGGTGGAAGAGAGTATGTCCAGGGTGCATGGGGTTCTTGATTATTCTGGCTGTCTTTCCAAAGCCTCGGGAAGTATAGACAGAGTCAATGCATGGGAGGCTGGTTTGTGTGATGGATTGGGCTACTTTCATAACCCTACGTAGTTTCTTGTGGTCTTGGACAGAGCAGGAGCCATACATTCAGAAAGAATGCTTTCTATGGTGCATCCATAAAAATTGTTGAGTAGTTGATAGCATGCTGACTTTTCTTAGCCGCCTCCGATCCAACGCTAGGAACTTCACCGAGCAGGTGTGCTACTTTTAAAGCTTTTTTTTAAAAAAGCAGTTACGTTGATGTCATGTCCACCTGTTAAGATGAATAGAATGATCCCAGATTTGGGCAGCAAAGATTTCCATGTTCTGGCCAATATTCATCTTCAGCCAGCACTACTAAAACAGATTCCAGGGTAATTTATCTCACTAATTTGTGTGGTATTTTGTGTGAAAATGGGCTGCTGAGTTCATTGAAACAGTAATTAATTGGCTGTGAAGTCCTCCATGATGCCTGCAAGACATAAAGGATGCAGAAAAAATGCAGATTCTTTTAGTTGCTCTCTCTTCTGTCATTTGTTCTCTTGTCAATCTGTTCAGTTTTAAGAAAGTGTTCTTTGTTGTATACATAGCAATAGAGATGATGTTTTAATATCTTTTAACAGTATAATGGCATTAATCTGAGGAACGCCACTGAGCAACAAGCCCGATTAATTATTGGACAGACAGAACCATGTGAGACTATCACCATCTTGGCACAATATAACCCACATATGTACCAACTGGGTAACCACTCACGTTCCAGGTAAGATTTCAATTCTATAAATTCAAATTTAGACTCAAGTACTGATTTCTCTGGGCAGTTCTCCTGTTTTTTCCCATAGTCTAAAGGTGTGTGGATTAGGTAGATAGGCTATGCTAAATTGCCCCTTAGTGTCAGAGGCACTAGCTAGGGTAAATGCATGGGGCTTTGCGGCTAGGGAAGTGTGGTTGGTGCAGACTTGATAAGCCGAATGGTCTCCTCCTGCTCTGTAGGATTCTATGCAGTAGGTCACTTCCAGTAGCTGCAGTAGAAATGGACATCTTTAGCTTTTCTTCTCTATGTACTTTCATCTTGGGTCATTGTCAGCTATTACCATATCAAAAAAAGCATAATTTTTTATTTTTAAATGGATCATTAAACATTCTATGTGATTTACTGCCCTGTAATCAGGCATGTTTCCAATGAAGTTAGGATGATGTGTAAATTAGTGATAGTATTTAATTTTTTTAAAAATATAATCATATTTATGAATTTTGCACATTTCTGTGGAAAATTAAAAACAAATGTTCTTTTGAAAATTGCATTATAAAAGAAATTGAAATAGAAAATTAATGATGTAATTTGACATGGTGACACAGTGGTTTGCACTCTTGCCTCACAGCACCAGAGATCCAGGTTTGATTCCCGGCTAGGGTCACTTTTGTGCAGAGTCTGCACATTCTCCCTGTATCTGTGTGGCTTTCCTCCCGCAGTCCAAGAGACAATAGGTGCCTTGGCCACGCTAAATTCTCCCTCAGTGTACCCGAGCAGGTGCTGAAGTGTGGCTCTCAGGGGATTTTCACAGTAACTTCATTGCAATGTTAGTGTAAACCTACTTGTGACACCAAAAATATTGCTTATAGATCAATTGTGCTACTGAAGTTGGATGTGGTCCTTCATTTTGTTTCCAAGTTAATACTCTGGTTTATTTCAGTTTTAAGTGGTCACAGCAAAAATTATCTTTTGCCTATTTACTCTAGCATTTTCAGTAAGTTATAGATAGGGAGGAATTTGCTGCAGAATGGTGTTGCTCGATTCTGCACTTTATTGTAGCCGAAGAATTAATTGATAGCTATGAATATATGGCACTTTTGAATGTGTATGATAATGATTGTTAGTTTTATATGATGGTAAGCTGAAAGCCCATCTTGATATTTTGATAATTGATAATCTGTGTGATCTGTGTTGCTAGCTCTCGATTGGAACCAATAAGCAACCATACGACTCCCCAGGGCAGTGGAGCAACAACACCCGACAATCATTCCATAATTGATGCAGTGAGCGAGCAGGATGAAGGGACAATAACCCCACCATCAAAGCAAACTACCCCAACAACTAGTCCCCGTAACTCTATCAGGTTAGTTGTAAAAAGAACTGTTCTATGGTGCTATGACTGAAACTGCTCACTACATATTAACAATAAAGCTTGATCTTTTTATTCTCTTTATATAAAGCATTTGTAATATATTTTATATACAGATTTTGACTCTGGTCAAAGTGGAATTTCCATGATCTGCCATGCATCAATTTCTGGTGGTTGGTCAGTGAACCAAAGAATGCAGGGTGGCACAGTGGTTAGCACTGCTGCCTCACAGCGCCAGGAACCCAGGTTCCATTCCTGGCTTCGGGAACTGTCTGTGTGGAGTTTGCATGTTCTCCCCATATCTACCTAGGTTTCCTCTGGGTGCTTTGGTTTCCTCGCATAGTCCAAAGATGTAAGGGTTAGGTGGATTGGCCTTGCTAAAATTGCCCCTCCAGTATCAGGGGACCTGGCTATGATAAATGCATGGGGTTAAGGGGATAGGGCCTGGATGAAATTATGGTTGGTGCAGACTCAATGGGCTGAATGGCCTTCTTCTGCACTGTAGTATTCAAGGAACAGCCTGCAGTATTCAAATAGTTGCGCTACTTTGAAGCAAATCGTCAGATTTAGCATTAGACAAGCAAAAACAACAAGAAAATGTTTAAGACAAGGCGTTATTCACTGTGGTGTTCAAAGTTATGAGATGTCTGGGTGGAGTAGATAGGAACTGTTTCTGCTGGTGGAAGGATAGAAATCTCGTGGACAGCAATTTAAGTTGATTGGCAAAAGAACAATGGCGACGCGAGGATAATGTTTTTTATTTAGTGAATGGTTAGGATCTGGAATGCACTTCCTTACAGTATAATAGAGCAGATTCAATTGAAACCGTCAAAAGAGAATTGAAAAATTATCTGAAAGGAAAAAGTTGCAGGATTGCAGGTTAAAAGTGATGAGCAGGACTAGGTGAGTTAGAGAGAACCTATGTGGACAATTCGGGCTGCCTGGACTAGTGGTAACAGTTCTGTGCTTTTACAGTTTTATTGTTCAAAACAAAATTAATTTTCAAAATATTGCAGAGTTTGTGCCCATACTTTCGATGTAGCAGTAATTAAATCAATGACAAAATATTTCCTGCAGCCTTATATGTGTGTGACTAATGTTAATATTGTATTTTAAACCTGTGTTTATTTTTATAATTTAGAATTGATCTAGATTACACTACAAAGCTTGTAGCTTTTTAAAATCTGGGTAATAGCATCTAGATCTAGTCTTAAGTAGCTCAAGGCTGTGTTTTTGTTGAAATCGATGGAACTGTTCCAAGAACGAAACTCCTTCTGGTCACTAATGTAGGTTTGAAAAGAGAGAGAGAGAGACCATGTTCAGAGAGTTCCAATATTTGGATGTTAGATGATGACTGGACACGGCTCAGCTGTGATGTCTACATGATTGAACCTTATGCTAAGAATTATCACTTCATCAAAGTATTGGAGGGCTACCAGTGCCAGTAACTGGACCCTACCATGGGACATGATATTCTGGGTTTACGAGAGGTAATTGAACGAGGAAGAAAACATGCTGCTAAGGTAACACTGTGGCACAGTGGTTAGCATTGCTGTCTCACAACGCCAGAGTCCCGAGTTTGATTCCCAGCTTGGGTCTCTGTCTGTATGGAGTTTTCACATTCTCCCCGTGTCTGCGTAGTTCCCTCTGGGTGCTCCTTTTCCTCTCATACTCCCATACTCCAAAGATGTGCTGGTTATGTGCACTGGCCATGCTAAACTCTTCCTCAGTGTACCTAAATAGGTGCCACAGTATGGTGACTTAGGGATTTTCACAGTAACTTCATTGCAGTGCAAATATAAGCCTGCTTGTGACTATTAAATAAAAAAACACTTTGAATGTGACTTTTTTTTAAAATTTGATTTATTATTGTCACGTGTATACAGAAAAGTGTTGTTTCTTGTGCGCTATAGAGACAAAGCATACCATTCATATAGAAGGAAAGGAGAGAGTGCAGAATGTAGTGTTACAGTCACAGCTAGGTTGCAGGGAAAGACAGAGTTTAAAAGAGTTAGAATGAAGCTTTAGAAGCATAGAATGAGAGTAAAAGACAGAATTAGAAGGTACGCTGGCACAGCTTGCAAGAATTCCATAAGGATCCATAAAAGTTACGGAAAAATGGCTTGATTCAGTTTTTCCAGCAAATAAACTGATCCATAGATCAGAGATATTGTAGATTCATTGTCCATTCTCTGCTGAATTTATCATCTCAGTTGGAGCAGTTGTACAATGGTTGGATAAACTGAGTTTGTTCTCACTGGAAGGACGGAGATTGAGGGAAGTCTACAAGATTATGCGGGGCATGCACAGTCAGATACTGTCCCCTCAGGTAAAAAAAAAATCCAGTACCCGGCAACATAGGTTTAAGGTACATTTTTTTTTAAGAGCAACACAGCATGGGAAACAGGCCCTTCGGCCCAACGAGCCTGCGCCGCCGTCATAACTATATAGTAGCAAATCCATTATCCTATTATATTATTCCTATATAATAATATATATATTATTCCTAATATGGAAAACTCTCACTATAGGGACAATTTGTTTTCCAATCAGCCTAAGAGCGAATTTTTGGGTTGTGGGAGGAAACCGGAGTGCCCGGAGAAAACCCACGCAACCACGGGGAGAACGCGCAAACTCCCGCAGACACCGGCCCAATTCCAAGTGTCTGCACAGCCACATCGATAGTCTCTGAGCTGTCATGGTGCCCTTCAGATGGTCCACATAAAGCACTCATTTACGACATGAGGTACCAGGCAACCCATGAATCAACATCCAAGAGCTGTACCCGCACCACCTGCCGAATGCATGCTCAAAGTATGGACCGAATTACCTGTGGAAAAAAGCCGTAGTTAAACAGTCCTAATATATCCCTCTATCTGCATACCGCTCATGTGGCTGTCCAAGAGACCCTTAAACAGCCCCAGCGTGCCTGCTCCCACCACCTTACTCGGCAGTGCATTCCACACCCCCACTACCCTTTGTGTGAAAAACTGCCCTCTAATATTCGTCTTATACATAGCCCCCCTCACCCTATGGCCATGACCCCTCGTCCTATCCATTTCTGAAGGTGGAAAAAGTTTACCTCCATTTACTCTATCTATACCCCTTATAATCTTATACACCTCTATGAGATCCCCTCTAAGCCGACGTCTTTCAAGGGAAAACAACCCCAGTCTATCTAATCGTTCCTCATAAGACAGTCCTTCCATACCAGGCAGCATCCTGGTAAACCTCCTCTGCACTCTCTCCAAGGACTCCACATCCTTCCGATAGTACGGCGACCAGAACTGGACGCAGTATTCCAAGTGAGGCCTAACCAACGTTCTATACAATTGCAACATCAAACTCCTACTCTTGTATTCTATACCCTTTTCTATGAAAGCTAACATACTATACGCTTTCTTTATCACCTTCTCCACCTGTGAAGACACCTTCAGAGACTTGTGAACCTGCACCCCCAAGTCTCTCTGCGTCTCTATACTCCGAATAGTTTTACCTTTTATCCTATAACTCTCTTCTACATTTTTCCGGCCAAAATGCATCACCTCGCATTTATCCGGATTAAATTCCATTTGCCATCTATCTGCCCAGTCTACCAACCTGTCTGTGTCCTGTTGTATTGCCTGACACTGCTCCTCTGTACCCGCCAATCCAAGCATCTTGGTGTCATCAGCAAATTTGCTGATCTCACCACCTACCCCAACTTCCAAGTCGTTTATGTAGACCACATGTGGAAAAGTTTAGAGGAGATTTAGAGGAGGCAAGCTTTCTACACAGAGGGTGATGAATGTTTGGAACGCGCTGTCTGGGGAGGTGGTGGGAGCAGGTACAATAGTGTCTTTTAAGGGACAACCAGACAAATGCATGAATAGGATGGGAATGGAAAGGTATGGACTCCATAAGTGCACATGGTTTTAGTTTGGGCAGACATCATGTTTGGCGCAGGCTTGGAGGGCTGAAGGGCCTGTCTCTGTGCTGTACTTCTCTATGTTCGTTGATATATTAATGTAAAGTGAAAAATGAATAGTGGATAAAGGGATTTTCTAAAAAAAATTATTGTGTCCGACTTTGTATATTTCTTGATAAGTCCGTTGTCCTTGTATCAGCATTTGCCCACAGTTAAATACTTTCCTTATTTTTCTTTTGTGTATTTTTAATTCCGCAGAAAATCAATTGATTCAACCAATCAAATTGCAGAGCCAAGATTTATTTTCCTAAAGAAAACTCAGATGGAATTAGGGATTCAAATTTGTGGTGGAAATTTGTATGGCGTATTCGTGGCAAAAGTGGAAGATGACAGTCCAGCAAGCGGCCCTGATGGGCTGGCACCCGGGGATAAGTTACTGGAGGTAAGAAGATAGAAAGATTTGCATCATTACCCAGCACGAACAATTCACTCAAAATTCTTGTGATTTTTAGCATGATGATAATGTCCAGATTCTCCAAACATTAGAAGTTACATCTAAATTTCTCACACCAATCACACAAACAGTTAAATTGTAGACTATTACACCAGGAGACGGGAAGGATGACATTCAAGCTAAGAATGATGTGATCTTCAGACATGAAACTTCCAGTCATCTCGGGATGAAGAAACTAACTAACTTCTACCCAGCTGATATCTAACTTCACACAGAGTCAAAATGGAACCTTTTGGGCTTTGTGGCTTACATGTTCAGTAAAGCAATGGAGTTATTGTGAAAGCTTTGCATACAACCTTTGAGCGTAATAATTTACATTAGCTCAGCAGCCAAGCAACAATTGCCATTTGCCTTCCACACTCTGGGTTTGTTTTGTAAGTGGTCACATTTAAGTGCTGCATATTTGTAGTGTTCCAGTCATGTAGTGAGGTGACCTCTCTAACCTATAGATTAACTCTTGTCATCGCAGTTATTAATCCACAGTGTAGCAAATAGCATTCATAAATGTTGTGCAGTCAGACACAGTCCTAAATAGCGTGGAATATTCTGAAAGGATTGAAAGTTCATTCATTAGTGATACAATATTAATATTGGTTAATATTAACACTGTAATGAAGTCCCCCTCGTTGCTGCACTATGTCGCCCTTCACTGTTACTGGATCAAAATCCTGGAATTCCCAGTCTAACAGCACTATGGATGTACCTACATCATAGCGGTTCCAGAAGGTACTTCACCACCATCATCTCAAGGTCAAATTATAGTTGACCGATAAAAATGCTGGCCTAGCCAGCGATGCTCACCCATAACAAAAAAGTTTAAAAAGAGAAAAATAAATATTTGACCAGTTGATTGCAACCAGAGGAATAGCATAGGCTCAATAAATTTAGTATAATGTAACAAATTCAATCTCTCTCTCCAAGTGTTGTGTTAAACAGCAGTAGCTGTTGAGGCATAATCTGAAGTCTGTTTGTCAAGAGAATATAATTGGTTTCCTTTTTCGGACACAAATAGAACATGCTGTCACAGCACCATGCAATCAGTTTATGACACTCGCCTAAGAAGAAGATAATGTCTAATGAAGGCAGGTGATTATTAGGATTGTCTGTATCGAAGGCTTTGTTCTGGAGTGTTCCATTGTTTCTTCCTACGTTTTCATTCTTGGATTTTCTATTTTTATTCCATGCGGTGGTTTCCTTCCCTTAAGCGCGACGCTTTAAGCAAACACGTAGCTGAGATGAGTAAATTGCCTCGCAAAGTGCACCTTCTCTGAGCAGGATATCACCCACTGCAACATTTTTGGAACTTACTATCTAGTTTTCACCTCTTGGGCTTAACTGGTGCAGACACATGCAGCCTCTTTCTGTGCCACAAACTTTGTATGATTCTGTTCTATTTTGGGGCCTCCTGTATGGACATCAAGGCGGACATCTGACAATTTAGGGCGGTACAGTGGTTAGCACTGCTGCTCACAGCACCAGGTTCAATTCCTGGTTTGGATCATTGTCTGTGTGGAGTCTGCATGTCCTCCTTGTGTTGGCATGGGTTTCCTCCCACAGTCCAAAAGACATGCTGGTTAGATGCATTGGCCATGCTGAATTCTCTCTTGATATAGTCAAAACAGGCATCAGAGTGTGGCGACTAGGGGATTTTCACAGTGATTTCATTGCAGTGTTACTGTAAGCCTATTTATGACACTAATAAATAAACTACAAAAAATGTAAATGCCTTATCTAAGTCTTATTGTCCTGACAGCGTAGGAGAGGTATTGCAATGTTCTCAAGCTGGCATGGAGACTCAAATCATCAGAATGCTCTGTTAACTTTTATACTAGTGAATATTTCCTTTTCATTAGTAAAGACTGAATGAATGAGAAAGTTTATAAGGTTTGCAACCAATGATATTCTCTCATTTAAAAAAAATAATATCCACCAGCGAAACTCCCTCATGTTTGTCTTGTTTCTTTTGCTGACCTGATGCTGCTTGGAAGTGATTGTAGTTTACTGTTCTGCATCAGTCTCCCTACTTGGGGGTTTGCAAAGCTTTATTTTCTTGCAGACTAAGAAGTCTCACAATATCAGGTTAAAGTCCAACAGGTTTATTTGGAATCACAAGCCTGCAGAGCACTGCCCCTTCATTGTGAACAAGAAGCAGCGCTCCAAAAGCTCGTCCAATAGACTTTAACCTGCTGTTGTGAGACTTCTTACTGTGCTCACCCCAATCTAATGTCAGCATCTCCACACCTCAAGGCTACTCAAGTATCGCTGCCACATTTGCCTACATAACACAAGTCACTGCATTCCCAATGTGACTCATTGTGTAAACCACATATATGTAAAAACTTGCAAAGGTATATATAAACTTTGCAGGCATACCCTGCCTCTACAGTCACTAAAAATGATGAAGGGCTTAATGAAGATGATTAATGAAAATAAACAGATGCGTATGGATTGCACATTAAAATCTGCCAATGGCAGCGTCTTTCCACCAGTGTCAGATGTTGGAAATGCAGCAAGTCAGATGAGTTGATTAGCTTTGTGTACTGTCCTCTTGCTGAACAGGCCAATTCATGAGGCTCTGCCACACATGAAGCGGCTAGTGGTTTTCATTATGAGTTGTTGTTTTTGGTGCCGGCACTTGTTGCTCTGCTATTGTAGCTATTGATTCTCAAGGTGCTACACTCCAGCCCACAAGTGACGTTGCTGTTTTCTTCTGCTGTCAGCTGTCACGTGTCAGCTTCCTTGAAGCAGAGCTTTAGCTAACCTACTGGCTGTCTCATTCTGGCTACCTTGCAAAACAGGAAATCCTGAGTTATTGACTGTCGCCTGAGCCACAAAAGTCACCTCTCTGCATGTTGACTGTCAAAATAGTTGGGTGCTTTACCTTTGAGAGGGCTGCCACGTCTGTGATTTGTACCTTTGACATGAGATGCCTAGAGAGTGCCACAGACAACTTTAATGCATTAAAATATCTTCTACCTAACCAGGCAACAGACAGTACAATCCACAGGAGGGCAGTAGGTCCTCACTTTTGCTAAAATAAAAAAAACATCTGTGTAGCAGTGTGTCCTGACTACTGATTGGACAATTATTTTAATTCACTTTACCCTCCAATATTTGACCAGTCTTTGTATGCACTCAGAGTGCTTGGTAGCTGGTTCTTCAATACTGCATTATGACGGCAATTAATTTTCACATTGCTTTCTGTATTAGTGATTTGTTATCATCTTTGATTAATTTCTAGACAGTCATAATTTCATTTGCCTTAAATATTTTATCTTTTATCAGAAGCTGTTTGGTGATTATCTAATTGCGTGAATAATTTATAAAGTTATGCAGATGGCATTGCTCAATATTAGTGCTTTATTATCTTTTTTATAGCACTATTCATACCTTCCTTTTGTTTATGTTTGTCATTGTTTATAGTGAGATCAACATAAAGGCCTTAGAGAAGGTATGACAAATATATTGATTTTGGTCACTGCAACCATTGTGACAATGCTCTGTGAAAAAATAGCTGGTATCCGTTTACCATATAGCTGGGAAAAATTGGATTCCTAAAGTTTTTATTGAGGGGATAAAAAGTGAAGTCTATGTATAATTTTATAAATTGCAGTTGTATTTTTCCTACCTATTGTCTTCTGATCCAGCTGCACAATTTTACATGTGTTTCAAGTCATGTCAGTACTGAAAATATAATTTTTCGGTATCATTTCAAATCCTGTATCTTGAGACATATGCTTTAATTTTTGGGGATTTACTTCAGTAGCATGGTGCGTGGAAGGTGGATAGCAACAGTGTAATTTCCCATGATTCAGGTATGAATCCTTATTTGTGTAAACATTTTGACGCAACACTAGAAATTGTAGCGAAATAAAAGTTTGGCTTTTTACAGAAGAACCTCCTGAAAATATATTTATCGTGACTGTTTAAATAATTTGGAGCAGGAACGGCATTTATTTAGCCCTTAAATATGGTTGGCAGTCCGTGCTGCCATCATGCTGCATTTGCAAGGGCACAGTATGCAATACAGGGAAACAAAAGAGATGGAAGAAAAATATTCAGCTTCAGAGATGTTTTATGTGAAAATTGCACAGCAAGTTTGATTGTAACCCATTTGCTGGATTGTAGTTGAAGTAGGTGTTAATTCTTAATTATAGTTATGTAACACTTTCATTGCAGTATAATGGCACTGACATGCGAAATGTGACAGCTGAACAGGCCTACGTCGAAATGCTGAAGCCCACGGAAGCAATCTCTGTGAAGGCTCAGTACAGAATAGAGGAATTCAACAAGATCAGAGATGAAGCTGGAGATGGATTCTATATCAGGTATCGTTTGAGATCATCAACTGAGAGTTTTTTACAATCATCACATGGAAAAAGTCAGCACTTCATAGGCAAATTCTAGAGGGTGCATGACAGGCAAAAATGATAAGTGAATATATATATATATTGAGCAACAGTAATATATAATATTGTCAAACAAAACCCAAAAATAGCAGTCGTTAAGTTAGTTTTCTTTACTGTTAATTCTGTACACATACAATCATTTTACGATGAGTACAATGTTAATTTAAGTTTCTTAAGTTGGAAAGATAGTATTATTTTTCTGATACATCACCTCGCACAGTCACACAGACATCTGTGGTGATGTTTTAATTGGCACTGGTTTTATCTTCAGTTCTGTTATGTCTTCAGTTTTTTTACTTTGCTTTGAAAATTTTCTTGTTTATTTTTAAGTTTTATTTATTAATATCACAAGTAGGCTTACATTAACACTACAATGAAGTTACTGTGAAAATCCCCTAATCACCGCACTCCGGTGCCTGTAGGGGTACACTGAGGGAGAATTTAGCATGGCCAATGCAGCTAACCAGTATATCTTTTGGACTGTGGGAGGAGACAAGAGCACCCAGAGAAAATCCACACAGACAAGGAGAGAACATGCAGACTCCGCACAGACAGTTACCCAAGCCAGGAATTGAACCCGGGACTCTGGTGCTGTGAGGCAGCAATGCTAACCAGTGTGCCACTGTGTTTGAGTAATAAATTTGGCAGCAGTCATTTGAGTTGGACAGGAACTCATAGAATCCCCACAGTGCAGAAGGAAGCCGTTCGGCCATCGAGCCTGCACCAACAGCAGTCTCACCCAGGCCTTACCTCCGTAAACTTGTTTACCCTGTGTGTTGGCACTAAGAGGAAAGTTAGCATGGCAATTCAACCTAACCTGCACATTTTTGGACTCTGCTTGTTTTTCCAGAGCACTTTACGACCGAGTTGCAGAAATGGAACACGATCTAAGTTTTAAGAAGGATGACATACTTTATGTTGATGATACTTTGCCGCAAGGAAATTTTGGGTACTGGATGGCCTGGCAGTTGGATGAAAATGCTCAGAAGTTGGAAAGGGGGCAAATCCCCAGCAAATACATGTAAGCATGGCAGGATAGTGTGAGTGAAGAATTAAAAAAACTCCTTTGCAATCAGAAAATGAGAAATTCACTGCATTTTGCTTCTGTGTTTTATAATATACATATCAGTGGCAATCAATTTGCTTCCATGTCAGAAGGTTGTGGGTCCAAGTGTCACTTTAGGGGTCATCTTACAGTCCAGACTGATAATTAGGCAGAGGGAATTCCGCACTGTTGGAATTGCTGACTCCTAAATGAGATAATATCTATATCTGTTCATGGATATAAAAGTTGGCATTGCAGTTTTTTTTTTAGAAACAATGGGGAAAATCTGGCATTCTCACCAATGTTTATCACTCAATCAGTACATCAAAACTGGATAGTGTGAACATTTATCTCATTGTCATGGAATCTTGCCTTGTCCAAATTGGCCGTAGATTTTTAAAGATGGTTTAACAGCCCCTATCCTTTCATTAAAAAGAAACATTGAAGTGAGATGCCTTGGGACAAGCTGAGGACGTAATAGGTGCTATATAAATTCAATTCTTCTTGCTTCATATTAGAGATAAATTTGTGAGGCAGAAGCTGTCAGTACAAGCTGCTATCTTCTGGCTACTTTCAGCTCCCAGTGTCTATGATCATAGTGTGTTTTAGAATGAAGCAAATGTAACCCAGCAGTTAGATATAATGGTAAATAAAGCCTCAGCTACAGTATTTGGAATTCTTCCTATTTTCAGGGCCATTACATTGAGTCACCCAACAAAAAAAGGATCCTTAGCTGAGTATGATGGATCCTTTGGCTCAACCAGTTTCAATTTGTCGCACTTTCTGTATTGTACCTTTATATATGAATTTGTTACTGGGCAAAGTAAAAGTAAAGTTTATTTATTAGTCACAAGCAGACTTACATTAACAATGCAATGAAGTCACTATGAAAATCTAGTCGCCACATTCCGGTGCCTGTTTGGGTATACTGAAGGAGAATTTAGCACGATCGAAGCATCTGACCAGCACGTCTTTGGTGTGTGGGAGGAAACCAGAGCACTCGGAGGAAACCCATGCAGACCCTGCACAGACAGTGACCCAAGCTGGGAATCGAACCCAGGTCACTGGTGCTGGGAGGAAGCAATACTAACCCACTGTGACATCAGGCAAATAGGGTAACAAATTAAAACCTGGGTTTCAAAACAGAATTCTCATGTTTTTGTAGGATGATTAAAAATGCACTCTACAATTTGGTATCAAGTCAAAAAGTGACTGACTATATTGCACGTAGACTCTGAGGTTTAATAGGACACACCAACACCAACCTAAACATTATTGTATATCCTAAGCACATCATTTCCCAAAGGTGAAATGCCAGTGGGATATTCTGATGATTGGCTTATGATGGAAATCTTGTTTTGCTTTCAATGGCTCGTGAATTGGGACCACAGAAAGTAGTGCCAATATAGAGGTGACTGCTCCCTTCAGGTAAAACTAAGTACAGATTATATCAGCACCATATCCAGAACTTAATGATGAATAAGGCAGGAGTCATGTGTGTCATTATTTCTTGACAGTGAAAGACAATGCCAGGAATTATTTCACTATTGTTACAGACTCCAGTAATGGTGGCCTGCTGTGCTCGAATCCTTCAACATTGTTGTTATTTTGTGTTTGATTGGAAAAGCTCGCCAAGGATTTTTACACCTTGTTCAGTGTTGATTTTAACATTATGACCTTTATTATAATTCTGAGGATCCAGAGAGAAATAGGTTGTGACCTTTATACATTTAACAAAAAAAGGCATCAGTTTGTATCGTTTTGTAACAGTCACCTCTGAGTCAGTAAATCTTGATTTCAAACCGTACAATCCAGGAGTTGTGCACGTTCTCGAAGCCAACACTTCATGTCAGTGCTGAAGTAATGCTGCGCTGCCTAAGGTGCCATCTGTTTGATAAGGTGTTAAACTGGGGCCTTGCGTGTCAGCACAAGAAGAATTTTGTGGCACTTTTTTGAAAAAGTGCCCACAAATTCTCGTAGTAACCTGACCTACTCTTGTTCATATTGACAGGATAAAAATAGAATAACGAGTCATCTGTTTCTGTGATTTGAAACATCTTGTTGTTCTTAAATTGCCTGCTTCATTTGTCTATGTCACTACAGAAATTATGGGCCTTAATCTCCAAGCTCCAGGGCAATACCCTAAAGATGTGGTGGGGAATCTCCTTCAATGTTCCCAATTGCCCAGAAATGCAACATTCCCTTGGGCAATCACCCTCCACTGGGAACCATACAAAATTGAAATTGAAAAAATCTTGTGATTCTGAGTCTGGGTTACATCAATAGCTACCCAGGAATGTTAAAATTTACCTCCTGGATAACTATTGTGCAGATCCATGGGACACTCCCACATCTCTTGCTCCCTCCCTCTCTACCGGACTACCCCCACACTTGTCTTTGCCCAATCTCCCTTCAGCCCTCCTCAACCCTTCCCTCTTCAGTACCCACTGTTCCCTTTCCCAAGGAACTGAACTCCCGTGATAACTTTCTAACCCACAGGATTCCATCATCCCCTGTAAAGCATGGGCTGGCATCCTTACTGCTTTTTGTTGTTAGGCCCCAGAGACACATTCGCACTCCTTGGATTCTGTCTGGCCTAAGTTGGAAAGATGGTGAGATAGGATAGGAAGAAAAGTTGAGGTAAAAACCAGGAGTGCAGTAGCAATCTGCCTCTGAATAACCACCTGAGGAACTTCAGGCCCTCATGTCAGAAATCATTCCCAATGGCTTGTGTGCTACTGCGATATCACTTCCTTGCTCTTTAGAGCTCTCATGTTAGTTTTTAACTATGCTGTTGAATGATATTCTGGCAGGATGGATCAGGAATTTTGCAGAAGACATAGTATGTCAGAGGTCAAGGATGAAAATGGCTCAGTGAAGACTCTGTCAGCGGCAGCCCGAAGATCATTCTTCAGACGAAAGCAAAAACACAAAAGGAATAATTCAAAAGATGGAAAGGAGATGTTGGCCCTTGATGCCATAAGCACTGATTCTATCCCTTTGTTGGAAGGTATTTATTTTGTTAATTTTTTATGAAGAAATAAGAACAGAAGAATAAGGATCAGGAGTCGGCCATCTGGCCCCTCGAGCCTGCTCTGCCATTCATTAAGATCATGGCTGATCTTTTTATGGACTCAACTCCTCTTGCCTGCCTGCTCAGCATAACCCTCTATCCCTTTACTATTCAAAAACCTATCTATACTTGCCTTAAAGACATTCAATAAGGTAGCCTCAACTGTTTCACTGGGCAGGAAATTCCACAGATTCACAACTCTTTGGGTGAAGAAGTTCTTCCTCAACTGGCTCCCCCTTATTTTGAAGCCATGGCCCCTAGTTCTAGTTTCACCTGTCAATGGAAACAACCTCCCTGCTTCTATCTTACCTGTTCCCTTCATAATCTTATTTGTTTTTATAAGATCTCCCCTCATTCTTCTAAACTGCAGTGAGTATAGTCCCAGCCTACTCAGTCTGTCCTCAGAAGCCTACCCTCTCATCTCCAGAATCAACCTTATGAATGTCTGCTGCACCCTCTCCAGAGCTAACCTATCTTTTGTCAAGTAAGGAGACCAAAACTGTACACAGTACTGCAGGTGTGGTCTCACCAGCATCTTATACAGCTGCAACATAACCTTGCTGTTTTTAAACTCCATTCCTCAAGGGCAAAATTCCATTTACCTTCTTAATTACCTTCTGCACCTGAAAAACCAACTTTTTTAATTCATGCACAAAGACAAATGAGTGACCAACTCTAGCTGTTAACTTTGGCTTATGTGAAAAGAAGATTGGGAAAGCCCAACTTCTGAGGAGATGTTATTAAAGTGTGTTTAATGGCGAAGCAGAGCTTTAATTTATTGATGTGGACCCTAATCAGCTGTCTCAAAGATGTAAGATTATCATAGTAGTTACCAAGGGTTTCTTTATCTAGTTGTCCTGCATCACTTGCTAAATACAACTCTGATTTGTCATTTGTCATTGCTATTTTAGATATTGTTAAGGTTGACTGTACATTGGCATTTCTTTTCACTGCTAGATTGTGGAAGTTTAGCTTATCAAAGAGTACAGAAGATAGAATGCATTTCGCCGAGGCCTGTGCTAATCTTGGGACCATTAGTGGATGCTGTGAAGGACATGTTAGTTAAAGATTCCTCTGGAAAGTTCTGCAGATGCCCTCTAGGTGAGTGTAAATGAACAGATTTGCTTTCATCCTCAAATATGTTTTTGTGGTTTCTTTGAAGATTTATCTGAATATCAGCGTTTCTTCATAATTACTCCCTATGTTTGATAACCTTCTGAAATGAAGTGTCTTTTTTGCCATTAAAATATTTCTGGTTGTAGTTCTTAAACAATCTTCAAAGAATTGTTATGTTACTTAAATAAAAACATGCTCCATCTACTTGGGAGAAAGAAAACTGTGTTGAGGTACAAGAGGTTGAACTAAAATCAGGGCGTGTGGAAATGCTCAGCAGATCTGACAACATCTGCGGGGAGAGAAACAGAATTAATCGTTGGAATTCTATCGCCCCTGCTTCACCAGGAATCGGAGCTGGCGAGGGGCGGGTAATGGAAATGTTCATTGACCGAGGGTGGAATTTTCCAGTCTCACTCGAGCAAGGCCATAAAATCCTGCCCGTTATTTGAGGCTGTGACCTTGCACCAGAACCCAGGTATTGATCCCCTTTCAACGAGTTTATCATAGAATCCCTACAGTGCAGAAGGAGACCGTTCAGCCCATCCAGTCTGCACTGACCACAATCCTACCCAGGCTCTATCTCCATAACCCTGTGCATTTATCCTAGCTAGTTTCCCTGACACCAGGGGGCAATTTAGCATGACCAATTCACCTAACCCACACGTCTTTGGACTGTCGGAGGAAACCAGAGCATCCAGAGGAAACCCATGCAGAAACTCCACACAGACAGTGACCCAAGCCGGGAATGGAATCTGGGTCCTTGGCATTGTGAGGCAGCAATGCTAACCACTGTGTCAACTGATCTTTATCTTGTGTCATTGCGAATTTTGCAATTTCTTTTCGACCCCAAAGAATCCCTTTAAGCCCTTTTGTTCATCATTTATTTTTGTGGAGAAGACTTATGAATGTCCATGTATACTGTACAGGTAAAGCTCTTGGTCAGACTAGTCAGGTAGAAGTATTGTCACAAAAGGGCTCTAAGAGAGTGAGTGGATATTTGGGATTTATTGCTGGATACTAATCTAATTAAAAGGAAACTCGGATGATTTCTTTATTTCAGTTTTTGAACACAATTCTTTACCTGTAGTAATTTCTTAATTAAGGTGTTCACATCCGACTGTTACTGATCTGCTTTGCTGTCTGATTAGTGACTCGCATTCAGATGTTAGTAAAGCCTCATTGTTAGCTGAAGGCTAGATTACATGATACGATTAGCCGTTTGTTATGAGACAGTCAAATAAAATTGAATCTGTTTGAAAAAAGAACTGCTCCACTAACTAATTTGTGTTTCCATTTTTCAATTCAGAGGTTATGAAGGCTTCCCAGCAAGCTATTGAACGCGGAGTGGCAGACTATCTCTTCATCGATTACAAGAGGAGGAGTGGCCATTTTGATGTCACAACTGTTGCCTCCATTAAAGAAATAACTGAGAAGGTCCCTGTCTCTCTCTCTTTCCTCTGATTTATATGATTTGATCATTTATACTTCAAATTGGCACTACAATGTTTATTGTCAGCTCAACAGGGATACAACTTACTCAATAACGCTTCAAAAGTTATAAGCTGCATGGCAATCTAGATTGGTTTCAGTCCCAGTAGCAAGACTGTGAATATGTTTGCATCTTGGATTATAGAGAAATCATTGCTCTTGCTCACATGTCTTTAAGAGGTTAAAAGCCCTCTGTTTATTTAGATGTTTACGAAATCTAGCTGAAGCTTGCCACGAGACATTCATAAGCACAAGTATTGATGTATTAGTACATTAGTTGTATTGATGTTTATAACAACATTTTACACAATTATGTTAAAGTCCAACAGGTTTATTTGGAATCACGAGCTTTCAGAGCATTGCCCTTTGTCAGGTGAGGAGCAATGCTCCAAAAGCCCGTAATTCCAAATACACCTGTTGGACGTTAACTTGGTGTTGTGAGGCTTCTTACTGTGCCCACCCCAGTCCAACGCCAGCATCTCCACATCATGAAGAAAAGTAGGAGCATTTACATAGCACCTCTCACATCCTCAAGACGTAAAACTGCTGTGTTGCAGTTCACTTGCACACAGCGTGGTTCTGCAAACAGTGACATAGTTATTTAATGGTGCCGGTTGAGGTCTGAGTGTTGGTGAGGTTACCAGCAGAGCACCCCTGCTGTTTTTCGAGAAATGACTTGGAATTCTTTGCATCTACCCTGAGAGAACCTCAGATGGATCCTCAGGTTAACAAATGAATTGAAAGATAAAGATGTGGCAACCTCCTCAGTGTTGCAATGAGATGTCAACCTAGACTCTGTCTGGAATGGGGCTCCAACCTGAGACTTTTTGACTGAGCCAAGGCTGGTACCTTTGTGAATAGTCGTTCTCATTATAAAACGTGATTAGCTGCCGTTATGTTTGTTTTCCTTCATTTTCTTTCTCTTTTTATTCCTAGGACTGCCATTGCTTGCTTGATATTGCGCCACATGCCATTGAGCGTCTGCACCGAATTCACATCTATCCAATTGTTATATTCATACGGTACAAAAACCTAAAGCAAATCAAGTGAGTAGAATCATTTATTTAAAACATTGTGACTAGGGTAGCTCTTCTTAAATGCTGATGCTGGAAATATGAGATCAAAACAGAAAGTGCTGGAAAATCTCAGCAGGTCCGACAGCTGGAGGGAGAATAGAGCCAGCGTTATGAGGCTCGATGAAGGGTCACCCTGACGCGAAACATTGCCTCTATTCTCTCTCCACAGATGCTGTCAGACCTGCTGAGATTTTCCAACATTTTCTGTTTTGGTTTTAGATTCCAGCATCCGCAGGAATTTGCGAGCATGGATTCATTAAGGGAAAATCATGTTTAACTAACTTACTGGAATATTTTAAGGAGGTCAGTGCTGTTGATATGACGTATATGGATTTACAAAAGGAACTTGATGCAGTGCTGCATAACAGACCCATGTGTAAAATTCTAGCTCATTGAATAAAAGGGAATGTAGACACTTACAAAGAACAACAAGCCCTGCAGTCCTCCAGGGTCACTCCAATCACGTTGTCCTATCCAGACCAACCACTTTCCTCTATTCCCCGTTCATTCATATGCCTATCAAGATAAGTCTTAAATATGGCTAATGTAACTTCCTCAACCACCTCATTTGGTTTCCAGGCCCTTCCACCCTCTGTGTAAAAAAAAAAAACTTCCCTTCGCACATCTCCACTGAAACTTTCTCACCTTATCTTGAACTTGTGCCGTCTTGTAATTGTCACTTCTGTCCTAGGAAAAAAACTTCCAACTGTTCATCCTATCTAAACCCCTCATAATTTTATAAACTTCTATCAGGTCGCTCCCTCAGCCTCTGTCTTTCCAGGGAGAACAATCCCAGTTTATTCAATCTGTCCTCATAGCAAATGCCCTCCATACCAGGCAACACCATGGTAAACCTTTTCTGTAGTCTCTCCAAAGCTTCCACGTTCTTCTGGTAGTGTGGCAATCAGAATTAAATACAGATTCCAAATGTAGCTTAACCAACGTTTTATTATAACCGTAACATGATTTGCCAACTGTTACACTCGATGCTACATCTGATGAAGGCAAGCATGCCATATGCTTTCTTCAACACCTTTTGCTGCCACTTAAGGACCTGCACTTCCAGATCTCAGTATGCTTACAATGCTCCTGATGGCTTTACAATTTCTCCATCCAATTTTCCAGTTTATGTCCTGTTATATTCTCTGACAATCTTCTTCACTATCCGCAACTCCACCAATCTTAGTATCATCCGCAAACTTGTTAATAAGACCAGCTAACTTGGATAAGAAATTGGCTGAGCAACAGGAAAGAGAGGAGTGCTAGATGGTTGTTTTTCAGATCAGAGACAGGTTTGTAGTGGAGTTCGCCAGGGGGTCAGTGTTGGGAGCCTTGCTCTTTTTAATGACATGACATTCTTTACCCAGAGGGTGGTAAGGGTATGGAATGCCCTGCCTGCTGCAGTTGTAGATGCGCCAGGTTTGGTGGCGTTTAAGAGGTTAGTAGATAAGTTTATGGATGAAAAGGGAATGGTTTAGGTTAGAGGGTCATTGCTTTCTCTTAACTGGTCGGCGCAACATCGAAGGCCGAAGGACCTGTTCTGCGCTGTAATGTTCTATGTTTTATGATTTCAAAATTTATTGATGATAAGAAGATTGGAAACATTGCCAACTGTGAGAATAGTCCTGAACTTCAAAAGGACATAGACATGTTGGTGAATTGGACAGACAAGTGGCAGATGGAGTTCAATGCACTTCAGTGTATTGCTGTTTCCACAAATGCTGCCGGACCTGCCGAGTATTTCCAACATTTTCTGTTAATGTAGCATATTGTGCTGCTCCCTGAATAAAGTATATCACAGAAAATTGCAAAAGCATGTCAAATTAATATTGATGTACTCAATGCAATGAGGGTGTACTTGTATTACAGGGGGGCAATAGTCAAGAAGACAGCTCACCTCTTCCTTCTCGAGGGCAATTAGGGATGGACAATAAATGCTGACCCAACCAGCAACATCCCGTTTAAAAAAAAACAAAAAAATGCCATTAAGAATTCCATTACATTGGTTTGATCAAACTCCGCAATGATTGCATTGTTATTTACAGAGAGCAAAAGGACCCAATCTTTCTGCGGGACAAAGGTACACAAAAAAAACATTCCAAGGAACAGTTTGAGGCTGCTCAGAAGATTGAACAAGAGTACACCAAGTTTTTTACAGGTAAGCATCTACTGTGTTAGACTGCAGTAGTTAGTGCAGATCTGTAACTCGCAGCAGGGGAGGGGTTAACCTAACTCCAAGATTTATCAGTTCTTAATTTTTATTTGCCAATCACAAGCACTACTGTAGCTCGTCCAGTATTTATTCAAGGGGATTTTGGTGTTCGACAAACCTCAATCAGTTGGAACATTTATAAGTCTTAATTAACTCCATGCAGGCTGAAGTTCTGTGTATGACATTAAAATTCAATATACAAAATATTCTGCAAGGAACACTTCAACATAAGAATTCAATACCAGTTAACGTCCCAAGGGTTGGCACAGCGATTAGTGCTGCTGCCTCACTGTGCCAGGGACCCAAGTTCGATTCCGACCTTGGTGACTCTGTGGAGTTTGCACATTCTCCCCATGTCTACATGGGTTCCCTCCAGGTGCTCTGGTTTCCTCCCACAGTCCAAAGATATGCAGATTAGGAGAGTTGGCCAGGCTGAATTGCCCCTTAGTGTCCCAAGACATGTAGGACTTGCACTGCAGGGCTTCTGTGAGAAATCTATCCAAAAGTCCATTACCAAATTTAGCGAGACCTAGTGGAGATTAGTTGTTGCATAGTTTGAAACTATAACCTGATCCTTATTTACAAAGTGGTCAACAGCACATGATCTCAATCCTATCAGTTGTTAATTCATTTGGACATTTTAAATCTTCTTTCTGGCATTCAGTTTAGAGTATCAGCCTCGATATACTTGGCAAGGTCTAACATTCAGATCCATTCTTTTCTGTAATTTACAATCAATAGAGATCCATATTAGGTCATTATCGCAAGGTGAACCATTGTTCAAGGAAAGATTAAATAAAATGAAGCTAAGTTACACTGGAAATGATTGGTTTGAAAGAATGGTTCAGATTATCTAGACTTGAAAATCTCCATTAATCTTGTTTTAGTATCCTAACATTATGGAATTAATTACTTCCAGTACAGTGAAATAATGTAGACGTTTTAAGTAAAGTGGCATAAAGGCTAAGTTTAATATCCTATCCTCACCTGAAGAATCATTGGAAAATATGAGGCTGTTGTTCCATTTAGTACAAGTCTTAAATTAAGCAACAACTCAGAACACTTACGATAATCCATGCACCAGCTTAATTCTTTCTTGTGGCATAATCCAATCCAAAGATTGAAGCTAAGTTCTAAACCATTTATTGTTGTTTCTTTGGTTTCTCCTTTTGTATTTTGTGTGTACTTTTGATTTGATGAATGCATTTTCAGTGCACTAGCAGTATGATAACACTAGATGGCAGTGCCCAATGCCATTCGGCTGTGAATTTCCAACTACAGGGAACAACTTTAGAGTGCGGATTTCAAAACGTAAAATGCCTTTGAGATTAATGTTACTGCAGGTGTCAGACATTGAAAAACAACAAATGTTTAATCAATAAATGTCCTTACTGGTTTCAGTGGTTAGAAATAAACATGCAGCAGTAATTCAAGGATGCATAGGCCTTATGTTGTTTAATATTTTTTCTGTGCAGTTATGTAGGGCAGAATTTCCCCATCCCCCTGCCACAGGAACCAGAGCGGGTGGGACAGGACCCTGCAAAGATCCAGAGGCAGGATTTTCTGGCCTTGGGCCAAGCATGGCCAGAAATCCTGCCCATAATACTTCCTGCAGTAATGTTACACTGCATAGGCATGACATGATATAGTGAAGATACTGTGTTCTATCCTGGTTTTTTAATTCACTGTAAAATGGTGTATACACAGGGCTGCTTGAAATTGCTTAAAAAAAATCAGATTCCTTCCACTGTTTTAATTTTTTCTTTTTTGCCTTTTGCTTCTCCTGGGAAAATAATTAATGCTAAAGCAATATTCACAAGATATATGATTGGATATGATTAATATTCAATAAGTAGGGTCATTTAATAGCATGTGAGTGAGATATGTATGATATTGCTTGGTTCCTAATCATCTGTTTTCTTCATATCATTCATTAACTAGTTGGAATATTCAAGGTCAGACTTCCTCATGGTAATGGTACGGTCACTGTAAAACTAACATGATAATTATAACTATAAATATTATATAATTGATATAACACTCCAGATGACCACAGGCTACTCTGTACTTTGAGAGAGAGAGAGAGAGGTGACTGGTGGTGATTTAACTGAGGGTCACCACACTTCTAGCAAGGGGCAAGGTTGGGAATGCAGGGCCTTTCGTGAATAACCACAGCCAGTACAGGAATTGAACTCGCACCATCGGCATCACAAACCAGCTGTCTAGCCAACTGAGTTTAAGGTACAGTGAATAGATTTATGGTACCGTGTGATACTGAGTCATTTAGCCTGGGACAGCGCAGATTTAATCCTTGATGAAGTTAACTGAAAGCAGGACCTTCCTGGGCTCATGAGGAGGAACTTTGCGTCTGTAGCCGTCCATTGATCGCTGCTGGAAAGTGTCTGTGAAAATCCAGATGGCGACATAGTCAGGCCACCCATTGTAAAATACACTGAAAATACTGATTGGTCCCTGCAAGGCAAAAAGGCCAAGATGGATGAGGTAACATCTGGGCCGTGCCAGATAAATCGCTGCCTTCAGAAGGAGAGGATAAAAACAGGAGAACATTGAAGCTTAGAAATAGTTTAATTGTTACTTTCCTTTTAAATCCAGGTTATGTTGATGTACCTATTGTGATATTTTCTGAAATGTTAGCTAGAATTTTACAGGAATCGGAACAGGCAAAGGGCTGATCCTGTAACGGTCTGTTGACCTTGGGTGGGTTTTATCTTTTTGGGATGAGCGAGGCCATAAACTCCTGCCCGTTATGTTTTGCTTGTATCATTTATTATTTTTTTGTCACATCCCTTTGAAATATAAATAGTAAGCCGTGAAGATCTGATTACTTGGCTTAAGTAAGCGTTGCAGGGGAATTGAGTGGTTGGCAGGCTTAGAACATAGAACATAGAACAATACAGCACAGAACAGGCCCTTCGGCCTTCGATGTTGTGCCGACCAAAATAAAAAGCAATGCCCCTCCTAACTAAACCATTCCCTTCTCATCCATATACTTATCAACTAACCTCTTAAACGCCACCAAACTTGGCGCATCTACAACAGCTGCAGGCAGGGCATTCCACTCCCTAATCACTCTTTGAGTAAAGAACCTACCTCTGATATCCGTCCTATAACTCATACCCCTTAATTTAAAGCTGTGTCCCCTCGTGCTAGCTTTCTCCATCCTAGGAAAAAGGCTATCACTGTCCACCCTATCTAAACCTCTAACCATCTTATATGCTTCAATAAGATCCCCTCTTAGCCGCCTCCTTTCTAACGAAAACAACCTCAAATCCTTCAACCTCTCTTCATAGGACCTGCCCTCCATACCAGGCAACATCCTAGTAAACCTCCTCTGTACCCTCTCCAATGCCTCCACATCTTTCTTATAATGTGGCGACCAGAACTGCACACAATACTCCAAGTGCGGCCGCACTAGAGTTTTGTACAGCTGCAACATGATGCTGCGGCTCCTAAATTCAATCCCCCTACCAATAAAAGCTAAGACTCCATAAGCCTTCTTAACAACTTTATCCACTTGACTGCCTACTTTCAGGGATAATGTAATAACCCTTGTAATAACTTGTAATAAGGGCTTGTAATAACCCCCAGCAGAAGGTGAAGATTTTGAAAGGGCTTTATGCTTGTGATTACCTGTAGAAATTCTAACCTTGTATCATCAATTTATGATCAAAGAAAACCTGACAAAATGGACAGTCTCTTTCTAACTATTAATCATCCTCCGTCTCTTTGCAGGTATTGTCCAGGGAGGCAGCCTGCCCTACATTTGCACTCAGATCATGACAATTGTTGACCAAGAACAAAACAAAGTCCTCTGGATTCCAGCTGGAACTCTCTAAGATCCCACCCGTACAGCTGGGAATTCACAGATGCACCTGTAAAGGTTTTAAAGTTGATTGTAGCTGTGTTGAGAACGCATTGAAAGAGAGTCTGAAGATTGGAGATTAGACAGAATGAACAGTGTGCTGAAGAGACTTATCGTGAGTGGAAAAATATCCCAGCCTGAAGGCGTTGACTAAACGCTGCTGAATAGGCTTTGAACAAGCATTCAGTGTACTCCTGCAAAGTTAAAAATATCTTCAAATTGGATATATTCAGGACTGATTTTAAAATATATATATATATATTACTCCACCTTCTCTTACCCCTCCCCTCTTCCCCCTTCCTAAAATACAAGTTGAAAGAAGTAATGCTGCAACTAAAACTTAGAATCACACGTTTACAAGTAATGTTTCCTGAGTATTTGTTTTAAATGTTTACGTGAATGTTTATATCCTTATTTCTTATTCTTTGTATTTTGGATAAGACTGAATGGGGTGAAGTTTGTGCATGTGTATAGTCATGTTTAACTGGCTACATGATAGTGCCCCGTGATTTCTATTGGCAGTTTTAACCTAACAAAATTGGTACAGAGTCGGGGGGTGGGGGGATATCATCTAGTTGGGAAAAGGTATTGTGATTGGTACTGTTTTTTGGAGTGGATTATGATTTTCTTTGTGCACTCCTGTAAAAGGGCAGACCACTGCATTTTTTTTTGTTCGTTCCCTTTTGTCTGTCGAAAATATATTTTTCTGCATGGATCTTGATATTTAAACAGCATAATGTATCTGATCATATTGTATAAACTAATACATTAATTGTTGGGCCTAATGATATGTAGCAAGGGGTAATGAGCTATTTAGCTAGGCCTGGCATGCTGATATGACACTTTTTAAAAGTTGTAAATATTAAAGAAAACTTCATCTTGGTGCAATTTTGCAGTATATGTCCAGCAGTTTTTTTTTAAAGGAAGAAAAGTAAAATTCAGAGTGTGTAGCAAGTCAGATAGATTTATTTAACTTTGGAAAAACTATTTCCCTTGCTTGGAGGTTTTGTCTGAGTAAATGTAGTTTATGAGGCACAGTGAATAATTGTAGTGATGCCACTGTCAGGAAATTGGTCATTGAATCGGCAATGCAATGCTTATGTTATGTTTTTCTCTTACCCTCACCCCCTGCCAATATATCGTGCCAAATTGTCAACACTTATATCCTCTGTTATCACGTTGCACTTGTGAATTCTCTGTGCCTAATACCGGACTGCTTTTGGTCCTGTTTGTGTCAGGTTTTTTTTTAAGGCAGTTCGCTGCTGTACCTGGAATCATTCAGAGAAGCACAGGACTTCCTTACATTTCACGAATTGCCCAGCACATGATAACCTTTCGTGCATTCAAGCAAATTGCTTACTCTTGCATTCTGTAATGAAAAGGGATGTTTTCTTGCACACTGTTTCACAAAAAACACAGAACAAAAAGTTTTAACAATTCGACTTAAAACAAAAATTGTACTTACTTTCGACTTCAATTCTAATTTAACATTTGGCCAGGTCGTACATTTGACTTCACATTCTGCAGACAATTTGATTTATTCCTACAAAGCTTGGCCTGACAGTGAGGAAGCTTCCTTTTTTTACATTCAAAGTATATACCGATGGAACTTTTGTTTTGGCTCAATATGGAAATCCAGACTCACTGAACTGGTGGTTTGACCCCTGCACATCTACTGCCAGTGTAAGTTGCTGTAGGGTACAAAGTGTGACAGAAATGGTACAGAGAAACAGGTACTGATGTCTTTCCCTCCCAATCCCTACCCACACGTGCTGAAAGAAGAATGTTACTTTGTATCAAATGTAAAGCGATTGATTAGTACAAGAATAAAGGTCAATTTCTGATATTCAACGTGTGTATTTCTTCAACTTGCCCCTTTGTGTTTGAAGTGGACTGGCTGGATTCTAAGTAAGCTGTTTGACTATCTTATTAGGCCGCAGGCTCCAAACCCAGCAGGGGCCAGCAATGAAGTTTTGCTTTGGGCTCGATGGTCTGAAGAGCAAGAAAAAGTTATTTAGTTTTAGCAGTGTGTTTTGTTCAGAGCAACAGGAGAGGGCAGCACAGTGGTTAGCACTGCTGCCTCCCAGTGCCAGTGTCCCGCGTACAATTCCTGGCTTGGGTCACTGTCTGTTTGGAGTCTGCACGTTCTCCCCGTGTCCCCGTTTCCTCCGGTGCCCCTGTTTTCTCCCACAGTCTGAAAGATGTGCTGGTTAGGTGCATTTGCCATGCTAAATTCTTCCTCAGTGTCCCCAAACAGGTGCCAGAGTATGGCAATTAGGGGATTTTCACACTAACTTCATTGCAGTGTTAATGTAAGCCTATTTGTGACTTACAAATAAACTTTAAAAAAATTTATATTCAACCCCCTTTTGACTCTATTCTGCCATTCAGTTTAGATCATGGTTCATCTGTATTAACGCCGATCTACCCACCGTAGATCTCCAACCCTCAGTACTCCTAACAAAAATCTATCTATTTCAGTTTTGACATTTTCAATTGTCTAATCAGCAGCATTTTGGGCAAACAAGGAGGAAATTTTATGTGTGACTGTAACAGAATGTCATAGTTAGTTTCTCCCCTAACAGTAATGAGGTGGCACAGTAGCACAGTGTTCAGCACTGCTGCCTCACAGCACCAGGGGACCCGGCTTCAATTCCCAGCTTGAGTCACTGTCTGTGTGGAGTTTGCATGTTCTCCCCGCATCTGCATGGGTTTCCTCCCATGGTCTGAAAGACATGTTGGTTAGGGTACATTGACTGTGCTAAATTCCCCCTCAGTTTACCCGAACAGATGCTGGAGTGTGGCAACTAGGGGATTTTCACAGTAACTTCATTGTAATGTTAATGTAAGCCTTACTTGTGACGAATAAATAAACTTTAAATTTAAAAAAAATCTCCCTTTCACTCTGTTAGGAATCAGGGACTCCTATAGGATTCCATTAGACAGATTTGAATACACCTGCAGGATAGGCCAGAGGTTTTAAATAGTAGCTTCTGTGAGCAGAGGCTGAATAAACTTCAGTTGTTTTCGCTGGAAAGACAGAGGCTGAGGGGAGACCTGATAGAAGTCTACAAAATTATGAGAGGCATAGACAGGATGGATAATCAGAGGCTTTTTCCCAAGGTGGAAATATCACTTACAAGGGGGCACAAGTTCGAGATGAGAGGGGGTAAAGTGAGAGGGGGTAAAGTTTGAGGGAGATGTGTGGGGTAAGTTTTTCACGCATCGAGTGGAGGGGGCTTAGAATACACTGTCTGAGGAGGATGAGGAAACAAGCACATTAACAGCACTTAAGAAGCATCTGGATGGATACATGAATATGGAGGAAGTAGAAAGGTACTATCCCAGTAAGGGCAGAACTTTTTGTTTTTAGTTTAATTAGGGCATCATGATCAGCACAGACTTGACAGGCCAAAGGGCCTGTTCCTATATTCTACTTTTCATTGTCCCAACCATTCAATATATCGTGAGCACTAAAGTTTACATCTGTCAAAATGGATCAGATGTATTCCTGGAAAGAAGGAAGGTTCACGAATCAGACAGGACTTCTCATTCCAATCATGTTCATATGAGGATACTGATAGAAATGGAAGATGTGCCTCGTGAGTCTCTTGCTTAGATATTTAAAGCTTCTCAGAGCCGGGGATTACTCCCATGGAGGCTAACGACATTCAAAGAGGGCAATGAATCAGCACGAGAAATTATCAACCATTAACTTGACCTGATTAGAGTAAATTCCCTGATGGGATAGTTAGAAATACTGCTTTTTATTAATTTATTCTCAGAATGCAGGTAACTGGAGAAAGGCTGGTATTTATTGTCCATCCCAAATTGCTTCAAGAGGATGGGGAAGGACTGCCTTTATCAAAGTTTGATGTGACTTGAGTGACTTAGCCACGTTAAAGGGCATTTACAAATCAACCACTGGTACAAGACTGGAGTCACACAGACACACATCAGGTGAAGATAGTACAGTTCCTTTGCTAAAGGACAGTTGAATTTTTACAACCTGTGAGCTTCTTATCCAGTGAAGAGATAATTCGAGACTCTTGATGTTATCTAGAAGGGAGGGTCATCTGTCACCAGTTAGGTTGAAATTTTTGAAGCAGTTACTAGTTGGTGGATAAAGTCAGCAAATGTGGACTGAAAATGCTGCCAGAGCTGCTGAGTTTATCCAGCATTTTGCTGCTTTTATTGTTAATACCAATCCCCGTTTTTCTCCCCTGTGCACAGACCATCTTTTATTGAGTAAAAGCAAATTATTGTGGATGCTGGAATCTGAAACCAAAAGAGAAAATGATGGAAAATCTCACAGGTCTGGCAGCATCTGTAAGGAAAGAAAACAGCTGTCATTTTGAGTCCAAATGACCCTTCATCAAAGTGCTTTGACAACGGGTTATCTGGACCCAAAACATCAGCTCTTTTCTCTCCTTAAAAACGCTGTCAGACCTGCTGAAATTTTCCAGCGTTTTCTCTTTTGGTATCTATTTTTGAGTGTCAGTTTGCTGCAGATATAGAAAAGGCTCCAGCTTCCACTGGTATCTCACTCAATACATCATATCAGGAGTTTTTTTTTAAATAATTTTTGCTCCATTCTCAAAGTTACAAAGCCAGAGTGAACCAGACAGACTTCAATCCATCTTATTGCTTGCTCCGAAAAACAATTCGGATTGCATTTGAAGCCAATTCATGGTCTCCACAAGAGAGACGTACAAGATTCAAGCTGACAAGAAATGACATTGCACCTTGAAGTAAATATTCATCAAATTAGAAGGTAGGTGGTGAAAATTAAGAGGTTATAATTAATAAAAATAAGAATACACTGGTGCAGATACGTAAAAGGAAAGTGGTGGTCTTCAAATTAAGTGCTGACTTCACTCTTGTCATGCAAAACAGTGTTACAGCAGAGAGAAAGGTCTTTTTTAAAAATAGTGAGACCTTTGTCAGTGTTTATCCAGTTAAATTGCCAGTTGTACTCCTGTCAGATCACAATCTTGGCTCTTGTCAACTTAAACCTACAGTCTGTTTGACTTTAAAACCTTTCAGGAATAGAAAGGTTTATACCCTTGCCTGACTGAAAAAGCTTTTCTCAGATTGCCTTGATTATCAGAATTAGTTTTCACAATTGAGGAAAATGTTGATTCATTCAAGATGTGAAACACAAGCAGAATAACTTCCTTAAATATCACAGAAAAATTTGCATTTAACTTTGGAACATTAAAACCTTTATAATACATCAGAACCTTTGAAATGTTACAGCACAGAAAAAGACTATTCAGCTCATCTTGTCTGTACTGGCCAAAAAAACCTAGCCATTCATTTTAATCCCATTTCCTAGCACTGCATAAATAGTCTTGTAGTTATAGCACTTCAGATGCAGATCGAGGTATCTTTTTAAGTGCATTGAGCATTTCTGTATCAAACACCAATTTGGGCAGTGAATTCCAAATGCTCACCACCTTCTGGGTGGAAAAAGCTTTTTTTCCAAGTCCCCTCTAATCCTTCTACCAAATTTGCCCATCAGCTCCCCTGGCTGCCCTACCTCAGCCCTCCCTAATTTTGTGTAAACCTTAATTAAGTCACCCCCTCAGCTCCCCTGTTCTAAGGAGAACAATCCCAGCCTATCCAATATTTCCACATAGCTGCTATTTTCCAGCTCTGGCAACATTTTTGTAAGTCTTCTCTGTTTTCTGGCCATGGCAATTATGTCTTTACTTACTGTGGTGACCAGAACCATGCACCGTATTCCAGCTGTGAACTAACCAGCTTTTTATACAGTTCCTTCTACCAAATATGCTCCCTAATCATTATCCCTCAGCTACCCTGTCTCCCTTACCTGGGCCCTTGTATCCCTGTATTGGTGTGGTTGCATTTCTTAACTGCAATAAGGATTTAGCTAAAGAACTAAATTTGTTGGAGGAAAGAAGAAAGATATTTCTTCAGCATCGTTCTTTGTCAGAAGCATTGAGTTGCTCACTTCTGGGAATGTTAATTCATGGCTTTATCTATAAAGAATTGAAAGCACCTGGTCGAATAGATGAGAAGAGTGGAAAATTTGTGGACCTGGAATGCGATGAGGAAAACGACAAACTTCCACAGTTTGGATGAGGTAAAACTGAAGTCCAGTTTGAAATGTTGGGTGCATGTCACGGGTCACAAGATGCATCCTTATGACCTTTAAATCATCCTGTGTTGACGCCCAATAGCCACTAATAGAAGGTTAACATGCGCAGTAGTGCCAGCAGATAAAACTAATGAAGAAATATAATAACCATATCAATCAAAAAGTATGCGCCAAAGTATCGTCGGCGCTTAACAGAAATCTTCATAAACTTTATAATTGCATTGCTATTTAGTTTGGAAGGGGATGGGGTTACATTTCAATTTGACCTCTCTAAGTTACTAAATTTACCTAGTTTCATAACTAATCTTCGCAGGATAAGCGCTTGGGAGAGATTCCATTTTGAGGATGTTCCATAGAATCCTTACAACACAGAAGAGGCCATTTGGCCCATCAAGTCTGTACGGACCACATTCCACCTCTACCCACAGGATATGAAATTATTGAGAGAGATGGTGAAACTAGAAAGTGCAAACTCTGCAGTGCTATTGTGTGTTATTACGTTTGATATCTTGTCTCCTCTTTAGTCACTGGTACATCTAAGAGTGAAAGAATTGCATAAAGGCTTTCACTTGCTTCAACGCTTTGACCTATCTCCATCTGTCCTTGTAAGTTTCAAAGAACAGAGTGGCAATACTGCCAATCACTGAGTAAGTTTGTAGGTACAGAAGCGAACTGCCTAAAAAGAAGTGACACAAAGAGGAGGACCAAAAGCAACCCTGTATTGGGCACACAGGACTCACAAGTGCAATGTGATTACAGGCTGTAATTGTTGACAATTTGGCACAATATATTGGCCGATGTGTTTTGGCAGGGGGGGATGGTAGGAGAAAAACATAACATAAGCATTGCATTGCTTCATAAAGAAACTTCATCTTGTACAATTTTGCAGTATATGTCCAGCAATTTTTTTAAAGGAAGAAAAGTAAAATTGAGAGTGTGAAGTGAGTCAGATAGATTTATTTAACTTTGGAAGAACTCTTTCCCTTCTTGGAGGTTTTGTCTGAGTAAACATAGTTTATGAGGCACAGTAAATAATTGTAGTGATGTCACTGTCAAGAAATTGGTCATTGAATCGGCAATGCAATGCTTGTTATGTTTTTTTTCTCTCCTTCCCTCCCCCGCCAATATATCATGCCAAATTGTCAACACTGATATTCTCTGTTATCATGGTGCATTTGTGCCTAACACAGGATTGCTTTTGGTCCCTCTGTTTGTGTCACATTCTCTGAGTAAGGCAGCTCCTCACAGCATCTTGCATCACTTACCATCACATGCACCAGGACAATGCAGATGAACGTTGGTCCCAGCAAGGGAGTCTAACTGTATCAGTGAAGAGAAACATTTGCTATTGAATTCCAGAATGGCTCCAGTATTTGTAATACCACGTAGGGATTCTGCTCTGCATGAGTTTGCACGTATGAAGGTTGCTGTCTAAGCAGTTTCATTTATGTGAGGTACTTATGCACAACAGTCGGCAAGGGTGAGGATCAGAGGTGCCCATTAGCTTCACACTCGTGAATGGATGGTTATCTGTACTGAAGTGAGCTTCAAATACTTGGCAATTAATGGATACGAGCATGGAACTTTCAATAGCAAATGTGCCAAGCATAGTGGGAGCATCTCAACAAACTTAAGACTTGCACTTGGGTGCTTTGAGTTCACTTACAAGAGGCTGTCTTGACAGACGTCACACAGGGTGATCAGATAGAGAATGTTTTCAAGGCAGGAATTTATAGCCCTCGTTCTTACCCAAAATTCTGCTGCCCTCCAAATCAGTGGATACACTCGGGCAGCGTCCAGCAACTGTGGCATGCCTGGATGATACTGCTATGCTCAATGCAATGCTACCTCCAGCATTCTGTGCAAGTAACAATAAACCAGTCAAATTGTCATCATCATCAGCCAGTTAAAGTAGAAGTAGATTTTCTAACAAGTTGGTATTGTTTAGAAATTGCTCTGAAGTCAGGTTGGAGAGTTTTGTAGTTTGAATATTGACAATGTTTTACTTTCTTCTCTATGCCACTGTGAATGTGTTGTCACCTAACAATCAGTAGGGTGGCACAGTGTGGTTAGCACTGTTGTCTCATAGTTCCAGGGATCCACATTCAATTCCAGCTTCAGGTGGCTCCGTAGAGTTTGCACATTCTCCCCATGGCAGTGTGGGCTTCCTCTGTGTGCTCTGGTTTCCTCCCACGCTCCAAAGATGTGTGGGTTAGGTTGATTGGCCATGCGAAATTGCCTCTTAGTGTCAGGGGGATTAGCAGGGTAAATACATGGGGTAACAGGGATAAGGCTAGGGTGAGATTCTTGTTGGCACAAATTCAATAGGCCAAATGGTCTCTTTCTGTACTGTAGGGTTTCTAAAATTTCTATGTCTATGATTCACTGCAGGGAATCTATGACTCTATGAATAATGAATCACTATCTCACAAATTGAGCGTTTTTGTTTTTTTGGGAAGGAAAATAAAATGCCAAGTTATTATCTAACAGACCCTGCTGAAACTGAGGGTATGTGGGTAGGTATTAAATTGGGTTCCAGCCCCTCCCATCTCATAGGAATGACCTCAATGATGAAATTAGGGAATTATTTTCATTTTTGAACATATCTGAAAATGGGTCACTGCTTTCATTGTGGGGGTGGGTGGAGGAGGTTCGTGGATCAGGATCAGGAGAAATTAGAGGGAATGAAAAAGTTAATATGTTTTCATTTCTTACTTTTGTAACCAATTTTGTGAGATAGGCTTCTAGAAATAGTGATGATAGATCCTTCTATTTGTTTCAATGGATGTGTTCAGCAAGGAGACTAATTGTTCACTGCCTAGCATTGGTGTATCTCCTATGTGATATGAAGCCAAATCTGACTTGCAGATCTGATTAAAGTCGTCGTAATGAGTTTATCACACACTGCGAGAGGCGCTGGCACTGTCACTGTTGATTAGCAAACTAGAGACACAGGCCAAGATCTGGGGACCTGGGTTCAAATCCCACCATAGCAGAACTCAATAGAAAAATCTGGAATGAGTTTCATTGTTGTTAAAACCCCATCTGGTTCATTAATGTCCTTTAGAGAAGGAAATCCGCCATCCTTACCTAGTCTCCTAGAATACAATCATACAGTGCAGAAGGAGGCCATTTGGCCCATTGTGTCTGCACCAACCACAATACCACCCAGGCTCTACCCTCATAACCCTAAGCATTTACCCTAGCTAGTTCCCCTGACGTTAAGGGGCAATTTAGCATGGTCAATCTGCCTAACCTGCACATCTTTCGACTGTGGGAAACCGGAGCACCTGGAGGAAACCTACACAGACATGGGGAGAACATGCAGATTCTGCGCAGACAGTGACCCAAGCCAGGAATCGAACCCAGGTCCCTGGTGCTGTGAGGCAGCAGTGCTAACCACTGTACCGCTATGCTGCTCTGGCCTACATGTGACTCCAGAACACAGCAATGTAGTTGACGCTTAAATGGAGGGCAGTTAGGGATGGGCAATAAACATTGGCCCCATGACTGAATTTAAAAGAACAGAAATATTTCAGTAGCTTGAGCTGATGAGGAACAATCTGTTACGTCTATCTACTTCAGTCGTCTCTGTTCAAACCGTGATTTCTGAACTGTACAAGCTTCACATGCTGGGAGAACAGAAGGTACTCACTGTCAAATTTTACAGCCCAATGCACAGATGGATCAAAATGATATTTCAGACAGATGACACCTGAACTCATAAATTAAGCCCTGGTGTCCAATATCAATACTTAGCTAACAATCATTTTGATACCTTAAGTTGCAGTTTTTATTCCATCTACATTGCCGAAATTCGTGTCATTGAAATAAAAGCAGCAGTTGGAAGTAACGCTGAGATTTGTGACTGAGGACAGTAAACATATTGACTTTCATTATAACTCTTCAGGGACCCGGGTTTGATTCCAGTCTCAGGTGACTACCTGTGTGGCATTTGCCCATTCTTCCCCTGTCTGTATGGGTTTCCTCCCATGGTCCAAAGATATGTGGGTTAGGTTAATTGGCCCTGTTAAATTGCTCCTTGGCATCAGAGAAGTAGCAGGATAAAAACATGAGGTTACAGGGATTGGGCCTGGGTGGGATTATTGTTGTAGAATCATATAGTGCATTTGGCCCATCAAGTCTAAACCAGGCACAATTCCACCCAGGCCTTATCCCTGCAAACACATGCATTTATCCTAGTTAGCCTCCCTGGCACTAAGGGAAAATTTAGCATGGCCAATGCAACCTAACCACAACACCCAGAGAAACCCACACAGACACACGGAGAGTGTGCAAACTCCACACAGACAGTGATCTGAGTTGGGAATTAAATCCAGACCCCTGGAAGCAGTGGTGATAACCACTGTGCCACAGTGCTGCCCAATGTTCAATGCGGGCTTGATGGGCTGAATGGACTCCTTTTGCACTGTAGGGATTCTAATCTGTGGGGCTGTTAATAACTGAGTTTTATTTTATTTCCAAAGCAGAATGATAAAAGGAATTGAATACCCAGAATCTGTATGATCTACATAAGATGAAACTGCAGTGTAATTGGAAAACTGAGTGTGTGTTTGTTGCTTCTGTGGTACTTATTGACTATATAATCTGATACTATAAGCAATACTGCATCTTAACCTTACGTGTATAGTCTGTATACAGATAGGAGCTTTAAAAATGAATACACAAAACCAGAATACAAGAAAAAACAGTGAACTGTGGATGAACTTTCCATAAAAGAATTGGATAAACATCTGATTAAGAATGAAATTGAAAGATGAAGATATATATGAAAAGGGACAAGTGAATAATCACCATTGCAGAGTCAGTGCATATGGGAAGAGCCATTGGCCTCCATCCAGAAGAATTCTAAATCAACCAATTGTTTAAGTAATTCAAGGGGTTTTTACTGGCACTGTTCTTATCTGGAAATCCAGCCTGTGTTCTTCACAGGTCGACAAATTTCACAATTTCTGTTCTGAACTTTGCTAGCCAGAGCCAATATTCCCTTATGTAATTGCAATTTAGTTTGATATTCTGAATTAACTTTTACCCAATTCCTTAACTGTTTCTTCTTAACTCATTTATGGGACATGGATGTTACTGGTTGGCCAGCATTTATTGCCCATCCCGAGTTGCAATTGAGAGTCAGCCACATTGCTGTGACTCTGGAGTCACACTTAGGCCAGACCAGGTGAGAACAACAGATTTCCTTCCCTAAAGGACATGAATGAACCGGATGGGTTTTTCATGGTTTCATGATCATCAGTAGATTCTTAATTCCAGATATTATTTATTGAATTCAAATTCCAACATCTGCTATGACAGGATTCGAATCTAGGTCCCTAGAACATTAGCTGAGTTTCTGGATTAATAATCTAGTGATAATACCACTAGGCCTTCACCTTTCTGTTAACATATGTAAAGCATGTCAACTGACAACAAAGCAGCTAAAAACGGTAAGAATCTTGGTGCAATTAGCTAGCTTCCGAAATGTATCTTAATAAGTCATCAGGAAAAGTCCTACAATGAAGGTACCTTGAATTTGAGTTTTGAGCAGCTACTAATTCTCAATCTGGAATTTCATTCTGTCCAATGAATTCAACACTTTATCTAATTATTTAGCAACAAGCATGCTTGAGAATCCTATCCACTGACTGAAAATTTTGACCTTTTGCATTAATTTTTCTAATTTATTGAATTATATTTGAAGAATCTTTTCCAAATATCACTGCCTATGTTGACTAACCGCCAGCCTGTGCTAAATAGTAATCCAGGACAAAGCAGCCTGCTTGACAGCTGTGTGTGGCATCTACAAGATGTACTGCAGCAACTCACCTAGGTTCCTGAGACTGCACCTTTCAAACCCAGGATCACAATCGCTTAGAAAGACAAGAATACCTGGGAACATTACCAGCTGGGAACACTATACCGGGAGGTTGTCCTTCTAGTCACTCACCATCATGAAAGATATTGCTGTTTCTTCACTTTTGCTGGGTCAAAATACTGAAATACCCTCCCTAACAGCACTGTGGGTGCACCTACACCTCGGAGATCGCAGCAGTTCAAGAAAGCTGCTCACCACCAACTTCCAAAGGGTAGCTAGGGATAGGCAATAAACACTGGCCAGTCAGCAATACCCACATCCCATAAAATGGAATAAAAAACTAACGTACAGCTCTGTGGATAATTTGATTTATTATTGTCACATGTATTGGTATCCAGTGGAAAGTATTGTGTCTTGTACACTAGACAGACAAAGCATAACATTCATAGAGAAGGAAAGGAGAGAATGCGGAATGCAGTGTTACAATCAAAGCTAGGTTACAGAGAACGATCAGCTTAATGCAAGTAAGTCAAAAGTCTGATGGCAGCAGCTGTTCTTGAGTTGGTTGATACGTGTCCTCAAACTTTTGTATCTTTTTCCTGATGGAAGAAGGTGGATGAGAGAATGTCCAGGGTTCTTAATTATGCAGGCTGCTTTTCCTAGGTAGCAGGAAGTTTCAGTGGGTGGGAGGTTGGTTTGTTTGATGGATTGGGCTACAATCATGATCTTTTGTAGTTCCTTGCAGTCTTGGATAAACCAATATTGGGCCAAATTCATTTTGTGGAGGAACTGGATGGAGTGCTGCTTTAGAATGCAATTGAAGGTTACAGTAATCAATATGGAAAGAAGCAAGTCAACTATTGGGAATTCTGTGCTGCTGGGAAGCATGTGACCACGGTTAACCAGTCAACATAACAAGGATTGGATCAGTAACTTGTATCAATCATTGCCTTTTGTGCACTGTTTGCTCAGGTATGAATACATGATGTTGAGACTTGAAAGAAGTGGAGTGTTTTTGGCCAAGGTAAAGTATGTTATTGACTTCTGTCTTGCTGTGCGATAAACAGCCAGGCTTCATTACAGAAAATTACTGCTCTATTCTGTACGCAATGATGCAGGACCTAAAAGGATTGGCTGTCTGGGCATCAGCACCAAAGGCATTGGTAATTCTGTGATTGTTTTTATTTTCCCCAGGTCTGCTGTGCTTCACAACACTGATGCAAGCAGATGACTATTAGATGGTTGTGGCAGCAGTCAGTCGGGGCAAGATCTTTTGAATTGAATGGCTTGACTCCCAGCCACAAGCCAGTGTGCTGTAAATCTCTTTGAAGTACATATTGTATTAGCAGCTGTATTTACATATTCATCATGAATGGTTTGCCATCTGATGTAGTTGTGGGATAAATTTTTAATGACCCTTTTTGCTCTGATTTACTTTCAAAGGGGATTTTGAATGCATTTTCGCAGCCAATATTCTGTCAGCCTGAAGTCATCAGGGAGCTGGGTAAACCGTAGACTTTGTGCTAGTGAGACACCTTCACAGAACAACAGTTTTTGACAATTGACACATGATAAGCTTCTCCGTTATTTCTGATCTTTCAAGAATAATGAAATCCGTAATTACAATAGATGTAGTCTTTACATTTAATACACCATCTTTACGTATTTAAGTAAAGTACAGCAGCACAGTGGTTGGCACTGCGGCCTCATAGCACCAGGGGTCTGGGTTCAATTTCCAGCTTGGGTCACTCACTGTCTGTGTGGAGTTTGCATGTTCTCCTCATGTCCCCTGGGTGCTCCGGTTTCCCCCCACAGTCCAAAGATGTGTGGGTTAGATGGATTGACCATGCTAAATTGCTGCTTTGTGCCAGGGAGACTAGATAGGATTAATGCATGGTGTTAGAGGGATAGAGCCTGGATGGGATTGTGGTCGATGCAGACGCCTTGTGCCTCCTTCTGTACTGTAGGATTCTAAGTATTTGTATTCTAAATGGGATTATTAGTTAATAACCTAAGCCTTGCTCTTGAAATTTTTTGTTCTATTGCTTATCAAAATCTTAAAGCTACGAGGATGCATGGTACACCAGAACTACAACATATTCTTCTTTCTATCCTTGGGTTCACTAATTTACCCAGATATCGGTCAGATACAGTGCCAGATATTCATTGTTGGGATGTGAGCATTACTGGCTGGCTAGTATTTATTGCCCATCCCTAGTTGTCTTTGTAGGGCAGTTGACAGTCAACCACATTGCTGTGGCTCCAGAGTCACATGTACACCAGACTAGGGGTAAGGATGGCAGATTTCTTTTCCTAAAACACAAGATGGGTTTTTCCGACAATCGACAATAGTTTCATGGTCATCAGTAGATTCTTAATTCCAGATATTTTTAATTGAATCTGCTGTGGTGGGATTTGAACTGGGGTCTGTGGAATGTTAGTTGAATTTCTGGATTAATAGTCTAGCGATAATACCACTGGGCCATCATCTCTCCTGGGATGAAAACCTTATTTGGAAACCACAAACTGAGACCATGATATATTCAGTTGCATTTGGTTTATCAAGGAGCAGTTGAGATGGTCAATATTTTGTGTATTTTCTTGAACTGTTATTGCAGCTTTCTCTCTCATTGAACATCTTTGAAGGTGGCAGAACAGGTGAAGAACAGTTAATAAAGCAGAAAGTATCATGGGCTTTATTGATAAGGGCATAAAATACAAGAGTAAAGAGGTTATGAATTTACACAAGACATTAGTTAGACCTCAGCTGGAATATTGCGTACACATCTGGGCATTGCACTACAGGAGGGATGTGAAAGATTGGAGAGAGTGTAGAAGAGAGTTACATGAATGGTTCCAAGGCTGAGAAACTTGAAAGAAGAAGACAAAGAGATTTGATAGAGATATTCAAAGTCTTGAGGGAGTTGGACAGAATAGATTGGGAAAAACAGGTCTTAGTCTTAAAAGGATTGAGAACAAGAGGGCAATGGATTTGAAGTGATTTGCAAAAGAAGCAAATACGTAAAAAAAGTTTTTTCACACAGTGAGTCATTCAGGTCTGAAATGGCTGCTTGGAAGTGTTGGAGAGACAGGTTCAATCAAGGCATTCAAGAGGGCATTAGATGATTACTTGAATAGAAACCAAGTGCAAGGATATGGGGAAAAGGCAGCAAACAGAGTGGCACTAAGTTGAGATGTTTATTTGGAGATCCAGTGCAGACATGATGGGCCAAATGACCACCTTCTGCACCATAACAATTCTGAGATTCTCTATGGTATTAATATTTCTTTATAATGCACACTAGCAGATTTTTAATAGCATTACTTAATGAGGATAGGATCATTAACTGTAAACAGGCAATACGTCAATGATTATGATGCAGCTGTTTATAATGAGCATGCCTCTATTCAGGTCACAAAACTTAATTGTTGTAAATGGGCACTTCCTAAAAGACAATTAGTGACTAATTTGCCCTTGGGTTAATTAGTGGATAATGTTAAAATTTCAGGAAGTTGAGTGAAGCTACAGGATCTGCTGTGTTAGAGATCACCATTATCAGAGAAGACTTTCAGGAAATGATACTTCACACGACAATAAACACATGGAAATGAAACTGTGTAATGACTGGAGGAAACAGTTGGATATTGTAATTGGAGAGCGGGAGTGCGAGGTGAAACATCAAGAACTTTCTGAACAGATGAACTGCAGTGGTCTGATATCCTTTGCCATCCATAAATATCTTGCGATGATCAGATTCACGTAGAGCCTGATGTCTGCAATTTCCTCCATCCCACCCCCAGCCAAGGTCCATCCTTCTCTGGCTGAGAAGAACTTGGAAGTTTTATGTGTTAAGCAGTTTGCAAAATGTGCACTATTATTTACACTGCCACTGTTTACTATTGGATGGTGATGGGATAGAAACAAAGAAAATAAGAAGAGTTCTTTCAAGCCTGTCCCACCATTCATTATGATCAAGGCTGATCCTCTGTCTCCCCATATATACCTTGACAGCCATAGAATCTAGAAATCTGTCTATTTCCTTCTGAAATATATTTGGCCTCTACAGTCTTCCTTAGTGGAGAATTCCACAGATTCACCAGAGTAAAGTTTATTTATTAGTCACAAGTAAAACTTACATTAACACTGCAATTAAGTTACTGTGAAATTCCTCTAGCCACCACACGCCAGCAGCTGTTCAGATCAATGCACCTAACATGTGGGATGAAACCAGAGCACCCGGAGGAAACCCACGTAGATACAGGCATAATGTGTAAGCTCCATACAGACAGCGGCCCAAGCCAGGAATCGAACCTGGGTCCATGACGCTGTGAAGCAGCAGTGCTAACCCCTGTGCTACTGTGCTGCCTCTGTACTATACCATGGCATTCTCTGAGTGAAGAACATTCTCCTTTTCTCATATGAGGATGTATTTGAAAGGGTCAGAATAACTGAACACCATTGCATATAGTTTGCATTAGATGTCTTTTTGAATGTTCAGTGTTGCTAAGATAATGGGTGGGTGGTGTCTTCAAAAAGAAATAGATTGATCTTGGCAGGCCTTCAAGTTAACTTTGTGACAGTCACAGCTGATGTGTTTGGCTACCATCAGGAACCCACCACAAAAATGGGTCTAGTGTGAGAAAATCCATTGGACTAGCAGCTCTGAGAAATTAGTGGCTTTTGCCCTGACCCGTGGGGTTCCCACCAGCTCAATGCTAGGATGTTAATAGTTCACTGGTGTTCTTCTTAACCAAGTAAAAGACAATTCTAGAAACTCCCATGTGAACATGGTCAATGAATATGACATGTCCCTACAATTGTCTCAATTCAATCTTTTAGTTTGAGCTTTGAACTTTAACCTAAATAAATGGGCACCGAGGTTAAGGAAATGTTAGTCCCACATTGCAAGCTAATGCCTACATACATTAATCTGACAGTAATTCCTGCAGAGACCACATTCCTTTAATTGCCTGCAATAGGAATGAAAATGTTATTCATTTTCAAAAGATCTTATTTCACTGTCTCTGAAGAGATCTTACAGGGCAACATGGTGGCACAGTGGTTAGCAGTGCTGCCTCATAGTGCCAGGGACCCAGGTTCATTTTTGCCTTGGGTCACTTTGTGCCGAGTGTGTACGTTCTCCCTGTGTCTGCGTGGTTTTACTCCAGGTGCTCCAGTCTCCTCCCAGGGTCTGAAAGATGTGCTGGTTAGGTGCATTGACCATGCTAAATTCTCTCTCAGTGTACTCAAACAGGCACCTGAGTGTGGCGACTAGGGGATTTTCACAGTAACTTCATTGCAGTGTTAATGTATGCCTACTTGTGACTAATAAATAATTAAACTTTATAAACTTTGAAAACTTTCCAACCTTTTCCAGTGAGGAATGTGACATTGCAATTTAACTAGCTGGGAAGCAGCACTGATACAATGGGCTAAAATTCCTTGCAGTCCTGTAACAATCATCATAGAATTCCTACAGTGCAGTAAGAGGCCATTTGGTCCATCAAATCTGCACTGATAATGGTCCCACCGAGGCCCTATCCCTGTAACCCCATACAAGTTCCAGCCTTTCCTTTCAATATCTTTACATATTGAGTTATTTCCTCTTGCAATAATTGATTTAATGTAACGAAGAAGGTGTTTGTTTCTAATTTGGGCTTGAGATAGAGTACAAGTATTTCACTTTTTCTGAATCTCCAGAATAAATTAGAATCAGAGACACATATTATTCAGCCCATCAAATCTGTGAAAGTTCTTCGAAAGTGTAATCCTGTTATTCCCAGCAGCACATTCCTGCAATTTATACTCACCAATTATTTGTTTAAATCCCTTTTGTAAAGAAAGCTACTATTGTCTTACTACTGATTCACAAACCATCCCTACTTTTATAATAGATACACATGTAAAAAAATCCTGTCAATACTCACGAGCGTTAATGCAATCTGCGTTCACAAGGGAATACACCAATTGCATTTGTTTCTAACTGTGATAACTGCGAGGAGTTGATCAACAAAGCAGATAAACAAATAGGAGGTTTATTTGGAAAAAGCAAAAATAAGACGGTGATAACAAAGCTTATAAACTCAGTGACTCCCAGCCTGTAACTGTTAATTCCAATTGTCAAACAATTGCCTCTCCACGACTTGCCCAATGGGTCATATGATCCCCGGTAATAATATCCCCCTGCCCACTAAGGCACACTTCACCATAATAACTTTGTTACTTTATCATTGTCTTTGCTTGCACCTCAAATGGTAGGTGGTGCACCACCTTTACACAGCCAAAGGCAACATGCACAAAATTGATTGCAACTAAGGCATAACTGCAAAGAATGGCTGTCTTTCCCCATAATATTTTATAACAGAGAAATTGATCTTTGCATTCGTATAACTCTTAACTCTCTGAACACACATAATTAATTTTGCAAACTGAAAAGTTGCAAGCACGTTTGTAGATTTGGGCAAAATGGTAGCTGTGGTCAATTGGAATGATAGAAAAAGCTAGCTAAATAAATGTGTATGTGTGGTGTATTACGTTTGGGGTTTATTCTCTTATTAATTCCCAAGATCAGTGTACTGTTGGCTAGGCCAGCATCAATTGCTGGCCACTCATTACCTGTGAAGATGGCAGTGAGCCACCACCTTGAATTATAATCCATGCGGTGAACGGTGTTTACTGGTGAAGATTTTGACCCAGTGATTATGTAAGAATGGCAGCGATATGTTTCCATGTCAGCACGTGGCTTGGAGGGAAGCTTCAGGATGGTGGTGACCCCATATGCTCACTTCCTTGATTACTTGGTGGTATGGGTTGTGGGCTTTGGTGCTTCTGTCAAAGAAGCCTTGTGAGATGCAGAATTGGATTTTGTTGACGATACATGCTACAGTCACACTGGGAAGTGGCGGAGGAGTGAATGTTTGAAGGAGAGGGAATAGGGTGCTGATCTAGTGAGCTACTTTGTCCAGTGGTGTTGATGTTCTTGAATATTATTGGAGTTGTACTTATCCCGGCCAGTATTCCTTCAGATTGTAGAATTGAACCCTGTAGATGATGGACAGGATTTGGTGAGTCATATGTGACAAAATTCCCGGTATATGGATCACCTATTGTTACAGTTTTTATATCACTGATCTTTCTTTAATGGCCCACAGGATGTTGATAGTGGAGGAATTTGATCAAGATAATCATAGAATCCTGTAGTGCAGAAGGAGCCATTTGGCCCATCAAATCTGCACTTATTACAGTTCTAATCAGGCCTTATTCCCCCTAACCCCATGCATTTTACCCTAACTAGTCCCTCAGACACTAAGGAGCAAATTTAGCATGGCCAATCCACCAAACCCACACATCTTTGTTCTGCCGGGGGAAACCAGTGCACCCAGAGGAAACTCATGCAGACACAAGGAGAATATACAAATTCCACACAGACAATCCCCACACAGAATCGAACCCAGGTCCTTGGCTCTGTCAGGCAGCAGTGCTAACCAGTGTACCACAGTGCCGCTCTGGTAATGCTCTTGAATGTCAATTCGAGGTGGTTAGACTCCCGAACGGGATGGTTATTACATGACACTTGTGCAGTGTAAATGTAATTGCTATTTTATCAGCCCAAGCTTGGATGTTTTTCAGATCTTGCCGTATGCAAGACTTCATGATCTGAGGAATTAGAAATGGATCTGAGTATTGATTCTACGATTCTATGATTGTGTAATCAGCAGCAAACATCCCCATTCCTGACCTTATAATGGAAGGAAGATCATTGATGAAGTAGCTGTAGGTGTTTGGGCTTAGAACACTACCCTGAGAATATCCTAGGCAATGTATATTACATTCCTCATATTTTGTTAAAAAGACATTTGTTCCTGGGCCTACTGTGATTAATTATTGTATTTATAATTGTGTATATAGCAAGTTGACATAGTGGCACAGTGGTTAGCACTGCTGCCTCACAATGCCAGGGCCTGGGGTTCAATTCCTGGCTTGGGTCGTTGTTTGTACATTCTCTCTGTGTCTGTGTGGGTTTCCCCCGGGTGCTCCAGTTTCCTCCCACAGTTGAAAGTTGTGCAGGTTAGGTTGATTGGCCATTCTAAATTGACCCTGGATGTGGGGTGATTAGCAGAGTAAAGATGTGGAGTTACCAGAATAGAATGGATTGTTCAGTGCAGGTTTGATGAGCCAAAAGGCTCATTTCTGTACTGCAGGGATTGATAAACAATCATGAGAATTTAGCCAACATTGAAACACAGGGAAAATTGGCCAATTGTGACCTCCAAATGTCTCTCAAACGTGAACATTTTAAACCAGTGTGATCATTAATAATGGGACTGCCCTATCCTTACATTTTTTGACATATAGAGTCATAGAGGTTTACAGCATGGAAACAGGCCCTTCAGCCCAATTTGTCCATGTCATCCTATTTTTAGCCCATGTCCTGCTATACTCATATTGCCCATGTAACTCTAAATGCTTTATAAAAGACAAAATTATACCCGCCTCTACTACTACCTCTAGCAGCTTGTTCCAGAAACTCACCACCCTCAGTGTGAAAAAAAAAATTGCCTCCTGGACACTTTCGTATCTCTCCCCTCTCAACTTAAACCTATAGCTTCTAGTTTTAGCTTCCCCTACCATTGGGAAAAATATTAACTATCTTGCTGATCTATGCCCCTCATAATTTTATAGACCTGTATAAGATCAGCCTCATACACTCCAGAGAAAAAATTTCCAGTCTATCCAGCCTCTCTTTATACCACAAACCATCAAGTCCCAATAGCATTCTTGTAAATCTTTTTGGCACTCTTTCTATTTAGTAATATCCTTTCTATAATACTGTGTACAATTCTATAACAGAACTGTATACAGTATTCAAATGTGGCCTTACCAATGTCTTGTAAAACTTCAACAAGATATCCAACTTCTGTATTCAACATTCCAACCAATGAAACCAAGCATGTTGAATGCCTTCTTCACCACTCTGTCTGTAACTCCACTTTCAAGCAGCTATGAATCTGTACCTCTAGACCTCTTTGTTCTGTAACTCCCCCCAACTCCCTACCATTAACTGAATAATCCTGCCCTGGTTCAATCTGCTACAATGCATCACCTTGCATTTATCTAAATTAAACTCCATCTGCCATTCATAATAACTAACTACTAATCATTTGTGTCACTCAGAGATATTTTTTGAAGCAACTCTGTTCTATTTCCTTTTTGTAATCCATTTGCAGTATATATTTATTCACGATTTTCTGGTCTCAAGAAAACAGAATGATCATAACTAATCCTACTTCTTTGTATATTTGTTCCATTGTGATTTAATCAAATGTGCACACTATTTTTAGGATCTTGGTTGAGAATTACACTCACAGGTTTTACCATGTTTCTTTAATTTTAAAAATTCATAAATGTGCCAGTAATATGTCACTGGAGCAACAGAGGCACCACATTGCATGCGTTGTTGAATTTTTATACGTGTGACCATGACACGGGTAACATTTGTTACTTGTGAATTGCCTTTTGTGTAAGAGATGCCCTGTAAGTGACTTCTCTAACATAATGATGTCTGCTGTGAACCAGATCATTTGGCTAATATTTCCCACAAGGAACCATTTTAACACAAGAATAGAAGAATCCGAAGAGAAAACATTAACAGATCTATTAGAGAAGAGGCAAATGAACAAAAAAAAGGTTTATTTTGCCCCTTGGAGAATGCAGAATGTGAATAGAATGTTAATATTGTGGTTATATTCTCATTTCAGTTCTTCAGTGTTTGATGTAGTTTGGCGCCAAGGACCCAAGTTCAATTCCTGGCTTGGGTCACTGTCTGTGTGGAGTTTGCATGTTCTCCCTGTTTTTGCATGGGTTTCCTCCGGGTGCTCCGGTTTTCTCCCACAATCTGAAAATGTGCGGGTTAGATGCATTGGCCGTGTTAAATTGACTCTTAGTGTTGGGGGATTAACTAGGGTAAATGCATGGGATTATGGGGATAGGGCCTGGCTGGGATTGTGTCAGTGTAGATTCGATGGGTCAAATGACCTCCTTCAACACTGTCGGATTCTATGATTCTACAAGCACAGCCCAACACTGCCCCCCCCCACCCCCACCCCACTTCTCCCACTTTATTTGAAGTCAAATAAAAATTTTCACAGACATCTTCAGCCTCTCTTTACAACAATCTAAGGTCCCTATCTGCTTCAAGAAGACGACCATCATCTCAGTACCTAAGAAAAACCAAGCAGTGTGCCTTAGTGACTATCAGCCGGTGGCTCTGACATCCATCATTATGAAGTGCTTCGAAAGGTTAGTCATGGCACGAATCAATACCAGCCTTCCGGACTGCCTGAATCCACTACAGTTTGCCTATCACTGCAACAGATCCACAGCAGACACCATTTCCCTGGCTCTGCACTCAACTCTGGAACACCTAAATAACAAGAACACCTATGTCAGAGTCCTATTAATTGACTACAGCTCAGCCTTCAATACCATTATTCCCATGAAACTCATCTCCAAACTCCATGGCCTGGGCCTCGGCACCTCCCTCTGCAACTGGATCCTGAACTTCCTAATTCTCGGACCACAATCAGTAAGGATAGGCAGCAACACCTCCTCCACGATCATCCTCAACACCGGTGCTCCACAAGGCTGTGTTCTCAGCCCCGTACTATACTCCTTATACACTTATGACTGAGTGGCCAAATTCCCCTCCAACTTGATTTTCAAGTTTGCCGATGGCACCTCCGTAGTGGGTCAGGTCTCAAACAATGATGGGACAGAGTACAGGAATGAGATAGAGAATCTGGTGAGCTGGCAACAATAATCTCTCAATGTTAACAAAACGAAGGAAATTGTCATCAACTTCAGGAAGCGTAAAGGAGAACATCCCTCTGTCTACATCAACAGGGACAATGTAGAAAGCGTCAAGAGCTCCAAGTTTTCAGATGTCCAGATCACCAACAATCTGTCCTGGTCCTCCCATGCCAACACTTTTGTTAAGAAAGCCCACCAACACGTCTACTTTCTTAGAAGACTAACGAAATTTGACATGTAGCTACAACTCTCTAAAATTTTTACAGATGCATTATAAAAAGCATTTTTTCTGGTTGTATCACAACTTGGTATGGCTCCTGCTCTGCCCAAGACTGCAAGGAACTACAAAAAGTCATGAGTGTAGCCCAATCCATCATGCAAGCCAGCCTCCCATCCATTGACTCTGTCTACACTTCCCGCTGCCTTGGCAAAGCTGCCAGTATAATTAAGGACTCCACGTACTCTGGACATTCTCTCTTCCACCTTCTTCCTCCAGGAAAAAGATACAAAAGTCTGAGGTCATGTATCAACCGATTCAAGAATAGCTTCTTCTCTGTCGGGCTTTTGAATGGACCTATCTCACATTAAGTTGATCTTTCTCTACACTCTAGCTATGACTGTAACACTACATTCTGCACCCTTTCCTTTCCTTCTTTATGAATGGTATGTTTTGTCTGTATAGACTGCAAGAAACAATATTTTTCACTATATGTTAATACATATAACAATAATAAATCAAATCAAAAATGAAAGCCCTGCACATCACCTTCCCACCCACCCCTGTTCTGTCTCCCATAGAATACAGTGGTTGGGTAAGTTCTCAAACAGCCCACGCACTTCATTTATTTGACCCTTCAATGGCCTCATTTCACTTCTGATATTATAATATGGGGAAAGTGGAAGCAAAACAGGCAATCTAGCAGTTCTTACTGCATGGCTGGCTGTCGGGCAAGTGAAGGGTGGGGAAAGGGCGCTGTACCTCTTTTGGGGTCCTCCATGCTTAATGGAGACAGCTCCCAGTCCCAGCATTGGAATGCCTCCCCTTCCCTGACCCCTGACACACAGCTCCTGATCCATGAACATTGCTACTCCAAGCACTGCTGTAGTTCCAGCAGTGGCCACTAGTGCTTCTGGGACTGCAGAGCTGCTGGCCAACCTGATTGGCTGACAGCTGTCCAGGATGGGACTTCCTTCTCCCAGATGGGGACATCAAATGCCTCAGGAAACCTGACTGGAAAGGAACATAGTTCATTACTGAATGCAAAGTAAAACCACTATTGTGGTGTACAAATGTTAGTTCCTGCTTGGCAGGTAGGTCTTGTATAGCCTGTCAGGGGTACTCATGGCATCCCTCACAGTGTACTGCTGGGTTCCCGCTTCTAGACAATTGATCACCACGCCCCCCCCCCCCACCTCCCATTCCCTTGTATTGAGAAACTGGAAGATGACTGAAAGTAGATCACATTAAATTCAACTCGAGATTAACTTCCTGTTCCAATTTATTCCCACTGTATCTGTCAGAATAGTCAAATATTTAACAAAAGCAAAATGCTCCCAGAAATACGCAGTAAAGACAGAAAATGCTCGAAGATATTCAGCAGACTGGACAGCTCTTGCGGAGAGAGAAGCAGAGCAAAATGGAGCTTCACTTTCTGCATGTCAACAAAATAGCTATTTGATCGCTGGTGAAATCAATCATATTTCCATGGCTCAATTGCATGGAAAAAACATCTGAGTGAGTTCAGGGGATTAGCCTGAATTGGAATGAATGGATGATCATTAAATTGTAATTTATGCAAAGCTGGTGATTAACTGGGATTTCCTTTTGCAAGTATCCACTGGACTAGTTTGATCAACTAGCTCACTTGCTGTTAAATATTGATGGTTAGATCTAACTTTTCATTGGTTTTTGACATGGTACCTGTGTTTGTATGTAGCTGTTCACCAGTTTCATTGTTGGATATGTATTAGATTATATTATTTTATATTAGTTAATATAAGGAAGATACATGTTGCTTGAGAAGTCAGCTGAGTGAGTCTTGGAGTATGGTATTAACATTGAAACATTGAAACTAAAAGCAAGAGTGGGCCATGTGGCCCTTCGAGCCTGCTTCGCCATTCATAACGATCATGCTGACCATCAAATTCGATACCCTGATTCCCCTCTTCCTCCAAACCATTGAACCCTTTAGCCCCAAGAGTTATATCTAATTTCTTCTCGCAATCAGACATGTTTGGCCTCAACTACTTTCTGTGTCAGTACATTCTAGGCAGCACAGTGACTAGCACTGTTGCCCCACAGCACCAGGGACCTGGGTTCGATTCCCAGATTGGGTTATTTTGTATGTGGAGTTTGCATGTTCTCCCCGTGTCTGCGTGGGTTTCCTTCAGGTGCTCAGGTTTCCTCCCACAGTCTAAAGATATGACCGACTTGGTTAGGTGCATTGGTCATGCTAATTTCTTCCTCAGTGTACCTGAACAGGTGCCAGAGTGTAGTGACTAGGGGATTTTCACAGTAAGTTCATTGCAGCATTAATGTAAGCCTACTCCTGACACTAATAAATAAACAAAATAAATAAACAATTCCACACATTAACCACTCTCTGGGTGAAGAAATTTCCCTTCACCTCAAATCTAAAAGGTTTACCCTTTATCCTCAAACTATGACCCTTCGTTCTGGAGTCCCCTACCATTGCGAATATTCTTTCTGAATCTAACTCTGTTCGAAGTTTCTATGAGACCCCCTCTCTCACTTCTAAACTCCAGTGAATATAATCCTAACCGACTTAGTCTGTCTTCAATATTGACGTAAGGTTTCAGAAATTAAGTGTAAGTAGCTTGATACTACTTGTAGATGAGTGTGAATCTGAGTCCATCTATCATCACACAGCAATAGAAATCAATGTCTTGTCCTTGTTGCAAATCATTGGGAAACTACCTCAGAATCTCCTGCCAGACTAAAAGACTAAGATTGAAAGGATACACAAGAGTAGGCCTCAAGTGGCTTTAAACAGGAGGAAGGCTGTCAGATCTGTTGGTGGGGTATTCTTGGCATTGATAGATGATGCTCATAAAATTGGACAGCAATCATTTTTTAAAGATTGTAACAGGCTCCATTCTTTAAATCAATTGTCATGTGAAATAAAAGCTGTCGCGGTGGACAATTTAATACGATGATTGTCACATTCTATGGAAAAGGTCTTTTTTCAGTTACAGGAATTTGTTGAGATCAATTTGACAATAAAATCCTTTGTTGAATATGATTTACTAATTGTCAAACTGGAGTTCTGCAACAACTTTAATTGGATCTGAAACCGCAAATCACACAATTTTGATATTGTTGTCCAAGATAAAAGTTACAGCATCAAATATATTTGAAGATAATTTGCACTTCGTGCAGTCCAAATAAACAGTCAGTTCATTAAAATTCCTGACCTAGAAGGATAAAGAGCAGCAGATTCACGGGACCACTTGCAAGTACCTCTCTAAGCCACGCACCACCCTGACTTGGAATTATGAGTGGATTTTCCGGTGATGCTTGCCCCAAGAGAAATCCCCGCTCGAGCTCAATAGATCTTTTCATTGTTCCGTCTCACAATTCCCGTGGGAGGGTGTATGGAAAAATTCCACCCCTACGTCTCCATTCCTTCATTATCGTAGGGTCAAAATCCTCAATCCCTCTTCTCGTCAGCATTGTGGGTGCACATGCACCACATGGACTGTGATCATCACCACCTTCTCGAGGGTGGATAGAGATGAGTGGCCATTGATGCCCCTATCCCATGAAAGTATACATCATTAAAAGACTTAATTTTTTTTGAGGATTCATTTGATATATAAATCAAACTGTAAGTTTTGACATAGAGATGGGTACCTTTTTAGGTCATACGGGTTACAGTTCTGGATATTTATGGTTTTAATGATCCACAGCATTTAAATCTCACAATGAAATGTCAAGTCATTGATTGAAGTTAGATTGAATGATGTTGCTGTTTTAATGCGTTCCCAACCTTGGTTAGTCTTGGATTTCAACAATTATAGTCACTGTGTTGGGTGCCACTATCTATTTAAGAGAAAAATTCTCAAATGTGCTGTGTTATATTCACTTTACGGCTATTTTCCTTTAACTGCAAACTTACCACAATCAATTCAAGTTGCCAAAAGTGGACTATACAATTAAATAAAATTAATTAGAAACAGACAAGCCCAATAGTTACTTTGCAACTGAAACTCAGCACTACCATGGCTAATGTTCACTTCGAAAACCTTCAAAGAAAATCGGATTTTCACATCTTACTTGGGCTCAGTATTTCTCAGATTGTCACATCATGCCCTTTTCGATGGTTTAAAATCATCTTACCCTGCCACTCATTTCTTTAAGAAGTAAATTGCTGGCAGTGTCTGACTAATAGGGAATCCAGGCTTTTTGTGAATTGGTAAAGGAAGGGTTCAATTTCCTTTTCCTTCACTAATGAAATTCAAGGATTGGGAAAGAAACAGAAACAAGAAAAAGGAAATAGGGCCGGGTGGGGGGAGGGGGTTTATTCTCCCATCCCGGCACGCTAATTTTTAGTGCATCGGGCTGGGAGAATTGTGTGTGTCAATTAGCAGGATTCATACATGCGTTCCTAATGCATGCATGTCTCCCAGCACCGGATATCTGGCACAGTTAGGACCACACTGGAAACTGGCAGGTAAGTAATTTTGATCTTATTTTAATGTTATTTGAATGTTATTATCAGACCCAGGTCCAAAGTCTCCAGTTCTGATAACATCTCCCATCCCACCAGTACAATTTCACTCTGGCAGAGTTTAGAATAACTCCCACTTTTGGGGAAATAGTGGGACACATGCTGGGGTGAAGAGGGAGCAATCAGGGGCTCCCGGGGGGGGGGGGGGGGGGGGGGTCAGGCAGTGGGGATGGTGCACCTTGGCAGGGCCAGTCTGTGCCCCTAGCACTGCACAAAGGGCAAAATGGTCCATGCCCAGGAATTGCCCACCTGATATTGGGGTGGGGCTTTGGGGTTCTGCTGCTACTCTGCCACTGGAATTGTTCTGGGCTGGAGGGAGGCCAGTGTTTGGGGTGGGCTAGGGGAGATGATCTGCCAGAGAGTCTGCTCTGTGGGGGAGGGCTGAAGGAGTTGGAGGAGGTTTGGCGGGTAGGCTGGAGATGGGAGAGATCATCCCTGCTGGGAGTTGGGGAGGGAGGAGCGGGCTGGAGATTCAGGCGCTCCTGGATCACGGGGTTGGGGCTGGCCTGGGAATGCTAATGGAAGTCGCAAAAGGGCTGTGGGTGGGGGAGCTGGAGACGCAGCACTGCGAGTGTCCCAGGCTGACTAGCGATCAAGCTGGCCAGCAAAGTGCGGGCTGACTGTTAAGGGCCAGTGTGCATGCACAGACTGCCAGCCTCTGGCACGAATAAGCCATGCCCTTCCTGAACTTTTGATGAGATTCACAATTGTGCCTTCTGCAACACACAGTGTGCGGGAGATTGAAATGTGAAGTTGCACTGAAAAATCAATAGAGATTTACATCAGTTTTCCTGTGAATTCAGCACTGAGAACATTTTTGGGCGAATCGCCCCCGAGGTGAATTAAGGAAAAGAAGAATTGGATTAAGAGGGAAAAAAGGACACGAGCCACATTGTGTAATCCCACTTATATGAATTCCCCATGCTCCTTTATCATTTCTCTTTAGTAAACAACCATCTAATTCACTTAAAAAATTTTAAAAACTGCTTCAAAGATTTATGGCAAAATGTTCCAAATTCTAACCAGAGGAGCTGATTAAAAATTGCTCTGATTCTTGGCTCTCATTGTAACTGGAGTCAGTCAGTCAGACCTGGCTATGGTTCCGTCTGCTCTTACTGGAGACTCAACAGTGAAGATAAACTTATTTGGGAAATGTTTTTGCATTGAACTTTAATGTGTCTCATACATAGAAATGTACTTTTCTAAAAGAGATCTAAGTTGTCAAATGATTTGTGGTTTCAAAAATTAAACTGTTCCCAACTTTTGCATAAAACTCTGAGACCTGTCAGGATTAATTTTTAAGGCTGATTAACCAATCTATTTTTACCTTATCAGCTGCATTTCTTTTCATGCAGACTTTACTTCAAATGATTTAAATTATTGATTTGTACTAGAAATGAATTTATTGAAATGACATTTTTTTATGTCAGTTTTTTTCAGATCAGCTAGAAAGAGCTGATCAGTCTCTTCTGTGTGGATGCTTCAGATTAAGTCTATTTATTAGTGTCACAAGTAGGTTACATTAACACTGCAATGAAGTTACTGTGAAAATCCCCCAGTCACCCCACTCGGGTGCCTGTTCGGGTACACCGAAGGAGAATTTAGCATGGCCAATGCACTTAACCAGCACAACGTTCGGACTGTGGGAGGAAACTAGAGCATCTGGAGGAAGCCCACATAGACATGGGGAGAACGTGCAGACTCCACATAGATAGTGGCCCAAGATGGAAATGGAACCCGTGTCCCTGGTGCTGTGAGGCAACCATGCTACCACCTGTGATGACTTCAGCCAGGTTAATGGCTTGCTGGAGTATGAACTAAGTTAATTTGAGTTTGTTTATTTGGTTGGTGTTGACAGAGATATGAGTCTTGTGAATTTGATTTAGTTTAATTAATTGATACCAGAAAAGAAGTATCTGATGAATCTTACTTGATGGTAAAATCAGGGAGCCTCATGCTCCCTATTTAAAGCAGGTGTGTCAGACGTCTAGCCTGCATTCAGCAGGGAGCAACGGAACAGCTGGCTGTGTACAGATGTAAAGATGCCGGCGTTGGATTGGAGTGGTAAGAACTCAGTAAGAATTTAGCAACACCAATTATTAATCCAACCGATTTATTTGATAGTAAAAAAGCGAGCTTTCAACACTCCTGTGTCTTCCTCAGGCAAGTGCAGTGTTCTGGTCTGCAATAGCACACATCAGCACAGACAGTCAGAGATTGCTGATTAGAATGCGAATCCTTACATCTAAACTGCTATTCAAGTGTTAAAGTGGCTAACAATGTGTGTGAAGGGAATCCTGAGCATTGGTTAGAGAATTGTGTATTTTCTCCAGACAGCACAGTAAGTGAGGTTTTTTGCTAACCCATGCAAGTTACGGGGGTTACAGATAGTGTGACATGAAGCCAAGATCCCTGTTAAGACCGTCCTCATGTGTGCGGAGCTTGGCTATCAGTCTCTGCTCAGCGACTCTGCGCTGGCGTGTATCACGAAAGCCCCCTTGAAGAACATTTACCCGCAGGTCGGAGGCCGAATGCCCATGACTGCTGAAGTGTTCACCCACAGGAAGGGAACTGTTTTGCCTGGTGATTGGTGAGCGATGCTCATTCATCCGCTGTCGTAGTGTTTGCATGGTCTCCCCAATATACCATGCTTCGGGACATCCTTTCTTGCAATGTATTAGGTAGACAACGTTGGCCGAGTTGCAAGAGTATGTACCGTGCACCTGATGAATGGTATCCTCACGTTTGATGATGTCGTCCATGTCTATGATCTGGCATGTCTTGCAGAGGTTGCTGTGGCAGGGTTGTGTGGTATTGTGGTCACTGTTCTCCTGAAGGTTGGGTAGTTTGCTGCGAACAATGATCTGTTGGAGGTTGTGCGGTTGTCTGAAAGCAAGAAGTGGGGGGGTGGGGATGGCCCTAGCGAGATGTTCATCGTCATCAATGATATGTTGAAGACTCCGGAGAAGATGTCGTAGCTTCTCCGCTCCGGGGAAGTACTGGACAACAAAGGGTACTCTGTCCACTGTGTCCCGTGTTCGTCTTCTGAGGAGATCAGTGCGGTTTTATCGTTGTGGCACGTTGGAACTGTCGATCGATGAGTCGAGCGCCATATCCTGTTCTCACGAGTGCATCCTTCAGTGTCTGGAGGTGTCTGTCACGATCCTCCTCATCTGAGCAAATTCTGTGTATACGGAGGGTTTGTCCATAGGGAATGGCTTCTTTAACGTGTCTAGGGTGGAAGCTGGAGAAGTGGAGCATTGTGAGGTTGTCTGTCGGTTTGCGGTACTGAGGTAGTGAGGTTCCTCTTCGGTTGCTGCACTGCGGATCCCTCTGTCAGCTGTTCTGGTTCATTCGCTATCTCATTGAGTCCACTATTGGCCTCTTGGGGTTTGTGGAAGAACTCACGCAGCCTCATTCTCCTGATGTACAGATCTCCTGTACAGATGTACAGTGTAAATAAAGTATTTTGATGACAGGTCTTTTGCCTCCACTGTGTTGTTATACCATCATGCCGCTCCACTAGATTATCTTTTAGAAAGTAGTAAGTTTGACTCATTTGTATGAAATGTTACTCTCAACAAATAGCTGTGGTGGAAGAATCAATCCAGACTGGCCCTTTAAGTTTGAGCCAAATTCGGTGTAAGAAATTTCCTCAGTGCTACTAGCCTACAAGAAGCGCTCTACCCAAAGTGTCCCAGCTGCCTCTATTTATAGCATCATCAATGTCACATGTTGAACTAACAATTCCCTTAACAAGGTAATTGCCACACACTAATTAATAGTACATTGAGACAAAACTGTTCCTTTCTTTGCTAAAAATTATTCTCCTGATTTTTTGAAACCTTCTTCAAAAGTGAAATCGTTTCAAAAATTAGCTTTAGGATATTTCCAGCAGAAATAATTATCTCACAATAATAGCCTCTTAATAATGAAACAGGTAGTGGCGTAATCATTACAAATTTATTGGCACCTTGTTAGTTTCATACCACTTGCTCTTCCATATTATTTATCATTTATGCACTGTTTGCACTATTTTTCTGAAAACTCATATGTTTCTTAAGCGTTGTCGAGCTTATATTCTCCCAATGAATTATTTTAAATCGAAGTTTAGCTATGCTCTGTCAATTTAAAAGATATTATGCCTCATGCACTTTTTTTTTGTTGCTTTGGGTCAGAACTGGGGTTAAGAGGGAAAATTTAGATGGAGGAAGCCTTTTCCATCTTTATTGTTCCAATAAAATGCAAGTGGTATCTCAAATTGTATGAACAGGGAATGCAATGGGAAAAGGCAGAGTTATAGCTTGGTCCGTGAATGAATGTGGGGTACTGGGGATCTTTATCCAGATTGGAATGAAGTGGTTATTGCACTGTTACCACTTGTTTGTATGTTATTTATGGCATAGGCATTTGATTTGCTTGTTTTGTGTTGAAAACAACTTCTTAATTTGTAGCTGAGATATACCTTCAAAGTCCTATTACATAGAAATATGGAAAATAGAAGCTGGAGAACGCTATTCGGCCCTTCGAACCTGCTCCACCATTCTTTTGATCATGTTTGATTGTCAAATTCAATATCCTGATCTTGCCTTTCCCAAGGATCCAACTATTGACTGAGTGAAGAGCTGAATATCTCTGCACTACTTCAGCCCCAGATGTCACTGTGTCTGAAAATGTAATATTTACAGGCAGAAGAATGGAGCAAATAAGTGGTTATTTTCAGGAGCCAGAACAGATATAATGTGCTGAATGGTTTCTTATTGTGTTGACAATTGTCAGATTCTGTTGCACTAAAAATAAAAATCTCAATTCTATATGGCAAAATACAAGCAAGGTCCAATTGCCATCAAGGCTCGAGTATGGCACAGTTGTGCCAACATTCAAAGCAAGAGTGTATGTAATTTTTAAAATCAGCATAAAATGTGGGCCTGGATTACAATGGAAAGGGCAATGCAGTCATCTGGCAGTGACAGCTCTCCATGGGTCTCCAGGAAATTGAACTCTGTGGGTTTGTAAACCAGGTAAACCAGATTTTTGAAGAAGAACCCACGCAATAGAAATTGTCATCAGTTCAACCATTGATGTGTCTCATAAATGTTCAATAAGCTGAAATATCAGGATAAGTGCAGAGGTGGTGTTTTGTAGGACTGCCTCTGCCAACTTGAGTTAAAATTAATGGCTGGCTTATGTTGGCAAAACAGTATACCCCTGTTCACCTGCAATATTTTTGAATTGATTTATTATCGTCATGTGTATTAGTAGACAGTGAAAAGTATTGTTTCTTGCAAGCTATACAGATAAAGCATACCATTCATTGAGAAGGAAAAGAGAAAGTGCAGAATGTAGTGTTACAGACATAGCTAGGGTGTCGAGAAAGATCAAGTTAGTGTGAGGTCAGTCCATTCAAAAGCCTGATGGAAGCAAGGAAGAAGCTATTCTGAAGTTTGTCAGTATGTGCTCTCTGACTTTTATATCTTTTTCCCAATGGAACAATGTAGAAGAGAGAATGTCTGGGTGCATGAGGTCCTTGATTATGCTGCTGCTTTTCCAAGGCAGCAGGAAGTGTAAACAGAGTTAATGGATGGAAGACTCGAGACAAATGCTGAGAATACTTCCAACATTTTCTATTTAATTTCAGATATCCAGCATACACTGTATTCTGTATTTTTTTCCCTTTGATCCAACTTTTTACTTCTTTTCAAGCTTTTTGTTTGTTTGTAACAATTCTTTGAAGAAAATAAGCTGTCTTTAATCTTATTTTTGTCATCTTTCTATGTCATGCTTCTATGAATTCATCATCACAGGAAGTAGTCTATGCCAAAACATTGAATGTATTCAAGAGGTGGCTGGATATAGCACTTGGGGTGAATGGGATCAAAGGTTGTGGAGAGAAAGCAGGATTAGGCTATTGAGTTGGATAATCAGTCATGATCGTAATGAATAGCAGAGCAGGTTCAAAGGGTCAAACGGCCTCCTCCTGTCTCTACCTTCTATGTTTCTATCTCAAATGATGGGAGTGAAATTGGACATGGGCATGGAGATGCAATGTCATTTGTTTTGTGATAAGCACCATTGACTTCAATAAAGCAGGTTATCAGGAATGCTAAAAAACGTTTGACATCTGCAATTCTACGTGTTTTGTGTCCCTGATCGTGCCCATGCTAGTACCCAATTTTACCCTCAATATCTCCAGGGTGTCACGGTTGAGAACAAGTGGAAGCATATGAAACTCCCCTGCGCTATCAATGGAATCACAATGCAACCTACATATAAATTTAATTCACTTTAACATTGAAAACTCACCTTTCCCCATTATCATTTTAATTAGTTAATACATGTTGCATAAATGAATAAAGGAGCTCTGTGCGACATGATCTATATGGGACGAATTTAAAATGACAGAGTGACCAGACCATTCCCACTTGGAATCGGAACACTTTTAGTTCCATTTTTGTTTCAATATGGGATGTGATCTATATTCTACTGCTGACACTGACCTTTATCAGAGAAGCCTGCTCATGGATACTAATCATACTGCACAGATCCTCATGGGTTGCGTGCTACTTTCAATATCTAATTCTAATTCTCTCAATATGCCTTGTTAAAATCATAGTCACAGGTTAAAAGATTTAATCAAACAATATTGTGTAATTGCTGTCTTCCCCTTTAACTGCGGGATCTGTTATGTATTGGCAATATTGCTTTTCTGTTGTAATGTGTTACAAGAAATCTTCCCCTCACCAAACAAGATTTATCTGTTCACCTCCTTATCATCTGATGTTCTTCCTGCTATAATACTACTTAAGTTTATTTATTAGTGTCATGAGTAAGTTTACATTAACACTGCATTGAAGTTATTGTGAAAATCCTCTAGTCACCACACTCAGGTGCCTGTTTGGGTACACTCAGGGAGAATTTAACATGGTGGAATGCCCCCAACCGACACATCTTTCAGATTGTGAGAGGAAATCGGAGCATCCAGAGGAAACCTACGCAGATACTGGGAGAATGTGCAGGCACCACACAGACAATGACCCAAGGCAGGAATTGAATCTGGAACCCATACGCTGTGAGGCAGTGGTGCGAACCATTGTGCCACCATGCTGCCCTCGCTTCATTGCATCAAAAGATAGAGAGCTGAACAAAATAATGTTCTGCTTTTTATTTCTGTCTTCCTCTTTTAAATTCCAGTTGTAACTTTTACAAAACCCCAGCAGCCCTTTCTTTAAAGAATAATGAGCCTGACAAATTTCATTACCCAACCTAAAGAACAAGAAGCCAACAAAAGTTGTTAGAACTGATCACTCCAGGGAACGGCAACTGCACTTATCAGGCAAGTTTTGCTTCATTACTGAGACAGCAGATTTTTACAATTCGGGTTATTTTCCTTGTGTGAGTGGTCTGATGGCTGCTTCTTTCCAGAAGCAGACTAAGGCTAGTAGGAATTGACACGTGCGTCGCTATTCTCTGCTGTGCTTGGCTAACAATGCTCAAAACAGAAAATTAGTCCTAATCACCACAAATCCACAAGAAGTACATATATTATCATTAGAAACAATAGAGTTGTTTTCCATACTCCCATTGAAGCATAGAAAGTAGAAGCAGGAGTAAGCCATTCAGCCCTTCGAGCCTGCTCCACCATTCATTTTGATCATGGCTAATTATCAAACTCATCTCCCTTTCCCCCCATATCCCTTGATCCCTTTAGCCCAAATGCTTTTATCTAATTTCTTCTTGAAATCAGATGTTTTGGCCTCAACTACTTCCTGTGTGGTGAATTCCACACATTCACCACACTCAGGATAAAGAAATGTTTCCTCACTTCAGTTCTAAAATGTTTACTCCTTATCCTCAAACTATGACCCCTAGTTCTGGACTCCTCCACCTTTGGGAACATTCTTTCCAAATCTATTCTGTCTAAATCTGTTGGAATTTTATAAGTTTCTATGAGATCTCTAATGTCTTTAGAGAATTTGTGAAGTATACTTGCATCTTTCAAGTCTCCATAGCTAAGTTTTACACAAAGTTGTACATTATCTTACCATGCCGTTATGAGACCTGTCTACCAATGAAAAAAGGTTTTGATTTAATTTGGTTTGATTTATTATTGTCACATGTATTAACATACAGTGAAAAGTATTGTTTCTTGCATGCTACATAGACAAAGCATACTGTTCATTGAGAAGAAAATGAGAGTACAAAATGTAGTCATAAGGTGAGAGAAAGATCAACTTAATGCAAGATAAGTCCATTCAAAAGTCTGAAGGCAACAGAGAAGTAGCTGTTCTTAAGTCGGCTGGTACGTGACCTCAGACTTTTGTATCATTTTCTCAACGGACAAAGCTAGAAGAGAGAATGTGTGGGGTCCTTAATTATGCTGGTTGTTTTGTCAAAGCAGCAGGAAGTGTAGACAGAGTCAATGGATGGGAGGCTGGTTTGCGTGATGAATTGGGTTACATGCACTTTTGTAGTTTCTTGCAATCTTGGGCAGACAAAAGCTGTACCAAGCTGTGATACAACCAGAAAGAATGCTTTCTATGATATATCTGTAAAGGTTGGTGAGAGACGTAGTTGAGATGCCAAATTTCCTTAGTCTTCTGAGAAAGTAGAGGTTTTGGTGGGTTTTCTTAACTATAGTGTTGGCATGGTGGGATGGGGGGGGGGGGGGGGGGGGGGGGGGGGGGTGGTACCAGGACAGGTTGTTGATGATCTGGATACCTAAAACCTTGAAGCTCTCAACCATGTAACCTATTTTTTTCTTGACATTCTTGGTGTGGTATCAAAATGCTCTTCTGATAAGAGAATACTTTTGCTCCTACCATATTGCATCCATGTGACTTCAGATGATTACTATGTAGCTGACTCATAATATTCTTTTAAAATGGCCCAGCATGTTACTAGGTTGAAACATGTGTGCTCCAAGAAGACCCAACATCACCTTAAGATGACCAAGATTGCGCAATAAATGTCAACTTTCCAGGGTTACCCACAGCTTGAGAACCAATATTTATGAAAAGTGAATTATGATATTGCATTGTCTGCAAACAACTCTATTAACCAACAATGTGATAAATACATGGAGTTACAGGGATAGGGCCTGTGTGGCAATCAGCACAGACTTGATGGGCCAAATGGCTTCCTTCTGCACTATAAGAATTCTATGATTCTGGGAGAGTAAAAGCATCTTGTCCTCACAAACGCTGCAACATAACCACAAATTATTGTTCTCACATTCTGGATGATAGTAATCTTGCAATATGTGTTGGAAAAGCTGGATTATGGTCACTGAACTTTAATTTTCATTTGTACTTTGTCATTTATTGGCATGGCCTCAAAACTATAGAAATGCTTTTAAACATTGGTGTGCCAATCTATGTAATAGGCCAGATTTCATTTCTGTATAAGTGGGTTTTTTGTGCAAGTTAAAAATGCTACCCAATATGCTATGTACTTAAAAAGTCAACTCGTCACTTACTGTTCACTTGGAATTGATTCAAAAGTTGGGCTGTCGAGTGATTGCTACTTTAGAATTAAGACCATATTTGTGGATTAACAGTTGGGGTCATGTCATTGCAAATGAGGTGTGATGCGCTGAAAATGCAATAAATGGCTACATATTGAATGCTTCATTATGTTGTCAAACCATTTGAGTAACTCATACAGCCAACGATTAAGTGCACTAACTATTCTTGTGTAGACAGACTACGCCCCAGCAAAGTGGTTTAGTTTAGCTCACAAATTAAATGCTCACTTGTTGGAACTTTCCAATTGAATATTATATTCTTCCATCTGCTTTATTGGGGATATTTTATTAGGGTACGAGATCAGAATTGCCAAAGTATATTATGAAGTTAGACTAGACCCCAAGTATTTGCTATTTTGCCTTTAATAAGAGGTTGAGGTGTTTTGCTTCAGGTATAATTCCAGTGATACACTGGGGAGCCTTTATCAAAACAAACTTTATTTAACAATACAGTTTAACTACAACAAATGAATTAGGTTAACATTTACCAATTGAACAATAATTAAACATGACAAGATACAGTTCCTAATTGCTAACCTATCCACGTCCAAACTTCAATCAAACTCAGACTTGAGCATTCTTATCGACTGAGTATTCATAATCCTCAATGCAATATTCCTCTTACAGACTTACAACCCCTCTTCAAAGTCAGTTAGCAATGACAAGGCTTATGTTCTTGTTAAAAGTCCTAGAGCTTTTTGAGTACCTCTAGACAGAGAGAGAGAAAGACCCATCTTCTGACAGCACCAAGTAGCAATCTCCAGAAAAAGACAGAGAGACAGAAAAACACCTCTTACTTCTTTCAGAACTTAGCAGTAACTGATTGTTTTTAAAAAAATCTCTCTCCTGTAATCTTAACTATGTCCACACTCTGTCTCTGTCAATGAATCTAATCAAAATGGGAAAATCCAAGTAAACACAAATGCATTAATTTAGAATACACAAACACCACATTAGCTAAAATTGCTATGCTGGATTCTCAGTATGGAGCTGTATGTTGTCTCACACAAATAGGCCCCTTGAAAAATAGAGCTGATTTTTAATAATATCCCTTCCAAGAAACATGATATATGTATATTTCTTAAAGGCGCAGTATCATCATACTGTTAAGTATTTACACTTGGATGTTACCAATTGAAAAACACATTTCATACTAAATACTCATAACATTTACTCAAGCCAATTTGATGTGTAATACTTTCAGCACACTAGATCTCTGTATTTTGAGGATATGTTAATTGTATTTTGCAGACAATACTGGCATTTGAAATTTCTTCTAACTTGCATCCACTGTATTTTTGTTTCTGTTTGAATCCTACAATGTGAAATGCTAACATTAGCTGGTTGCACTGAGGGATCTACTGAATGAGATCATGTGTCCAGATTTCCAACAGGGACTTCTTTCTCTATTGCATTACTAAGAGACACATACAATTTTTGGGAGAGTTTTGCAACATAGTAATTGCCAACTGACTCTTTACCTGAGGAGACATTGTATGTCCTCTAACCCAGCAGCCCCAGAAAGACTAGTTGGAAATCTTCAGGTGGGGGTTACTGACACAAGGAGGCACGGTTTCATGGAAGTTTTCATCAAAATTACCATAAGTGACCATGCAAGAGAGAGCATGTGTAGCTCAGATCTTGCCTTTCTCAATCACTACCTGTCAAAAGAGCTGCATTTCAAATGAGTGGAGGGGACTAGCTATCCTCACTATGATGTAAACTTGAGCTAATGCTGATCAAGTGCATTATGTCTATAGGAGCTTTGAATTCAGATCTGCTTCTTCCTATAAACTTCGGTCTGAAAATTTTAAACCTCAGAAATATGTATTTGAATTAATGCTTATTATATATTTAAGTGGTTGCATGATTGATTTAAGAACCAAGAACATGATTTGATGGTGAATCATTAGACACAGAAATGTACAAGATCCTGGGTGTTTTAATGAAAGGCTGTTTCCCTGAGAAAGTCCTAGACCAGAGTTCATTGTTTTGAGCAAAAGGTTGGCTATTTAGGGCTGAGCTGAAGTCAACAGTCCCCCCTTTTGGTCAGGATTATGTATTAATAATCTGACTGACCAACAATAGCAAAGTTTCTGTATCGCTGGTTTGGCAATTAATACACAGCCTTTCAGGTATTTGTCTTCCGTGATGTTCTGTAAATATGCCTGACTCATAACTCACAGGTTAACATTTACAGGTAATCTTCCATCTTGTCTTTCTCTCTGCCGTAGCTGTCTTTCAGTGTTTCCATTAGATGTTCTTCTTCAGTGACCACACTGGCTCCCGGCACATTCTGAACCATCATATTACATCAATATTTGAGAAGAAATAGAATAAACAACACAACCAAGATAATAAGTCCCAGGCGTACTATCATTCCTCCTCAGTCTCCAGATATGTTAACAAATGGCCACCAATGGAGGGGGTGGGGGTTGTAATGATTGAATTTCTGTCTCTCTGTTCTATCTTATCAGCTGTTTCTCTAATGTGGTTAGCTAGGCTTGTTATATATTTTCGGAGGAGTCAGGGATATAGGTGCAACACTCTGTTCCCACTAGAGTGCATGTGTTTTCCAATTCGGCCACTAAATAAATTTTGAAGGGCTACTGATTGGATGGCAATTACTTCTGCCAATACTTCAGATATCGTCGTGCCCATACTTCAATCCACATTTTCCCTGCCATTTGTGTGGCCTTTGCCAGCACATTCTTAAGAGTCCGGTTCATACGTTCTACCATTCCCAAACTCTGCGGTTAGTAAAGAATGTGGAATTTCTGCTTTATGCCCATCAGTTAGCATGCTGTTTTTACCACTTTCCCAGTGAAGTGCATCCCCTCATCTGAACCAACTTGTCGGGGTCCTCCCCATTTAGGGATTACCTCCTCTGCCAATATTCTAGCCACTTTCTGGTGGCAGTACAATTTCTGGGGGGGATGCTTCCACTCATCTGGTAATCTGGTCTATGATAACCAAAGAATAGGTTTTACCATGCAATTGTGGTACTGGCCCTGGGAAATCTATTTGCAGATGTTCCCAGGGCCCCTTTGGTTGGGGCTGGTATCCCATCTTAATTTTTATGGGTTGATTGGTGTTGTATTCTGTGCGTCAGTGACAATGTGGGGCTATGTACCTCCTTGCGGCTAATAGTCACAGAATTCATCAGATCAGAGGCAAATTCTACACTTACTGTGGGATAAGGTGCCTCTGGAAAGGGAGGTGGGGGTCTCCAGTCAATGCCATGTGCAAATGGGCATTCCTTTCCAGGTACAATCCACACCCTAATCCATAAACACCATCTCCTTCAGATTCAACTGTCCCAAACACAGACAACATCGTATCTACATTGACAACTGAGGTTTTAATTGATTAATCTCCTGCTAGAACTTGGAGTAATCAGAACTACGATTCATTTCACTAACTTGATATACTTTAAACTGATTAATTGACAATATATTTACCTCATTCTTTTGTTCCTGCTTTTCTACTTTTCCACAAAATTACTTATTTTCTTCTCTTAACTTCTCAACTAACTCTCTCATAATATCTACTTCAAGACAAAGGAAAAAGCACATGGTTCCCTCTGAAATAGGGAATAAATGCATTTTGTACCTGAATGGATTTTGCACCTAGAATATGTCACAAACATCATGACTGATCTCCTTTAGCTTATATTGTTCCTGGCATTAATGTAAGATATTTGTTCATGTCTTACATGCTTTAACTTTAATTTGTATAAAGACACATAGTTTAATGTGGCTGTTATTTTGTAGACTTTGTAAATCTTACCTATTTGTGTTAGTTAGATATCGTTACACAGATGGTAGTTTACGATACCGGCTTTTAATAGCTGCTGATGGCCGATCACAATACCGGCTTTTAACAGAAAGAGTCGTGCTGAGACAGCACGATTGCACAAGTAACTTCAAAGACAGGGATGCTGGTACTGCTTCAAAAGAGGTTCCTGTATCTGACTGCAGGACTGTAATTCCTGATTAACTGTGAGGCTGCATCACAACCCAGGAAAGAAGAACTGAAGATCTGGCAGAAATTGGAACTTTGAATCATGATTCCTTTTGGAGCTCATAATGTATAAATGTCTTGTATTTGTGTTCTATGAGAAGTCTGGTAAGCCTTAATTGGAGCCAGTTTCTCCCCAAAGCTTTGGAATAAAAACCACTGCATTTTGACTCACTAACAGTCTTTGAAATATTATTTTACCTGCAACACCTCCAACGTTTAGAACATAGAACATAGAACATTACAGCACAGAACAGGCCCTTCGACCTTCGATGTTGTGCCGACCAAAATAAAAAGCAATGCCCCTCCAAACTAAACCATTCCCTTCTCTTCCATATACTTATCAATTAACCTCTTAAACGCCACCAAACTTGGCGTATCTACAACAGCTGCAGGCAGGGCATTCCACTCCCTAATCACTCTTTGAGTAAAGAACTACCTCTGATATCCGTCCTATAACTCATACCCCTTAATTTAAAGCTGTGTCCCCTCGTGCTAGCTTTCTCCATCCTAGGAAAAAGGCTATCACTGTCCACCCTATCTAAACCTCTATCATCTTATATGCTTCAATAAGATCCCCTCTTAGCCGCCTCCTTTCTAACGAAAACAACCTCAAATCCTTCAACCTCTCTTCATAGGACCTGCCCCCCATACCAGGCAACATCCTGGTAAACCTCCTCTGTACCCTCTCCAATGCCTCCACATCTTTCTTATAATGTGGGGACCAGAAATGCACACAATACTCCAAGTGCGGCCGCACTAGAGTTTTGTACAGTTGCAACATACTTTCTTAACAAAATTTGAACCCAGGGTTATTCAAAATTCAAATTGGTTATTTCAAACTTTAATTTATGCACTTTGATTTTGAAATTTCTATTTACTTTCCAATCCAATTTCCAATTTTTATTTAAACTCATATCAAACTCACTGTTGTAAAATCACAATTAGGAGAAGAACATCAAAACAAACAACAACAAAAACATCCAAGCAACCACTTTATTAAACACACATGGCAGCTTCCAACATTCATTCCACAGCACTTCCTCTTTCATTTAAACTTAGCATTTTAATCTGGAATGAAAATAAAACATTTAAAGAAAATACAGAAAATTGATTAAAACAATCTCTTTCATTCTTCTTTCTTCCAAACTGTAACTAAACTCAAAAAAAATTCAAGAAATCTTATACCTAAATTTTAACAGTTTTAACACTTCCTCAGCCCCTTTGAATTTAAACCAAAGTAAAGCATTGCATGTATTGCCCGCAGTAAATATTCCACAAGAACAAACAGGCTTTAACAACTCCTGCTTTCAATCTAATGCAACAACAACCACCTAGATTCGACCACAACCAGACCACACAAACACACTGAAATACAAGAAGTACTCAAATTATTAGCTCAACCTTAGATTTTCTCTAATCAATTTTCCATCTTGCCAATTAATTTATAATATTTCCCTAGTAAATTGAGAGAACATAATTCCTTTCTCTCAAAATTCTGTAAAACACACTGCACATTCCCTCTTTTTTAAAAAAAGGATGACTTGGGGTTCTTTATGATGTTGGTGAGGGTGTAAGCTCGTTACCCCACATGGTCTGTTTTAGTGGGGTTCATAGGCTTAATATTTTCGCATAACACAAGACTATCCATTGATGGGGACTGTAAAGCATGCATTCAGAACTATATACAGTGCTGAGATTCTTTAAAACATTCATTCCTTCTGTATCAACAACATCTTCTGGTAATTCCATGCCTTGAGCATTCCTGGTATACTTGGAGCAATTGCTCCCCAGATTCAGAGACCCCTTCCCCCTTCTATTGCATGGTTGTTCTGATTTTACTCCAATTGGTAGGAGCATTCCCCAAAACCCTCTGTACTTCTGTTTAAAACAAAACAAAGAGTGCCTGTTGTATTGTTTCATAAGGGGGCAAAGAGACAGTTTCCCCTCCCCATTGACTCCCTTCTAATAATTAATTCCTTTTTTCTAATTCCCTTATCCTAGATTCTATTTTTTAATTTTGTCCTTGTCTTTGTTCCACTTTTCAGTGGAAGCGGCTACTTGTTCAATTAGTTAGGTTAATTGATTTACTAATAATACCACTGCTTTTTTTGTTTTGTCTTTCTTTTCCCCATCTACCCACTTTCTCTGTTGTTATAAGAAATAAGAAACATTCCAGCCATTCCTTTTGCATCTTCTTAATCAACAAATGTCTGTCAGTTATACATTTAACAGTAAGGGATTCTGCGGATCCCCACATAATTTATTTACCTGCCATCTTGCAGGATTCTAGGCCCATGCCATGATTACATCTTCAGCAACGTGTTTTCTCCATCGGAGTCTGCCTTGTTGGGGTTTCTGCTTACACTCACGGCCACGATTATCTTCTCAACAACCGTATTTCCTCCACCAGAGTCCAGCTCTAGGTCATGGTGATCAGCTCCTTACCACATTGCTTTACAACTAGACTGACAGACTAGCAAAATTATGCAACTTTATGCAAGCAGATGGCAAACTCTGCATTTGTTCACCACTATAGAGTTTGACACTAAAAAGACCTTTACTACTTGTGCTTCATGATCCTAAGTGACTTTGTGCCTTTGTATCCATTTCATGGTTCTGGACCTTCGCATGGGAGATTTCCCCTCTTAACAACCTGTCCAAGGCTGTGCATTTGAGACAGGCACTGCCTTGTCCTTAGTCAATCAGCACAACCAGTCAATTCCTGTTTCTATCTGCTAGTCCCATAAATTCCCTAATTTTCACCCATTTTTAATTACATTGTTGGCTCAGTCTGACTCCCACAGTTCAATAATCTCTATTCCAGTTCGCTGATCGAGGCCAAGCGATCAACTCACCAGCAGTGAGATCCTACCGACTACGCCAATTTGTTGTTTGAAATTACCAATCAAAGTCAAACTTAAAGATTCAACATGCAGTTTATTGAACAAAGCATTGGGAGAAGTGCCAGCACTCCACAATGCTCATAGTCAATTTCTCAATTTGGAGCGGCGACTAGCCGTTTCTTATATACTTTAATCATACAGACATCAGTGGCTATCTTGCCATTAGCTTTGGGTGGTTACGTGCATTAGCCAATTGGGCTCTTCTAGCAACAATTAGCTTCCAATCATATTTCTTCAAAAACAACCATTAACAAAAGGGGAATTTATTGTTTCGGTTCTGCTTTATCTTAAACTAAGCTGACCATCAGACCTCAAAATCAGTTTTTTTTAATCTGTTCTGTAGTTTCTTATACACTAACAGGATGTTCTTTGCTAACCATAATGTAAGTGCTGGGCGCAGCTAGTCCTGTAGTCACGTACACATTAGTTTCCAAAGGTCACAGTCTTAATTTTACTCCAACACGTTGTTCGACTATTGACCAGAGAAATTTCACACAGCTTATGAAAGCTTTTTGTTACAGTAACTCAAGCACTGGTACAAGAAGAGAAAATGGCATCAAGATACAAAATCCAGGTAGTAATTGTATTTGCAGTCAAATAATAAACACAACTCCAAATCCAATTTGTCTGTGTGTGTTGAGGGAAAACTGGGACTGATGTGATGTTCTGGTAAAGCAGACCAGTGTTGAGAAATGCTGTGGGAACAAATATTGACTTTTTAAATTCTTATCTTCAGATTTTTACCAACTGATTCAGACACGGTGCCAATCATTTGAGATGTTCTATGCACTTGAAGATGGGTTTGGAAAATATTTCAAGCTGACAACATCATGATATTATTACTTATCAGTAGAACTATTTCATGTGTGTTAATCTTATTAACTGTTTCCTTTCTAATTTTTGTCCACCATCAAATGAAGGATCCCAACAATGCTCAAATGGGTGGATGTGAGAGAGTGTGCTGAAATGAGATTTGGGTAAATAAAAATACTCATGCTCTGTCTTCAAATGCCAAGCACATCTGGAAAAATTGGTATTGTAATGTGGGCAGCGCCTTTCTTCAGAATTTTGCATTTTCACTGCTCTTCTTTTATGTTTTAAATCTATAAAACCAAGGTGTCACCGACCAGCTGTGAGATATTAAACTAGCTTCACTCCTTACAAAAATCAAATTACTTTATGGAATTGGGAATGAGTGTTTTTAAAGTTTAATTTATTACTGTCACAAGTAGGCTTACATTAACACTATGAAAATCCCCTTGTTGCCACACTCTGGTGCCTGTTTGGCATTTGCCTGAGGAAGACACGGAGTGTTGAAAGCTCGCAATTTTACTATCAAATAAATCGGTTGGATTAAAAATTGGTGTTGCTAAATTCTTACTGAGTTCTTACCACCCCAATCCAACGCCGGCATCTTTACATCATGCCTGTTTGGGAATGCAGGGAAAATTTAACATGACTAACGCACCCAACTAGCACATTTTTCGGACTGTGGTAGGAACTGGAGCATCCAGAGGAAACCCACACAGACATGGGGAGAATGTGCAAACTTCACACAGACAGTGACCCAAGCCAGGAATTGAACTTGGGTCTCTGATGCTGTGAGGCTGCAGTGCCAATCACCTGACTCTAGATATAAATTGGCATTTTATGTAAAGCTGTTTTGCTTGTACAATAACACAACAATGGTACATTAACCACAGTCATAAAACAGATGTCAGGCCTCATTCTAACTCAATTTAATAGATTTCCAATTCTGCAAAATTTGAAAGTAGTTCAGGAACCAAACAGAAACTGAAGAATTGCTATTCCTATTTCTGAGTTCTTCTTAGGAAATACAAACTCTCTGAATCTACAATTGACAAGCTAGAAATACATTTTGAATACCTATGGTATTTATATTCAAATCCTTTAAGATGCATTCTATCTTTGTGAAGTAAGTGGTTCAGTTTATGTATTAGTGTCACAAGTAGGCTTACAGTAAGACTGCAGTGAAGTTATTGTGACAATCCCCACAGTCTAGCGCTTGTTTGGGTACACTGAACGAGAATTTAGCATGACCAATGCACCTAACCAGCACATCTTTTGCAGCTGACTTTGTGAGCAAATATCAACGATAACCCACTACCATCCGGGAGGAAACCGGAGCACCTGGAGGAAACCCAGCCGACACAGGGAAACTCTGCACAGATAGTGACCCAAGCCGGGAATGGAACGAGGGTGCTTGGCATTTATGAAGCAGCAGTGCTAACCACTCTGCCACCCCAATATATTGTTCGTATTGATTTGAAAGATGTGTGCAATGATTAGGGGAAAAAAATGGAAACTTTCTCTGCAGGTCAGGCAGCACCTGTTGAGAGCACGATCCAGTCTGTGTTTCCTGTGTGATGATACTGTTCCTCGTCCAGAGGCAGAGCGAGGCGGTATAGCCGCCAGGTGGCGACTGATGTATCATTCTTGTTTGCAAGTCGCATATTCTTCGTTTTCTTCACATTGTTAAGATGTCCAAAGCAATTGAATTTAAACACAATTCAACACTGGGCTAGAATTAAGTGATCCAAACTCTGTTTGTAAAATCATTTAGCATTGTGTCATGGACTTTGGTTTCAGAGTGTTGTATTTGAGAGAATTTTATTACCCAACTTTGGTTCAGTGTAAATTATGCATCAATCATTTGTGGCCGTCTCTTTTTTTTCCCCCAGACTGCAGCATTTAGTTGGCCGTTGCTGAATGTTTTAGATATTATGCCAATGGAAACTTGTGAATCGTGTTTTTTTTTAATGACCTTGACGATTTAATCTTAAGGTTGTGAATAAAATACTTCGCTTGTGCTCGAATAAGCAAAAAAATTGGGATTCTTTCTGCGTTTGCAGGGAACGGGACTGATTTAAAAGAAAAACAATCGGATTAGGTCGAACAGGAGCGTTTTCAGAGATATTTAATGCAGGGAGGAAAGATGAATGTGATTCCGATGTGTAACATTTTCCAGTCTTTATGTTTGTGAGGGGGTGGGGGCTGAAGCTTTGATCTGAAAAGAGCAGAGGTGTTGCTTATCTGTTTATTTCTCGGGCCGAAGAATAAAATCAAACGGGAAGGAGCAGTCACTGCAAGGGGTTAACATCCGACCGTTTCTACTGGTACTGTGCAGATTCATGTTGTGAGATGGTGATGATGTGCGTTATCGATTGCAACAATCTTTTTGTGTTATCAGCCCGCGATCCGCGGTGCTGCACACACACAATAAGTAGCAGGAGCTTGCAGATAAACATCGCTTCCAGCTCTCCAACTGATATGTCATCATGCGGGGTGGGGGAAGACATCTGCAAATTAGTTGCGATTTTTATTTCCGTCCCTTCCCCAGGGCTGAATCGAGTTTATGCAAACATAACTATCGCCACGTATTGAACCGCGGGAAAGATCAGGCTACACTGGGTGTCAGCGAACTGTCAAACGTTGCAAAACCGATTGTCCTTGTAGCGATGTATAAAATAGATCTTTATTACAACTAGCTTTGATCACCGCCCATTAAGAAATCGATAGGGAAAATAACAGTGCTCAGCTTCTCGTTTAACGCGCTGTCTAATTCACTAACTCCTCGTTTTAAAAATCTCATAGAATCCGTTACAATAAAAAAAAACCTTCCTGCCGCTGAAATGAGATGACATCCACCAGTTTGTGAGAGAAATTAACAGCGGTGTGTGTGTGTGTGGATGAGATATCTGTGGAAAGTGTGCTTTTAAGCGGAAAATAAAACTGCAATTACATTATCCCCATACATTGCAAATATGATCATGTAGAGGTTCGAGAAGCAGAGAAAGCTCTAACAATGTTATTGGGGGGGGGGGGTTGCATTTTAAAAATAATTTAGGTGGGAGACGTTAGAGAAATCCAATTAAATGGGTGATGTATTATGGAATTGAAAAGCAGGGACAGCCCGAAAATGATTCAGGGGGTTTTAAAAAATAATTATTTAATCGGAAGGCATGAAGAAATAGAATTAAATACATGATCATATACCGAATTGAAACCGAGACAGCTCTGACAATGTTATTGGGGACATTCTTATAATTGTTCAGTTGGCAGACTCGGAGAAATAGAATTAAGTAAATGATCACATGTGGAGTTGAAATTAGAGACAGTTCCGACAATGTTACTGGGTCATTTTTATACATATATAGCTGGCAGACTTGAAAATACACAATTATGTAGGCGATCATACACAGAATTGGAAAACAGACAGCTCTGACAATATTACTGGGGGCATTTTAAAAGATTATTTAGTTGGTAGACTTGAAGAAAAATAGAATCAAATACATAATCATGCATTGAGAATTGAAAAACAGGCTGCTCTGGCAGTTAGTGGGTTTTTTTTAAAAATAATTATTTACTTAGTAGAATTGAAGAACTAGAATCAAGTACAAGATCGTGCACAGAGAATTGAAAAAGAAAGAATTGAAAGAGAAAGCTCTAGCAGTGTTAGTGGGGGAGAGGCATTTCTTTTTAAAAATATTGAGTTGGGAAAATAGAATTAAGTCGAGGATTTGGAGAGGGGGGAGGGGGGCGTGAGATAAGAACCTGATTAATGCAATCAGCAGCAGAGAGTGTTGAGGGGCTGGTGCTTGGGAACTGTATCAGTGCTGTTCCTAGTTGAGTCAGTCAGTCAGTCAGTGAGCAGCAACCAGTGCGAACAGGTCTGCGAGAGGGAGCGGTTGGACCAAACCCAGCAGCAGCAGTGTCTGTCCATCTTCAGGCTGCGTGTGCGCTTGAGAGAAGGAGAGGACGCCTTCTCCCAGTTTTTTAAAAAAACAACACACACGCACACACTCTCTCTCTCCTGCTGAAAACCAACAGAAGAATTAGAAATCCACCTGTGCGCTGTGAGAGAGACTGGAATCCCTCCTCAGAGGAGAGCAGCCAGATTTATATCTGACGAGAGAGGAAGATTTGACGAGAGAGGAAGAAGATCCAGCAGCAAAAGCAACTCCAGTCTATAAATAAATGTGAGCTGGGGAGAAAGGGGGCAATTGGAAAGCAAGCAGAATCCATCCCCACCCCTCAGGATTAGAAAGCTGACTGAAGGGAATTTGCTGTGGGGATTATTTATTTATCCGTGCGTCAGTTGTTGTGGAGATAGGAGAGTGAGAGTGTTTTTTTGTGTGTGAAGAGAAGTCTCTCTCTCTCTCTCTCAGTGACAGCCGGTTGCCATGGCGGCTCCGGGCCTGGTGGCGGGCTTCCTCCTCCGCTGCCGCCGCCACTTCTCGGGCTTCTGCCCCCGCTGCTAGATCCCCCACCACCTTAACCCCCTCTCCCCTTCCACCCCCACATGGCCCGGGGCAACACCTCCTCATCATCCTCCTCCTCCTCCTCCTCCACTGCCTCCTCCTCCTCCATCACCTCAGGCCGCCGGCATTCGGCGGCGGCGGCGGCCCTACTGAAGATGGATCCTGTCATCATCCCCATCGACGCCGAGGCCATCTGCGACAGCAACGACCAGCGCATGTGGTGGGCCTTCCTGGCCTCCTCCATGGTCACCTTCTTCGGCGGCCTCTTCATCATCCTCCTGTGGAGGACCGTCCACTACCTGTGGGCTGTCTGCTGCCACTGCGGCCTCAAGAACAAGGTAAAAAAGAAGGGGGGCTTTGATCTGGTTGTTTTTTTTTTGGGGGGGTGGGGGAGAAGGGTTTGCTCTTCACACGCACTCAGTAGCATCATCTCATTTATTATGTGCAAATTTAAAATAAAATTCAACTGAGGGAGTTCTCCATCCCTCTCCATCTGCGACCACTCTATCCACCTTTCCCCTGCCACCTCTCCATGCCCCTCTCCCCTGCCACCTCTCCATGCCCCCCTCTCCCCTGCCACCTCTCCATGCCCCTCTCTCCCCACCATCTCCATGCCCCTCTCCCCGCCATCTCTCCATGCCCCCCTCTCCCCGCCACCTCGCCATGCCCCCCTCTCCCCCCCCACCTCGCCATGCCCCCTCTCCCCGCCACCTCGCCATGCCCCCCTCTCCCCCTGCCACCTCTCCATGCCCCCCTCTCCCCGCCACCTCTCCATGACCCCCTCTCCCCCGCCACCTCTCCATGCCCCCCTCTGCCTCCCGCCACCTCTCCATGCCCTCTCTCTCCCGCCACCTCTCCATGCCCTCTCTCTCCCGCCACCTCTCCATGCCTCTTTCCCCCGCCACCTCTCCTGCCCCTCTCTTCCCCGCCACCTCTCCATGCCCCTTTCTCCCCCGCCACCTCTCCATGCCACCCCTCTTTCCTTCTCCCTCCCTGCCACCTCTCCCTCCCTGCCCCCCTCCATCTATCCGTCCTCTCCTCCACACCCCCCACTCCTCCATCCATCCATCTTCTCCTACTCCTTGCAATAAACAGGTTGCACATGTTCGATTTCTCTCCCATTTACTTTGAAAAGAAATACTCCAGGTATCTACTAGGAGTCATGAATAAATCCAGTATTGCTGCTTATTTGGAAGTTTTGATTTGTGCCCACACAAGGTTTTAATATTGCCGAATTGCTGCTAAATTATTGCACAAGATTTTTTAAAAATTGCTAAATAATTACTTTTGGTTTGGATTTTACTGAGAATCCACTGGTTTAATCCACTGGTAATGCTCATGTCCAGCATTGGCAGGATCTGATCCAATGCATTTGGAAATCGTTTAATGTCTGGGATTCAATTGGTGAATAGATTTAAGGGAGAAAGTTGCACTTTGAATGCTCACCCTGATTCCCAACAGACTCTGTTTCCTGCTATTGAGGAGTGATGCCACATGAGTTAGTTGGAAGATCTCAGAGGTAATAGGTGTAAATGTCCATGTGTGGGGATGGCATGGTGACACAATGGTTAGCATTGCCACCTCACAGCAGCAGGGACTTGGGTTTGATTCCCGACTTGGGTCACTGTCTGTGCAAAGTCTGCACGTTCTCCCTGTGTCTGCATGGGATTCCTCTTGGTGCTCCCACAGTCCAAAGATACATGGGTTAGGTGGATTGGCCATGCCTAGCTAGGGTAAATGCATTGGTTATGGGGATAGGGTCTGGGTGGGGATTGTGGTAGGTGCAGACTCGATGGGCTGAATGGCCTCCTTCTGCACTGTAGGGATTCAATGACTCCCCTGTTATCGATCCTCTAGGGTTCAGTGGCAAACGTAAGCCTCATTTTTTTTTGTCCCTCTGAGTGAAAATGATCACACTCCTACGCTGGAACTAGAAAGCATTTCTGGGAACCATCAATGCCCTCCTACTGAGAATATCAAGGCAGCCAGCCATGAAGTGATATAAAATGTGATTCGTGTACTGCAGCTATGGTGCTTCAGCTGCAGGTGACAGAGTACTGGGTTTAATTACAGGAGGGTTGCTCTCCTGGTTTGCCAATCCCTGCATGCAAAAAGCTTGCTGTTGTGGGTGAGCGTCTCTTCCTGCACCAATTGGGCTAAATTTAATTCTCTTTTTTAGAGATGGCAGTCCAAAGAATGTAACCATTAATTTGTGCATTAATTTGAGCTTTTGCCAGCAATCATTGCAATTTAATATAAACTGCTCTTGCTTTCAGTCAAAACTTGACCTCTACTATACAGAGAGTATAGTTACCCAGTTTTCTAAAGCGTAAACTGCATTTTTAAGTCTTACTAGTCTGGCCAGAACCAGGTAGATTGATGAATAGATGACAGTGAGTTCAGTCTCTGAGCCATTCGCTGCTCAGCACAGATAGAGAATGGAATGGAGCAGCTGTAACTCTCCAAATACAAGCAAAATAGTGCAGCTGCTGGGAGTCTGTGATAAAAACTGTAACGACTCAGCAAGTTAGGTAGCGTTTTCAGAGTTAGCATTTCAGGTCACTGCCTTGCCCAGACTGAAGATTGGGAGAGTTCCTTCTGATTGTTACGATTTTCTTTTTTAAAAAAGATATAAGCATGCATTGAAAAACAATACAAGTTAGCATCTCCATGTTTGCAAGGTACCATTTGGAGCCGAGCCTGTCAACAATATTGCAACCCATTAAAAATAGACTAGTGAAAAATAAATTTGAAGAGGATGCTGGAAGGAACCTCACTTCGTAAAGAGAGACGTTTAGTGGGAACAACCTGACAGCCAAAGTAAAAGATTTGACTATTCGTGACACTCAAAATATTGGTAGTTTTTAGGCTGTCATGTGCTTGAATTCTGGAGGAATGGATTTTGCACTTGATTTACTCCTGTTGCAGCTTATGTTGATATTGTTTTTTTTAGCCTCATTGTATGTAACACTTTCCCAATGTATGGCATTGCAAAGGCTTCACTGTTTTGATTTGAAAGTGTAACACAAACCACACTAACACTTTATACAAACCAATGTATGGCATAGCAAAAGCCTCATTGTTTTGAAAATGTTACACAATATATGGAATCAAAAAGCTGCATGGTATGTTACACTTCAAGAACAAAACAACACATTGATCTTGAAATTAACATGTGTTAACTGTGCAAGATTGATGGCGCGATTATTCTTAGTAGTAGGTTGTGAATTTCAGCCCCACTCCAAGACTTGAGTTTGTTCTCGGCTGATATTTTAGTGTGGTGTTGTGGTAATGCTGAAAATCAGAGGTATTTTGCTTTTGAAATGTTAAAGTGAAAGCCTGGCTGCCTAAAATCATATTACTGTAGCAGGTTCTTCATTTTGCTCTTTATGGAGTTTAGGGATTGCCTTTTCCTGTGAAAAGTTCAGAGCTGTTCTATAAATGAAAATCCATAGGGTCCCTGCAAATTTTGCTGGAATTAAATCAATAAGCATAATCTTAACTTCAAGGGTTAATTAATTACTTGTCAGTTTAATTTCTGATTAAATTTCATGCATTGCTGGTGGAGCTTTCAAAGTCAACTACCTGCCAAACTCCTGACCAAGCAAGATTGAAATGATTATTTTCTGTTCTTAAAGATGAGTTTTGCAGCTGCAAAAGGCAGTTTTGAAAATTATTTTATGAGATGTGGGTGCCTTGGCAGCATTTATTGCTCATCCCTAATTACCATGGAAAAAGTAGCACTCTTTCAGAGGGTAGTTAAGTGGCACAGCTGCTGCAGTAGGGATTTGAATCCTTGTCCCAGAGCATTAGCCTGGGCCTCCGGACTATTAGTCCAATGATATTACCAGCACACCACCTTCTTCCCCTTCCACATCAGTAACCAGTATCATTATCAAACCATCTGTAAAGGGTAAATTGACCCTTAGTGTCAGGGAGATTAACAGTGTAAATACATAGAATTACAGGGAAAGAGCCTGGATGGGATTGTTGTCAGTGCAGACTCAATGGGCTAATTGGCCTCTTTCTGCATTGTAGATATTCTATGATGCAATGACATACAACCCAAATAATCTATTTTATTCACACTCTGCTGATTTGGTGTCACATTGCTCACTTTAGTCGTGATTGTGTTCCTGGGTTAACTTGTGTAATGTAGCTTTGTACCATGGAGCTTGATCATTGGGGAATTGGGTTGTGATTTCACAAGTTCATCTTGATTGATACTTTATAGGCATTAGGAAGAATACATGGTTTTAAACCAGCCTGGGAAGCTGCATCAGATTTTGGGGATGAAAAGATGGTGTGTTAACCTTGCTCCTCCATGTCTTTGTAAGCTTCTCCAGCACTGGAATTCTTTGGGCAGAAGTTTCCTGTCCCGCCAGCATGGGAATCGTGGCATTCTGGCCTTTATGCACCTCACCTCGTCCTATCGTTAGTCAGCATTGAAGTTAGCTGTTTCAGTTCCAAATCCTGTGATCTTCCTATGACGTATCACCATCTCTTTTGAACAAACTTTTGACTTTACTCTTTTTTTTTGACTGACTGTGTGTCCAGTTTTGTTTGATCACAACTCTATGAATACCTTGAAGTATTATAGTATCAAAAAAAAGTTGGAAACCACTGTTCTATTCCAGCTCCCAACGGCAAATAAAAGAAAGATCTGTTTGTTCATATCTGTTAGTGAATCCACTGATATAAATTAAACATTGAATATGTGTTCCTGTGATTAAAAGCCTGGGACAAGTTTTTAAGGTTTCATGATATGGAGTTGACAACAAATCTGGACATCTTGAACTAAATTGTCATTATAGGTTTAGTATGATTTTCAGGATGATTTATATGAAAAGGGTCTATAAACAAGACCAGCATCAACATAAGGACGTGTAAACTTTGTCAGGTTATGCAAGGCTGTAAGTCAATGAAATAAGAGGAAGGATTTCGATAAGCTGTCACTGTAATTCACTGTCTCTCACTCTTTCACCCGTGGGACAAGGATGCACTTTAAATATTATATATCTTGACCATTTAAGATTGATTTGAATAGTTTCCTCATTTCTATGATTACAAAATGTGTATATGAATAATTCATTATGCCGTAATAGTCAATTGATGGTTCAGTGGATAAATACATAGCTCAGGGGGGTTGCTGAGACATTCTCACAATAAGATCTGTCCTAGATTCACTCTGGTTTATGCTGTGAAGTTGTTTTAAGCCAGGAGGACAGTGGGCTGCAGCAGAGTCCCTGAGTGATGAAAGTTGGGGAGGGGAGGGGGGCTGGGTGGGGTAAAGTTTTGATCCCTGTCCATCAATTCCCTGATGGAAATTGTATGTGTTATTTTGTATGGGGGCAGAATCAGCACCCCCCCTCCCCCGATTCCCACCTCAGAGTTCAGTACTCAGCTACACTTGCAACTGAATTGTTCTCTCTTTGTGCCCATTTCCTGATGGCAGTGCAGCAGGTGGAGCCCATCAGATTTAAATACATCGTGTTGCCTGTCGTTAACTATCTCCATCATATCCGAAATTGCTAACCCCTGTATGCAGCAGCCAATCTGTTTTGCTCAGAGATGTGTTACCAGGAAACTGAATGGGTAGCGTAAACATCAATGAAGACTTTCACCTGCTTAATATTCTCCAGCAGATTAAGTTTGGAATGCTGATTGACCCTTTAAGCTGATGTATTCGTTGTGATCCTTGCTTCAGTGCTGAGCTCCCAAGCACAGATGGCAATACTGCTGGTGATCCAGTGAAAAATGTGAATGGGCTTGACCAAGAGAAATTCAGCAGGGGGGCCATCACTGAGCACCCTTCGACAATTAAAACTGCCAGTCACAGTGCTGAGGGAAATCCTAGTCTTGTTCTGCAGATGCACACATTGGAGGGAGGCATCAGACAACTGCTGCCACCCATGAAACTGTCCTTGGAATTAATCCATACTTCAAGGGAGGAAAAGCTCTCAAGGTGCCAGTGAGATGAAGATCTGGTCCTGGACCATTAAATTTTATGTTTTGTGCCAAGTGTATGGAACAATTATTTTAATTGAGTGTGCCAAGAAAATATAAATCTTTACGAACAAGTTCTAAACATGGCCCTTTGAATTTCCTGTAAATAGTATGGCACCAAATACATGTCGTGATGATTCTGGTAATAGGGATTTTTTATTTTTGAAGGTTGGGAAGAGTGGCTCAGTTGTCCTAATGTTTCGTAATTCTGCTTTGTTGCCAGTACTTGTATTTCTTGGTCTTGTGTAGATTTCAAAGAATTCAGTGCCTAAGAGTAGTACAGAACTCTGCTGCTGCACACAAGGCTGAAAGGGGAGGTTGCCTGACATGTTTGTGTGTTCATGTATTTGATAGCAATCTCATTTGAGTCGCTGACAGCATTCTATATGTTCATATTAATTGCCTTGGTTTTCATAGAATGATTCAAGGGAAATACGAGAAAGAATTGCCTTGTGATGTTTTCATATAGACAACTATACTTATTTTGCTGCAGTTGAATTATTTGATTTGCTCACTGTCCATGGAGCACTGAGTTCACTTTGAATCAATAGCAGCTTAGTAATCAACCACAGTAAAGATAACGTAATGTGCTTTACCTTTTGTGTGAAGACTCATGAATCAAGGACATGGGTCACATTGCAAGTCAGCATTGGCATCGACAGTCTCTGCTAGCACATAAACAGGCCATATTTTTACATGATCCCAACAATAAACACTTTGTCAGCTGTTCTGAGTCAGAAGGTTTTGGGTTCAAGTCCAATTTCAAGACTTGAACACACAAAACAGCTGGTTCGGTCAGTTTGCGTGAGTATTTCCAGCACAATTCAACCAAACTAACAGAAAAAATGGAATGTTAAGTGCAAAACATATATCCAGCACAAAGTCAAATTTCCACACATTTTTTGCACTAGTTAGGGAGTTGCCACATGTCCATATTTAATAACCAATGCGCATTTCCACAAATTCTGTCCATCTTCAGCCTTCAGACATGTTCTTAAAATTAAGCTGCTTTTTGGGCACAGGTGTATTATAGGCAATTTCTAAAACCTTTGAAACATTTTTAAAATTAATAAGAAACTGATTATCTATGCTAATATAACTCATAAAGTCATTTTCTTAGCTAACTTTCAGTGCCGGACTGTTTGCTGTTCCACTTGTTGAATCAGATGTTTAATCAATGTGGGGGGGGTGGGGTGGCGAGAGAAGAGTTCTGGTTTCATGGCCCACATTTATCACTAACATCACCACCAAAATCAGATTTTTCTGGATCATTATCACATTGATATTTGTAGGATCTTGCTGTGTGCATATTGGCTGCTATTTTTCATAGAATCGTTGAATCCTACAGGGCAGAAGGAGACCATTCAGTCCATTGAGTCTGCAACAACCACTATCCCAACCAGGCCCTATCCACACAACCTTGTGCTTTTACCCTATCTAATCCCCCTGTCACGTAAGGGGCAAATTAGCATGGCCAGTTCATCTAAACCGCTCATCCTTGGACTTTCCTTCATTGCAACAGTAGGAAAGATGTCTAAAGTAATTCTTTGGCTATGAGGAAATGTAGGATGTTCAGAGGATGTAAAAGATAAACGTTCAAAATGCAAGCTTTTCTTCCTCCTGCTACCAGGGAATGAATCAAGGCCCCCGTGATAGATTTGTAATGGACAAATCATAGACTGTTTGAATCTCAATCTTGTCATTTATCTTGTTATCTGAATGTTACAACAAAATTATATGCTTTTCCAGTATCTATCTATAGCTATTCTGAGGTTTGAAGTTGAATCATAATTCTAGAAGTCAATGGTGTAAAATTATAGTAGTGCTGATCATGCCCTTTGTGTGGAATGTCTTGGTGTCTGTATGAATGCTATTATAGAAATTCACCATAATTGTTTGAAACTTTGATTCAACTCCAGTACAAGCTGTTTTTTGAGATATTTGATTGGTGCAAGTTGTTCTTTGGAGGCACAGGCAATCAATCCATGTCCAACATTTGGACCACATGTACAAATTCAGAAGTGCATTAAGTCCAGGTGGGGGGTGAGAAGATGGCTAACATAATTTTCATGTCTGATTCTTGTGTGTGATTTTTAGCCCTCTTTTTTTAAAGTTGGCACTGTTTCAGCTCTTTCGCCCAAGGCAGCAACCCTGATTAACACCATGCCTCAGATATCACATCTCTTGTTAATGGATATGTTTATTTAATTAACAAATAACATTTTTATAAGTTTTGTGTAAATAACCTAATTGTTTATTTAGACAAAAAAGAACTAGTTGGAAATTGATACAAAATTGAAGTGAGTGAAAGAGCTTTTGTTCTAATGTTGTTTTGTTTTCAAAATTAAACAACAACATTTTATTTGTTTTAGTTAATTTATTTATTAAACTACGTTTGAATTGGAAAAAACATAAGACAGAAAAGAAACAGAGCCAGTCTAGAGAGTGCTTGTTTTACATTTATTGAACTGGAGAGACATGAGGAAGGTACAGAAATATTTAGTAAATGACTGTGTGCTGGTCATGCCTCCGTGATAAGTAATTCTATGATAATGTTTCCAAGTGTGTGATACTGGTTCTGACTCTGCAGTAATCCTAAACGTTATAATCTCCCAGCAGATTTTGATTTCAATACATTTTACTATTATCTTAGTGCCAAATGACATCCCTCTTGAACTCTGCAAGTCCATGTACCCAGCTGGCATCCCCTAGCCCAACCCCCTTCTCTTCTGCCCACCCACCCTGGTTTATTACCAATCAATTGGTGAGCATCTGGCCTGCTGTAGGTATTTCAGTGTTTGCCAGTATGCCCTTGCTGGCTTTTTGTTTTTTGGAAGCAAGAACGTGTGGAGAAAGATGTAAAAAAAAATTGAAAAGGCTAATATAAATGTTGCCCTTTATCTCAAGCGGGCTGGAATGCCAAGGGAAGGAAATTGTGTTTCAGTTCAGATTCCATCTGGAGTTCGGTGTTCAGTTCTGTACACTTTACATGAGAAAAGCATATTGGTTTTGTGTAGAATGATACCAGTGTTTAAAGGGTAAGTCATGAGGGCAAGTATGATAAACTTTGCTTGTGTTCCTTTGAGTACAAAAGATTGATTTGCCATATAATCAAGCAATGCATTATGATCAGTATGTTAAATGCTGGAAAGCCAGTTGGTAAATGATGATACTGGGGCCAAACTTTACTTGGCTTTGCATGTATTTAGAGTGAAATAACTCAACATTCGGTTTCAGAATATGTCTGTCTTTGTGCTCAAGTGAAACCCTAATTAATGCTCTCCACCTGCATATAATTAAACACAATTCATAATTATTAAGACAGAGATTCTCCTAGTTAGATAAAGCTGAACCAAAAATGTATAATAAAGTTCTTCAGACATAAAATCAAGAAACACCTTTTTACACAGTAGTTAGAAGCCTGGACCTCTGTGTCTCCATTAGGTTGTAGACACTGGGCCAATGGAAGCTTTCAGTTCTGAGGTTGATAAGAGATTTGTGAATCAAGGGGATTTGGAAGTGGGGTTAAAATAATGATCAATCTCTAATGGGCCAAAATGGTAATTAGGGAAACGCAATACTAGCCAACTCTGAATTTCTATGAGCTTCAGGCAATTGTTCAGCCTTTGTAGGCTTTTGACGTTAGAATCTTACTGGTCCTAATGAACTGCACTTGGCTGCTCGAGATCAAAAGATGTCACAACATTTCCAGCTTTGATGATCAATATATTAGTGACAACAAGTCCATAATTTGTAATTATCTTCTAATTTGTCTTATCAGCAGTGCCATGCTGATGGTTTACGTGAATACCTATTGCTTTCTTTCACATAAGCTTTGAAAAGTTGTCCCCAAATGAGCAGATCTGAGTTAGAGCCAGGAGTAATATAAATTAAAGTCTAATCATGACTAAATTGGAATCAAATTCTTGAAGGGCCAGGGGTTGGTGTGGTTAAAAGGAAGGATGGCGGGGAAGCGTAGTGCTTGGGAGGTATTGAATTTAGAATAGTTGGGTGTTTGTTTTTGACTGATGTAGAATTAATAGGCTGAGGGGCCTTTTTATGTGCTGTAGTTCTCTATGACTATGACTAGAATCAAAGTTGTGATTCAAGAATGCACGAATATTTAAGAATTTCGATTTGGAACTGGGAATCAGAATATTTATAAAGGATGCCTCCAGTAGATTCTGTGGCTAGATTTGAGGCTATAATGTAGGAAACTCATCCAGTTAGTGGTATGAGTGGCTGTAGTGGCTAATGGCCCTTCCACTCTTTCCAGTGACAAGTTCACTGTTGCCTTTGATCTTCTCACTGCCCTCAGAGTGACAAGAAAAGATAGCCTTTTCTTTCTAAACTCTCATTTCCCTCACATAGATCTGTTGAGGTGGGAGGAAAGACAGTAGGTATGCAGTAGAGCCTGTCCTTGGCCAATAAACTAATGTCTTGTAAGGAGCTTAAGTTGTGGTCAGCATCTATTTTTTTTATGAGAATGGTAGTTGAGCTCTGGTGAGAAAGAAACAAAATTTGAAAGGTAATCTTTTAGACAGCACTTAGTGTTTGAACAGAAATAAAGTGCTGTTGTTGAAGATACATTTAGGTAGATAATTGGCTGCTTTAAATACTGAATAGCCTCTATGAAGCTTGTGATGTCCATTAGTGAGCAAATCAGGATAAAGCAAATGGAGGACTAAACTGGGACAAATGTCTTCTGTCAAGATTGAGTCATTAGTCCATGTCTAAGAAGTAAAGTTTAAAAATAGTGATTAATAAGTGCAGCAAACATGACTTGATGAAAATAGCAAGACAGCAAAGTGTTGCACAAAACAGGCTCTATTCTTATTGGAAGTATACACAGGACAGTTGATAAATGATCAGTATTAGAAAAATGACTATCTCATCTGAACCTTTGATCTAGTTTCTCAATAGCAAATGATTTGAGTGACCAGCAAGGCATTATTCAAAATCAAGCTGTTGGTGAATGCCATTGTGAGACACATTGGGAAGGAGATTTATTATTGAACACAAAATAGAAAGAAAACATATCTAGGAAATATTCATTGGTACGTACTTTTAGAAAATCAGTTCAACCTGACTCATACATCCCTCTGTATAATAAATAAGTGGAGTGATAATACTTAAATACGGTTTGTGTTTTTTATTGCTCCTAAAAGTCATCTTGAATTACCAGAAAGTGACGTTTTGAGGACTTGTTTGCAGTGTTTATTGCCTTGGCGAAAACTGATTCATGATGAATCATTCATGGCCCGTGAGAACTGTTAATTCACTTTGCAGTGGGACAGCTAAAATGGCAAAAATAAAGAATCCAAAGTGCCATCAGAATGGTGTACATAATGGGTTTAGCAACTGCTTTTACTCTTATTTTATTCAGAAGCCAATTTTTGCATCTAAGACCCCTAATCCTTCAGATAAGACTTGTATACTTCAAAAAAAAGATTGCACAGTAACACCTTTTGGCTTTTGATCTATTTTAAGTGCTGTGTGATCAAAGTTTAACCATAAGTTATTCAATGTAATGCTGCACCATTTTAATTTGAAAAAATATTAGTCAAGATTTATTTTCCAGTTGGCAAATTTCTTGCACAAAGACTTGCTGCACCTGCACTGCGATCACCATGTGTGATTCTTAAGCTATCTAATCCAAAATCTACCCAATTTTGATGTCTCCAATTGATTTTTTTATTGTTTATGTTTATTTCTTTAGAAGAGTAGTGATGTCTCGTTGGTTTTCATACTATTATCATTTACTTGTGTCTCAGTTTTGACTTTGTGACAGGAAAGATGATATACAATGCGAGAAAGGAAATAACAGGAATTTTGTTTTAAAACTATATTTTGCTATTTAATCTCTCCTGCCTTCCATCCTATCACAGGCTTTCCAGTTTGTTCTTTCCCTGTCTTGATTAAAAAAAACTGTCCCACTTTGAAGAACTGTCAGTTCCGACAGAAGGGGTCTGACCTCAAAGCATGTATTTGGTTTTTATCCCTAACCTCTATGGATATCCAGATTTTTCATTTAATGAGATAGATTTTCCTTTTTGGTGTCAGGACATAAGGAGGAACAGATTGCAAGTCATGTACAACTTTGCATTTTGATTTGATTTAATATTGTAACATGTATTGGTATACAATGAAATGTACTGTTTCTTGCCTGCTCTGCAGACAAAACATACCGTTCGTAGAGTACATTGAGGAGTAGGAAAGGAGAAGGTGCAGAATATTGTGTTACAGCTGGGTGTAGAGAAAGATCACCTTTGATATAAGGTAGGTCCATACAAAGATCTGATGGAGTAGGGAAGAAGCTGTTCTTGAGTTGATTGGTATGTAATCTCAATTTTCTATCCAATTACATAATTGGAGAATGCCATATTAGCAGATAAAATCCAACTCGTCCAGAGTGGTGGTGTTTATGAATGGACAGAAAATCCTCAGCAGCTTGTACTTGATTTTCTTGAAGGTTTCTGCCCCTCTCTTCTCTAGCCCATACCTACAAGCTGTTGTTTAATGAATATCTACCTCAAATAAGTGGAGACTTTTCTCTTCTGAAGTCACTGATTCTTGCCTGGGTTCAATATGGGGCTGCCCAGTCAGTCTCTGAATTCTCACCCAGATGACTTGCCACTTGCTTTTGCAATTGATTGCTGAACAAAATTCCATGATGTAGAGATGCCAGCATTGGATAGGTATAGGCTCCTTGAAGGAGCCAGACTATGAAACCTCATGCTGCCAAATAAACCTCTTAGATTTTAACCTGGTGTTGTGAGACATCTTACTTTACCAAAACTCTCCCAGTGGTTAGTGACCACTGTCACTGAACAAAGGGCAATCTGTCATTTCCTGTTTTAAAATGGTGCTTCTTTTTAAAAATTTTTGGTCAGCATTATCGTGGGCTTTGTGGCTATTGTGGTTGCATTTTGTTTGAATTTAACATCTGCTTTTGATTCTGATCCAAGACCCTGTATCAGGTCTGTTTGTGCAGGTTGTGGTTTGACCATTTCAGTGATTTATGTGTTGATTCAGAAGCTGATTTCTGTCTGCTTCAGCAAGCAATACAGATTATTGCTGAAGTGATGGAAAATTTGTGTTTTCCCACCGCAGTCCAGGAGAAGTTTGATCTGAATAAGACAGCTTCATACCCTTGTCTAATCTGAATTACTACACTGCATTCAATCATTCCTTCCATCAGTGAGCAAAGGTAATTTGCAAGGAAGTCATTTCTTTTCCCTGACTATTCATTTTTTGGTCAAATAATTGTTAAAGATAACATAAAGAAAGGGAAGGGATTTGCATTTATATGGTATCTTTCACACTTAGGATGTCCCAAAGCTGTTTACAGCTACCAAACTAGCAAAATATTCATTATTATGTTATTATGAGAGAAACAATCTGTGCATAGCAGGGTGGCAGTGATTGATGGATAAATGTTCACCAGAATTATGGGGAACTCTTCTTCTCCCCTTTCTGCTATGGGAACTTTTAATCAAACTAAATTTGGGTATTTTTTAACTTTTTTTTGTGTGTGTATTATAATATTGCCACCCTTGTGCTAGCAATCTCTATATCTTTATCACTGGAAAGGAATGATCTTGAAATTGTTACTTCGTTTCACAGCTTCAGGGAATCACTAAACATTTGGAGGTATATAATTAAGGCACCCAGTGTTAATGGCTATTTCCAAAATGTTGATGCTTTTTTTTTCTGAAATTGGAGATCGAATGGGGGAGTGGGACTGACTGGGTTGTCTTTGGGTCCATGCCGGATCTCCACATGGGTTGAAAGACCTCCTCCTGCACCATGAATGACCTAATGGAGATGAAGTTCATTTTGTTGGGATTTCATGGGAATGCACTGTACTGACAGCATTATTATATGAAACTGCTAGTGAATATTAGGAGACTGTTGAGGTGAGGATCAGATTTGAGCCATTTCTTGTTTGGGAATTGTGACCAATTATTCCTTTCTAATCTTGGGCACCGAATGTCCTTACTACCTTCCACTCCAAGGCTGAGATCAATTAATACATCATGATTGCAATTCTGAACCTTCCTTGTATATCTCAAGAGGAAGAGATGGGCATAAACTTATTGGAAAGGGTAAATTGAATAAGCTAACAGAGAAAGCCATTGAAGTGGGAAATATCAATGGGTTACATGGGTTTGTTGAGGAAAGATATTGGACAACGTGGTGAGAATCAGTAGGTGAAGTGGAGGTCTAAGTAACTGCGGGCTTGTTGGACCTCAAGATATCTTCTGTTTCTGGAAAGAAAATGCTTACGAAGTAAAATAATTTGACATCTAATGACAGTAAATTGAGAATCTAAAGCAAATGTTTCTACTCTAATGAACAGTTTAATGGGAATAATAATGATTTAATATTAATTGGTGGATTGCGGATTGCAGCACCTTGGGACAGCATTTTATGTCAATGATATCATATAAATGTCAGCTGTAATTCAATAGAAAATCTTTTGCTTGCAATGCATCAATACAATGTGCATTACCATTGCCCTGTTATCATTTATTATGTGGTTCTAAACTTTGGTATTGGGGTTCCACCTTTGTCTCAGCAGCAAAAGTTAGATGTCACAAATCCACCTGTCATGGTACATCAGGTGATACGGTCAGTGACACATCAACTGAATTGTTATATTTGCATTCATTTAACCATAGCTACAAAACCGTAGTGCTCTATCTACCAGAGGCAACAGGAGTACTGATTTTACACAGATTTGTGTACTAAAGAGCATGTGCCTGTTTAAGTATTTTTCATACTGATGTGGAATTGTAGGTTTAGAAGTTGTTATCTGGAAAATTATCTGTCTAGGTTAATAAATACAGTGAGGCCTGTGGTTTAACACATTTGCTCCAGGAAACAAGCCTTACGTTTATTTCTACAATAAATATCTGGGGCACACGCTTTCATGCTCATTTCATGCACAAGTCAGTGGTGGGCAACCTGCGATCCTGGAGCCACATGTGTCCACTGAGGTTCTGACTGCAGCCTGTGAGACATTTTGTTGACTGTTGCCCATGTGAGGTTTGCCAATTTCTACTGATTTTTATCCATGTAGCTTCTTTCCTGAAGTGATACAAACTTAGTGAGGTGTATGTTGATTGCACACAACATTGACTGAGAGAGCTGGGGTGCTCCCTGTGTGTCCAAAGTGTTTAATTTTTTTTTAAAAAAAAGTAAATTCATGCCTTTGGATTTGACAACTGCAGTTTATCCATTTTCCATTCTCCATAAATTTAAGCTTATCCTATACTTTACTACTTGTATTGTCACAAGCATCAAGCCCCATCCACTCATCATCCCTGGTTTTGTTGACTTGACTTTTGCTTCTGGTTGAGCAATTCTTACCTTTTGTTTTTAAGCTCTTCCACGGCTGTTTCTAATTTTATCCTTTTCAGCGTTCCCAGTTTTAATCACTCCTTCTTTGTTGTATCTTCAGCCACTAAGGACCTAAGGTCTGGAAACCCATTACGCAACCACCTCTTCTCTGTTTTTCTCTCATCTCCTTAAAACCTACTTCTGTGACCAAGCTGTTGGCCATTTGCTTTAGCATCTCCTTAGGTAGCTGAGCGAAAACTGTAAGGTAGATGTTAAGTCTTGTTTGTACTTATTATGGCATTAATGCATGGTGATTAATGCACATGGCATTTATTTTGCATTGGGTTTAGCCAGATGCTAATTAGGTTAATAAGAAAACCCATTTCTTTCAACAAGTATAATTTCAGCTTTATGGAAATAGAAGAATGTGGTTATCATGGTATTCAAAATAATACTATGCCATGCTGATTTAACTTGAGTATACAGCTGAAGTATTAATTGGAAATTAATTTTCCCCACAATGTGAAAAATAATAAGCCTAGGGATGTTGGAGAGCATAATTGTTCTGACATTGAAAAATTTACACACCCAAAACATAATTTTTTTTTGGTGAATAGGAAATGAATGTTCCTGTTTATCAGTGCATTTTAGTAAATCCATTCATAGGTTAAAGGTAGGATATTCTATCATATAAAAATACAGGATATACTGAAAAAGGTGGATCCTGATCATCAGTGAGGTATCATTCTGAATTAAACTTGCAGTGATATATTCATGGTTAACTTCATTCTCCTTTTAATGCATTATTAAAAGTATGCTTTATGCCCTTTAATTATTATGTTGACGATGCCTATGGTCCAAAATAGGAAGAGACTGTTAAATCCTAGCTGCTTATTGTGTTCTGAATTTCAGATGTTGCAGGGCCTGTTGTGGTGTGAAGCACAGTTTCATGGGAAATGCTGGTACCTTTGGATCATCTCATTTATATTCCCAATACATATTGAAATGAGTCACCATTAATATGACTCATTGTTTAGACACATCTCTGTTGCATTTGTACCAAAGATTTTGTGTAAGTAGTTGCAGGCTTGATAAAGATGGTAAGATTTATACTGTACTTTTGCAATATAATTGTTTTTGTTCTCACACGAGATTGTTTACCAAACTCAGAATTTAAAACAAAAACTGATTTTGCAAATTGTTCTCAACAATATATACTCAACATTAGGCTGGATTGTAGCATCAACATACCGTTGAAGTTCAAGGAGAATGTTTCAATTCTCTTGAATGTTTATATTTCATTATTCATCTTCCTCAGAGGATTAAAGACATTGAGAATTCATAACTACAATATCTTGGAGATGCTCAGTGAGTCACAGCCTTCCATTATGTGATATTCACTGTCAAAAATGACACATGAAGATTCAAGGTCAGATTGCATTGAGTTTTTTTTTACTTCTCATCTGGTCTTTGTGTGTCTGGATGAATGTATCTCTCACACCTACTCATCTCATTTCACACTGCTGTTAAGATGGGTTTTTAACCTGCCCTTCAACACCCAACCAATATTGATAGTGAAGCTTAGCTTTATATGTGTGCATTAGCTTGCTTCTGTTTCTCTCTCCCATCTCACGCTCTCAAATGGCCTTGTCCTAGATAAAGAAGTACATTTTCTGGTCTGCAGGTAATTGTGAGTTCAAATAAAATATGATTATAAATAAAAGCCACTGTAACTCCAGAGCTAAACATTTCTTGGAGATGCTCCATCTTGCCACCATAACCAGGGAGTAAAGTTGAAAAAGGCTCCTGTTATGTTAGTGACTATTCTTTTAAATAGTGGATGACATAGCTGATCTATGATTTCCAGTATCCATATTTGTGCTTTGAAATTGATAGGAAGGCTATGAATATTGACTAAAAAAGTAGCTGAGAATTTGCATGTGTTATGAAACAAAATAGCACTTTTTTGTTTGCAGATGGTATTATCTGAATATACGAAACATTAGACATTGTAACTGTTGTCACTCTGCTGTACTTTTTAATTTCGACCATGTAAGAGTGAAATCCTGAGAGCGCTCAGAAGTGTGTGTGTGTGTGTGTGTGTATAGATTTATCTTTTCTCAACTGGTCATTTGCAAATCAGATTCCTGTCAGTGCTACTCTTATTCTGAGTGGTCTTGAGTTGCTATCCAGTGTTCTGTAATTTAGATAGTTTCGGCGCTGTCCGTCATTCTCCTCACAATTGAGCTATTATTCACACTCATGTTTATTGTTCTTCTTTTGAGGTACCTGTGTTTGTATCAGGAACATTTTAATTATTGTCCTTAATATGTGTCTGTGCATACACATGTATTAGTGAGTGTCAGTTTCTGTTAATGTTGCCTTTTGGCTGAAAAGAACACAACATTTTTATCAGTTAGTTTACAAGTAGAAGTTCAAATATATGTTGCTACTTAATAATTAGTATCCTCTGTACAGTTTTGGTCACTTAAAAAGGGGATATACTTGCAGTGGAAGCAGTTCAGAAAAGGTTCACTGGGTTGATTCCCGGGATGAAGGAGTTGCATTAGAAGGAACGGTTGAGCAGAATGGCTCTATACTGATTGGAGTTTAGAAGAATGAGAGGTCATCTTATTGAACATCCAAGATTCTGAGGGGCTTGATAGAGTACCTACTGAGAGGATGTTTTCTCTCATGATAGAAACCTAGAACTAGGGGGTACAGTTTCAAAACAAGGGAACTCTGATTTTAAGACTGAATTGAAGTGGAATTTATTCTCTCAATGGGTCGTGATTAATTGGAATTCTCTATCCCAGCACAGTGGAAGCTGGTCATTGAATGAATGATTTACAGATTTTTGCTTGACGAGGGACTTGAGGGTTAGGGGGGCAGGCAGGAGGCTGCAATCAAATCAACTATGTTATGGCATGCAAGAGCAGGTTTTAGGGGCCAAATCACAGCTCAGACTGTTACAGAGCAGAAGAAGACCATTTGGTCTATCATGCCTGCACTGAGATGCCGGCATTGGGCTGGGGTGAAACAAAAAAAAATCCCACAATACCAGCTGAAAGTCCTGACGAGGAGACAGCCTGTTCTGAAAGCTTGCGGCTTTTGCTACAGATAAACTTGTTGGACTTTAAGCTTATGTTGTGGGATTTCTTTGTGTACTTCACACAGTGTCATTCTCTTGTGCTCTCACTATAAAGCTTTACATTGTTTCTTTTCAAGTCATCACCTATTCCCTCAGAGTGTCTCTGTTGAAGCTGCCTCCAACACACCCTTGGGCAGTGCATTCCAGACCCTAATCATTGGCAGTGTAAAAATGTTTTTTTCTCATGTGACCTTTCCTTCTTTTACCAATGACCCTAAATCCAGGTCTCTGGTTCTCGATCCTTGCACCAGTGGGAACAGTTTATCCTGATCTGCCCTTTTCCTAACTCCCATTCCATTTCTTATGTTCTTTCGCTGTCACTTTTCATCGCTCAAGCTTTTGCCACTATTAACCTTGCACTTTCTTGTTTTCGGGTCTCAATCAAATTTGCTCACATGAGCTGCATACCAATAAATCAATATGGACTTTAGTGTTTACTAAGACTGTGCCAGTGTAGTATCTGTGACATCCAGTACATACAGAACCTGACTTTCTGTATTAATAATCAGTATGAGTGGAAACCTTGCAGCACTGAACAGATCCCATGGGAGGTTTGAATTTCATTCAATAGACCTGGTTACTAATTGATGTAGTCTTCCTCTGTTCTCTCTTACACTTGCTGATTTTTTTTTTTCGATGTGTTTTGCCAGTTCGATTTGTGTCTACTCGTGTGGCTGTCACTTTCTTTTCTCTGGCCCATATTGATGTTCGGTTTTTATTTTGTAGGACAGGAAGGTTACAGGAAGCAAAATAAAATGTGCACCTTTCCCCTGCTGTAACAGTGATTTATTCAAAACACATCTGATTTCTTCAAATGTGCATATATCAAGGTGAAAGATGTCAGTGCAATCTAAACCCTCCCTCCACTCTGCCTAGTTAACATGCCTAATTCTCAATCTCCAAAAACATCCACTCATTGCTATTTTGACCACATTTTATGTCATCATCTTGTTTTCTGTAGTTTTGTATTATCTGCAATGCTGTGCTGATAGTGTACCTTCATACTTATTGCTTTTTGTGGCCATAGCATAAACTTTAAACAGTTATCCCAGACAGAAGTAATATAGACTAAAATCTAATTATGACTAAATTGGAATCAAATTCTTGAAGGGTTTTGGGGGGTGGGATTAGAACAATTAGGTGGTTTGTCTAGCGCAGACTCAATGGGCCAAAGGGCCTTTTTCCATGTTGTACACCTCTATGACTCTATAGTTGTGGTGAGACAGTCCAAACAGATTTTACATAGGAGCCTTGCTGCTCATCATGGTAAAACGTTACCACCCTTTTGGATTTGAACCTGAATTTCTAAAGGTAAGAGAACATGCTGAAAATAAGCTCTGTAAGTTCTCTAATGTTCTGTTTAAATCTAAATCATGCTGTTACCAATTTGAAGTTCAGCATTGTTATTGTTACCCATAATGTGAGTAGATTGTCCATGATTTTCTTACTAAAAGGCGAATTCAGTGAGAGGGGAATAAAGGAAGATTTTGTTCTGCAGGAAGGTGAAGGCCACATTCATTGAGAAATGTTTTAAAGAGAGTGGGGCGGGGGGGAACTAAAGTGACAATTAGATCTAGGAGAGAGCGATGTTGTAGAGATGGAACTGAAGGGTAGACGTTGGAGTTGAATAGTGATGCATAATGTTGGTAAGTGGCATGGGCTTCTATTTTCTTAGAAGACTGAGGAAATTTGGTATGTTTACTACGACTGTCACCAACTTTTACAGATGCACCATAGAAAGCATTCTTCCTGGTTGTATCATAACATAACATGGCTCCTGCTCTATCCAAGACATAATAAACTACAAAGAGTTGTGAATGAAGCTCAATCCATTACTCAAACCAGCCTCCCACCCATTCAGACTTTGTACAGTTCCTGCTGCTTTGGAATAGTAGCTAGCATAATAAGGACCTCACACATTGTGGACATACTCTCTTCCACTTTCTTCCGTTGGGAAAAAGATACAAAAGTCTGAGGACACATATGAACCAACTCGAGAACAGCTTCTTCCCTGCTACTGTCAGACTTTTGAATGGATCTACCTTGCATTAATTTGATCTTTCTCTACACTGTAGCTATGACTTTAACACTACATTCTGCACCTTCTCCTTCTCTTCTCAACAAACAGTTTGCTTTGTCTGTATTGTGCACAGGAAACAATACTTTTCACTGTATACTAATATATGCGATAATAATAAATCAAATCAAAAGTGGAACCTGTGGAATACAAGGAGAGATATTGAAGTGTGGTCCCAGTTACACAAAACTTAACTGTGACTTTGATTCTCACCTTCCGTTCTTTAGTTTCTTCTTAACAATGTATCTGAAAAATAAGCAGGAGCCAGACAGGGTTTTCTATTCATCACACCTTGACATGTTCTATAAATTGACTCTTCATGATTCTTATTTAGAGGTCAGCAATGTTGTTGGTTTTACCAATTGGAAGGGCTAATTGGCAAATGAATTAGCTCAGTAACACAACTCAAACTGTTAAGCACATCAGGTTAAAGAAAAAAGGAGCATTCTATTTAAGATTATTTGTGATGTTGTAGAAATAAAAGCACAAATTAAACAAGTAGTGGTATCATGTATCCTTTGTTGACTCAGTTGTCATCAATGCAAAGTGTGGACATTTCTATTTTCAAGTAAATTGAAAGCACTCCCTTGCTACATCATTTGCATTCTTCTGCAATGATTTTTGATAAGCTGCCTGTTGTATAGTGTACCATATTATTTAACTACAATTTGTTTGATATAAATACTTTGCCACATTGAAGGAGAAGGCACTAAATGCTATTTGATCACTTGGCTCTGGTTGACTTATTTTGAATGCTCTAGCATGTAATTTCATGGTTTTAAAATGGCATCAACTTCTTGATGAAGTGAACTTTGGCTTCCCCTCATGCTGGGACAGCAGACATGTAAAGTGGTGACGCCAATTGTGGTTAAATACGTCACCAGGTCATCTGTGCACAACATTGATGTGATTCTATTCCTTCCCTATAATTATAATACGAGGTGCCATTAGAACAAATTAGCTACATTTCATTAGCTCCTGCACTCAAGGAAATATATTATTCTGAGTCACAAGCCCACATTTTCTCCCAGCAGCTGAAGTAAGCAGTGTCTATTTATTGAAGAATAGCCTATCACCAGGTAGTTTGGCTTCCAGCAGATACAGAGATTTCCAGGCAGTTTGTACGAACATGCATGAACCCTTTTCCCAAACAGGATTGTTTTCAGTTATTTTAATTTCATTTTTAATTCTAAAATATTAAGTTTCTGCTTCAAAATTTCACTTGTTCCACTGATGGCATCAGCTTTTAATTTTGGTACAGTTCTGCAGACAGCCACTATCCAAAATCTGAAGGAGTCCACAAAATGAATGTTGGATGGTTAATCAACTAGGGGGGGGTATAAAGCTATAGCTTAATTTTTGTCTACAGCAAAACCAGAACTGTGCTTTCCAGCAGGGACACCAGATTTCAGTCAAGAATAGGAACTAGAGCAGATTTTTCCCTTCCCTATCTTTGGGTACTAAGGTCAATTGTTAATGTCCCTGCTGTGATTCTACATTACACATTGAGCCCAAAATCTGCGGGACTCTCCACACAATCTGTGATGTATTGATGTTTACACACCAACTCATTGAGGAGGTTGGGCTCCTTGGGATGTGTTTGAATTAGCAGACTATGTGTAACCCACATTGGACCCCTCTTCCTGCTCTGGGGAAGCTTAAGGAGGGGAAATAAAAAAAACAGTGAAACAAAGTGTAAAGACCAAAATATTTATAGAATAGAATTAGACAATCCTTGCAGTGCAGAAGGAGGCCATTCTGCACATCCAGTCTGTCCTGCCAACAATCCCACCCAAGCCCCGTAACCCCACATATTTAACCTCCCAAACGCTGTTGATACTAAGGGACAATTTATCACGATCAGTGCTCCTAATCCATACATCTTTGGACTGTGGGAGAAAACCAGAGCACCGAAGGAAACCCACACAGACACAGGGAGAATGTGCAACCTCTGTACAGTCACCAAGGCCAGATTTGAACCCAGGTTCCAGGGGCTGTGAGGCAGCAGAGCTAATCACTGTGCAGCCTTAGACAGCCTGTACTACAGGGACATATATAATTTGATTGTTAGTATTAATAATATTGATGTTTATAGGTTTATATATGATCAGGAACTGGAAAGTTGTAACCTTATTCCTACAAACATGAAGATACTGCTATACTTTCGGTGCAGTGGTTCTCAGAATCACAGAATTGTTACTGCATAGAAAGAGGCCATTCGGCCCATTGTGTCTGCACCAGTTCTCCAAATAAGCATTACGACTTTGTGTTATTCCCCTACCTTTACTCCTTAGCCCGGCACATTGTTTCTAATCAAATAATCATCTAGTGATCTGTTGAATGCCTCAATTGAACTTGCCTTTGCGACACTTTCAGACAGAACACTCCAGACCTAAACCACTCATTGTGTGAAAAGTATTTTCCTTGCATCTCATTTGCTTATTTGCAATGAAGTTAAATGCTCAACAAAAAGCAATACAATAATTACTGTGCCAGTGTGTTATTCTGCGAACTCAGTTCCAAGCCTGAGCTCTCCCTCACCTTCGGACGACAACTTGGAATAAGGTTTTCCAGTTATTTTTCAGCTTGGGGATGAGTTTCCCTTCTTGTTTCTGTTCTTTGTCGAGGAACTAAAGATTGCCAGTGATGGTGTCTCTGAAAGGGTTCACCAAAAAAAGCCTTTTCTAGCAAGGAAGAAATGGAGAAGGAGTAAACTTTGTTTTTATTGTGTTTGGTACACTGAGACTGAAGGTCCAGTTAGTGCTGCTATTTACGAACCAGATTGAAGTTTCCAGTTAGACTAATTAAAATCTGCCTGGTTTTACAACCATGGACACTGAAAGCTCCTCACATGCAGTGACCTGAAATCACTTGATGCAAATTTGGTGACACAGATCTAATTAAGTTTAACTTAATAAACTGGATAAATTTTACTCCTGAGTGCTTTAAGTTTTTTTTAATAGTTGTCATGCAGAAATAATTGGCAAAACGTGCAGGTCTGAATGGGATCTGACTGTTGGCTTTCACTTTCTTTCCTAGCTCCATGTTCTATTTCTGACTGTACTCCTCGAATGAAAATACATTTCATACACACCATTGTTAAAAAGCAAGAAGTTAAGAACTTAAATGTCTGCAGTGCTTTTTGGAACCTCCAGACATTCTGAAGCACTTTACAGTTCATGAATGACTTTTGGAGACGAAGCCACGGACGCAGTATACCTTCAGACTGACTCCATTATTCCATAAGTGTTTTTCATTGAATGTTGGGCAGAACAAATTAACATCCAACGCAACATTATTTAAATATTCAGTCAAGTGATCAAATCCACAGTGTTCATTCAGCTGAATAAATTCATTTGATCTAATACCCTCTCTATCTTACTGATTGGAGGTTGAAGTGGACCCTGACACCGTTTTACAATTTTGTGCTCCAGCTAATGTTCCAGTGTCTGATATTTGGGATGCTATCACATGATTAGTAAAGTATTATGAAGTATTTACATTATAGAAAAAGGCTGTTTGGTCTAACCGGTCCATGATGTTATTTATACATAAGTATCCTCTTACACCTCATCTAAGCCTGTTAACATATCCTTCCTATTCCTTCTTCCTTTGAATGTTTTTCTAGCTTCCCCTTAAATTGTCATTCGTTAATTATTAATTGGATTAATATTTCAAACTGGTGCAACTACCACTTTCATTTGCACAGGCTTTCGGGGAGCATGGCCCTTTTGTCTAGATTTTGTTCTATTCTCACTTTTATAAATACAGAGTTCCCTTCATTAAAGATGCTGACAGACTCTGTACACCAACACTTTGCAAGGAATTAGTATAACCATCTGCCAGCTTTTTACAATATGTTTCAGACCTTGCTGCACTTGATTCAGTCTCAGCAAACTTGCATGTTGTTCTTCAAAGGAAGTCTTTATTTGGAGAAGGACGTTTACATACTCGCATGTCTATATGTCCATTATTTGCCTCTTGCAATGTTCCAGTGAAGTACAATACAGCCTGAAGGAACAACATCTGATCTTTCATTTATAGCCTTCTGGACTTAATATTAAGTTGAACAACTTCAGAGCATGAACTCTTCCTCCACCTCTACCCAATTTATTTTACTTTATCTTATTTATTTATGTTTTTATTTTTGTTTTCAGTTCTTCCAACTCTCTTCATGCTTGCTATTTTATTTCCCCCCACACTACAGGGAATGGGGGAGAGTGGTGGGGAGTGAACCATTCTACTGGGGACACCTGTTACATATCTCAGGTTGTCCTTTGACACATTGCTCTTCCCTTGTTTTGCCATCAACACATTCTGATCTCTTAATGTGTTGCTATCAGCACCCTTCTCCACCATGATCATTTACCATTTACATTCCCTTGGTTTTTTTTATCTAATACGTCTTTGTCAATCCCTCCCTGCCCACCACACTAATAGTGCAAATAACATCTTATTTTCCATCGTCTTTAGCTAAGATTCATCCTGTTTAAGCTGCTGACATTTTTCAGCATTTTCTGTTTTGTTTTGGATTCCAGCATCTACAGTAATTTGCTTTTATTTAAGGAACGTACCCTGTTTGCTTTCTTGACAATTTTATTTACTTGTCCTGCTAAATTCAGTGATCTGTAGAATGTACTCCAAGATCTCTCTAATCCTCTATACTAATCAAAATGAGTCCATTTGGCTTATTAAGTCTGCACTGATCACAATCCCATCCAGGCCCTACCCCTTAACCCAGGTATTTACCCTGCTATTCCCTCTGACACTGTGAAGCAATTTACCATGGCCGATCAAACTAACCTGCACATCTTTGGACTGTGGAAGGAAACTAGAGCACCCGGAGGAAACCCATACAGATACAAGGAGAACATGTAAATTCTACACAGTCACCTGAGGCTGGAATTGAACCTGGGTCCTTAGTGCTGTGAGGCAGCGGTGCTGTGAGGCAGCAGTGCTAACTATTGTACCACAGTGCTGCCCCAAAGACAGCAGCTTGGACAATGTAGCATCCACTGGGTACCAATGCTGGAGAGTCAGCCTAAATTTTTGTGTTCAGGCCTAGAATGGGATTATAAGATGACAGCCTTCGAATTCAGAGTGAGAATGTTCCCACAGCAAAGAATCCAACACAGAAGAGGAATCATCTGTTAATTCCCCTCCCTACTCATTATCCTACATGCATTAATTACCAGATAATTTTAGAAAAAAAATATTCATGTGGGACATAGGTGTTGCTGGCTGGCCAGCATTTATTTTTCACTCCTAGTTTCCTGAGAGCAGTTGAGTGTCTATGCTCTGGAGGTACATATAGGCCAGACTAGGTAAGGACGGCAGATTTTCTTCCCTAAAGGACATTAGCGAACCAGATGGATCCTACCATTGATTGTATATTCACTTACCATGTTAGTCCTTCTCAAGTTCCTTACCTGTGCACTAGATTGAAATCCATTCGCAGTGTTCCAGCCATCTAACCAATCCATTGATTTCTTCCTCACTCTGGACTACAGAATACAAAACATTTAATGTTTCCCTCTCTCACTATATTTGCCCATAACCTAAAACTATGATCTTTTGTTCTACATTGCCCTACAAGGGAAAACATCCTCTCCACTACTTTGCCTATCCCCTTTATCATCTTGCATGCCTCAATTAGATCTTTCTTTCTTCTGAACTCCCAGAAGTATAGGCCTAAACTGTCCAATCACTCTTCGTAAGTTAAACCTCTCGATTCCAAAATCTTTTGAATGAACCTCCTCCAGCTACACCCTTCCTCAAATACAGAAACCAAAACTGCATACTATTCTAACGCTTTGCATAGTGGCAGCAACACTTCACTACTTTTATATTTTATTCCTTTAGCAATAAATGCCAAGATTTCATTTGCCTTCCTTATTACCTGCTGTATCTGCATACTAGTTTTTTTGTACAAGAACACTCAGAAATCTCTGAACTGAAGCACTCCGGAGTTACTCGCAATTTGAATAATTTGCCTTTGCATTTTCTAGACCAAAATAGATAATCTCACTTATCCACATAAAACACCATCTGGCACATTTTGCTCCATGTCCATTTGTAAATTTATTTCATTTTTGCAAACTATTTTAGTGTAATCTACAAATTTAGCTATGGTACCTACTGTCCTTTCATCCAAGTCTTTACTGTAGATGATAAATAGTTGGGGCTAAGGGCCGAACCCTGTGGTACCCCACTAGTTACATTTTGCCAACCTGAGAAGGCCCATTTTTCCCATCTCTCTGCTTTTTCTTGGTTCACCAATCCTCCATCCAAGCCAATAAATTGCCCTTAATCCCACATGAATTAATCTTAACCTTTGTGTGGCATGTTGTCAAATGCCTTCTGGAAGTTTGGATATACTGCACTGACATTATCCACTTTGTTTGTTTCATCTTCAAAGAACTCAAGCAAATTAATCAAACATGATTTACCCTTCATAAAACTATGCTGGCTCTGATGGATTGTATTTTGACTTTCTAAATAACCTGTTATTCCTTCCTTTATAATGGATTCTAATAATTCCCCAACAACCATTGTTAAACTAATTGGCCTATAATTTTCTACATTTTCCCTCCCTCGTTTTGAATAAGGGTGCTATATTTGCATTTTTACAATCCACTGGAACCATTCCTGCATCCAGGGAATTTTGGAATCTTGTAGTCACTACCTCCAATGCCATTTCCTTTCAGGCCCTAGAGTTTGCCTGCCTTTAATTCCCCATAATTAGATCAGTACTTTTTCCCTTCTATAACATTACATTTTCTCTTAATATCGGGATAATACTCATGTTCTCCATTGTGAAAACGGAGGCAAGAAGGAAGAGGTGTGTGTGTCTCTCTCTCTCTTTCTCTCTCTCTCTGGAGGCTGCTGTTTGAGTGACAGAAGAGAAATGTCTCTGTGTATCTCTCTCCAGGGGTGTTCAAAGGCTCTAGGACTGTTTTAAAAAAAAACATAAGTCTATGATGCCTGTTAACTGATTTTGACAAGGAGTTCAAGTCTATAAGAAGAATATCCAGGAAATTTTGGAATCTTGTAATCGCATTTTCCAATGCCATTTCTTTTTCAGGCCCTGGAGATTCGCCTGCCTTTAATCCGCATAGTTTGCTCAGTACTTTTTCATTAATAATGATAGTTCTAAGTTCCTTCCTTTCTGTAACATCTGCATTTTTTGTTAATTTTGGGATAATTCGTACTAATAGAGATAGGTCAGCATTAAGAATTGTTTCTTATCCTGTTGAAGTATTTCAGTTGATACAAGTTAAACTAAAGTTAGGTTTTGATAAAAGATTCCTCGTGTGTCAGCAGAATCAGACCAGGTGTGAAATAATGCCTCTCAAAAAAAACTGTCGGGGCCTGGACAGGCTTCTTAACATACTTTGGGATTCCTGATCTTGTACCCCAACACTCTTCAATTAGAATGTTTGCTTCAGCCCCCTCTTTTGTGAAAAAAAAATGCAAATTATTTATTAAATATGTCCATGTCTTCTGCTTCCACTACGTTAGGTATTTTGGTCTCTAATTTTTCCTATTCTTTTTGTTATCCTTTTATTGTTTGTGTATTTATAAAAATCAAGAACACAAAAAAGAAACAGGAATAGGCCTTCAGGCCTGCCCTGTCATTCAGTACGATCCTGGCTGGTCTATTTTTCGGTTTTTCTTATCTGTTCTGAGCACTACCTACAGATATAAAATATCAGGTAGCTTTCATTGGAATCACTTGTCTCACACTGCAACAGAGGTGAAAGGGCAGCAGGGAGGAAGGTAAGTGATCATTTGAGATTTACATTTTGCCAGGAGATGATCCCTCACTCTCCCAGGGTATAATTGACATAATATCATTGACAGGATTGTCTTCTGAATGTTGCTGTAATTTTGGCTGTTCTCCAGACTTGCAGATGTTCCCAAAGTAAAATATGCTATCCAAACACTGCAAATGAATTTACTGTCCTCTTGATATAGAATTAGAACGCTCAACGTCTGTACAAACAACTTGCTGGTTTTTATGTGTCTAACTTTCCAGCTAGTTATTTCTATAAACATTGGTTACATTTTCATCCAGTCAATTCTTAGACCTGATTAAGTAATATCTCAATTAGTAAGTAGGAAAAATGGTTGCTATTGGGTTTATTCATAGTTTCATACAGCAGGGAAAGAGACTATTTTTCCTATCCAGACTGTACAAGCTTTTTAAAGTAATATCTAAATCGTCCTGTCATCCTGCTCTTTCTTCAGGTCCTTGCAGATTACTAATGTTCTAATGCATATTCATATTAGGGGAATTTCACAGTTATCCTTGTATATCACTGATGAAGAATCATCCTGATTCGATGTTGGCTGTATTCTCTCTCCACAGGTGCTGTCAGACCTGCTGAGATTTTGCTGCATTTTCTGATGGTATTTGTCATTTTGTTTGTACTTGGATGTAACTTTACTGCACTGATATTTCTTTACCTTAATTTTTATTATGTACTGAAGCATGAGTGCCTTTTAAAAAAAAGTACACACTTAACCCTAGGAAGTGTTAGCATGTCAGAGGAGATTTAATCTGTCTGACTGTAGAGTTTGTTTTCTATCTAGCACATAATGCAACCAGCACCATAGAGACAAAAAATGAAAAGTCTTTTCAAACATGCAGCAGATACAGTGTTAGATCAACAAGTAGTTTTGTTTGTGGCATAATTGGTTGCGCTTTCTCTGGCTCTCACACAAGGAAGCACGATTACATCAGCTGCAGGAATAAGGGAAAGCCAGCTGAGGAAAGTTGTTTGTGCTCTGAATCAGAAATCACCCTATTACATATTGCATTTCTTTACTCAGCTCTCTTACAGCCCAGGCATACTTGAGACTGATGCTGAAGTCTTGTTCTGTTAATATGCTGAAAGATTGTTTTCCCCTTTATGGGAAAGTCGAGGGCCGGAGGGCATAATCTCAGAGTAAGGGGTCATCTATTGAAGACAGAGATAAGGGAGGTAGTTCCTTCTCTCAGGGTAATGAATCTATGGAATTATTTACTGCAGAAGGCTATGGAGGCTGGGTTGTTCAAAGCTGACATAGATATATTTTTAAGGGAATCGGCTATGAGCTCGAGACAGGAAAATGGAGTTGAGAATTATTATATCGGATCAGTCACGATCTCGTTAAGTGACGGAGCAGCTTGATGCTCCTATGTCTTATTGTCTTGTACTGCGCAACGTCCCAAATTCACCCTTTTGTTTCATTTTTTTGTGCCTTTAGCTCACTAAAAAATACCTGCTCAGAACAACATATCAGGGTTGAATCTGAGATACACCTGTTGGTATGTAGTGGTGCCTCATCAGTGCCTTCTTATCAAGTGTGAGTAATCATCAATGAGTAATGTACACTCAAAATGTATGTCTTGGGACTTCCGGCTGAGCTTTACAACCACTTTTTGGATGGGGTTTAGTGAATTATATTGGGAAATATATTTAATACATTTAATTAATTTCTTATTCACAGTAGACATTTACAGAGGGTATAAAGTAAATTGGGCGAAAACATTGAACTGTTGTTGCCTCCTACCATGTGTGTATTAAATTTAAAGGAGCAATATCAATAGCAAGTGTAAAATTATTTTAAAGTTAAACTTTATTTAGTCACATGTAAGTAAGGCTTACATTAACACTGTCACAGTGAAATTCCCATAGTCGGCGTACTCCTGACCCTGTTTGGGTTAATGTACCTAACTAGCACATCTTTCAGACTATGGAAAGAAACTGGAGCACCCAGAGAAAACCCACGCACACATGGAGAGAATGTGCAAACTTTATTCAGACAATGGCCTAAGCCGGGTCCCTGGCATTGTGAGGCAGCAGTGATAACCACTGGGCCACTGTGCCACCCTTCTAAGTTTTTTTTCTCCTTGACATTTGAAATGAATTAAAATTTATGCTATTTTTACAACTGTTTCCTACAACAAAGCAATCAGATTTTATGTGCGAATAGTTTTACTCTGTAAACTTTTTCTATTTTAGCATGTGCAATTAATGTACATTTTGAACCATGGCAGCTGAGGTTAAATAACTTTGCAAAAAATATTAGATTTCGAAATATACTGTTTGCAAAACCTCTTTACTACAAACTGTGCTAGGAATTAATTATTTCATTTTAGAAATTGTATCTTTGCTGCTGTATATGTAACCAGTAGATATGATGTAGTGACTCCAGAGTTCCTGACTTGATAAGTACAGTAGGCAAGAGTTCAGCACAAACCAGTCATGTCCCTGACAAAGCAGCCTTTTCTTAAAAAAAAAATCCCTGACTTATTTGAAATATGTTAAAATTAGATTTGCGCTTTTTACATTTTAGAATATTGTTTTTGTTGCAAGACTAAATCCAGATAATCCTTGCCCCCTGCAGCTCAGATTCCTCCCTGAGTATTGAGACCCTCTTCTACACTGAGCTGAATTTCTTCTCTTCCTTGAAGAATAATGAAGGTCCCAGCATTGACTCCCCTGCTGTCCCAGTGATCCCCCTCCTTTCACATTCCAAATCAGCGATCTACTCTTTCCTGCTGAAACCCCTGCTTTTACCAAGCAGGGCTGCAGCTGAAATCTTGGTTTCCTTAGCCTCTCTTCTTTTGCTTGGGTGATGTGACCTATTTCTTGCTTTCTCTTTAGGGCGCAGACAGAATAGGGACTGTTAAAGTATAATGAATTAAATGGAGTAGGTTGATGACAGAGCAAATAATGAAGTTTGCCAGAAGAATACACAAGCTAATTTTTTTTAACCTTTCAAACATTATCTCCCTCCTACATCTCAGACAACAACAGTTCAACGAGGTGGCTCACCACCAATTAGGATGGGCACAAAATGCTGGTTTTGTCAATACCTTGTATGAAAACAATTTCCCTGATAAGCTGAATGGTGCATATTAGTAAGTTTTTATTTTCCATTTGTGGCTAGAGAATGAGTTCATGAATTACTTGATACTCTTTAACCTCCGTTCATTTGGGTAACTCCAAATGTATAATTGATTATTTTAGTTCAGTTACTGATAAGAGTAGGTGATTGACCCTAACCAATCTCATTACAGGGTGATTTGTTTGATGTGGCACTAACACTTGAATTTTTAAAACTGTTATTAATGGGTTCAACCTGAAATTGTTGATGATTTGTTGAAGTTGAGAGGATGTTTTGGATTGTACTTTGATTTTCAGTTATTTATTGTTGCACAAAAGACTGTAATTATCTCGGCTTCAAATGATTTCTTGTGGCTTTCCATTGTTCCCAAATGTATAAAGAAATCTGAAATGAACCAAATAATGTGTAATAAATCCTGTCTGGGTCAATTAGAAAATTTGGTGCTTTAATAACCTTTAAGTGCATTGTTCCATTAAAACAGTATTCAAACATCTAAACTTATTTCCTCCCTTTGTTTCTTTCTGTTTTTAATCTGTCACCGTGGTTTCATAGCACCAAATTCTATCGAAGCTTGGTGCCCTGCAGTAAGAATTTGAATGCAAAGTCATGAATGAGTCGTACATTGAACTTGAATGCAAAGTCATGAATGAGTAGTACTTTGAGTTGAGCGAAAAGTGACCTAATAATATGTGGTTGCAGCATGAGATGTTCAGTTGTGTGTGCCGTCTTAATTTCTACCGATATGAAATATCCCCCGCTCAGATAACAATGCACACTGTATCCGTAGACTATATCCTTGTAAGCTGATGAAACTAAACAACCTTACTGTGACAAGACAAGAAATATCTGCTGACAGTATCTCCAGTTTTAAATTGTGAACTTATCCAGTTGTGCTGTCATGCTGAGCTGCCTGGGTTGTCAAATGTGCGTGAATGTGTGGAATGAGAAATAGCCTTTTGATCCATTTAAATTCATTTCGACTTTCCAATCTTCATTGTTATGGACTCTATCCAACTACATATTCTCCAATGGAGAATAAAATGTCCTTGGTATAGACACAATGATTATACGTAGTACTGATGGCGCAAAGTTGAAATAAGTGCCTCACAAGCAAAAGCATGTTGATTTATCTAATATTCATGAAAATATGTAGCACTCAGAACAAGTTCATTGGATCAATGGTTATCCAAACTTAATTTTTCCAATTCCCTTCCAAGATTGCAGTAATGAGTTGGGTCACTGTGCTGCAGCTTTAAGCCTTTTACCATTTCTAATCCATATTTTGTCAAATTGCGTGTAATTATTGCTTTGATAATCTTTAAGTGGGTTTGAGATATTATAGAATTATTTTCTGACTCACAGTGGCTTGGGTTAATGCTCTACTAGTTTCTCGATATTCTCAGCGTACTGGAATTGATGGGAAATAAAGTACGCAGATTAAAAAATTGGCTTGGCGGTGGGAACTGAAGGTGATAAATGAAGCTCTGCCTGGAGATTGGTGACAAATTAAGTTCTGAGGCAGTGCCTTATGGGCATCCTGGTGTTAACATATTGCTAAACAACATGGAGGGGACTAGTACTATAATATCACACTTGGTGACACCGAGCTGAAAGTTTTAGGGACTAATAGAGGGGAGATTTATAGAATTCTAAGCATCCTTGATAAATTAAGCAGATGGGGTTCGGAATGACAAGTGGATTTTAATACAGATAAATAACACATGTTAAGAGGAGGAGAAATAGAAATGCATACACAACATGTTAGAAAAGCCAGCCAAAGGAGTAGCATCTGAATATGACAAAGTAAGGAATAGATACTTTTGTATTGCCATGGGAATGATGGCGAAACAGCATTTTCCATTATTATTCCTCTAAAACTGACAGCAACTTTGGGAGTCCAAAAGTACATGGAAAAATGTTGAAATCCAGGAACTAGTGTCAGGACATCTACATTCATCCACAGGATGAGCTGTTGAAGTCCTATGTCTGCAATCAGTTGAAAATCATTGAACAGACTGTCTTCTGTTAAAAATGCTTTTTCAAGTTGCACCTTGTTGAATGAACTGTAACTGGGTTTTTAACTGCATACCTAGTACTACTAAACACATTCACTGGCTGTGATAAGCCAGTTTTACATTCATGGAATGTCCTTTCTCTTTATTACATAAAATTTCTGTATTTTTTAAATGTTAAAGTATGGATTAAGAAAGAAGTTAAAATGTAAGCAATCAGTCACTATTCGAATGTTGCAATTTTGCAATTGAAATACTTCAAAAGCAAACTGCTTGTAACTTCCTGGTTTGCTGTCTGTAGAATGCTGCAATGTGATTGACTGCTTGATCTGCTTTCTGACATCACTCCTGCTGTTGCCAGGAGATCCCCTTGATGCCAGATTGAAATTGTCTTTAAGGTGGAAGCCGCTTGTTACAATCCCTGTAGCGATAAATAACGTTTTAAAAAGAAATTTGAAAAAATTTATGTTTGCTCACTGCTGTTTACAATGTACGGTAAATGGGGGAAGCCATTTTATACCAGGATTGCATTTTCCCTAATGCTAGTACAATTTTGGAAATATCCCAAGTTATTAGATCAGTTAATTCCTTTGGCTAAAGAAAAATAAATATTTGTTAATGAATTGAATTACAAGAAGAACAGAAGAATTAGATTGAATAATGGAATATTTTTGGACACAAGATTGTTATGGTGCCAGTGATCCTTACATTCTTATATGCTTTCAATTCCAGAGTGATAGAGGTCAACTTGGAATTTTATGGCTTGTTCGGTTGCTTTAGTGTCCTGGTTTTAGCAGTATTACCTTGGGAGAAATTAGAGAAATTTTTACAAGCATTACCATCTTGTTGGCATCGTTCTGGTTGGGTGTTTCCCTTAGGATGTCGAGCAGATCAGATAGTCTGGGGTTAACTACACTTGGTCTTTGTTATTCCCTAAATCTGTTACACTTTAGATAAAAAACTGTGCCTGACCTCTTTTGTTCCTGACTTCTCTAAAACTATGATTTTTTGATATGGAGATATGATGAATTCTATAGGATTTACTGAACCACAATGGATTTATATTTGGGGAAACAATTAACTTAAAAGTCACCAAAATCCCTGTGGTGTTAAATCTGAGAGAATCTACAAGCCCTTGGAGCTCATTATAGCAATCTCTCAAGGACATTGGTATGATAGATACATTAGTGAACAATTTGTGCACTTATAAGATTTCAGTTTTGGAATAAATTTTCAGAGATTATTTAGGTAGGGCGCAAGATCTGGATTAATACTGGACTGTGGGAGCCCAACAGATAATTTAAATAATATACATATCTCTGAAGTAGGACTGGTTATTGATTTAAAAAAATCTGTTTTTAATGATTGCTAAGGCAATTGAGTAGATTTTTGTGATTGGTACAATATGAGCTCTGTGCTACAGGGGCTGATGGTAAAGAACGGGCTTGCACTTTTTTTTGTGGACATTGGAGGAACATCTATGTTATCGTTACAAAGTATTTTTGTTCAGCAAATGTAGATTTTGGAAAAGGCTTCCTGGGTTGCTTTAACAATCACTATTTGGGTCTTTTGACATCTGGAATAAATTGGACTGACATACTTCACCCATTGCTCCACAAAAGCTGCAGTCGGATCCTATAATAGCCTGTCGTGCGTACTTAAACAGCTTGTACTGTTTTTTTTGAGTGGGGGTGGAGTGGTGTCGATATTAAGGCTTACCTGTAAATTGATTCAAATGGGAAAATGAGCAAGGTCTAACCAGATATTCAACCGCCTGTTTTTTAAGCAAGATAAAGGAGGGTAGGCAGTTCCAAGTCATGGAGGCAAAGTTTTGCAATTTTGGTTTAAAGCTAATCAAATATGTTGAGTGAATAAGCAGCAGCTGTATACGGAACCGACACTATTGATAAAAGTATGGTCTACAATTTTTCATACTTAAGTTAAGGGATGAATGTTTTAAGCATCGGTGTTGACTTCATGGGATATGAGGTAATTTGACCTGAGAGTATAAACTAAGGGATTGATAGCACACCTTAAATATCTGGCATCGAGTACAGACTTAGTCTGCTATAAACTGTAATAATTACTAATATTCATATTATTGAGTTTAATCTTTTAAGGAAGAAATAGAAATATTGAAGAGATGCTTTTTTCCAGAAGAATATTTGAGAAACTCTGTACTGATGAAAGTCTTGGTTATTTATGTGTGGATTTGCTCTATTGGAAATAATGCATGGATACCGTTCCTGTTTCCTTACTCTGCAAAACAAAGCTTATGAACTATATTAAATCAATGACCTTCCTTAAAGGAGGATGTTGTCATGATACATTGCTTCCAAGATATTGTATTAATGATATAACAGATTCAGATGAACATATTTATTATATTTTAAAATCTTGATTTCTTAAAATTGGTTTGGAGAAGTTTAGCACATGGACGATATCTTGCAGTGACTTATGCAGTGGTGGTACTGCAGACTTCTCATGGCACTGTGTTCCTGACTGCTCCAGTAATTGAATTTCCTTTGGACACACTTCCTGATCGACATTAATATAATCTTCTAATCATAAATCATTAAGCATGGAGGGAGGTCATATATGCTTGCTCTTTGAGGGGGCAATCAAATTAGTCCTTTTGGAAGTTATACTTAGTTTGTTTCCTTCGCCCTTTCAGATAGTGTACATCTAATCATGATCACACGTTACATGTTTTAAAAATCTTATTTTCTCCTCCTGGATGTTTTTGACAACTGTCACACAGACTGCTAATTCACCAGTAATTATTATCACACTAGTAATTATTTTGGAATGTCCGTTTCAGTGTAGAGTTGAGATTGATGTATGCTGATGAAGCTTTATGATGGAAATTGTTTGAAGTAATTCAGTGATCTAGAATACTAAATGAGGTTAGTGAGGGAGTTATAGCATACAAATATAGAATCCCTGCAGTACAGAAGGAGGCCATTTGACCCATCGGATGTGCACTGCCCCTCTGCAAGAGTATCTTACTCAAGTCCAATCTCCTACCCTAGCTCCAAACCCCCATACATTTATCATGGTTAATTATTCTAATCTATACATCCTGGGATGCTAAGGTGCAATTTAGCCACCTAACTGTACATGTTTGGACTGTGGGAGGAAACCAAAGCACCCGGAGGAAACCACGCAGAAACAGGGAGAATGTGCAAACTCCACACAGTGACCCAAGGCTGGAATTGAACCCAGGACCCTGGAGCTGTGAGCAAGCAGTGCTACCCACCATGCCATCCATTAATGGATCTTTGCGTTATTTTTATATATGTTTACTGAAAAATCAGATTCAATATGCAAACCTACACTACCTATGGATCATAAAACTATCTTGTGCATGAAACATTTGGAAAAGAGGTTCACTGAGTGAACAATTAACACTTCCATTTGGATCTGTACTGGAAATAACAAGGATTCTCAAAGTTATAAATCCGATCACTCAGAATGAGGAGAAAAATACCATGTTGATTGTGCAATTCAGGTTAATTTTTCAAAGTTATACAGAAACTATAGTGAGTCAGCACATTAGATAACATGATGTTATTCAACTTTTGCAGCTATGCTAATTTGCTCTGAGTCAGCTGTGTGAAATAATTGCAAGATCCTTGGAATTTCTTTACTAAAGTTCTGTAAGCTAATGTTGGAGACTATACAAATGGAATTTAATGGAATTCAGATGCACAGCTATCTCTCAATTTGAGGGAGACACCTGCTTAGACCCATGGTAGAATGTCCATGACACTTACAGGACTGAACAGGCCAATTCTCAAACCGCACGTCTTTGTGCTTATGGAACAGGAAGTCTCATGTGCTAGTGAGATCTGGAGTGCAGGATTTGCTCCCTTTTCTTTTTTCCTTTGTCTAGTGACTCAATATATGATGCAACTTGATGGACAAATGTTGCCATTCTGAATTAAAAATGGAAAGTACTGAAAAAAACTCAGCAGATCTGGCAGCATCTGTGGGGAGAGAAACCAAGCTAATGTTCTGAGTCTGTATGGTAATTTGAACCATTGGTAGCAAGTAATGTGGAACGAAATGATTGAATCAAACTGGCCAAAAGCTGAATTTTTCATTTATGAAGCCCCTGAACAGTTATCCATCAAATCAAATTCATGTAGGCACCTAAATTAACCTCAGTAAAGCACATTGTACCTGCGATGCTCCAGTGATCAGAGATATTAATGAGCTGTGAGCAAGGGAGACCCCTGATGAGCCAGCAATCTCAATTAGCTCATACTGGCTAACTTGCATTGTTTAAACTCTGTCTGACAATTAAAGGAGGAATCCTCCCTTTACAACCATAGGACATCCTAAAGTGCATTACAGCCAATTAAAGTTAAAGTTTATTTATTAGTCACAAGTAAGGCTTACATTAACTTCACCACAGTTAATGTGAAATTCCCCTGGTCACCACAGTCTGGCACTTGTTTGGGTCAATGCACTTAACCAGTATGTTCCCCAGAATATGGGAGGAAACTAGAGCACCCAGAGAAATCCCACACAAACATGGGAAGAACGTGCAAACTCCAGACAGACAGTCACCCAAACCCCTTTCAGACAATTGACAGTTTAACATCTCGCAAAGATGGAAACTGTCATGCATTACTCCCTCAAGACTGGCCAAAGGCAGTACTATTTATCCTGCAAGTCCCTGAATAACTGTTAATCAAATCTGCACCAGAGAGTCAGTCCAGATTGTTGTGCCCAAGCTTCTGGAGTGGGACTTGAACCCACAGGCTCTGACTTGGAGTTGAGTGGTATCAACTGAACCATGGCTAATGCATCAGAGTTGCAAAGTGGAATAACCTTCTGCAAAGAATGCTTAACTTGGTGAACAGATTTCTTTCCAAAGAATAAGTATCCTGAACTAGGAATTATTGACCAAAGTTTCAAATATCTCAAGACGTTGATTGCATTAAAATTCATTTATAGGCACTGATTTTGAGAGTTACTACCAATATCTCAAGCTCAAAAGAGCTTATTGCTGTAATATTTTCATTTTATAGTAAGAATTATGGATCACTGCCCACAATAGGATTTAATTTGAGTCTGGATTGTAAAAAAAAAAATTGATTAGCACAACAAAAGCAAAATATGTTGGAAATTCCAATCACCATGAATAATACAAGTCTAACACTTAATTTCTGACAGCATTGCTTGATTTGTATGTTGTAAGTCTCATTGTACATTTCTATTGTGCATTGATTATGTCTTTGGATACGTACCAACTGTAACTGGGATGATGCATCTATTCCATCCCAAAAGTAAGAGACTGAGATTACAAATTTGTTTGGTTATTTGCTGCTCTTACTTCAACCAGTGGTATACTGTTTTAATGATTTAAAACCATGTTACCATGGTTATTGCAGAAATATATAATGCTTGCCGTGGAATTTTCTGCATCAACTGAACAGGCAAGTGGGACCTAAATTTACCAACTTATTTGAATGTGTTTCTGCTTCTGCTCTAATTGTGTTGACAAAGCAGACTAATCTTTGCTTCACCAACATTTACATCGGTAGTGTTAAATTCTTTAATATAAGGACTATTTTCAAGAACTCATTCTCAGCCAGGTGTCAGGGAATACAGATCTTTATTGCTGTCTTACTCGCTGCACACTCCAGATGACAACTGCCCTCCTGGGCAGATTATTCCACACCCCGGGTCATCTGATTCATTTCCTTAAAGGGAATATGCCCAACCATATGTAATAGGTAGTACTAGTTAAAACTAGTCATGGCCTGCTGAAATGGAAATAATTTAAAATTGGGCCTTAAAGGTTTCAAGTGATGGGCCTGTGACTAATTCCTTGGGAAGTTCTTTTCCATTGTGGGATTGTCCTTGGAAAGAAAGACTGTTGATATGTTGTTTTGGAAACAGATGCCCTTTATAGTTTGTGTGGATGGCTGTCTCATGTCTTGTCACATGGCACCAGGTACTTGATTTTGTCAGATCCCACCAGTCCATTCCATATTTTATGGAATGTGGTCAATCTATTTTTCTGCCATTATTGCTGTAGCGATTCTCATTCCAAATCTTTGATCCAGGATGTAACATTGTATTTCCCACATTGATTTGGCAACACGTCTTTGGGTTGGTTCAATCTTATTTATATCATTTGTCATATAGGAATCCCACACAAAACCTTCATGCTCCAGGGATGGGCAAACATATTTGGTAAACTATAACTCTGATTTTTTTTTTGCAATACCATAGATACTTCCTCAGAAAATTGAGAGCCCAATTTGCTTTGGATGTTCTCTGCTGAATGTAGGAACCCCAGAGAAGATTGTTTTTAAGAACTGTGTACAGATTTGGTCACCCTATTATGGAAAGGATATTACTAAACTAGAAAGAGTGCAGAAAAGATTTACTAGGATGCTGCCTGGACTTGATGGTTTGAGTTATAAGAGGAGGCTGAATAGACTGGGATTTTTTTCTCTGGATTGTAGGAGGCTGAGGGGTGATCTTATAGAGGTCTCTAAAATAATGAGGGGCGTAGATCAGCTAGATAGTCCCCAGAGGTAGGGGAGTCTAAAACTAGAGGGCATAGGTTTAAGATGAGAGGGGAGAGATACCCAGAGATGTCCAGAGGGGCAATTCTTTCACACAGAGGGTTGTGGGTGTCTGGAACAAGCTGCTAGCGGTAGTAGTAGAGGCAGGGTACAATTTTGTCTTTTAAAAAGCATTTAGATAGTTACATGGATATGATGGATATGGACCAAATGTGAGCAGTTGGGATTAGCTTAGGGGTTTTTAAGAAAAAGGACAGCATGGACAAGTTGGGCTGAAGGGCCTGTCTCCATGCTATAAATGTCTATGGCTAAGATGAAGCCCACTGGTATGGCTACGTATTGGCTTGTTGGAGAATTTGATTACAGAACTTGGAGCTGGACCCTTTTTGTTGGTAATGCACATTTTTAAGCATCAAATGCTGTCTCTCATTGGTCCTGTCATTTCCTACAATTTCAATGAATTTTTCCCGAGTGCAGCATCTTGTTGGTCATCAAAATGTTAAAAACATATTCTGGAATCTAAGGTCAATGGCAAGGGGAGTGTGACTTATTTTTGCAATGTTTCCTTTGAAAATGAAACCATTCTGCAGAAATGGGCATGGTTAACTTTTCCAATGCGATGAAGACCTGTTAATGGGAGCGCATCTTTAAAAGAAGAAATTGCTTCAACACAAATTTATTTCTGAGGCAGTCTACAGCCTTTTCTTAATAGGAACAATTGGATAACGTTTTGGTTGCTATGGAGATGTTGCTATTAAGAGGCTGCACTGTACATTGCATTTTTAAACAGTGCAGATACAGTACTGTACCATACTGGTTGCATATCATGTATGCATTATACAGAGATTGTAAATCATCAGGTGACAGAAAGGACTAGATTAACACCTTTGAAGTATGTCTGGAATAATTTAAAAAAATTAAAAAGCAGTGAACAGAAACCTACAATCCCATATAAATGTTAAATCTTGTGTAACAGTGCCCAAGTACTTGATGACAAGAAGTAATCAAAATTGGAGGGTGCAAATAAATGTTGCAGTCGGGTTTTTGGATTCACTGTGAAGCTGTGTGTACATGAGGAATAGAAACAGATCTATGGATGTGTATGTCACCTGTAATCTTTTGCTACTTTTCAAATGACTAAACAGGATGTGCCAGGTAGAGAAAAAATCACAAGCAGTTGCAAGGACACAGCGATCCATTGACACGATGATTAAAGGAAATATTTAGAATTTGGAGACAAAAGGGCTTCTTTTGGTGCTCCGTATCTTATTAATGAACGACCTTTTCTTTGGATGGCAACTGTGACATTCGAATTTGTTTAGTAGTCAGCTGCTGAATTTAACGCTGCTGCATGAATCATTAATTTGGAAGCAGATGTGTTGCAGCTCTTCTTCCAACACTGAGGCAGCATACATTCAAAAATGCCCTATAATTTTCTCATCAGTACAAGATAACTAATGCAATGGAGAAATGTTTTGGTTGTACTGTAAAAGGCCTGAGCTTATCAAGAGCTGTGCGGTGATCAGTTTACTTTCTAAGTTGTTAATATGCATAACTTTACTGAGGACAAATGTAAATTTGTTCCCAATTTATCAATTATAATTTAAGTACCGCACTACCGCTATATTAGGTAACATATTGCAAGACGTAGCATGTTGCAGAAGATAATTTTTTTTTTTTGCAGCTAAAAGTTCCCTGTGGATAGATTTGATATTTTTAGAATTTATTTCTTGGCTGCTTTTTTTTTCACCAAAATTGAACAATCTTAGCCACGTTAATAAAAACTTGTTTTTTGCTCTTTATCACTTAAATCCAATTTGTCAACATCCTTTTGCCTGGGCTTGTTCCTTTCATATCATTCTGCAGGGTTCTTATAATGAAAATTTGTTTCAACCCATCATTTCTTAATAGTTAATAGGCTCAGTAAGATTAGTGATGTTTTGACAGCCAATAAAATTTGATAGACAAAGAACAATACAGAGAAACTGGCGTTTCAGCCAGCCAAGCCTGTGCCAATGCGCAGTTTATATCACCCTGTTCACCTCCTGTTCACGTGTCTATCCTGTATCCACGTGGGTTCTCTCCCACACTCCAAAGATGTGCTGGTTAGTTTGATTGGTCATAATAAATTGTCCCTTAAATGTCAGAGGGATTAGCAGGATAAATACATGGGGTTATGGGGATAGGCCTGGATGGGATTGTTGTTGGTGAGGTTTGATGAGCCCACTGGCCTCCTTCTGCACCATGGGGTTTCTGTGATTCTATGAAGATTGAATGTTACTAGTATGCCTGCTTCCATCTCCTCCATTGGTAGTGCATTCCAGGCACCCACCGCCCTCTGTGTGAAATATTTCTCCATATGCCTCCCCTAAACTTATCACCTCTCACCTTAAACCTGTGCTCTCTTGTTGGCAGTTGAACCAAATTACATGAATGGAGAACACACCTTTGCAGCTCTGAGACAAGTTTGAAGTTTTGCTTTCTTCATACTGATATATAATCTCATTTATTATGTTGGCAGAGCAATTTTATCCAGTTGTTTTTCATGATGAGATTTATTGTGTTTGGATTCCTTGCGGGACCTGACCTGAATCGATTTTTCAAATTGTTTATGTACTCAATAAAAAGAATTAGCACTTAAAAGTGTAGTCTCCTTTCTGTGAGAAAATATTTTGAAGGATGAAATGATGTATTCTTGATTGTTTAACCAAAGGGCCTCTGCAATATGCCTTTTGGAAATATTCTTTAAAATAATCTGTTTTAACAGGACACTGGTTCACCTTACACATAGATAGATCTATACTTTAGTACTTTCCCTACGTTTAGGAATCATCCTCAGAATGGGTATAACTTTATAAGCTGACTTTTAGTTCAGCAGGGGCGATTGACAGGGCATAGCCTTCAAAAAGACCATCGTGAATTTTTGTGCTCTCTTGTTTGAGATGCATCCCTACTGAGGCAGGTGTCCAACCCAATGAATTTTTCAGTCCCTTTTCTTTTAACTGGTGAAAAATGGAAGGCGAGTTTGCAGCAAAGAGCATCCCTAATCACTTAATGCCTCTGCTTGTCCTGATCCGTTGAAAGAGAATAAGGCTGTGGAATGAGAGAGGGTTGTTAGAGCATTAATATAGTACTAGAAAGAATGGCAGAACAAAATCCACGAAAGATGTTAAGGGAATCAATAAATTGTTGAGACTCTTGAAGACAGGGTGAAATGGGCCATTGCGGAGTGTTTTGGCAAGAGTTTGGGTATTTCAGAATGCAGAGTAATTCTAGGATAGTTGAAGGTTGCACCTTTAATGGTTGACCAGATTGAATGGGGAAGCATGTTACATAGAAGTTAGAAGATTGGAGGATGCAAGCTGAGATATAAGGCTAGAAAACATTGCTGAGTAGGGTGAAATGAAACAAAGAGCTATTAGTTAAAAAAAGATTAGAATGTTAAGATTAAGGTGGATGAGTGCAATATGCCAGTAGATACTGGTGAGATCAGATGAGTAGGACTTGTGGATAGGCTGGGATATATGTAGGTACAAGTATTGGATGAATCAGAGTTTGAGTAGGGTACATGTAATGACTCAGGAAGCCTAACTGGAAAGAACATAGTTTATTACACAATACAAAGTAGAACTGCTACCAGAGTGTACACACACCAATGCCTGCATGGGACTGCATTTCAGCAGGCTCAGATAATAAGTTCCACCTGGGTAGGCAGCTGCATATTAGCAGGGGAATTCGTACTCACTAAGCTGAGCAGGGAGGCCAATCAGTGATGCCCCAAGTACTTTGTGAGGGTTACAGCCTTTGGTTCGAGAGAATGTGTGATTTGTTTCTTCATTCCAATTTTGAATGTCTGACTGCCTGCATGGCTAATCTGTTTGAGGACAGGTGGTAGGCTGCCATAGGGTTGTACACCAAAGTTTCCATCCATGCTCATGAAGGTTTGAATTTCCTGCTGGTAACAGAGTTCCATTTTCTGTTATGAGAAACTTGGATATACGTGCGCGTGCTAAAAGATTTAAGGAGTTTCTCTATGGTATTGTAACAAGTATTAGAAACCATCCAATGCATGCCCATCCATTTTGAATGGGCACTGATGAGAATTAAACACCTGGAATGCAAACATGGCCCTGCAAAGTTTGCATGTACTCACAACCAGTAACCTACCAGTCATTCCCAAGGGTGCAGTGAGGCTGCTGGTGGAACCTTCTGATTTTTCCTATTAAGTTCTGCACAGCTTGCTAAGGTTTTCGATATCACACAAGCATAGACATAGTACCTTGTGAGCATTTTCATCTTAGAAATTCCTGGGTGGCCATTGTACAATTCTTGAAGTATTAGTCACAGGCCTGGATGCAGGACAACCACCCAGGCTCCCCCACAAGATGATGCCATCTTCAACTCCTGGTATTTAGAGACATAAGATTTCAAATGCTATGTAGGAGACTCTTGTCGTCCACCATCTAGGACATGTGATGTAGTTTTGCCAACATTAGGTCCTTTGGATCCATGTCTGGATTGCTTAGCGTATACTGGCAGTATATCCGTGAAATTCAGAATCTTTATGACTTGATTCATCTTTGCGGGAGAAGGCTGGTGGGTAGCGGCAGGCAGTTCAAGGCATCCACATTGGCTATATGTCTCCCTGGAAGATGTTCGAAGATATATTCATAGCCACCTAATGGCAGTGCCCAGCGTTGGATCTAGCGAATCACCTTGTCGTCCTCGAAGAGGCATAGAAGTTTCTGATTAGTTACTATGGTGAAATGCTGACTGTAGAAGTGGAATATTTTCACTGTAAACATCATGGCCAGACATCCTTTTTTGATCTAGGCATACTTCCTCTCTGCGTTTGTCAGGGCTCAGAATGCGTATGCAAATGGATGTTCTACAGGATTTCTCCACTGCCCTTTGAAAGATGACACAAGCTAATGACACCCCAAAGGGCAAACAATATAGTTCTTCAGTCCATTGTGAGTATTTATAGTGACATATTGTCTGGATTACACCTCAGGCTCCAGCTGGAGATTGGCATGGCTCATATCTAATTTGGAAAGTATGTGACTCCCAGTCGGCCTCGCATACAAGTTTCTGTGGGTGACATAGGATATCTGTTTAAGTGGGAAGCTTGGTGGACCATCAGCTTATTATTCCAACAGAAGTGGACCAAATTGTCAGATTTTAAAACCGGGACTACTTGTGTGGCCCATTCAGCAAATTGTATTGCGAGTATAATGCCAAGTTTCTGTTAATATTCCATTTCAGCTCTATGGCACATGGGCATAGGGACCAGTCATGTATTGAAGTATTCAGGGCAAGACTCTGAGTCCATGTATATCTTGTTTGTAGCACCTCTAATCTTTCCAAAGCCTTCTTGGCACACTTGGGATACTTCCCAATTACTTTGTATAAATTGCCAGAATCCATTTTAAAGATTTGTTTTAAATCCAGGTGGATTTTCTCTACCCTGCCCCTTCCCAAAAGGCTGCTGGTTCTTGGATCACTATTAAGGAGAATTGGATTGTCTGTTGCCATGCAACTGGTGATGCAATGGTCTCAACAATATGTAAGGGCTCTCCAGTGTATGTGGCCAATCTATCCTTGGTGTCCCACAGGCTTAAACGCAAAATGCCTAATTGGAGTTGCCTAAAAATTTGCTGTCCAATAATAGACACAATAACTCCTCTGCCTACCTCCATGGCTAGGAGTGACTATTTACCTGGAGTTTAATCATGATTGGAGCCCTTGGAGTATGGTGATGCAATTTAGTTGCAACAGTTCCTCATTCTTGGGGATTATTTGTTTGTTTTATTTGTAAAACCTTGTCCTGAGGTGTCTTTGCTCTCTGGCCTGGGCAGTACGGATTTTTCCTGCTTCAGTAACCCTGTCTGGGCGGACCCTACAAGTGCATTAAAATAAATTGAATCAAAATCAGGATGTGTTCATTCCTCACTGAATTTTGGAGAAACTTTCCATCCAGTTCTGGAATCTTGCAGCCTCTGACTCGAATCACCCTTTCTTGGCAGCAAATGGGAGACGCAGACTGCAGTATAGGGGTCACTGAAGGCTGAGGACACTACCATCTCTGGACTTTTGTAGCTCCTGGGCCCCTCTTCTGCACTTTTGCAAGAAAGGGTCAGTTCTTGAGGTCCGAGGTTGGTTCGGTCAGTATGACTTTGGGGTTGCAATTTTCTTAATTCCACATCCTCAGTGATCCCTGAACATTTCTAAAAGTGCTGACCCATACTCATATTCTGCTAGTTTCCATAGACTTGTCAAGTATTCAGTGATTGGTTCCCCAGGGAGTCTAGTTGCCATGTTAAAACTGTAGCATTGTAATATAACAGCCAGTTTAGGGCCCTAGTCCTTCAATACCATATCTACCAATTCATCAAAAGATTTTGAATCGAGGTGGGATAAGCTTTTTATGATGCTGAAAGTTAGGGGCTTCTCAGGTGGTCGGGAAGATAACCTTTTGCCTGAAGGAAATAGCTAATTCTTTTGGTGTTCAGAGGCCAATCTTCCACACCAGTACCATAATGTTTCCGGATTTCCAAGCAGCAGAATTTTCAATATCTCCCCATCACTGTCTTACTGGGTTAATTGAAAGGCAAGATTGTCTGAAACTTGTTCCTCATCGCCAGTGCAATGACTCGGGAAGCCAGACTGGAAAAAAACATAGTTTATTACAGAATGCAATGTAAAACCATTACGTGCACTAGTTGCTGCCTGGAGTTTTAGTGTGGCAGGTCCAGTCTTAGGCTTGCCCTACTAAAGGCTTGGGTAATGAGTTCTAGCTGAGCAGGCACTGCCTGTTACCTGGGGAAATTTGTGAGGGATCAATCAGATGTTCCTCATAGACTTTGAGGATTGTTACTATGCACAAAGTTCTGAACACGCAGCTGAAGAGTTCAACATAGTTGATAGCGGGGCGGGAGAGAGGGGGGATAGTGACCAAGCACATTTTATCTTCATAAAAATGCACATGGCAAATCAATTTATTTCTCATGTTTACAAACTTATACCAAAATTGCATCAAAGCATGACTTGTACGTAATAAGTGCTTCCTCCTCCTCTTGGACATTTTATTCCTGAATGACAAATCCAGTGAACCCTAGTGACTTCTAAAGATCCACTTAAGTTGTACAATTCAGTACAAATGCAGAACCTAGTTTGTATTGGTGCGGAATCTATCTTCATCGTTGGCTTGTTGTCAAACTGGCACTTCTTAGAGATGCTGCTGATTTTTTTGGCTGTGTTTATCACCTTTGAAAGGTGGTTGAACCATGTTTATAATTGTTTATTTCTTTGCCAAAATGGCATCACAGCAGTTGGTACTGTATAACATTAAGCCTCTGTCTGAAACTTGTTCTGATTGGCAGCCCTTTGAATTAGGGGATTAGTTATAATCTAATACATGGATCTTCTAGACCATAAATATTCACTTCTCCAGAGACCCAAGGCAATGAAATATTAAATTCAGATCATTGGCTGTGAGACTCTCTTGTACAGTTACATCTCAAATTATTAATGACTTGTAATCTTTTTGTTTATTGCATCAAAGCCTGTAGCTGCGAATGGAGACATCTTGAAAAATGGATCTTTAGAACAATGTTTTGTTGGATAGAAAAATAAATTTCATTTATTCCATTGTCAGTTTTATAACTGTTTTCTACACTACATGATGTATGCTATCAGTGTGTGACTGGCGGTGATATTCCTTGAAAACTGCTAACAGTATTTACATAAATAGCTATTGTTAAAACCTGTTCCAGCTGGATCATTTGATATTTCTTGTTGGATGTCTCGGTTATAAATACTTCCACTATTGCAGTTAGATCTCCATCAACCACTATAATGTGTTCAAATTGGTTGATCAGTTCACAGTTTGAATTGACAGAAGATTGATTTGTTTCCAAGTGAGTATACTCTCCTAGAGGATGCTATTAATGTATTACAAAATGTTGAAGGATATTATAGTTCTCAAACTTCTATTGCGCAGCTAGAATATGGCTTAAAAATATGTCAGTGAGTTGAGTGTCGTTTATATTGATCTTAAAATACTACTGAGCTTTATATTTATAAAAGCCAACAGCGTAATATTTAACGATTCGAGAATTGACAAAACAGATAATTATCAATTCCCATTGCCTGAAGTGTAAAGACTAATTATTGGCTCCCTGATGTGGTTTCATCCATTGTTTGCTTGATCTAGAATTTCTGCCGTCATATTCTTACAGAAAGAGATCCAGTACATTATGAAGATTAATAAGAATTTCATGACTATTTTATTGAAATAAACATGATTAATGTGGAATTTTTCCTTTTTAATCCTGGTCAAAATTCATCCCTGCATTTTATAAAATGAGGAACCTTGAAGTGAATTTTATTAATGTCATCAACCTAAGAATTCATAGAACAGGTGCCTGACCTGGTACACATGATGAACAATGTGTCTGAAAATGAGCTTAAAGGGGCTAAAAGAAACTGGAAGGAGTTGATCAAAAGGATTAGAAACAACTCTTCTGCGATATTCCGAAGTGTTGCTTTATCTGAGGTACTAAAGTGCTGTTAAAATGATGATATGTTTCATAAACCTTTACAGCTGGAAAATTATCTAACAATTTTAAAGGTTCACACTTTACTAAAAGACTTGTGTTAGTTGAAATAAAACTGCCTTGTAGATTAACTTATGGGTTTTCTGTGAAAATGCACCTCCTATGGTATAAACTGGAATTTATGATATTTCATGTTGTAAATATACACTGGAGAAGAGACTTCTGAAGTTTATGGGCAGCATTTCTCCCAGTCAAGCTGTTTTGGTACTCATTCAAGCAATTGTTACCTCTTGACTTGACTGTTCCATGTCTGATTGGTCTCCATGTTCTATGTGATGTAAACTTGAGCCCATCTGAAACTTTGCTTTGTGTGTCTGAACTCGTATAACATCTGTTCATGTATTTATATTCATCAAATTTTGTTCTCTTAGGCATTCTCAGTGGTAATCATTCCAGTGTTAGTGGCCATGCTTTTAGCTATCTAGGACTGGAATTCCCTCCCTACCGCTTTCTACTTCTACCCCACTTTCCTCTTTAAGAACCTCCCTCTTTGATCAAGATTTTGATAATCTGCCCTAATTTCTCCTTATGTGGCTTTGCATGAGATATTATTTTATAATGTTCCTATAATCTTTGGATGTTTATTACAGGAAAGGTACCGCATGAATAGAAATAACAATTGTTGTTATTTAAGTGTTACTAGTGCTGCCTATGGCCACAAGTAAAAGTTTATAAGAAAGTCTGACTGTTATTTAGCTCAGGACCTCATTGATTTCTATATCTAGATACATTTGATTTTACTTAACTGTTTCGCTGAAGGTCTAATGGGTTTTACGCAATAACTAGACTAATTTTAATTAAAAAGTCTGGTTCAGGTTTTATTAATGCATTTCCAGAGCCATTGGAAATTGAGCTGTTACAATGAGCTTATTCTTTGAGGGAATCCTTTCTGTTATCTTGAACAAAGCAGAGATTGTTACATAGGAATAACTCATCAAATCCATAGAACCTGAGACCAACATTAAATAATTCATATGTGGTTCAGCTATTACCTATCCACACAACACCATGGATCTACATAATTAATAGGATGGTTTATTGAGAGCAGAATTTCCTACTATAGTTGTGCGATTGAATTATCATGTGTTCCTAACTTCTTGGTTAACAGTATTGGGGAAATGGTTCAGCAAAAAGAATGTGGCTTTTGACTTGCTGGTTTAGATGTCCTCGAATCTGACTTATTAAATCTGTAGAAAACTGAAGTCAAGCTATCCACTTTTGTGACCATGCTGAAACTTAAGCTCCGATCTGGGTTTTAGTCTGGAATAGATTGTTAGGTGTGTGGATGCTAATGTGGAATGTGTCTGGTGGTCTGAACCCAGGAAGATCATTCGGCACTGAGAGATGGTGGCATAGTGATGATATCACTGAACTAATAATCCCTCGACTTTAAGGGCATGGTTCAGATCTCACCATGGAAGCTAGGAGATTTTAAATCCAATTAATGCAAATATAAAGCTAGCTTCAGCAATGGTGATCATGGAACTACTATTGATAGTCATAAAAATCCATCTGGCTCACTATATGGAAACCTGCCATTCTAACCCATTTTAGAGTTTCACAGTAAGTAATGTGTTGACTCCTAGCTGCACACTGAGATGGCCCAGCAAGCCATTCAGCTCAGGGACAATGAGCACCAAAATGCTGTTCATACCAGCGAATCCACATTCCATGAAAGAGTTTTTAAATATCAGCAAAGATAATCTTGTTTCAGGATGGCACAAAGATGGTAAATCCATAGAAATGGGAAGTTGTACGACAATGTTAATCTGGATTGTACCTTATTTCCAATAGCCAAAAATTCAAGTATAGATTGTTTAAACAATCTCTCTTTCCTGAGAACACATATACACCTAGGTACCTACATTGCACTACTGTTTTAGAGTTGTAGCCTTTATATTGCCTCTCTGCATATTTCCTAACAAAATGAATGATTTCACACTTCTGTGCATTGAATGTCATCAGTTTCTTTTCCACCCATTCCACCAATGTGTCTTTATGAAATTGATGTTCTCAATTATCCATTCACAATTCATAACACTTCCAAGTTTTATATTATCTGCAAATTTTGGAATTGTGTCCTTTTAACCAAAATCCAGGTAATTAATATGTACCTGGAAAGCAGGGGTGTCAACACTGACCCCTGGAGAATTCTATTATTAAAAATAATTCCTTCTGAAAAATGATTAAACATTACTCTATTTCAGGTAGGAAGCTCTCAGCATAAGGTTTGGCTAAATGAGAAAAAAGACAAATGAGTCATTGGAGCATTAGTGGAGAGAAACTCAGTTAATATTTTGGATCTGAATGATCCTTCTGCAGTTCTGTAGAAAGATCATTTAGATCCATGACATTAACTCAGTTTCTTCCTGAGTTAATCACTTATTCACCCAAAGGGTGGTTCGGGAGTGGAATGCCCTGCCTGCAGCAGTTGTGGATGCGCCAAGTTTGGTGGCGTTTAAGAGGTTAGTTGATAAGTATATGGAAGAGAAGGGAATGGTTTAGTTTGGAGGGGCATTGCTTTTTATATTGGTCGGCGCAACATCGAAGGCCGAAGGGCCTGTTCTGTGCTGTAGTGCTCTATGTTCTATGTTCTATGTTCCTCCACAGTTGCTGTCAGACTTGCTGTGTTTATCCAGCATTTTCTGTTATTATTTCAGATTTCCAGCACCCACAGTATTTTGCTTATTTAAATGAGTCATTGGATTATATTTGGGAAAGAAGGTGTAAAATTAGCAATGATCATACTATTATGGTTATAACACATTGGTCAGAATCAAGGGGATAGTTCTTTTGGTTGCAGTTTACATTCTACTCCTGTTGTTGTTCGCTTTTATGCAGTCTCATGTCTTGTACTTATTCACATTAAATGTCATTTATCACTCATCAGTCCATCCCCTCAAATTCTGCAGATCCCTGTATATATTTCCTTTGTTTGAACTCTCACTTATCCCTGCAAATGGGGCATAATTTACAAAAGTCAACTTAACCAGTTTTATTTCTAACGCCAAATAATTTGCATGCATCATGAATACCAGTGATTGTTGTGGTATTAAAGGTTTGTAAAGGTTAATGTGTGGAACAGTATAAATAGCACATCCCATAATGATGATGCAAGAAAACACATGATGACGTGTTGAGGGGGGAAAACATTCATGGCTTCAGTGAAACACCTAGTCATGTGTCACTTTCAGTAGTTCAGTTGTAAAACATAAACATCATAAACCATTACTGTTTGGACATATTGATGCCGTGGTCATCAGTCATGATCTTGTTGAATGGCAGAGCAGGCTCAAGGGGGCAAATGCCCTGCTCCTAATTCTTATGTTCTTAGTAGTCATTTTTATCAGACTGGAAATATAAAATTAAATTTTACTTATTAGAGTCACAAGTAGTCTTACAGAAACACTACAATGAAGTTACTGTGAAAATCCTGTAGTTGCCTGTTTGGGTACGCTGAGGGAGAATTTAGCATGGTTAATGCACCTAAACAGCAAGTCTTTCAGACCATAGGAGGAAACCGGAGCACCCAGACAAAACCCACGCAGAGACTGGCAGATTCCAGACAGACAATGATTCAAGCCGGGAATCGAACCCGGGTCCCTGGTGCAGTGAGACAGCAGTGTTAGCCACTGTGCAATTGTACCATCCCACACAACATGTTGGCAAGAATGGTGTACGCCAAAAATACTAAAATTCAATTTTAAAGAAGATTAAATGTCAAATCTGTAAGTGTCATGCCAAAATTGCACAACACACTAAGACGCAGTTGAAGGACTCCAATGCTGCTTTTTAGATAAATGGAGGCAGGAAGTGTCAGAAAACCAACATTTGTGCTGCTCCAGATCACGTGATGACCTCTGCTGGAAATCTTGATCCAGCGATTGTAGGCTTCAAGTTGGAGAACTAAGCAAAGGTTGTGGAACCGATGAGCAATCCTTAAGTATAAAAAAATTTCAATTTTAGCAATACACTGGGCAAGAAGCACTGGTAAAACCAAATCCAGAGCAAGGGAGTGTTTCTGTAAACCTTGCAGTCTCAGTTTGAGGTTGGCACCATTACACTTGGTGCATGCAAGGCAGTAAAGAGAAGGATGTAGTAGCAAATACTCTACGACAGGGAGCAAGAGAGTATTGAAGTAACTTAAAACAAAAAACAAAACAGTTTTTAACTGCTTTGCAGTGTTCAAGAAATAAATATCATGTCTAACTGTGCCCACCATGGGTCTCGGTGAAAGGCTGAGCGATGTGGGAAAGACTTAAACGTGGAAGCTAAATGTAAAACTTTGGATAAGCATCTAAATATTAGAAAAGCCATAGATCTTAAATTTATGCTACCAAAGTAGTTTGGACACATGGAAGGACTAAGTCAAACTTGAAACTAACTGTTCAAAAGACACTGGCAACCATTGCAGAATGCTTGCTATTGCAGAAAAATTGGCTATTTCAGCAAGTTGTGTCAAAGTAGAACCTCTAACTTTATAAGTTTCAAAGTTTCACACACAAAGCTGTTAATGAAGAGAACAAGAATGTTTCCTGGGTGAAATCAGTGAACCCAATCATGAATTTGGGTTTTGTCAGACAACCAACTATCGTTAGCAATGCATTGCTTGAAATGAAACCCTTATACGGTCAGGAGAGATCAAACTAAAAGTCAAGAGAACATTACAGGCATCACTTCAGTACAAGGGATAGCACATGTTGGAAACATTGTGCTTTTCAGAATCAGAAATTCTCTCAAGTAGAAAAGCAGTATTCATTCTTCAACTAAATTAACCAAACTCCCAACATTGACTTTTCTGGCACCCCACTAATAGCACTTTACCCTTTGTTTTCTCTCCATTAGCCAATTTCATTCCATTTCCTAACTGCCTTAGACTTCGTGTCTTTCTACCTTGTAAACTGTTTGATTTTGTGGATGAGATTAACAATCTTGGCTTAAAATCTAAATATATCACAGTATTTTCATTATCAACAGGGTTTGTCATTTCCCCAAAGATTTTGAGTAATTTATTTTTTATCAAATCTCTCTTCCATAAGTCCATACCATACCTGTATCTTGGCATGGTATACCCCACCCTGTGAAAATATATGGAGGGTGAATTTGCAGGCTAATTTTCCATTAATGTTCAATTGTTACAGTGCCCACTCTACAACTGAAAGTGATTTAAGTCATTTTAATCTGTGTAGATTTAATCAGTCAAAGATGGTTGCATCAGAAAACAGCTAAACTGTTATCAATTTACTTTCAAAAGAAAAGCCATCTAACTTTATGTAATTGCCATCAATTTGTGTGTTAATTTTACATAATCCAGATGTAAAATGCATTTTGTTTGAATCTTTTTATGCTTACTTGATGAAACTGATGTTCAGTTACCATTTTGAGAAAACAATTGCAAGATTTTAATTATTTTGTTGTAAACAGACTAAATCATGTATATTCAGGTGGCTAGGCTGAGGGGGAGCAGGCTGTTCATGCTAATGTGACAATTGAAATGTTTGCGATTGAAGTCTTTTTACCACATTGTATTTATTTTCCTTTTAACGTTGTAGGCAGTTTGTACCCTTTTCTCAATCTGCAGGATAGGGCTGTTCCCCTGTTGCTGACTATATAAATCTGACAGCTGCCTCTCTACCATATTTATGTTCAAAAGTATTAACTTCATATGCAATGTTAATTTTTATATTAGTACTCAAATTGCAGTGTTTCATTGTACTCATTCATTTTTACTCCCCATTTATATCACATTTTCTCATAAGTGCTCAAATCTTACTAATTCTTACATACTGCCCGTACGAGATTACGTGCTTCAAGTCTTCTGCCTCTGTGTCTAAATGACAATGATGTGAGATGACTTTCTTCTGATTTCCCTCATTGTTGGAAAGCCACTTTGCTGTCTCACTACTCCTTGGTTGGAAGAAAAGCCAGTAATTCGCCGCGAGGATATTTCAAAACAAAAAGTACATTGATAATACTTTGCTCTTTTTTTAGAGCAACACAGCACGGGAAACAGGCCCTTCGGCCCAATGAGCCCGCACCGCCGTCATAACTATATAGTAACAATTCCATTATCCTATCCTAATTTTAGGTTATTCCTAATATGGAAGAGTCTCAATGTAGGGACAATTTGTTTCCCAATCAGCCTAAGAGCGAATTTTCGGGATGTAGGAGGAAACCGGAGCGCCCGGAGAAAACCCACGCAACCACGGAGAGAACGCGCAAACTCCCGCAGACACCGGCAATTCCAAGTGTCTGCACAGCTACAGCGATAGTCACTGAGCTGTCATGGTGCCCTTCAGATGGTCCAGATAAAGCACTCATTTACGACATGAAGCACCAGGCAACCCATGAATCAACATCCAAGAGCTGTCCTCGCACCACCTGCCGAATGCATGCTCCTTGTTGGTCAAGTATGGACCGAATTACCTGTGGAAAAAAAAGCCATAGTTAAACAGTCCTACTATATCCCTCTATCTGCATAACGCTCATGTGGCTGTCCAAGAGACCCTTAAACAGCCCTAGCGTGCCTGCTCCCACCACCTTACTCGGCAGTGCATTCCACACCCCCACTACCCTTTGTGTGAAAAACTGCCCTCTAATATTCGTCTTATACATAGCCCCCCTCACCCTAAGGCCATGACCCCTCGTCCTATCCATTTCTGAAGGTGGAAAAAGTTTACCACCATTTACTCTATCTATACCCCTTATAATCTTATACACCTCTATTAGATCCCCTCTAAGCCGACGTCTTTCAAGGGAAAACAACCCCGGTCTATTTAATCGTTCCTCATAAGACAGTCCTTCCATACCAGGCAGCATCCTGGTAAACCTCCTCTGCACTCTCTCCAAGGACTCCACATCCTTCCGATAGTACGGCGACCAGAACTGGACGCAGTATTCCAAGTGAGGCCTAACCAACGTTCTATACAACTGCAACATCAAACTCCTACTCTTGTATTCTATACCCTTTTCTATGAAAGCTAACATACTATATGCTTTCTTTATCACCTTCTCCACCTGTGAGGACACCTTCAGAGACTTGTGAACCTGCACCCCCCAAGTCTCTCTGCGTCTCTATACTCTATACTCTTGTTTAAAATTCAATGCTGAAAATCTGAAATAAAAAAGAAATTGGGCAGCATTTGTGAAGAGAGGAACAGACTTAATGTCTTAGGTGAAAACTGGAAGAAGTTGTAAATTTATTAGTTATTAAGAGCCAGGGAAGGAATTTAAAAAAAAAATCCACATTTCAATCCTTTCTCACCAACTTCCTCCAAACATAAGCTCCAGTGTCTGCCCTCTGCTCTGAGTACAGATCTTCCTTCCTTTGCTTCACCCTTACGATAGAACTTTTAGCCTCTCAATTTGGTATTCAGGAGCTCACATTTTCATATTTTCTCTGCTTTGTTAGCTTTATTATTTTCAAAGACCTCTTCAAAATTTGTATTGGCAAAAGTGGTTTTGACCTCTTTCTTTCTCGTTTACTTGCCCGAGTTAAAGGATTGAAGTGAACATTGATTTAAATGGTCAGCAAATGATGGAGAATGATTGGAAATGAGGTACAGTGATTCGAAAGATCTTGCATCAAGATTTCAATTAGTTTTATCCCTGTGTGTTTTGCTCCTTTCCGTGTTGTGATTACCACCAGTGATTAATGCTATTCTGCTCTTCACTGATGCTAGCAATGAGCAAGCCCATGATTTCATTACCAGTGGAAACAAGAAACAAATCAATGATTATAATTGGGACGCTTGAGGAAGTGTTTTCATCCTGGCGATCTTTGTGTCACTATTGAATTAAACACTTATTACAGTCATAGAAAACAAAGCTGCTGTTCTTATCCTGTTACAAGATCATAATATTAGACGAGTTATTTTTCCAATTTGTACTCCCGATGGGGAGCCCAACGCATTGGAAATTTATATACATGCTCTCGAAATGTTCAAGCCATTAATTTCAATGGTTGGGAAGTCATGCCCAGCATGTGTCCAAATTTTCAATCTGCATTCCCAGTGGATGTGACTCCCTGCCAGGAGAATGAAGTGAGAAAATTGCCACTTATTCTGCTTGCCATATTTATCATCCATACCTAGCCATCCAGAATGAAAAACCAAAAATTCATCATTCAATAATTAACCCTTTGAAATAAAAGTTTCTGGAAGAGGAAGTATGATTTGAAAATAAATCAAGATATTTGAGTTGATACATTTATGCATTACTAGTTTCTAGATATTGATACTGAGCATACATCCTGAAGGATAAATTGGTGGGTTAGCTTAGTATAACTTCAACCTAAAGAGTCACATTCGCAATGTTAACTGTTTCTCTATCTACAGATTGCTGCGAGACCTTAGTATTTTCAGCACTTTGTTTTTTTTTCCTCAAAATTCCTACTGTCATCATCAGGACATACTCCACTGTGCTATTTTTATACAGTGGTGTCATGTCAATGCTTTGTGTTCATTCACTCGTTGGCAGTACTGAATTATGAACTAAAATGCAAACCTCGTTTCGTTAATTTTTATGAGTATTTATTACTCATGGTAAATCACGATTAGGTGTATATAAGTCAAGCCCTTGAATAAGTTATCCATCACAAATTCAGTCTGATTTTACAGATGTAATGGCAATAATCTTTCAATTCACTGCCTGATGCTTGGCTTGCTGGTCTTCAGTGACAATTGCACATTATGATTATTTGAGCAGTTCTGAGTGAAAGAGAAACCTGATCACATTATTCAAAAATTCAGTTTTTTTTAAAGATGCTAGTTCTACTTGCTAATTTGAAGCGCTTAATTATTTAAAACGTTGTTCTGCTGGAGAGGCATGTGGGATTTCCATATAACTAGAGTCTGATTCTATCCCCAAATCTAGAGACTGGGATAATTAAACCGAAACAGTTAACGGTGCTGTTTTCACAACACTACTGGGGCCCTGCTCTTCATACTCATTTGCCCAAAGACTTAGCCAGCGCATTAGAAGTGGTGATGAATTTTGGGGAGCACAATTCGAGATGAGAATTCCTGTTATGTGTTGGGGCAGGGCTGGGGTTGTGCACCAAGGCTTTTGTAGGGTGGGACCTGGCAGTGAGGATGGGGAACTGGTATTAAAGAGGGGGATGAAGAGTACTGACAATACTACCTGTAATAGTTTGGGGGAAAGGTTGGAGAAAAGAGCCCCCCATAATTGTACTAGTGGGCAGGAAGAGGAGTCTCTCCATCCTGGGGGAAGTTTCACCTCAGTACTGATCTTTGAGTCAGCAAGGCCAGCTCCACACTCAGGCCCTACTATGCCAGACTGATGGCATAAAATATGCCTCCTGATTTTTTTTTTTGACTTGAGTGGCTCAAGATTTCATTTTTTTAAAACTGAGCAGTGCGTCTGGAGAGATGCATGCTGGTTTTCAATGAGAGCCTGACACTGACAGATTGTGAGAAAGTTCCTAATCTCTAATGTATAAATACCCAATTCAAATTGTTACCATTGTCTCTTTCATTGGTGTTTATGTACTGCTCGCTGACCTGCCTTGACAGGCTACTCTTTAGATTCTTTTTTCATTTTCTCCTTCATCTTGATATCTAAGCATTGATTTAAAAATTCAAATGGCTGTTTGGTTTAGCTATTTAGGGACTAGAGAGTAGAAAATTTATACAATTTAACACAGGTAGCTTTGTTTACTAGTAGTGAACCCATGATTGGCTTTTAACCAACATTTACGCTTAAGATGCATGGCCATGTGACCATTCAGAGCTTACTGTGAAGGAGACTAACAGGTCATGCAGAAGTGGGCCCATTTAAGATGTTCACATGTGTGACTGCATGGCTATCTTAAGGGGAACTGTGTAGTGCAGTAAATGGACAAGCATGTCATGAAGGGCAAATAGAGGGAATGTTGATTTTGATTCTCCGTTGAGTTATCATGCGGATATTTTGTCCTTAATGCTCTATGCCTTACCTCCCCCTTCTGTAACATCACATGGCTTCCTGCTTCTAACTGCCCCACTTCACAGTCTTGCTATTGGTTGCCCAACTTGTTCCACCCTTGCTATGCCACACCTTCCTACTCTCAAGGACTCTTCAGTACTTATTTTTAAAAAAATCTTTCATGAGATGTGGGTGAATCAGGCCAGGGCCAGCATTTGTTGCCCAATCCTAATTGTCCTTGAACTGAGTGGCTTACTTTCAAAGGGCAGTTAACAGTCAACCACTTAACTGTGGATTTGGAATCGCACATTGGCTAGACCAGATAAGAATGTCAAATTTCCTCTTCAAGAACATCAGTAAACTAGATTTTTTTGATCATTTCATGGTCCCCATTACGAAACCCAGATTTCAAATCTAGAATTTATTAACTGAATTTAAATTGCACCAGTTTACTGGGGTGGGATTTTAACCTGTGTCTCCCAGAACCTTAGCGTAGGCCTCTGGATTGCTAGTCCAGTGACATTATTCTACTGTCTTCCCCCATCCCTGTCACCTAATATACTGATAGCCAAGGATCGTCCTGTCGGCCAACTAAGTAACCACAGTCTTCAAATAGAATTTATACGTGGTCTTTTAATAGTCCAATGATTTTTCTCCTGGGTCACTCATGGCTGTTTCCTAGTGATTCCTAGTAATCCTGGATGGTTGGCAATTCTATCTTTCACTTATTTGTTCAGCTGATCTTTGTGCAGTCAAACAGCTATTAATATTTTAAAGGTTCCGATTTCAACTCTTTCCATCTACAAATCTTGATCACTTAAGTCATCCACCATCAGATAAGACCTCAACAGGTGCTGTTTGACAGAAGCTGTTCCCTTTTAGAGAAGGATAAACATTGTGAACATACAAACATTGCAACAGCTACAGAGAAACTCTACACCAGTTTTGAACATGCTGCTACAATTCTATTGAGCTATATGTTTTTACGTCTTTTTTTTGTGAGCTTTTGATTTGTATAATGGTGGAATATACCAAATATTGAAAAGCCTATGCAATGCTTAGAAAGCTAATTATAAGTTTATACTTTTATAATCAATAGCAAATAGCCATTGTTGAGCATTAAAAAATGTGGTAAAATCCTGGGTGGTTGTTTGCAGTTAAAGAGATTAGATGGATCACAGGCTTGACACTGGTACTTTCTGAGAAGATAGATTTTGTGAAAACTGTCTATAGTAGACTGTGCTAAAGTTGACAGCATTGTCAGGAGGATTCTCCAAGCAGACTTGCCACTGCCTGCAACTTCATTTCTTGGAAACAGCATGGACTTCTCTGTTAGTTCTGCTAAGGAGTCAGCCTGGACACAATGTGCTGTATCGTTTTGTGATTCTGTGACTCAGCTTCAATGGTTTTTTTCTTATTTGTCCTATCGACGTGGAGATCTGGCAATGGACCAGACACTGGTGCTATGTTGCTCCATTCATGACCTTCTGATATCGTCGACAGTGAACTGTGTTGAGAAATAAGCTGTCTTTGTCTGACTTTGCAAGCAGTGTGGGAGAAAGAGCTGGCTCTTCATCCAAAAAGGCTGCTTCTTCCCTACGTGGTAAAATGGGCATAACTATGATTGTATTCAGAGCCAACATATTAACTATTAAGATGAGAAGGTGCTTGACAGGGAGCTACAAAGCAATAACTCAATTGAACAGTTTTTGATAGCTAAATTTTTCCTGAGAATCTCCTTCAAGCTCTTGCAGCTGTCTGCAGTGTTTGTGTATTCCATTGGAATTTGAATGTGATCAGAAAGCTCAGCAGCTGACTTCTTTCCACTGGTGGAAGCCTTTAACCTCAGGTGGTGCAAGTGGATGAACAACATCACTATTGAAGCTTTGATGGGGTTAATGACTTAGCCGTTTGATGATGAGGTAAACTGTGGCAATATTGAACAATCAATTATTCCCTCCAGTAAATGAATTAGTGTCCATGTCGCTGATTTGGGAAAGCATGGGAGACGATTCCGAGTCAAGAGTTGATGGCATCAACAGCAAAAACTATCTGTAGACACTAGGGCTGGTCAATTGAATCAGTTCCTGCAGACCTTTGGCGACCAAGTTCTTATCTCAAGAGTTACTGATCGCCTCTGCCCATGTGGAATTTTGGCAAATAGATATTGAAAACAAAAGGGAATAGTGACTTAACACACAATATTACTGAAATTTTGGATTGCCAGAACTGAAACATCCTCAAAAAATTTTGAATCATTAAGAAAGTGTTCTGTTATCCTGCAGTGCATTTAATCATGATGGTGGGATTTGAGTGACACAAGTATTTTGATGCTGAAGTTCCTCTCATAAAGAAGTGACTGTTGATGATATAATAACGTGGATTGGTAGCAATGCAGCAGTTATCTTGCATGACTTATAATTTAAATCCTATTTAAATAAAGAAAATGTTCTCTATTACCCTTATCTTCCTCATATTGCCTTTCTTTTGAATCATCACATAACTAACTTTCCAAGTGCACCTTTTGATAAACAGGTGATGGTTTCATGAGATGCTGTATTTATTTTTATTGTTTCATGTAGAAGGAAATATTCTACATGAATATCTTTGTTCTTCTGCTACAGTACAAATAGTTGTATAGATCATAAGAGAAATGTGAGGTGGAAAACTTTGCTCGGTCTGTCCTGCACAAAATTGCTACTAAGAAGTTAAGAGCGGTTGTGGTTTATACAATATGCAAAGAAAGCATTCACTTGATTACCTGACAATATCCTTGAAAGATGCCCATCTTCAGCTAATTCATTTCATTCCACGTAGTACCATGAATCAACTGAAGGCACTGGATACTGCAAAGGCAACGGACCCTAACTATTCTGGCAATAATACTATGCTCCAGAATTAACCAAGTTGTTCCAGTACAACTAAAGCATTAGCATCTACCCTACAACGTGGAAACTTTCCCAAGTATGTCCTTCCTCAAAAAGCAGGACAAATCCAACCCAACCAGTTACCACCCCATCTGTGTATCTTTGATCACCAGCAAAGTGTTGAAAGTGTCATTCACAGTGCTGGCAAGTGACACTTGCATAAACTGCTCACAGATACTCAGTTTCGGTTCCACTCGGGTCATTCAGCTCCTGATCTCATTATAACCTTGGTCCAAACATGGGCAAAGGAGTTATACTCCAGAGGTGAGGGTGACTGCCCTTATGTGCATCAATTTGCCCTAGCAAAACTGAAATTAATGGAAGTCTGCGGGAAAACCCTCCACAGTTTAGAGTCATACCCAGTACAAAGAAAGATCGTTGTGGTTGTTGGAAGTCAATCATCTTAATCCCAGGGCATCATTGCAGGTGTTCTTTAGGGTAATATTGTAGACCAACCATTTTCAGCTACTTCATCAATGACATTCCCTCCATCAAAAGGTCAGATGTGGAAATACTTGTGGATGATTTTACAATGTTTAGCATAATTTGTGACTCTTCAGATATTGAAGCAGTCTATATCCAGGACTGGCAAATGGACAATATTCATGTTTACTCTGGTAACAAGTAAAATTCTTGCACACAAATGACAGGCTATGACTGTCACCAACTGAAGAGAATTAACCATTTCTCCTGGACAATCAATGACATTACCATCACTGAATCTCCCACAATTAATATGTTAGGGCATTACCATTGACCTAAAGCAGAACCGGACAAGCCACATAAATACTGTATAAGAGAGTCTATAAGGCTGGGAATTCTACAGGGAATAACTCACCTTCTGACTCCCCAAATCTATCCACCATCTTCAAGGCATAAGTCAAGAGTATAATGGAATACTTATGCTTGCCTGGAGGAGTGCAACTTCAAGAACACTCAAGAAAACCAATCCAGGGCAGAACAGCATGCTTGATTAGCTCCTCATCCATTGCAACAATCATTCACTCCCTTCACCCCTAACACACAGTCTCAGCAGTGTGTTCCATCTACAAGATACACTGCAGCAGCTTCCCATGGTTCCTTCAACAATACCTTCTACCTCTGCCACTCTGAAGGACAAGGACAGCAGATGCATGGGACCACTACCTCCTGCAAGTTTCCCTCCAAGCCCCACACTACCTTGACTTGGAATTATATTCCATTCCTTCACTGTCACTGGGTCAAAACCCTGGAACTTCTGTTCTAATAGCACTTTTGGTGTTCGAACAACACATGGACTACAGTTCAAGAAGTCAGCTCACCGCCATCTTCTCGAGGGCAGTTAGGGATAGCAGTAAATGCTGGCCTAACCAGCAATGTCCACTTCCCATGAACAGATAGAAACAATCTTGTGTAAAAGCAAAGTACTGCAGTTGCTGGAATCTGAATCAAAAACAGAAAATGTGGGAAAATCCCAGAACTGTAGTCCATGTGTTGTTCGAACACCAAAAGTGCTATTAGAACAGGAGTTCCAGGGTTTTGACCCAGTGACAGTGAAGGAATGGAATATAATTCCAAGTCAAGGTAGTGTGGGGCTTGGAGGGAAACTTGCAGGAGGTAGTGGTCCCATGCATCTGCTGCCCTTGTCCTGCAACTGTGGAGAGGGAATAGAGCCAATATTTTGAGTCTGGATGCCCTTCATCAGAGCTAACATTCTTGTGTTGGGAGTATCTCTCTTCCTTTTTAATGAAAATACTAATAATGCCTGTTACATAATTTGAGTTGCTTTCTTGTAGCATTTTCTATGAGTCACCAGTCAGTTTTTGATTCCTGGAAACTTTTTTGAAAACAATGGCCTGTGTGAAATTTGAGGCTGACTGGAGAAACCCAATGGCTAAGTGCCGAAACATAGAAACATGAAGATGACAGCACAAACTAAATGAATATTTAGCAATGAAGACCTTAATTTTGCACTAATTGTTTGCTTTTCAGAGAAAGTTTCTTGAAATCGATAGAAATCCAAGAATTTAAAAACTTTTTTTGCAATAAGTCTCACAGTAAAGCCATATAATATGTCCCCTTGCTCTCCATATTTCCTGTGTTTAAATTAGGTTTTGTTGCACAGCTCAGAATTGATTTTCCTATTGTGGAGAATGCCTGCACAGTTTGAAAAAAAAAGAATTCCTCTGCTAAGCACAAGGATAAGGAGGTCTATGAACTACACCCACCTCTTCTGAGTTTTTGCTATTATGAAATCTCCCACATCAATATCTGTTGCAGAAGAAGATTGCAGTTTGAAGGAAACAGTTGCTCTGATTGCCTTTGCACTGTCTCCAATGGTAGTTCTCACATTGTGCACTTTGTGCTGTGTTGGACAAACATTAGAATCTTTTACCTGCATAGTTGCCTTAGTTTATAAAAACAATGGAGTGAACTGCTGTTTCATTACCGATCAGCAATGCTCTTTGTATTGTTGTTACTAGATTGCTGTTCCACAGACATTCTCGCGCTCTCCCTGGTGACTTTCCAAGATTCCCCCAAAGGCATCTAGCATCTGTGGCAATAAGCATGAATGGGAGGAGACAGGCTCTGGTTGTCAGGTTCTCGGATTTGTAGGGTGCTGCAAGCTGAGCTTGCTTTTACAGTTAGTAATGCACAGCTGGCTTCTATAAGCCTCCACCCAACAATGTGATTGGTTCACAGGCAGAAAATGATCAGTGCAATCTCAACTTTCAGTGAAGACTAATTGTTAATGTTGACGCATGTGACATTCAACAAAAGTGATAAAAGGGCAGATGAAACACACTGATTATCATGGAAGACTATGGAATAATCTCAAATGGACATTTCCAATCCATGGCAGTAAGCAGTCCTTCCTGAATTGCAGCTGACATCAAACCCCCCCGTCAATTTTAAGAATAAAACTGAAAATATGCTAATTGCGCTGCCATTACTTCTTTAAATTTTATTGATTTGACTTAAGTAAATGAGCAAATTATAAAATCATTTCCAAGACGTTGTATATATCAGACACACCAGTGTCTGCAGTTTTTCGAGCTATGATGCAGATGGTTAACCCAAATGGAACTCCTTCCATGACCTCAATACTCCATATATAATCATCCTGCCATCTCTTGGGATAAGCTGCGATTATTTAGCTCTGGCAGCCTGCCCAGCAATTCAACGATGGTATCAGAAGCAATCAGAGTCCATCTCTTGGCACTTGCAATGACTTTGGCATTTGAAGTTAGAACTTTTGTTTAGATAGATAGCATTGGACATTTTTAAAAAAATCTTTTGTAACCCAACGAACCAACCATCCAGTAAACTGAGAATGGTGAGGAATCGCATTTATTGTGTTGGGAATTCAAATGGACAGATTCTCTGCTGCTGTCCCCTGTATCTAAAGATTCATTTCCCAATACCTTTGTTAGCATAGCATGAACGTGGAAGCTATCGACTTTTCTGATGTGATAATTTGACTTGTGCATTCTATGGGGTCTGCATATAATGTTCTGTCAAACTCTGCAACATCTTAACCTCATTACTGATATCTGATTAAAAAGACATTGACTAATGCCACTTCTCCTTGGGCCATTTACTCTATCTTACCCCTTGCTTAAACAAATAAATTGGTATAGAGGAATTGCTGTTGTTAGAGGCCCACAGGAAAATGGACAAGAAACTACAGGCGTTCAAGACAATGATGAAAAGGTAAAAGAATGTAAGATTTCTGCTAATTCTTTAGGAATTTTGGGTGACCATTCCTCAGAAGTTTTCACTGCTGGCAAGGCATCGGAAGCTTTTCCAACTGCTTGCATTTCTCTCTTAGGAACATAGGAAAATCAAATTCAAGTGGACCAACGGCTTTATCTGTTGTAGTCCACACATCAGGACAAACTCTTGGTATTGTTTTCAACTTCTACCTTGCTGGGCCCAAGGAGGTTAACAAGAACAACTTGCATTTATATAGCAGCAACTCCAATGTAGTAACATTTCTCATGGTGCTCCACAGGAACATAAACAAGGTGAAGGAGGCCATTGAACTGGTCAATCCAAAAAAACTGGTGCTCGCCATAATGCTATCCACCGCAAGCTTGAGTGTGAAGTTTTCACCTTTACTACACAATATTAATCCTTTTTTGCAGAGTGATCTACATGACATTGATCTTAAATTGTCTGTTCACCAATTCAAAGGCATGCCCACTTGTTCTAGTGGCTACATGTTTATTTTGAATAAATGTTTCAATCTATATCTAATGATCCTCTCAATCACTTCCTTTGAAGACCAAAGAGTCCATCCATCCTTTCTTCTTGTTTCAAAACTTTGAAACAGGGCATTAGGGGAATGGGTCTTCCTTTTACTGTCTTTATATCGCTTGGTAACCAGAAGGAAGTAAGATATACAAAGCTTTTTTTTTAGGGAACTGTACAGCTTTTAGTGTCACATCCTCCAACTTGCTGACCCAGCAATGTAATTCTGTGTTATTTTGCTTATTGGCATGTGGTAGCACGAAGTCTATGATATCAGATCTCTTTTTGACTTCACCTGCAGCCTTTTATTGATAATAGCATGGTGCACCACGACTTGCATTGTTGCATTCTACTCTACATGGACGGACACTTAACACACTAACAACATAATCATTGTTCCATTCATGGAAATTTTCAGTTGAGTAACCGCAAAGGAATCAGAAGTAATGTTAACAGTGCTCAAAGGCATGTTGTTTTCATTCAAGTCCATTTTCATGTCCATGTGAAATTGATTGTGCTAATCTTACAATAACCACGTTGATGGAAATCTTCCATGATACAACTTGACTTTCTCAGAAGACTAAGGAAATTTGGCATGTCGGCTACAACTCTCCAACTGCTACAAATGCGCCATAGAAAGCATTCTTTCTGGTTGTATCAAAGCTTAGTATGGTTCCTACTCTGCTGAAAACCGCAAGTCATGAATTAGCCCAGTCATCATGCAAACCAGCCTCCCACAATTGACTATGTCTACAATTCCCCGCCTTGGAAAAGCAGCCAGCATAATTAAGGACCCCACGCACCCCGGACATTCTCTCATCTTCCATCAGAAAAAAGATACAAGTGTCTGAGGTCACATACCAACTGACTCAAGAACAGATCCTTCTCTGCCATCAGACTTTTGAATGGTCTTATTTTGCACTAAGTTAACTTTTCTCTACACCCTATACAGCTATGACTGTAATATTATACTCTGCCCTCCCTTCTTTCCTTCTCTATGAACGGTATACTTTGCATAGGGTGCAAGAAACAATACTCTTCACCATATACTAATACATGTGACAATAAGTCAAATTAAAATCACTTTAGCAATCTGAAGGGAAGGCTATAATTTGACATTTGCTAATAGAGTAACAATTCATCATGCAAATATTGATCAATTGATAAATGTATATAAATAATTTTTAGAAGACAAATGGCTGTGTTTAGCTTGCTTGTGTTACTGTTGAGTAATGTTCAGTCTTGGAAATGATGGAATTAGTGAATGACATGGGAAATAAGTGTAGTGTAATTTGAAGATGAAGCACCTTATTACTTTAATTCAGTTTTTTGTGTTAACAGAATACAGGAAATACTCAGTAAAATGAATATATTGTTTGCCATAGACAGATCTCAGTAATAGTGATTTTTTACAATGTCACTGATGGCTCAATTGGTAGCACTGTTGCCTGAGTCACAGAGTTCTGGGTTCAAGTCCTACTCCAGGATATGAATAAAAAAAGTCTAGGCTGACATTCCAGTGCAGTCCTGAGGAGTATTGTTGAAGGTGAAGTCTTTCTGATGAGATGTTAAACTGAAGTCACCTTATCTGCTTGGGTGGATGTAAAAGATCTTATGGCATTGTCTCAAAAAACATCCTGGGGGGTTACCATTGACAATGAGAGCAGATCAGAGTCTCGGAATACTGCAGCAAGTAACTTGACTACCCAAAACATGTCCACCATCTGCAAGACACAAGTCAGAGTGTGCTGGAATACTGTTCACTTGCCTGGATAAGTACAGCTCCAGTGATGCTCAAGAGGCTTGACACAATCCAGGTTACAGCAGCCCCATCTGATTTTCACTCCATTCATCACCACCAACACACAGGAATAGCAGCAGTATGTGCTATCTATAAGATGCATTGCAGGAACTCACCAAGGTTCCTAAGAGAGCATTTTGTAAACTCACAACCACTGCCATTTATAATGACAAGGGCAGCTGATGCATGAGAGTTTCTGGAAGTTCCCCTCTAAGCCCCAAACTATCCTGACCTGTTACAACCTCAGCTAATGTTATTGCCATGCAAGCTAAGACCCAGAGTAAAGTCTCTCTCACTGATCATAGACCATTATTTTAAATTATGAGAAGCAGGAAGAGCTACTGACCTCAAAAGCATAGAACTCCAGTAACACCATTAGAGTTTAAAAGATTTATTAAAACGAAAGAAACTTAAGTACACAAGGAAAAAGAGTACAGTTAAAACAGTCCTGCAGATCAACCCCAAAGATCATGCTTAATCAAAAGTACACAATGTAATATATCTTCCCCTGTTTATTATGGAATGAGTGTAAGATGCAAATATTCCTTGTCACCTCTGAATTCCCTTTTAAAATTCAATGGCTGAAAAGAAATTTCAGATCCAGTCTATTTACTCATAGCTCAAACCCATCATAATCTCTCATTACCCAAATGCCTGAACCTAACAACTTTTAGCCTTTCATCTCCGAGATGTCAGATACAGATATGGCCTCTCTAGTAATCTTTTTACTGTTCAATTAACCTGGTCTGACTTGTTTACTCTCGCACTTGCACGTACAATACAATTTTCGTTAACTATCCAAAAGCATAATCTCAAAAATATCAAAACATACTTTCTTATCACTTTGGAAATATATTATCGTTCGTTCATGTTGCTGAGTCAAAATTCTAGAAATCGTTCCCTAACAGTATTGCATGTATGCCTAGACATCAAAGACTGGAGCAGCTTGAAGAGACAGCTCACCAACACCTGGAGGGCAGTGAGGGAGGGGCAATAAATGTTGGTTTATCCAGCAATGTCCACATTCTGTGAATGAATAATATCTTTAAACAGCGTAGGGGAGTTATCCCCGAGTACCCTGACCAATATTTGTCCCTTCAGTCAAGATCACGAGAAAAAGATTATCTGGTCATTATCACATTATTCTTTGTGGGAGTTTGTTGTGTGCAAAGGGGCTGCCTCATTTATTACTTTATAACAGTGACTACACTTCAAAAAAAGTACATGAATTGTCTGATAGTTGTGAAAAACACTGTGAAAAAGAAAATGCAAGCGTTTTACATTAAAATAAAATCATTATTATGTACTTTTATTTTTGAAGAATATTGATTATCCTGAAACTTTCAAAACTTATTGGCTGTATTGAGAGAGAACAAGAGTTAGAAACATAGAAGATAGAAGCAGGTGGAGACTGGCCCTTCAAGCCTTCTCTGCTATTCATTACGATCATGGCTGATCATCCAACTCATTAGCTCAATTCTGCTTTTTCCCCAAAACCTTTGATCCCATTTACCCCAAGAGCTATATCCAGCCACCTCTTGAATACATTCAATGTTTTGATATTAACTGCTTCCGGTGGTAGTGAATTCCACAGCTCACCACTCTTTGGGTGAAGAAATGTCTCCTCATCTCCGTCTAAATGGTCTACCCTGAATTCTCAGACTGTGACCCCTGATTTTGGACTCCTTCCAACATTGGGAATATCCGCCCTGCATCTACCCTGTCTAGTCCTGTTGGAATTTTATAAGCCTGTGTGAGATTCCCCTTTTCTGAACTCTGGTGAAAACAATCCTAACAAAATAAATATCTCTCCATATATCAATCTCGCCATCCCTGAAATCAGCCTTATAAACATCCGCTGCACTACTTCAAGAGCAAGAACATCCTTCCTCAGAAAAAGAGACCAAAACTGCACACACTATACTAGGTGTGGCTTCACCAAAGCCCTGTATAATTGCAATAACACATCCCTGCTCCCGTACTCCAAATCTCTGGCAATGAAGGCCAACATGCCGTTTGCCTCCTTTACTGCCTGCTGCACCTGTACGCTTACCTTTATTTAATAACTGGTGCACAAGCACACCTAGGTCCTGCTGCACACTCCCCTCTCCCAATTTACAGCCAGTTACTAATTAATCCAATATAATAGCATAATCGTGTGGATGAGCAATATTGAGTATAGGCTTCTACAATCTTACAGCACTGAAGGAGACTATTTGGCTGATCAAATTATTTTAACAAATTTGAAAAACAAACATTTTTTTAAATGAGTGGGAGCTGCTATGTTACTTATGACTTTATTGTTAACTTTGATAAAATGACTCAGTTATATACTGCTGAAACTATACTTGCAAGATGAGTGTAGTCTTATCTTGCACTGTTTTCCTATATTCACGTGAAACTGCAATCCTGATCATTGCAGTGTGTGCAGAGCAACAGGCAATGACTGCTTTGATACTAACGCTACTATTTCCTTTTTTTATTTGACAATTCAAATTCAAATTTCTTGCAATAGCCTAATCCTGTTTTTTTTTCCATAGCTCCAAGTAAACCTGAATTGGGGTTGATTGAGTCAAGTAGATCTCACTAGTTCAGTGTTGGTGCATTTACTTTATGAATTAATTCTTGGATTTCTGATTAATAAGTGAATATATTAGATCAGATCACTGCAGTACTTTTAACCGAGACAAAATGCACCTTAGTCAATGAGTGACATTGATTATGAAACCGAGGTTTAAAGCTTTTTGAGGCTTACAAAAGATTTCAAGTGGCACAGAAAGATCTTTGTGACTTATGAGGGTCTTATTTTGTTACTGCACCTAATATTATTGACAAATACAAATTCTTTTATGAAACACTGTTTCAAATGTGCCTTTTATTCATATTTGTATGGCTGTGATTCAGAATTTTTCCCTGTGTTATAGCCATGAGGAGCTTGTAGGCAAGTGTGGAATCCACTCAACCTAATTGCCAACAAAATTTTAACTTTGTGATCAAAAAAAGGTGTGATTTAAAAGTTGAGAATGTTTAAGTTTGGTTGGCGACTCCTGACCCATGCCATGGGTTCAATAGAAACCTCCTGAAATATTAGTTGAATTTACAGGAAATTTTTGCATTTGAATATTTATGGGATCATTATTTGAGAAAAGATTTGGCTGCTAAAAGAGAACATTGGCTACACAATGAAAAGTCAACCTTAAATTAGATTAATTAAAGTAAAAGTATATCTATATGGATCTTCTGCAGCCTATCACATCATCAGTATGCCTTGAATAAGACTATAACATATAGGAACAGAATCCAGCTATACAAGTCTACTCCACCATTCAATCATGGCTAGTAGGATTCTCATTCCCTTTCTCCTGCTTTCTCCCTGTAACCCTTGATTAAGAAACTATCTCTGTTGTAAAGACATTCAATGACTTGGCATCCATAGCCCTCTGTGGCAATGAGTTCCACAGATTCACCACCTTCTGGCTGAAGAAATTCCTCCTCATCTCAGTTTTAAAGAAGCATTTCTTCACTCTGAGGTTGTGCCCTTGGGTTCTAGTCTCTCCTCTCTATGTCCTCTCTATGGAATATAGAGGGAATATCCTCTCTATGTCCACTCTATTCATATTTCCTCAGTATTCTCTAAATTTCAGTTAGATCCCCTCTCATCCTTCTAAACTCCATTGAATATAGACCCAGACGACTCAACGCTTCTCATATGACAAACCCTTCATTCTGGAAGGGTAGAAGATTTAAATGGTTATGTATTTGAGGTCTTTACAGGAATTGAAAGGATAGAAATTTTACTTGCATAACATTTGTAACAGGATATTAAGGTTGCACCAATATTTGCTTCAGGCTTAGACTGCAAATTGATGATGCCCACAACAGGGTGGGAGGGGAGTTACCAAGTTTGATCGTTCTGGGGACTCTCAAGTAACTTGATGAGTTGGTCTGACTAACTATTCTTGTAGAGGCTACCTATCATTCTCCCAGAGGAGATGAGGCAGAGAAGCGAGGTGAGGTGCAGCAGAGAAGAGAAATGGTACCATTTGATCATTTATGGTCTCTGTAGCATCTTAGGCAAGTATAAAAAGGGTAGATTTATGAAGAAAGGGCAGACTGTGTTTAAAAGAATACCTATCTGGCAACAGCTTCTCCAGTACTGATTTTTCAGCGAACTATCCAATCTTTGAATCTTGTGTGTGTGCTTGCGTGTAGGGAGTCAGCGTGCTTGCACGTAGGGAATCAGCTTTGTTTCCTGTACAAGTTTCAGTGCTTCCTATGTGAATTCTCATTATTTTAAACAAGGCTATTTGATGGGCCAAATCCTAGTATGGATGAAAGGAATTGCACGCTTATGTTGACACAGACTTTTTTGTAATGAAACTGTAAGTTGATTGGGTTTATTGATGAGCATGAGATGGTGAATGTATGGTAAATGTTTTGAGTGTGAGTAGGGCAATGCCAAAAAAACAGCAATTCTGATGATTAAGTTTAAGAAGTCATTGGGTGAAACAAATTGGATATAGCTTTATCTTGGGCTTTAGCTAACACTGCATGTATGCACAAGGATAGTCATAATTGATTTGTAAGAAGACTTAATATAGTGAACCTTTGTCTGTAAAGTGATTGAATAGTTTATTTTTATGAAGACATTCTCTATGTGTGGGGGTTTTGTTTCCTTTTATGTGCTAATTTACTTAGTATTGTGCAGACCATCAATTTAATACCAATGCTCCTCTTGCCTAATGTTGCTGTCAAATTTCATCAATGATATCAGTTAGCAGATGGCGAATGAAAAGGCACCCATAATTCATTTGAACATCTCTGATGAGATCATAAACTATAAGAGATAGCATTTAAGCAATTTGTGAATGTCGATAAGGCAGCAATTTAAACACAGGACTCTGCTATTGGTTTTAATTTCAGTTTCTTGCACAATCATGAGATAACATTCTTTAGTACTGAACTGAAAATACATCAATTGGTGACTAGCTGGTTGCGACTTGTGCCATGAAGAAATCCGTCATAAAGGAATATTGGGAAGTAGACAACATTTATATTGTTTGTTCTGAATAATGAATATCTGGGATCTTTCCCAATGGTTTTAAGGCCTGAAACCTTGTTTTAATGCTTGGAGCATGATGTTGCATTCCCTGAGATTATTGGTCCTAACCTGCTGATTCTCTTCCTTTCAAATGAATATGATGTGGAGATGCTAGTGTTGGACTGGAGTGGACACAATAAGAAATCTCAGAACACCAGGTTAAAGTCCAACAGGTTTATTTGGTAGCATGAGCTTTCAGAGTGCTGTTCCTCATCAGGTGAGTGGTTACTCCTTAAGGTGAGTAGTGGACTCATCTAATGAAGGAGAGCACTGTGAAAGCTTGTGCTATCAAATAAACCTGTTGGATGTTAGCCTGGTGTTATGAGACTTCTTATTGTCTACCTATTCATTTGAAACAATCAGGATTTAAGGACTTGGCCATTTTCCAACCAAAATTCTGAGGGATATCCACTTCAGGCTGACCTAACAACTTTGTTCAATTACTAAGCTATTGTTCTTATCGCCCCTGCTGTATGACACAAAACCTTGAGTGTTATAAGCACCACATCAAAGCTCTGGAATGCTTCCACCAAAGGCACTTGAGATCCATCATGTGAATTTGTTGGCAGGGCAGAATTACAAACTTTCATCGAGCGCGGAGAACACCCTCCAGAAATATCAACCCGGATGAGCAGCCCATGTCTCCCACGTGGATGACTATAGAATCTGCAGACAAATTTTCTTTGTGAAACTGTCTCAGGGCAAAAGTGGTTAGTACAAATGATACAAGGTCACCCTAAAAGGCAGTCCTACAAATGTCTGCATTGCAGCCCACTTCTCTTGGGAAAGCACAGTAGCTAATTTTCCCACATAGAGGTCAGGACTGAAACTTAATTCAACCTGTTTCGAGGGACATCTGCGCTTGAGGAAGGCCAGAGGTGGCACAACTGCAGAACTTGTCTCAAAGACTTAGCAATAACAACAACATGAATTGCTAGTTCTGTGGCTGTCCGTGCTGAACCCATGTTGGATTCTTCAGTTAAGAGAGAACCTGCAAAAGACAATGAAATCACTTACAATTTGGATGGAAACAATGATGAATCTACCACCAAGAACTTGTTGGTGGATGGAAGCTTTTATCGCGTATTTGGGCACAATGAGTATAATTTTCTATAATTTTAATTATTTGGAATTACTGTGAAGTTGTGCCTGAATTTGTGGTAAATCTGTTTGATAATGAACATAGTGGGATATTCTGTGAGATATGTGTTGCACACTTTGATTATGCTGGGGTCAAAGTAAAATATATTAAAAATAATCTGATTTATTTGACATAACTGTTGAACTGGGATTGATAAGGAGAACAGTCTGTTTTGCCAACAGATTTAAGTATATTGTATAGAGCAGAATTATAAGTACAGTTCTAAAAACTGAATAGTTCTTAGGATCTGTTTTCAATCTGTTCCTTTCGCTTGTATGCACATGTTCAAGTTTCACATTCACATGTGTTCACATATGAATGGTATTAAATCTGCTGAAGCAGATTGTCAGAACATTTATCATTCTTGTCAAAAAATAGTAGGATGCTATTAAAATGAATATCTTATTACACACTAGTAAAATCAAACTGCCAAATGTTTTGTAAACCATGTCTGGGCAGCACCTAAGAGAAAGACACGAATAAGTAGGGTGTTCTTTGCAGTTGATACAATTAGTCATCAGTGTGTTGTAAGCCAGGAAGCAGTTTAGATATGGATGAGGTGTTGAAGAAGCAGAAGCAAGAGAGGCAGCTATTTTTGGAAGCTAGAGATGAGAAGCTATAGGTAATACAGTTTGTGCAAAAGAGTATTTTCTTTGCTGAATCTAAGGCCATTCTTAAGTGTTTGATGACTTAAGCTTTGCAGTGTGGTAATCACTGGCTGAATTTGACCAATAGGTTTTTGGTTGCTGTTTGGGAAAAGGAATTTCAGCAGACTTAAATTATGGAGGAAACATACTTTTGGCTTTTCAGCTTTGAGGGACTAAGTGCTTATTTTTAATATGTCAAAATATAAGATTGTTCTTTGCAGTGTTTTATTGTCTTTCTTCTGTTTAAATAAATACTTTCTTTGGTTGGCTTGATGAAAGAGAAATCTAAATTTTCACTCTTGACAAACATTTCTCGCTAATATTCAAAACACAATACACTAGTGTTTCAGGTTGCAACACTGTCACACAATATCAATCAGGTTTTATAACATTCTGCAGACAAGACCATTGAAGTAGACTCATTATTTAGAAAATAGTTTGCTTTTTTCTGAATGGGATAGATTTCTGGTGCCTGCTCAATCTCAAAAAATAAGGATGTCATGAGAAAATATCTTTGGGAAATATTAAGTTTTATTCTTTTTAGCGAATTTTACAGGCATTGTTTTAAGTGGTGGAATGGGTAAAAAGAAATTTCAACCTATAAAGAGGGAAATAGTCCATGCCGACAGTCCAATTTGGAGGTGAAAGGAGAACATAGCAAACTCACAGCATCTCATTATCTTCACTCAATTATCTGTGACCTTGTACTATTGTGTAGCATAATTGGAAAACCTTAAGTATGACTGGAAAAGAATTTATCCCTGTGGTGAATTTGATGCATTGTGTTAGATCCGAGGCCAATTTTGCATAATGCACTTTGTCAGTACAACCTTACAACCTGAGAGCACACCTGGTGGAATTAGACAAGTTAAGAGGTCAAGCACTTAATTCATGAGATGCCAGATTCAGTGACGTAAAGTTTCTCTAATTTATTGTAGACTGTATGAAGTTGATATTAGCCTCATACTTTAGACCGGTTAATTTAGACACAAATTGGTCCCATGCTGAAACCAGTGATTCTATTGCCTGTTTACTTGTTTGACAGTTTAAAATAGGTACTGCTGAGATTTCAAACTTAGTGACTTTGATTCTTTAAACTGAGAGTTATAGTTTATTGATGTCTTAGAGCTCTCTTTTCTTTTTCAGTATAGTTGTTGTCTGATGCTTGCAGCCATGAGTGTCAACAGTGGTTCAGTTGGTAGCATTCTTGCCTCTGAGCAAAGATTTTGAGGTCAAATCCCATTCTAGTGTACAGGCACAAAGAACGAAGTAGAAAGGCTTGAGAGCTTCAAGTTTTTAGGTGTCCAGGTCACCAACAACCTGTCCTGGTTCCCCCTCATGCTGACACTATAGTTAAGAAAGCCCCCCAACGCCTCTACTTTTCTCAGAAGACTAAGAAAATTTGGCATGTCAGCTACGAGTCTCACCAACCTTTACAGATGTACTATAGAAGGCATTCTTCCTGGTTGTATCACAGCTTGGTATGGCTCCTGCTGTGCCCAAGACTAAAACGAACTACAAAATGTCATGAATGTAGCCCAATGCATGACACAAAACAGTCTCCCATCCATTGACTCTGTCTACATTTCCCGCTGCCTTGGCAAAGGAGCCAGCATAATTAAGAACCCCACGTACCTCGGACATTCTCTCTTCCGCCTTCTTTCTTTGGGAAAAATATGTAGAAGTCTGAGGTCACGTACCAGCCGACTTAAGAACAGCATCTTCTCAGCTGTTGTCAGACTTTTGAATGGACTTATCTTGCATTATATTGATCTTTCCCTACACTCTAGCTATGACTGTAACACTACATTCTGCACTTGTTTCCTTCTCTTGAATGGTATGTTTTATTGATATAGCCCACAAGAAACTACTTTTCACTGTATGTTAATACATGTGACAATAATAAATCAAATCAAAGTACTGCATTGATAGAGTGCTGCACTGTCAGAGATGCAACCTTTTGAATGAGATATTAAACCAAGGTTATGTCTGCTCTCTGAGGCACTTAAGTGCTGTTGGGGGTGGGATGGGAGGTTATTCTCAGTGTGCTAGTCAATATTTACTCTTCAAATAACATCATTAAAAAAAACCAGATTATTGGTCATCCATCACATTACTACTTATGGGAGCTTGTTTTGCTTAACTTCCATATTTCCTACACTTCAGATGTAATCAAAGTGCTCTTTAGGACATCCTGATGTAATGAAATGCAAATCATGTTGGTTTCTTCTTGTCAGCTTCATTTCTGCATTGTCAAACTCCTATAGTAACTGTCTTATTCCACTGAGCCCTGTTAACATTAACCATGATGTTGAAGATAAAGGTTGTTCACTTTACAGTAGCCCAGAACCCACATCTTGCAGGCATTTGTAAGTAGTTTTGACTTAAAGAACACAATGGTTGCTATTTATGGTTCATAAGGGAAGTTATCTTGGTATCTGCCTGTTTTGGCCCTGCAGACAAAATCTATCATGGACTGACTGCAAAGGTCAAAACAGCATAAAATATTTTGTAACCAGGTTCTACCTAGCCACTAATGGTGAGCATTGCATGAATCATGCTTCAGTCTATTGCCCCAGAACACAAATGACAGACCCTTGTTTGCCAAGAAACTACTTTCATTATGCACTAACGTCCTCAACAAGGTGTGCAAACCATCATTTGCTCCAAACTACATAACCCTGTAGTTTCAACCCTGTAGGCAAGCAGGAGAGGGAGGATTGTGAGAGTCACCTTGATGCTTGACAGCAGGAGAGGAGCAAGATGAAATAGTTGAGTATGCAGATAGGAGATTAGTGCATCAGTTATTGCTTTTTATGATTTTTAATTTACTCTGTAACCTAAGATGAACAACATTATGGTTTTCAATGGATTTTATTGGATCCAGAAAGTAATATGCCCTGCTTAATTTACACTATCTACTTGCACCTCTCCACTTCCCACATTCATGGATCAGTCTTTCCTTGGCAATCTTGCTCAGGCCTGAGAAATCCTTCCTCTACTGATACAGTGACCTATGAATCTAAGAGACAATGGTCATTCCAGTGCTTGCCATATTGGCTCCATATGGGGTCTCACAGGAGAATTTCCTCCCATTACAAATATCACTGTCCTTTGTGGCACATCTTTCAGTCGAATGTCCAGTATTTTATCGTCAATTAGGAGAGTTCTACTTCACCAGCAACCTGTCCTGGTTCCCCCTCATGCCAACACTATAGTTAAGAAAGCTCACCAATGCCTCTACTTTCTCAGAAGACTAAGGAAATTTGGCATGTCAGCCAAATTTCCATTCCATTGACAATCTTCCATTCCAGTGGGGCCACACAGCAATGTTTACAAGGACTGGCTGTCAAATGTGCAAAAATACATACTGTTTGTTACAATTGGTTGACGTCATTAGTTTTTCTGATTTCAGTTCTCCATTCTTCACGTGGGTGCACCTCACACACAAGTGATCTTGGTTTCATTTGTAGTCTGGTTGTGGAATCTGACTTGGGGTAAAAATTATGTCCATTCAGTCCATTGTTATGCTGATAAAATTATTTGTCAAGAGTTGGATAATTAGCTAATGTGGTTGGGCATTGAAAATTAAAGGCAGAAAAGAAAGGCATGATTAATTAAATACTTCAATTGACAGTTATGCTTCCAAGTTTGGTGGGACCAGAGAAATACCATTGAATGTTGTACTTTGATATCCTGGAATGTTTAGCTTGATTATCTTGAGTATTTTATTCCTGTATAAGGATGAATAACTGTTAAGTGTTGCACAGCTGTGCTTTGTTTAATCTGAGATTCTATCGCAATATTTTTGGACCACTGCCTCACCTGTCCTCTTGATATACAAACAGGAGTACAAATACAACTCACTCATTTAAATGTTAAAATGTAAAATCTCTGGACATAAGGCAAATGATGAGTGAGTAAAAAAAGTGGAAGAAACTATAGCCAAAGCACAAAGACACTATAGCCTTTAAAGGAAAATGATCTTCAGAGCTGAAGAGTGTCCTATTTTCTTTGTCTTCAGCTCTGACAAAAGGGCATCCAGATTTGAAACGTTGGCTCTGTTTTGTTTCCACAAATGCTGTCAGACCTGCTGAGATTTTTCAGCATTTTCTGTTTTTGTTGCTGAAGATTAAAAAGTGTGATTCTGCAGATTTGAAGGTTATGTCTCAGCAAACACACTCATAATAGAAGTTTTAGTAAAAGCTGCAGTAATTTTATTGTGAAAATATAGCAACTGTACAGAATTAAAATACAGGATTGACCTCAGAGAAACAAAACTCAAAGGCTTTAGTAAAAGCTGCAGCAATTTTTTTGTTTGGAATAAAAGGGAACGAGTACAACAAGAAAGAAAAATATCCTCTCCAATATACAACTGATTGATTTTGGGCTGATTTTGATTTTCTGTTGCAATCCATGGTCTTCTCCATGATATAATTATCAAGACTGCCAAGCTCCTTTGGGATTATTTCCTCTTTGAACTTCTGTCTTCTGCTGTGGAATGGAAGGAAGAGGAAAACCATAACCATTGATTCTTGAAACTGTTAAAGATAGCAACAAATCTATTGCAGAGAGAAATGAATGTTAAAACAGGTGGAATTTAATCTAAGAAAAGTGCTTGCAGAAGGTTAGCTTTTGAAAGTGCTCTTTTTCCTTGGTGAGAGTGGGGAATTTGTTGCGTCAACAGCTTCTATAAAGCTGTTCTTTGGGATTAGCTTAGTGGTAAAAATTGGACCGCATGGACAATTTGGGCAGTGGGGCCTGTTTCCATGTCGTGAATTGTCTGATTCTGATTCTACTGTGGACTTGTACGACTGTATAGGGACTGCCCCTGTGCATAGCTGACCCCCATATAGCAACAATCAGGAACTTGACCATGTACCCCAAAACATCAACTCCAAAGTGAAAGAGGCATCAAGCATGAATTCCAAAACACCAATTCCACACAGAGACATATCAGAGCATGAACCCTTGATAGAAATTTCAGTCATACTGTGTACTTTGTGACACAGTAAGCAGCAAACGTAACGGGCTCACAAAGATCAAGGTCATACTGTGCTGACTGGTTGCAGACAATGCAGTTTCTTCTGGGTTAATTTTCTAATTGCCAATCAAATAGAATGTATTATGCTAAATGCACCAAGCAGAGCATTCTATCAATGCTTCCCTTACTTTCACTCTTGAATATTATTAAATAGAGCCAATCTGGTCCAAATTATGAATATTCAAATAGTCAAGTATTCCACTAATAATTCCATTTTCTAAAGCTAATGATGAGATTGCCATTAAAAAAGAAACATAAATTAAATATTCATAATTCAGTAGCCCTTTTTATTGGTCTACTCGCAAAGAAAACTGCAGAAAACGTGTTAAAGTCTAAATATTTATTGCAAATAAAAACACTCCCAGAGCTTATTTAAAACCATCAAATTTGATGAATGTTGTTAAAGTAAGGAACAATATAATTAGCTTTACTGTGCAGTGGTATTTTGAACCTTTCAATGACTCATTCTGATCACTTATTAGTTTATTACCTGACTAGAAGTGGGTTTTGCTGGTCAGTTTTGAAGGATGTAAACAAATAGCAATCAGTCCCTAGATACCAATTGAATTAGGTGTTTGGTAAATGAAAAATGTGGCAGAAGAATGTGATATGTAAAAGGGGCACTTCAATGTTGGCGTGAAGCACTTCCATGTAGAGTATTTAGTCCTATATGTGCATCACATCAGTACCAGATCAAACTCATCTATCCTCAGTTATTCCTTGTTGTTAAACTTTATCAAAAATATAGATGCATTGAGATTTACAGCATGGAAACAGGCCCTTCGACTCAACTTGTCCATACCGCTCCTTTATTTTTAAACCACTAAGCTAGTTCCAATTGCCCGTGTTTGGCCCATACCCCTCTATAGCCATCTTACCCATGTAACTGTCTAAATGCTTTTTAAAAGACAATATTGTACATGCCTCTACTACTACCTCTGGCAGGTTGTTCCAGTCTATTAGAAGCATTCATTTTAATTCAACACTGTTGACATGCATGCACTCCAACTTGTTACCTGGTGTGGGATCAATAATATTATTTTCAGAGTTGACAAAGTTTGAGATTCATTGCACAGGCTATGAGAATAAAGCCACATAATTCCATGGGTTTTGAACAAACAAAAATAAACTTGACTTTCCAAGGTCAAACAACTTACAACATCCATCTTGTACTTCAATTTCCAGGATTAATGTGAGATGCATATGAACTAACCGGCAAAGTGTGGTCAAACACAGCACACTAGCAAATCTGATCAAGACAGAGCCAACTGACTTCTCAGCAGCCTACCCAGACGTTGATGAACACTGAGTCAGCCAATCTCATTGAAATTCTGTTTCTTACATGAGGGATTCCAGACTTCTTGCGTTTTCACTTTCAATGATCAAACCTCTCAATTCACTCAAACCCACTTGCAATTGGACTGCCTTAACAACTGCACACCTCCCAGTGTTTCATCTCATCCCTTGAGACTATTTTCTCCTGGATTTTTGAGTCTGCACTCCATCGTTTGCTTTACTGGTGCTCTTGAATTCCAGCTCTTTGATAGCTGACTGGCTACATTGGAGTTGGCATTGCCCGTGCATCTTGGTTTTCACCACAATCCAATGTCCCCAGCTACACCAAGTCATAAATGGCTCTCAAGGCTTCTTCTGAGTCCTAACCCTTTACAGCACAAAATCAGTTCAGCTCTCCAGCACCTTCCTGACTCCTAATTGCACAGAGCTATCAAAAGACCTCTGAGATCTCCTCAGAGCACATTATCAGTAATACTTTTGTTGCTGGAGCTTACTAACATTAACACTTTTTTGGTATGATTTTTCCTCCCTGCTGTGGAATACTCCGCTCAGGAAACGTATATAATAAAAACCTGAAGTTTTCTAAAGCTCCACCTATCTCCATATTGATGTAGTTTTCCAGGGCTCAGTGATTGCTTTTAAATGAATTGTAGCTTTAACTCCCAAAACAAGTCAATACCCTGGACTGTATTTCTTTACTAGCAATGTGGAAACCTAGGCAGAATTTTCCTGTCCTACCCACCATGGAAATTGTAATGGGCGGGATACAGACTATGCAAAGGTCTGTTGACTTCTGGCAGGATTTTCTCGTCTTGGGGTGATTGCAGCCGGAAAATTCCGTTCCTGATCTCCAATTCTCCACCCAAGTAAGCCCTCTTATTCTTTATGACCTTGCCTGTCTAGCATTAAGTCAACATGACCTCGATCTTTTATGTCTTCAAACTATTTCAGTTGCATTCATCCAACTTTCTACAATTGACTTTAATCTTCCCAGAATTAAAAGTTACCTCTAATATATTACGATGAGACGTGAACTACAGCACAATCATATTCCATGAAGCTTTATCCTGACTGATATTCTAAACATTCTAAGCAAATTGGTTAGGGGACTTTGGGTCCAGATTCTCAGGGCAGACAGTGAAAACCTGACCATAATTTAGTTTGCAATTACACCGATAGACTTTAGGCATGATTGGTTTGAGAGATAGGAAACTTTTTGCTGCTTGACACTGTGGTTTAGCACAAATATCTTTTCACTTCAGAGAACTGGATTTGAATCTGGTCCAGAATCTTGACCCACGCTGATCATTTTCATTTGACACATCACTGGCAGATTAGGTTGTTGTCTAGCTGTTTGTAATTTGAACCTTAGTGTAAGCTGAACCACGGTGTAGTGTGTTTTGCTGGTGTTGGTATATTTATAAGATTATGCTTTTGCTGATTTGCTCCTGACACACTTCATTGGAAAACTCAAGTGAGGCACCAAAGCTTGTGGTTCAAGATTTGGAGTAAATAATAGTATTGATTATGGAGCATGTCCAACATGGGTTAGAAAAGGGTTAGTTTGTTGGTGGAAGAGAAGAATTATGTTCCGGAGTAATTCCTTCAGTAAACCTATCCTTGAAATTGCACTCCTCGTCTATTAGAAATTATAGCTGCCAGAAGCTGGAATGCTTGTTTTAAACCATTTAAAAGGTTCAAATTCAGACCAAAAAAAATCCTTGAATTACATTGCTATTTATAGATTCTAACAATCATTTATAGATTCACACTGATACTTGGGTGACTTGTCATCTTGCTGAGAAGAGTGCAGGTTAACATAACAGATGTTGAATTGTCACTTTATCAAAAATGTAATGGTATGATATGTAGTCATATTTCAACCTCTAGAATACATACTCAAAGTTCGAGATCATACCTCTTTTTTTGGGGGGTGCATTTCTTTCATTGCTGTAGGGAGGAGGATTGAGGAGAACAGCGACCTATAGGGCGAAAGATCACAGACCTGGAATGCTAACTGAGTTTCTGTCTCCACAGATGCTGAGTTTTCCAGTTTTTTCTGTTGAAATGAATTTTTGTAACTTAAAGGCTCATGCTTGGAAGCATTTTACAAGAATGAAAATTCATTATGTCAGAAACTACAAGCTGCATTTTCAGATGGTTGAATAGTGTCTGGTTCTCAATCTTAATATAAATAGTTCTGTTTGTTTCCTGTCACACTGACACTCGGGTGACTTGTCATCTTGCTGAGAAGAGTGCAGGTTAACATAACATGTTGAATTGTCACTTTATCAAAAATGTAATGGTATGATATGTAGTCATATTTCAACCTCTAGAATACATACTCAGAGTTCGAGATCATACCTCTTCTGTCATAACGATGGTTTTTTTTGTGTGTGTATGGTGGTTTTTTTTTTGTTGAATCCAATCTGTCAATTCTGAACCAAACATAATTTAACAAATTTGTTTGCTGTATGTCTGCAAGGGAGTTCAAAATTCAGATGTTAGGGAACAAAAATGTCCAAGGGGAAACATCAGTATTAATTGCAGATGGATAGTGTTATTTTGTGGGTTTTCATGTCTTTTTCGTGGTTTTACACATGGCAGCTGATCAGCTCCTTGTGTGTTTAGTACAAAAAGTGGAATCAATGTGCTTCCCAAAAAAATGGCTGAGGACACGTTGCACCAGATGGGACAAGGTTGACAGAGGCATAGCGTGCCTTAAGAGGCACAAGCTGTCAAACAGAGGAATCATCAACAATGAGACCCTTAGGGTAGGTGCACTATGAAATATATGATCCACCAGATGTTTTGGATGTGGCGCATCTGGTGTTCAGTAGAGTTTAGAGGGCTGCCACTAAATGGAACAGTTTGGTCTAACTTAGAAGTTGTCTTTTCCTGTCTTGATACAGGACAACCAAGTTAATGCAGTTCAGTTGTCATAACAGACATCTTTGGATACTATCCAGTTCTGCTTTATATTAACATGAATTGAATTTAGCAGTCATTAGACTCTTGATTGAATTATCACCAGGGCACAGTAATGCCTCCTGCAGGTGGAGGTTGAATCTTCCATACAGAACACAGTGCTAAATGCTTCATGGCATCAACAGCCATCCAAACAAAGCCAATAAGGGGAATTTTCATTGGTGGTTTTCCAGAAAACTGTTCTTTTATTCACTCCATTTTGTGTCATGTTTTGGTATATGCTGTATGGATTAACACTCATGCCATTGCCTCAACTTTCTGATATGGGCATGTCCAGAAAGGGAGTGCAGTGTATCCATGTCAGTGTAGGGACCACTCTGACCTATCTGAACAATGTATATTTGATCATATCCATCTCAGCAATGTTGTAATAATTGCACCAATTGTAAAGAATTCATACTTGGAAGATTCTTGTATTCGCTCTGCATGACTCAACTTATGCACTCTGGGGAAAATACGATTTATTTTATTGAGACTTGCAAAAATTGTAGGAGAACTGTAATAAGATAGATGCATTGACCTTTTTCGAATGCATTCTATTTAAATTGTTTTACAATGGTGTGCTGTTCTTGTTGTTTTCATTGTTTGATATTAATTCAATCTAAAAAAATAAATTTGATCCAGTTTCAGCAGGTATATTTTGCCTGAAGACATGGTATTTTTTGATATTTTGGAGAAGTTGGGATCATGTAGTGGGCAATCTCACATGATTGTCACTGTACTATGCCGTAGAATGGGGGAATACTTCTAATCCTGGTATACTACACCATAAGCCTAGGTCATGTGAAAGTTATGATATGGAGATGCTGGCATTCGTCTGGGGTAAGTTCAGTAAGAAGTCTGATAACATTAGATTAAAGTCCAACAGGTTTATTTGGTAGCATGAGCTTTTAGAGCACTGCTCCTTCATTTAGTGAGTCACTCTGATGAAGGAACGGTGCTCTGAAAGCTTGTGCTACCAAATAAACCTGTTGGACTTTAACCTGTTGTTGTGAGACTTCCTTACTATACGAAAGTTACTCAGCTTTATATCATGATCACAAAGGAACTATACTGTGAAAAGTCAAAATGGTGATTTCAACTTACACACATTCTTTTCCCCACCATTTTATTGTCATGTGATTATAATGCTCCAAGAAAAGGAATCAATCTCATGTTGACATTCAACAGCACTACCATTATTGAATCCTTTACCATCGACTTTCTGGGAGATTTACCACTAACCAGAAACTTAACTAAACCAGCCACATTAATATCATGTCTACAAGAGCAAGTCAGAGGCTGGGAAATTTCATGGCGAGTGACTTATTTCCGGACTCCTCAAAGCTTGTCCACAATCTGCAAGGCACAAGTCAGGAATATGTGAGGAAATACTTCTTGCGTAGGTGAGTGCGGCTCCAACAACAATCAAGAAACTCAATAGCAATACAAAATAAAGCAGTCCACATAGCATCCCATCCACTATCATAAACATTGACTTCCTTCATAATGACATACCATGGCAGAAATGATAATGATGTACAGGATGCAATGCAACAATTTAACGTGCCTTCCTTGGTAGCCTGTTCCTAATCTGTGATCTTTACCAACTAGATTAAGAACAAGGGCAACTAAGACATAGGAACACCACTACCTTTAAGTTCCCCTCTAATGTGAACACCATTCCTGACCTAGAACTAATATTGCCATTCCTTCACTGTTGGGTCAGAATCCTGGAACTCGCTTTGTAACAGCATTGGGGATAGTACCACATCAGATGAACTGCAGTGGTTCAGGTAGAGAGCTAAGCATTACTTTCTCAAGGATGAGTAAGGATGGATAATAAATGCTGATCGTTCCAGTGACGCACACAGCTATATTTTTCTTAGCTTTACTGGCACCACTTTCAATTCTTCCACGATCCTTTATACATTAGATTTTTAAATCAATTTTATGGGAAACAAATGGGCTTTCATAGATTTTTTTTATCAAGATAGACCCAATCACACAGCGGAAAGACAGAAACCAATCGTTAATCAGTGCAATAAGACCAGATGGCATGGTGGATTCATGCTTGATAGTACTCATAATTATGCCTGTTTTAAGCAGGCTTCACTTTACATAACACTGCAGTCGGCACCAATGAACATATCTGTTCTCTGCATAGTGACATTTTAAGTTGCTGGCAGGCAGATCGCTTGTTACAGAAGATGCACATCGCTAAATCTGTTAAATATTCTTTCATGATTTAGTCAGAGCTTGAGGGGTGGAGATAGAAATAAGAACCTTTGAAATCTTCATTCTAATTATTTGACAGAAAGCCATGTTGCAAGTTGCCACTGTAACTGTGTCAGGTTGGGGTTTTTAACAAAGTTGATGGTCCAAGGGAAATTTGTGTTAATTCAAACAATAAAACTTGTAATTGGTTCCTTAATCCCACAATTGGGTGAAAAATTTCTCTCTTTAGTATCCTGAAAAGTAAGCAACTTCACACCTAAATGTGCAACTCTATCATTTTTCATTATTTTGAAGTGGTTCATTGTGCAATTGTAATTTTTTTGAATGTCACCATCAATTTGTAGCGTACAGAGAATAGATCAGTACTCTCACTGCAGTAACTCTCAATCTCACAAGATAATCAACTAACTATTGCATAGCACAGAACACACATATCCAAATTTAAATGTTTCCATGAAACCATTCTTGTAAATGGGTGGCACGTTGGCACAGTGGTTAACACACTGCCTCACAGCACCAGGCGTCCGGGTTCAATTTCCAACTTGAGTCACTGTTTGTGTGGAGTCTGCAGATTCTCCCTGTGTTTGCGTAGGTTTCCTTTGGGTACTCTGGTTTCCTCCCACAGTGTGAAAGGTATACTGGTTAGAGGTGCATCAGTCATGCTAAAATTCTCCCTCAGTGTACCCAAACAGGCACCGGAGTGTGGCGACTAGGGGTTTTCACAGTAACTTCATTGTAGTGTTGATGTAAGCCTATTTGTGACACTAATAAATAAACTTTAAAACCTCTTCTGCACTCCAAAGCATTCATATCCTGTGGCATCCAGAACTGTACACAATATTCCAGCTGAGTCTAACAAGTATCTGGTATAAATTCAACATAGCCTCCCTGCTATTGTATGCCCCAATTAATAAACCCCAGAATACTTTTTACTTCCTTAACTGCTGGCTTCACTTATCTTGCTATCTTTAATGACTTGTGCACAGAAACAGTCTGCTCCAGCACTCCTTTAGAATTTGATTCCTTATTTTATATTATCCCTCCATGTTCTTTTTACCAAAATGCATCACCACTTCACACTTCTTCATACTGAAATACATCTTGGCACCTATTTGCCCATTTCACCAACTTGTAATTGTCCATTTGAAGTTCTGTACTGCCCTCTTCACAGTTTACAGTTGTTAGGGACCGGATCAGAAATCCCAAGGTATCTTACAAAATTAAATTAGACCCCAACTTTTTTTTGATTTTGGCATCAGTGTGAAGATATGGTGTTTCTCTCCAGGTGTGATCCTATTGATACATTAGGAATTTTTTTTATCATACAAGACAGTTTAACAAATGAATGAGCTTAACTTGTACCAGTTGAAATACATAAATATAACAAGATACAATTTGACTGGAATATCCCAAGAGTAAGGGGTTTGGATGGGGAGGAGTTTGTTAGGTGTATTCAGGAGGGTTTCCTGACACAGCGCGTGGACAAGCCTACGAGAGGAGAGGCTGTACTGGACCTAGTACTAGCTAATGAACCAGGACAGGTGATGGATCTCTCGGTAGGAGAGCATCTTGGGGATGGAGATCATAATTCTATCTCCTTCACCCTTGCATTGGAAAAGGATAGGATCAGGCAGGCTAGGAAGGTGTTTGTCTGGAATAAGGGGAAATATGAAGACATCAGGCAGATGTTGGGGCGAATAAACTGGAAGGAGGTGTTCTTGGGGAAAAGCACAGAAGGAAGGTGGCAGATATTCAAGGAATGCTTGTCTGGAGCTCTGCACGACAACGTTCCGGTGAGACAAGGAGGTTTTGGTAGGATGTGGGAACCGTGGTGCACGAAGGCTGTGGTGAACATAGTCAGGAAGAAAAGAAAGGTGTATAAAAGGTTCAAAGAGCTAGGAGATGTTGGGGATCTAGAGAAGTATAAGGCTTATAGAAGAGAGCTTAAAAAGGAAATTAGGAGAGCCAGAAGGGGTCATGAGAAGGCCTTGGCTGGTAGGATTAAGGAGAATCCCAAGGCCTTCTACAAATATGTGAAAAGTAAAAGGATGAGAAGAGAAGGGATAGGACCTATAAAAGGTGAAGGGGGAAAAGTCTGTATGGAACCGGAAGAAATGGCAGAGGTGCTTAATGAGTACTTTGCCTCAGTATTCACGGTGGAAAGTGATCTGGGAGGATGCACTACAAGTTTGTGGCAGACTGAAAAGATTGAATATGTAGATATTAAGGAAGCGGATGTGTTAGAACTTTTAAATGCTATCAAGATAGACAAGTCTCCGGGACCAGATGGGATGTACCCCCGGTTATTGTGGGAGGTGAGGGATGTCATTGCAGAGCCCCTGGCGATGATCTTTGCGTCGTCGATGGAGATGGGAGAGGTTCCAGAGGATTGGAGATTGCGGATGTGGTCCCTATTTTCAAGAAAGGGAACAGGAATAGTCCTGGAAATTACTGACCGGTGAGTCTGACCTCAGTGGTTGGTAAGCTGATGGAGAGGCTTCTGAGGGACAAGGTTTACGAGCATTTGGAGAAGTTTAGGTTGATTAGAAATAGTCAGCATGGTTTTGTAAAAGGCAGGTCGTGCCTTACGAGCTTAATTGAGTTCTTCGAAAATGTGACTGAACACATTGATGAAGGAAGAGCAGTGGATGTGGTGTACATGGACTTCAGCAAGGCATTTGACAAGGTCCCACATGCAAGACTTCTTGAGAAGGTGAGAGGCCATGGGATCCAAGGGGCTTTGGCCTTGTGGATCCAGAACTGGCTTGCCTGCAGAAGGCAGAGGGTGGTTGTGGATGGCTCTTTTTCTGCATGGAGGTCGGTCACCAGTGGAGTGCTCCAGGGATCTGTTCTAGGACCCTTGCTGTTTGTCATTTTCATAAATGACCTGGATGAGGAAGTGGAGGGATGGGTGAGTAAGTTCGCCGATGACACGAAGGTTGGTGGTGTTGTGGATGGTCTGGAGGGATGTCAGAAGTTGCAGCATGACATCGACAGGATGCAAGACTGGGCGGAGAAGTGGCAGATGGACTTCAACGCGGATAAATGTGTTGTGGTCCATTTTGGCAGATCCAACGGATGAATGAGTACACTATCAAAGGTAGGAGTCTTAGCTGTGTGGAAGAGCAGAGGGATCTTGGGGTCCGGGTCCATAAGACTCTCAAATTGGCCTCCCAGGTGGAGGATGTGGTTAAGAAAGCTTACGGTGTACTGGCCTTCATTCATCGAGGGATTGAGTTCAGGAGTCAGGAGGTAATGCTGCAGCTTTATAGGACCCTTGTCAGACCACACTTGGAGTACTGTGCGCAGTTCTGGTCGCCTCACTATAGGAAGGACGTGGAAGCTATTGAAAGGGTGCAGAGGAGATTTACAAGGATGTTGCCTGGATTGGGAGGCATGCCTTATGAAGACAGGTTGAGGGAGCTGGGACTGTTCTCCCTGGAGAGACGAAGGTTGAGAGGCGACTTGATAGAGGTTTACAAGATGTTGAGAGGAATAGATAGGGTGGACTCTCAGAGACTATTTCCCCGGGCTGAAATGGTCGCGACGAGAGGGCACAGATTTAAGGTGCAGGGAAGCAAGTACAGAGGGGATGCTAGGGGAAAGTTTTTCACTCAGAGGGTGGTGAGTGAATGGAATCGGCTGCCGTCGGTGGTGGTCGAGGCGAACTCGCTGGGGTCTTTTAAAAGACTTCTGGATGAGTATATGGGATCCAATGGGATTGGGGGTTATAGATAGGTCTATGGCTGGGTAGGTTTTGATGTGTTCGGCACAACTTGTGGGCCGAAGGGCCTGTTTGTGCTGTAGTGTTCTATGTTCTAATTCGACCTATCCCTTAATTCCAATTTAAGTAATATTCCTTAAACTTCTTTGTGAGCTTTCAGTTCTCAAGCATTTGAACACTTTTGGAGATAAAGAGGTATCTATCTTCTGTCACTCAAACAGAGTCTCCAGAGAGAGATAGAGAGACACCTCCTGTTGTCTTTTAGGATCAAGCAAAAATTAAACTGTTTTTCCCAGTAAGCTTAGCTCCACCTGTTCAGATGACTTTGTCTCTTGTCAATCAACCTAATTAAACCATACTCTGAAATCCGTGGTAAAAAACCAAAATGTATTAGTTCGGATTAAAACAAAATCCCATTATCTAGGATCAATTATTCTCCTGCATTCTCAGCATCAAACTGCCTGGTTTTCAGAAAAAACCAGCACCATGTAAACCAAGGCTAAATTTTAAACACACAACTCACAAGAAACATGATACAAATACATTTCCTAAAGACATAGTTTTATCACACAATACTTGCAAGTTTTGTATCCACGTGCTTTGTCCCCTGCACACAAGATTCCAATCATACAACAGGAAAGCAAGAATCCTGGGAAACACCATAACAAATCTTCTTCCATCTTGAAAAACATCCACTCTTTCTATATTCAGCCAATTTTGTATCCACTTTGCTACTGCCCCTTTTATTCCATAAGATGTAACTTTCTCACAAATCTGTTGTGGCACTCTGTTGAATGCCTTCTAAAAGTCCACGTACACTGCATCGACAAAATATCCTCATACACCCTTTGTTCCTTCTCGAAAAACTCAAATGTTAATTAAGCTCCATTTCACTTTGGAAGTCCATGCTGGATTTCCTGAATCAATTTATATTTTTCCACGTAAATGCTAATTCTGTCCCAAATTGTTTCTAGAAGCTTACCCATTACTGATATTAAACTGATCGCTTTGTAATTGCTGGGACTAACCTTACAAAACCTTTCCTGAGCAAGGGCATAACATTTGCAATTCCCCAGCCCTCTGACACATTTCAAAGTCTAGAGAAGGTTGGAAGTTTTGGCCAGTAGCCCTGCAACTTCCATTCTCAGTTCCTCCAATATTCTCGGATGCATCTCATCTAGTCCTTGCATCTTGTCAATTTTCAGTACTGACAGTCTATTCAACACTTCATTTTTAATCCATCTCAAGACAAAATTTCCTCCTGTGTCACCATGGCCTGGGTAGCATCTACCTGCTTGATAAAGGCAATGCAAAATATTAATTTCATACCTCAGCCGTGTCCTCAGATTCCATATGTAAATTAACTTTTTGGTCCCTAATCAGTCTCCTCCTTTTACCACTCTTTTACTACTTATGGAAGATTTTGGGAACGCACTTTGTATTGGCTGCCAGACTTCTCTTGTAATCATTCTTTGAGTCTCTGATGTACTTTTTCACTTCTCCTCTGAACTTTCTGTATTCCTCTTGGTTCTCAATTGTATTTCCTACCTGATATTTATTACAATCTCATGTTTCATCCACGGAGCTTTGGATTTATTTGCCCTACATCCTCTTTTGAGGGAATATACCATTACTGTTCTGAAGGTAGCACATTGATAAGCTACAGTTTTCCTGCCAACCTTTTGTTCCAGACTAATCGGCCCAGTTCTGTTTTTGCACCGTTGAAGTCAGTTCTCCAGCAGTTAATTATTTTTACTTTGGACTCCCTATTTCCTTCTTCATCTCAAACGATACAATGATCACTGTCTTAAATGTTGTCTCACTGACAATTGATCTACTTCACCCATCTAATTTCCAAGAACCAGGTCCATCAGTGCACCATTTCTTGTTGGACTGGACACATAGTGCTGTAGAAAACTTTCCTGAATACAATCTAGGAACTTTTACTCATCTCTCTCTGCCCTCTACGTTACCACTATCTCAGTCTGCATTTGGACAATTAAAATCCTTAGAACTACTCTGTAATGTTTGTAATGATTATTAATTTCCCTGCAGGTTTGTTTTACATCCTTCTTGCTAGTTGGCAGTCTATAGATTACACCAAGCAATGTAATTGCACTATTTTTGTTTCTTTAGCCAAATTGATTCTGTACTTGCATCCTCTGGGAGTTCCTCTTTCTTGAGCACTGTCATGCTCTTCTTAGCCAATACCACCACTCCTCAGCCTTTCCTGTTTTTACTGAACACCTTGTATTGAGGAATATTTAACACCGAGTCCTGCTCTTGTTTGAGCCAGGTGTCTATATTATCGCCACAACATCGTATTTCGACAATGCAGTCTGCACCTGTAACTCCCTAATTTTATTTACTGTACTCCGTGTATTCACAAACGTGCACAGTAATCCTGATTGAGACATAATTATCTTCTCCCTTCCTCTGACCTCACCAATTAACTCAATATTCTCTATACTAGTGCTTTTTGTTCTTCCCAGTGTTTTGTGTATCCTGGTATTCAGTAGTTTCTCTTGGTTCCCACACTCCTGCCGAATTGGTTAAAATCCCTCCCAACAGTGCTAGCAAAAACACCTTACAAGGAACTTAGCACCAGCTCATTTCAGGTGCAACCCATCCACCTTGTAGAGGTGGCATCTCACCCAGTGCCAGTCCTGGTGTCTCAGGAATCCAAAGCATACCGTGCTACACCATCTTTCTAGCCACTCATTCATTTGTACTGTTTCTGTACTCACTTGCACGTGGGAATAATCTGGAGATTATTCCATTTGAGGTCCTGCTTGCTAATTTTCTACCTAGCTTCTTAAATTCTGATTGCAGGATCCTTTCTACCTAAGACATTGATACCAAGGGGATTACAATTCCTCCCAAAGAAGAATGCCCTGCAGCCTCCTGTGACATCCTCGAAACTGTTGCCAGGAATGGAACATAACGCCATATATGAGATGATTAGAGGTTTAGATAGGGTGGACAGTGATAGCCTTTTTCCTAGGATGGAGAAAGCTAGCACGAGGGGACATAGCTTTAAATTAAGGGGTGGTGGTTTTAGGACAGATGTCAGAGGTAGGTTCTTTACCCAGAGGGTGGTAAGGGTATGGAATGCCTTGCCTGCATCAGTTGTAGACGCGCCAAGTTTGGTGGCGTTTAAGAGGTTAGTAGATAAGTTTATGGATGAAAAGGGAATGGTTTAGGTTAGAGGGTCACTGCTTGTTCCTAATAGGTCGGCGCAACATCGAGGGCCGAAGGGCCTGTTCTGCGCTGTAATGTTCTAATTCTATGTTCTATAACATCCAGGAGTTGCATCTACAGCCTCAGGAACGCCAACTTGTTCCTGTTGCAAACAAAGCCCCGATCACTATTGCTCTTTCCTTTTCCCTCCTCTCCTGTACAGCTGAGCTGCTCATGGTGCCCGAAACTTGGCTCTGACTGCATTCCTTGGAGGGAGCACTGCCCTTATCAGCTTAAATGGTAAGCTGATTTCTGCGCAGGACCCCAGAGACTCCTGTACTGCCTGCCTAGTTTTCTTAGATTGTCTCATGGTCATCCATTCCCTCTCTGCTTCCAGACTGTTAAGCTATGGTTTGATCACCTCTTTGTACTATCCACGTAGCCCTGAGCCTCATGAATGTGTCTCAGTGACTCCATTCTCCTCATTTGGTTGTCACTGATTCTGGCAAATCTTTAAGGCCCATGTTAATTTAAAGTTGGAATTCTCACCGATACTAAGAAGGCATCATTAGTGAGGGAATTAATCCCTGCTAGAGGCACACAGATGCTTGCAGCCACAGCAGAGGCTGAAGGGGAGAGCCAACGTTCATCTAAAAAATTCATAAATCATCGGGTTGTGACTGCAGACGATCTCCCCATGATTGATTGCACTCCTTATCAGGGTCATTTAACATTTAAATCATCATCTATGCCAAAGGAACATGCTGGCATTCCTTGCATCCCACGTTGCTATGACAATAATGGAAAATATGAACTAATTATGTCGCTTCGTGCTATTTGAATACACTTGCCCAGCAGACACATTCAACAGTCGTCATTACCCTGGTGAAAAATTCTGATGGTGATGGGGAAAAACTGTGCTCCGGATGGGTTCCTTTGCTTTCATTTGAACAGAATTCCAGTGAAAAAATCAAGTATTGCAGCTGATGAAGCAATTAACTCTTGCTGTTGACTGTAAGCCAATGAATGTCATGCTGAATCTGAGTGCTGTGGTCAGACTGTATTTTTCGAGTGCTGTTATGACAGAATCACAAAGGGAACATATGCAGTCATGGAATAGAGAACCATGAGGCTGATTCCTTAATGAAAGGGAAGGTGGAGACATCTGAGCTATTCATTCTTCAGAGGAGTCAGATTAGAGACAGCTTTGTACAGCTCTTTCTAAGATTTAAAAAGATACAGGTTCAAATTGGTGAAAGTCTGACTTAAAGTCTTATTAGTGTTGCAAGTTGGCTTACATTGACTCTGCGATGAAGCTAGTGTGAAAATCCCCTCGTTGCCACACTTGGATGCCTGCACTGAGGGAGAATTCAGCATTGCCAATGCACCCATCCTGAAAAGGCTCAAACTAACTACCAAAATATATAATCCATAATTTTGAGGCATGCACTATGAAGTCTGGCAGAAGTTGTTGAATCACCACTACTGTTCAGGAGGCGGCGATTGAGCCTGCACCGACAACACTCCTACCCAGATCCTATCCCTATCTGTAACCCTGCATATTTACTCTGCTAATCCCCCTAAGGGGCACTTAACCAGCACCTCTTTGGACTGTGGGAGGAAACTGGAGCACCTGAAGGAAACTCGCACAGACATGGGGAGAGCGTGCAAACTCTATACAGATAGTGAACCAAGCCGGGAATCGAACCTGGGTCCCTGACATTGTGAGGCAGTAGTGCTAACTACTGTGCCACCGTTTCACCACAGAACCAACGTTTGGAAGTTATTCTTTATGTAATAAGTATTTAATAATTATGGCCTTTTATACTGCAAACTGGAATGTACTTGTTGAATTTGAGGATGAAGCATAATGCTGCTTCAATTCAATTCTCTTTAGACCAGTTATGACCTACCTTTGTGGTAGTGTCCAAGGCAACTATAACAATGACACATCTGTAGTTTCTCTTCTAGTTTTCAGTTTCATTAATAAACAGATATTTACCCATTTCCTTTTAATAGAATTAATTGGCATAGAATGAACTGCTTTTGCTGGAAATCCAAAATGCTTTGAGGCAATAGGACAAACCTACTTTCTAAATTATAGGTTTGGTTTAGGCTTGTTGATTTTGTACTCTTTCATCCAATTCTCTAATTGCAATCTCATCTAAGTGCTTTATCCAGGCCTATCAGCATTTTAAAGATCATATCAAGTTGACGCCCTCTATCGTTTTCAATAAAAAGGATTTCAGTTTTGCACCCCCAGTGCTGAAACCATCACACTGCTTTGTTATCTGACCTGTGGTCAACATCCTTTCCAAGTGAGAAGCTCAAAACCAACACTAGTATTCCAAATTTCACCTAACCAGATATCTGTGCAAGTTTGAAATGATCAGTTTTGATTTATTATCAGTGTCACAAAATTGCACTTAATTTGTTATTTTTAACAGCTTTGCATTGACCAGATACTTTGAGTTAGTGGTTCTATGTAGCTCATTTTCCACTTCTGTTGCAAATATCTAAAGGTGTAAGTTAAAGTTTATTTATTACTCACAAGTAAGGCTTATACTAATACTGCAATGAAGTTCCTGTGAAATTTCCCTAGTCACTATAGTCTGGCGCCTGTTGTGGTCAATGCACCTAACCAGCATGTCTTTGAAAATGTGGGAGAAAACCAGAGCACTCAGCGGAAACTCACTCAGACATGGGGTGATTCCATACAGACTGTGACCCAAACCAGGAATCGAACCTGGGTCCCTGGCACTGTGAAGTAGCAGTGCTAATCACTATGCTGCCATGCTGCCCATCTATGCAACATAGCCAAGAATTTAAGGGTGATCCATCTTTTAGCTATTGGTAAATTGTTCACTATTTTCCCATCAGATGGGCAATTGGAATTTGATTCAGGCTGAGCAGAACTCAGTTGATGAGAACTTTGTTTGTCTCGGGGGCATTATTTACTAAAAGTTGTCAACCAGATTCGCATGAAATGAACATGACCTTTTAGGCCATCTGCTGTGGATAAGTTTGGAAACTATACGGAACAGCTTGGTATATTGTGCTTTTGGAACATGCATTAGATTTGAGATTTCCACGGCAATTCTCATTGAAAAGGAGAAGGAGATGTTCCAGGTTAAAATTTGAAGAGTTGAAATAAAAAGAAGTGTGTGTCCATTTAGCAGGAAATATTGAATTGCTGTGTTTTTGCAGCACTGTATCATTAATGGAGGAAAAAGTACCAAGGCCCTAAACTTTGGAACTTTCTCTCTGCCTCTCTATCAATCTTTCCTTCTAAATCTAGCTCTTTGATTGCCTGTCCAAACCCTGAATGGCTTGATATTAAATTTGTTTAACCCAGTTCTGCAAACACTTGGGGCATTTTACTTCCAGTAAAGGCTCTTTATAAATGCCAGTGTTGAGGTATTTGAAGTGGTATGTGGAAGATGATTCAGTATGAGCAGAAGGTTATGGAAATCTAGGAGTTGATGGTTTCATGCTACCAGTCTCCTTAAATTTAATCACTCTCACTCTGAAAGCAAAAGCCACAGCTGCCTTGCATTTTCTTGCCATGGGGTCTGTGCAAGTTCCTGGTGGAGTTTTAAGCGGGCATTGCTCAGGGAGCACTGTCTAATTGTATTCAAGATATGATTGACACTTTTGAGGTACGTTCTTTACGCTTCATTAATTTCTCTGTAAATGTAGATCAGCTGTAAATGCAGTATAAGAGCTGCTGTAGGGTATAAAGAAGTGTCAAATGTACATTTGTTGAGAAGGGACACGTTCTGGGTCTACATCAACCACAGGTAATTCCAGTCCCTAAACATAAAACTATTCCCTGATGTAAAGTTTATTTATTAGTTACAAGTAAGGCTTACATTGACACTGCAATAAAGTTATTGTGAAATTCCTTTAGTCGCCACACTCTAGCGCCTGTTTGGGTTAACCAACATGTCATGAATTGAAAATTACCTCTGCTGTCATGTGATTTGTGACTGACTGAAATTGATGGCATCCTGATCATGCTTGAGTGACAACAGTGTCTCTGATTAAGGCTCAGGGCAAACCTTGGCAGTTCCAAAGCCTTAGAATTAAGCAAAGTGAACCTACAATTAAACATATAAGGCCATTAGATCAAATCTGGACTTGGTTTGTGATATGCATAAGTGCTCATGTTGAAACAGCTGGGTTACTGACTGTAATTCATTTGTGAATGATGATGATGGTTGTGTGGCTGGTAATGATTTCTCATTGGTGACAGAGCTGGTAAAGCTACCCACTAGTGAACTTCATTGCTGTAGCCTAATCTGAACTCTTTGCCTGCAAATTTCCCTTTTCTGCAGTTAACCATGTCCATGAATATAAATGAGCATACGCGTTGAATAAACGTGAGCATCTTTTTTATATTGCACATCAGCTATTGGAGAAACACATCACCTTATTTACTGTCCCAGCAGACCTGTTTAGAAGATTGGCTGTCATTCTGTTTCTTGATACTGTTGGTCCCATTTGCAGCGGACACTTGATTCTGCTATTGTGTTCCAGGCTTAGCCTCAGTACTGCAGGGTGTCATTGGAAAAACACTGGTGTGATAGATTGTGAATTGCCAGGCCCCGCACAGAGCCTACTCTCACAATGAATGAGCCACATCAGACAGAAGCTGTAGCTGAGACCGACAGTGAGAAGATCACTAAGGAGGCTTTTGGAATCTGTGAACAGAGTGGAGCAAATAGAGAGTGGAAAGAGAGGTTTTTCAGGACCTTAAAACAACAGTTTTGGGAGACTGGGCAGCTGGAAAGGGCACCCCATGTCGAATGTTTGAGATCATTGATGTAACACTTGAAATACCATAAGCATCAACAGTTGAGGCTCCATCCCTTTAAGGGAAAGATTTTTTGATGTAATTTGGATATTGCAAGGTAATTTTCCCAACACCTTGTCCCTCGGTCCATACCATCGTAAACAGATCATTAGACATTAAGGCTGCTTGAACCTTTTCTGCCTGTCAGTGAGATCATGGCTGATCTGCACACTAACCCTTAATAACTTCGGCGAACAGATCGGTCAGTCTCGGAATTAAAATGGTCAATTGCTGCTTACAGAAAAGAGTTCCACCATTCTACTGGCTTTTGTGTGTAGAAATGTTTCCTAAAGTCACTTCTGAAAAGCTTGGTTTTAATTTTTAGGCTATGTCCCCTCATGCTGAATTCCTAACCAGCAGAAATAGTTGGGATGATTTTCTGAACTTGCTGCGCCTGGAACTGATCGTGCCAATCCCAGAAAATAACGTACAAGCCCAAAAATTGACTGTGCTTTGCCCCAAATAGTTTGAAATCATTCAAATTCCTTCCTAATGGCGCATACCCAAAAGGGTGGAAGGGCGATTAATGTATTTAAAGTAGTAATTAAATTTGCATAGTTTATTTGGTGCCAGATTCTCCCAGCTTCCAGGACCTTTGAGTGCGACAGTGATGAGAATCACTACTGGTCTCCACTAATGGAGACCGGGCATGATGGGCACATCAGAGGCCGTTGAAACCTTGGGTCGTTGGGGATATGGTGGGGCAATGCCAGTTGGGTAGTGTCCACCTGGCAATGCTTAGAGAACCCTGACAGTGTGCTGGGGACAGTGCCAAATGGGTGGGACCTGAGTGGGAGTTATGTTGGGAGGGGCTATGCAGGAGTGGAGCGCGAATGCCCATTGTTTTTGATCTAGTTCTCCAAATGAGCATCATGATTTAGTGCTATTCCCCTGTCTTTTCCCTAGACCCCTACACATTGTTTATATTCAAGTAACCATTCAATTCTCTATTGAATGCCTCAATTGAATCTGCCTCTACTTTTTCTGACAGTGCGTTCCAGACCCCAACCACTTGCCATGTGAAATAATTTTTTCTCATATTGTATTTGCTTCTTTTGTAAATTGAGGGGTCAGACGGGCAGCAATGTGGGGGTTGCAGGGCTGGCCAGTGATCGGGAGACATGGAGAGCTACTGCACATGTACTTATCTCAGTGCTGACAAATTGACGCATGTGCAGTAGCTCACTCAGAGCTGCGCTGCCGGTCTCTCTAATGGGAATAGCCCCACCCACAGTATTTTAATTATATTCATGCTAGTGTATTCTGCAGTGCGCAGAATGTGGGAAATTCATGTTAAAAATCTTGCTGAAAACAGCAGGATTCGCTCCAATTTTTAAGCAAATTTGACACCGAATTTTTTTGGGAAAACCTCACCCGCTGGATTTAAATTATTACAGGAATACTTAGCTTTTTAGAATTTGAATTTTGCCAAAGGCTAAGAATGAGCTATGCCCGAATAGTATGGCTGAGTTTAGAATCACTGTGGGCTAGTGTAATTGAGAGTTTATAACTTTGCCACAAATTATGTTGCCTTCATAAAATGCGATGGTTAGGAATGAATTGCAGTCATATTGTAACCCTCACTCTATCTGATCAACCCACAAATACTTGAATAAAATTAAAATGAATCAGTGACCCCATACCTGGCTGTAATTCCTTGGCTGAAAATGGAGATCCAGCAAAGTGAAGTGTAATGTACGAGCTGAGGAGGCAATGCAAAGTAATGGGCTTGTAGGCTCTTAAGCGCTGCAATTGCAGTTCTAACATCCGACACACAAAATTACAGAACTAACAGCATGTTGAGGCAGTGTGCTGTGCAATTTACCATGGTATAATTGTAGGAGGCAGAGTAAATTGGCCTGACAATGTAAGAAATAGTGTATATATTGTGCCACAAGGCTACTGCTGCATCCCTCTCCCATACAAGCACTTCATTTAGTTTAAGCTCCGTGTAAGCATTAGAAATATTAAGTTGCTTACCTTTTGTTCATGCAAATAATGTAAACCGCTTTTGAACAGAATGGAATTTATTCTGCTTCTCAGCTGCACCTTTGTACTTCAGTCGTGATCAAAAAGCAGAATTCCATTAGGAATTCTGGAATATTTTCCACAGATGGAATTGTAGATTTAAATCGTAGAATCCACTGTCTATTTTGAATTTTTAACTTGGGTTTTTGTTCCTTGGTCTCCTCAATTCATGTGCAAGCTTCAAAGAGAATCTATTTTTCAAGATACAATGATTGTAAACAATTTATAATGTGATAGATTTCTTATATCTGGCTTATCGTGAGTTTGTTGCCTAATATGATGACTTTTAATTTCTGACTAAAATTAAGCTGTTTGGTTATTTTTCATGGTGTTCGCATTACTTTCTCCAAAAACATCTTGCATTTGTGAAATGACCAGATGCTTCACATATGAAAAACAGCCACTAACAGCAGGAGAGATGGCCAAATGCATGGTCAGCGAGATGGAATCTGAGAAGTGTTTTGAAGGTGGACAGAGATGGTAAAGCAGAATGACTAATGAAAAGTGTTCTTGAAGTTTGGGCCAAAGTAACTGAAGATTTTGACCATGATGCTGAAGGGAAGTGGAATGAAAGAGCCAGAGTAAGAATACAAAGGAATGCAAGTCTTGGGAGATTGCAGATAGGGTGGATTGGCCCTATGTTGAGGCTGGAATTCAGTTTTCTGGGTCAGTGGTTGGTGACAAGAACAGCGATGATGAGTAAAAAGGAGTTTTTGCTCTGTATTATCCTGTATTCAATCATTAGAAAAATCACAGCTCAGTCTGACATGTCCTCAACCAATTTATCCACATGTATTCCTTGCAGGAGGCACTGAAACATGGAGTCATATGATTGATAGTTGTGGCAACATTCGACATTTGGATTTTAAAGTTGAATAATATTGATGTGCCATTGATTCTCTAGGCTCATGTTATTGTTTGAGTTGATTGTTGATTATTTTGATACAATGTAAGTGCCTTGCAAAATTCGGAGGCAAAGAAATTTAGACACATTCATTTAGTTCCATTTGAATTGCATTGAAGAGAGCTTTATTTAGTCAGTCATGCAATAACCTATGCTTGCAACACCTTTTGTTGGAATGGATACATTTGAAATTTGAATTGTCATACAACAAAATTAATAAGTTTGATGTAGAATACATAAAAAAAAAATTTTTTTTGTGCTTTTACTAGAGTAGTCAATCCAGGGAGGATATTCCCGATGGTGAGGGAGTCCAGAACCAGAGGTCACAGTCTGAGGATTCAGGGTAGACTATTTAGGACGGAAGTGAGGAGACATTTCTTCACCCAAAGATTGCTGAGCCTGTGAAATTCATTACCACAGGAAGTAGTTGATGCCAAAACATTGAATTATTTAAGAGGCAGCTGGATATAGCAGCAGAGCTGAATAGGATCAAAGGTTATGGGGAAAAGGCAGAATTAAGCTGTTGAGTTGGATGATCAGCTGCAATCATAATGAATGGCGGAGCAAGCTTGAAGGGCCAATTGGCCTCCTCCTGTTCCTATTTTCTGTGTTTCAAAAGGTAGTGACTGGCACAAAGCAAGATAATTTGCATACAAAGATCAATGGATTTTCTTAATGTTTACTCAGACAAATTTTTCCACTGGTCTTTAATCATGATTAATTTTTCTATTGGAAATGTTGTTAAAAACAGGATATCTAATTGATTTTGATACTTCTGCTTGGCATGAGATTTGTTTGGTCTTCTCCAATAGCAAACCTTATTGTTTGGAAGGAGCCTGATCCTACCACATGTCTCTATGGCTGACCTACAGTAATTAAATGGCAAGTCTGTTCTGACTTTATCCTGTGCTCGCTGTAAGATATTCAGCTTTGAACTTCGCATTGTTTAAATATTTATATGAAGAAAAAAGTCACACCAAACCTTGTTGAAAAGAGGTGTTTGAAACCACTGCAGGGTAGACCTCAGTGTGGTGCCAATTAGGTGAGGGAAGGTTGCTCATGTTTGAAATGGCCAGTTCAGATAAACTCAGTTTTGAGCGAACATACTAATTTACTCCTTAATCTTATGGAGAACTAACTGGGCTTTCATGATTCTCTCATTAAAGATGTATTATCCCCTTTCCCGGCCCTGTAATCAGTGTAATGGAAAATTACACTCATTTATGACATATCTCCAATGATGGATGGATGGATAAATGCAACAAATTTGCTTCAAGAACTATTTGATTTTGGAACACTAATCTGCTTTTATCACCGAGCGTCCATAAGTACTTTGAGATCAGGCACACCACAGCCTGGTAATAAAACTTTAATTACCTGACATGGATATTTTCCATGTTAGCCATACTTCTGATCGCTCCAGAGTAAGTGCACTATTTAAGATAGAATATTGAATAGTTTTGGGCTGCGCTGTGATAACAACCAAGAACTGTTTGGGATTGACAATATCTAGCACCTACTAGAAGGAAGGTTTCATTCTCAGACTGGCTTTGAATCCATGCCCAAGAGGTGAAAGGCTTGTGTTCTCACCGATTCTGTCCCTCTGTCCCTGTAGATTGAGCTTTAAAACCATCTGCTGCTGTAGCAATTTATTGCTGCGGTAATCTTCCCTCCAACTTGCAGGTTTCTTCTTGTGCGTGGGTGTGTGAAAAAAAAGTTGGCATTTTTGTGAACAATTTTGCACTGAGTTCCATTTACAGACTTATATCCTGTCAAAAAGGGAATTTGATTCAAATAACATTTTTTTTGTGACAGTTACCATGGAGTACTGTGTTTTTTTCAGGGAACTGCTGTTGTTTCATTCTGAATTTCTGACACTTTTTGAGGCTAATCCCATGAGATGGTTTATAGAATAAAATTAGCTGCAAGGTGTTGATGTTTTACCCTCATGGCTCCCTTCAGCTGTTTTATATATATATTTTTCTCTTTGCTATATCACTTTAATGCAACATAAAGAATGTTAGGATGACACAAATTAGTTTTAAGACGAAGATAAATCTATCGCAGCTCAGGCTGAACAATTCAAGAATTTTTTGTATTTTCAACAAGCTTCTTGGACTCAGCTTTCTTCACTGTTTCTTTTTGGGCCACAAGTATTGTCACATCAGAAAGGAAAAATCAAATTTAAATATGTGCAAATAGTCACTTAATAATGTTTATCTTTATGAAGTTCAAGTAGGCTATAAGACCTTCCTCCTTCACAATTCCAATGTAAGGCTGTGAAGACCATAAGATACAGGAGCAGAATTAGGCTATTTGGCCCCCCAGAAAAATCTGCCTTTCAATTATGGCTGATATGCTATCAATCCCATTCTCCTGCCTTTTCTCTGTAAGCTTTGATCCCCTGACCAACTTAGAACTTATCTATCTCTATCTTAAAAAACACTCAATGACCTGGCCTTCACAATGTTCTATGGCAATGAATTCCACAGATTCACCATCCTTTAAATGAAGAAATTCCTCTTCATCTTGATTGTAAAGAGCCATTCCTTTACTCAGAAGCTCTGCCCTCTGACCCTAGTCTCTCCTACAAATGGAAACATCTTTTCAATGTCCACTCATGCCTTTCAGTATTCTGTAAGTTTCAGTAAGGTTCCCCCTTGTCCTTCAAAACTCCATTGAATACAGACCCATAATCTTCAGACACTCCTTGTACATCAAGAGGGGGTGGTGTGGAATAGCTGGATCATGAAATTTTAGCATACTCCTCTTTTTGATGCAACTCTTGTCTATTGGTAGAGCTAAAGAGGAAAATAGCATCTATGAATACAGCCTATCTCTTAGATGACAGGAGGAATGTTGTATCTTCACTTGGACACAGATTGGGGAACATGGAATGTTCTCATAGAAAAGAATCATACAAACCCTACAGTGCAGAAGAATGTCATTTGACCCATCAAGTCTGTACCAACCACAATCCCACTTACTGCCATATTCCTATATATTTACCCGCTAATCCCTCTAACCTATACGTCTCAGGACACTCGGGAATTTTACCATGGCTAGTCAACCTAATCTGCACATCTTTGGACTGTGGGAGGAAACTGGAGCACTGGGAGGAAACCCACACAGACAGGAGGAGAATGTGCAAACTCCACTACTCTTCTAACAGGGACAAAGAAACTTTGACAACACAGAACTCTATACTAAAGCCAAACTTGAGTTCACTGTTTCAACGATGTAAACCCATCAAAAAGCCTTTCCTACAGTGCAGAAGGATGTCCCAAAATGGGAATCGAACCCAGGTCCCTGGCGCTGTGAAGCAGCAGTGCTAACCACTGTACTACCATGCCGCTCTTGGAACAAAAACCATGTAATGATTTTATTACATGCAAGAACAGAAATTATTAGAAATTATTTTGTAGAAATTATTAATGTATTTGTAAAATCAATGAATATATTGCTGAACATTATTCTGTGAACCCTGTTGCCATGTGTGCAGTTGTGGATGTCAGCTGGGACTTGGATTGGATTCCACTGTGATATTTTCCATGGTCAGTCTACCAATACCATCTTAAACTTACAAGTAAAGAGCAACCACTTAAGAGATGTTGAGGCATGCCTATGGATTCATCCAACTGGAGAAGACATTGCTTTCAACTAAGTAGGGAAGGAAAGACTTTCCTGAGTACTGTTGACAGTATTAGATATCTATTTGAGCTCAAAGAATGTAGCTGCAGAATTAGAATGAATGGAGGATTATATTGACTGTGAACATTGCTTGTATGTTTTTTTTCAACTTGAAGTAAATGAAGCCAACAACTCTCATAATAGAAATTTTCAGCATCTCTCATCATGTGATTTTCCACCTTTCCCTTTGATTGGGTTGGAAGTTAAGCTTTGGCATGTAAGGAAAGGCTTTTTGATGGGTTTACATCATTGAAACAGTGAACTCAAGTTTGGCTTTAGTATAGAGTTCTGTGTTGTCAAAGTTTCTTTGTCCCTGTTAGAAGAGTAGTCAGTACGCCAAACTTGGATCTATTAGCATTTCATTAAAAATCATCCGTCACAGATAACTTTCCTCATTGACATTGTTGCCTGCACTCAGAAATAAATTGTCAGAAAAATTATTTGGGTGTGTAATTTTTAAGGTGTTAATGTATGCAACTTTGCAGATTGACAAATTCATCATTTTTAATTTGACCCAACAGTGGTCACCTTGAAAGAAAGACTGTTAATGTGTCATGTTTAACACCTGCATTGTTTAAAAAAAATCTTCTGAATTTAAGGTATTGCCATTGCTTCTCAACTTCAGTTGAGTGTTCAAGATGAGTTTCCCACACAATCTGTTTCTTTAATTGATATCATGACTCCATAGACTGACAGTAATGTGGCTTCAACCATAGATAAAATACCTGTCTATGAGACAGTGATTCCTGTAAAAGTCAGGCAAATTAGCAGACTATTTAAGAATTTTGTCCTGAAGAAAATAATGAAACTCGTGGACTGATTTGGCCCTTGTTTTCTTAAAAATTGCATCATCAGTATTATAATCATTTTACTTATGTATTTGGACTTAGTTTAACTTGAATATAATGGTTTGACATTGTAATCCTTATCATTGTTGGAATTGGCAGGGATCACAGTTGACATCACATAAATGACATCTTTTGGATTATTTCCTGAGACAAGTTGAATTGTTAGTCTGGTGAAACTATCTCATGATGTAAAGATGCCGGCGTTGGATTGGGGTGGTAAGAACTCAGTAAGAATTTAGCAACACCAATTATTAATCCAACCGATTTATTTGATAGTAAATCCGCGAGCTTTCAACACTCTTGTGTCTTCCTCAGGCAAGTGCAGTGTTCTGAACACTGAACACTGCACTTGCCTGAGGAAGACACAAGAGTGTTGAAAGCTCGCGGATTTACTATCAAATAAATCGGTTGGATTAATAATTGGAAACTATTCTCATCCATTGTTTGCCAAGCTTTACCTCATGGAAAAGCTCTATTGCTTTGACACCAATGTTGCATCCATATCCTCCAGTATTGACATTTTTTTGTGAACATGAGAGAGGAAGACGAGTTTCTGTTTGCCATGCCATATCTGTCTTTTTGTAAGAGAGAAGGAATGAATTTGTTCAGCTGATTTTTGGCAGAAATATTAAATATTTTAAATATGTTAAATTCTGGATCTAAAGTTGGTGTTTGAACAAATGTTTGTGCAGCTGTTAGTAAATGTCAGTAACAATAATTGGTGCTTGTCGTTGTGTAAAGGTCAAAACAATTCTGGCTCCTAATGCTGGACAAAATTGTCAACCTAATATTGCTGTTTAAGTATTCTTGGATTTATCTGAATAATTGTTTCTTCCAAACACCATTTGATGAGGAGAAAATAATGTCTACTGGATGAATAGCAAAACCTAAACCAATGTCAACTTTGAAAATCAATATAATCATCAGCCAAGGAAAACAAACTACCTAAACATGTTGAATGTAAATCTTAAAATTGACAAAGGTCAACTTTCTCCAAATGTTGTTTGGGGAAGCGTCAAGGGATTGCTCTAGTGAATCACAGACAGTGATGCATCAGGACTCCTTTTGATGAGTGGTTCTTGGTGCATATCATAGTTTAATTCCCAATTCCCACTCTGGTAAGGTACGCCTCAGAATATAAATATCTTTCCATGCACAGATTTATGAAAGAGGTCTAAAAAAATCAAGTTCTTCTCAGAAATCTGATCTGTAAAGACAACTCAATAAATGGCCTCCTTATGACGTTTGGTGATATAGACATATATTTTCAAGAGTCTAGAAGATTGAGGGCTGATCTCATCGACATACATGCATTTCTTTATGGGTGTGACAGGCGAGATGCTGCTTTCCCTGGTTGGAATGTCTTGAATTAGGGCCGCCAGTTTCAAAACACAGAGTGCCATTTAGGACAGGGATGAGGAAACACTGCTTCATTCTGACGATTGTGAACCTTCAAAGTTCTTTATCTCAAAAGGCTGTGGATTCTCAATTCATTGAGTGTGGCCAGATCACTGCGTTTTTAGTAGTAAAGGATTTGTGGGATATGGCAGGAAAGAAGGATTAGTGTAAATGTTAAGCCATCTTCTTAGTGAACAGCAGAGTAGGTTTAAGAGGTTAACTACTTGATTGTTTTGTACCTTTACGATTGAAGAATTTAATTTGGTGTGCAAATTTAAAACTCCAAAGTTTCATGATTACTCCGAAACATTGCTTTTTAGGTTCTACTCACTTGACTTCAGGTAATTTTAACTCATGTTGTTGCTATGAAATGAGATGGAGTTAACTTCCAGGGATAGACAAGCCTTATAATCTTGTTTAGATTGGGATGAATGCTAGATTTCCCAGTCCTTAGAGCCATTGTGAGCTGTTTGCCTTTAGCATTGAGACAATAGGAAGTCATTAAACATCAATGATCATTTAACAGTTCTTGTACTGATGCTAGAAAGGGTTTTCATTCACCATGCCTAACAGGGAGTGCTAACTGAACAAACAGTATAGATGCTGTGATCTGCTTTTGTTTGGGGATTTTGGGGGGGAGTGGAATGGAGGAAGGGATATTCGGTGGTGGTGCAGATGGAGAATGCTCATTGAAACATTGGCAACTTAGGTAGTCTATCTTTAGCTGTGGAGTCCAACTCTTGTTACAATCAGGGTTCCTCAGACAGTCTAGGTTGAGGCGCAACCAGGCAGAGTACACTTAAAATGAGCACCAAACTACAAGGTCTCTACTTTCTCAGAAGACTAAGGAAATTTGGCATCTCAGCTACAACTCTCATCAGCTTTTACGATGCACCATAGAAAGCATTCTTTCTGATTGTATCACAGCTTGCTATGGCCCTGCCCTACCCAGACCACAAGAAACTACAAAAGGAATGTAGCCCAATCCATCGTGCAAACCAGCCTCCCGTGTATTGACTCTGTCTATGCTTCTTGCTGCCTTGACAAACCAGCCAGCATAATTAAGGACTCCATGTACCTCGGACATTCTCTATTCCACTTTTTGCCATCAGGAAAATCATACAAAAGTCTGAGGTGATGTACCGACCGATTCAAGAACAGCTTCTTCCCTACTGCCATCATGACTTACCTTGCATTAAGTTGTTCTTTCTCTACATTCTAGCTATGACTGTAACACTACGCTCTGCACTCTGTCTTGCTTCATTCTCTATGAATGGTGTGGAGAATGCGCAAGAAATAACATGTTTCACTGTATGCCAATACATGTGGCAATAATAAATCAAGTCAAAACAAAGTGGCAAAAGTTTTGCCACAACATCAACTAGAGAAAGTTCCAACGTTTGTGCATCAGCAATGTGGATTTTCATATCATTCACCCTGCCATAGTTGATTTAGTCAAGCTACTTATTTGTGGAAAATTGACATCAAATAATGCTGCATTTGAAAACTGGTCACATTTGTAACTGTTTTATATTTAAACTGATACGAAGGGCCACAGGGTAATGAAATATCCACTGCTTGTTTTTACACACAGGCAATTCTGTAAACTTGCACCCCATCTGTCATATCAATGATGAACTAGTTAGATCAGCCGAGCAGTTGAAGGAGCAGATTTGCCAGTAGTCAGGGCCTATCATTTGAATAGACACACAGATTGCTGCTTGATAACATCATTTTAATATGTTGATATTTTCACATTATGCACTCAATAGTGATATTGACACTGATGTAGAAATAGATATACATGTCAGTGCAGCCATTGTGTGAGAAGAGTTTTAACTGTTCGGCCAAAATTTGATATTGTGCTAAAGGGGAATAAAAGAACTGGCCAAGAGTTTAACGTCAATATGTTTATAATTCTAATCGAGCCAGGAAATTTTAAATTGCCCAAATTACCAGCTGCAGCATGAAATAAAGGTAATAGCAACACTTCAACAGCTTCTTCTAGCACTTAAATAGATTCCTTACTGTAAACTCTCAGCAACTATGAGTGGTGTTTGCATAACTTTACATACCCATGTTCTGGAGTATAATTTTGCTACTCAGTGGTTTGCACTGCTGTCTCATAGCGCCAGGGACCCGGGTTTGAATCCTGGCTTGGGTTACTGCCTGTGTGGTGTTTGCATGTTTTCCCTGTGTATCTGTGAGTTTCTTCTAGGTGCTCTGGTTTCCTCCCATAGTCTGAAAGATTGCTGGTTAGGTGCATTGTCTGTGCTAAATTCTCTGTCAATGTACCTGAATAGGCACCAGAATATGGTGACTAGGGGATTTTCACAGTAACTTCATTGCAATTTTAATGTAAGCCTACTTGTGACTAATAAATAAAAAATATTTAATATCTTTATCTCATTAAAAATGACCTGAGAGTCAAAATGATAGGCTCCTTGCTGCATGTGCTGGCTACTACGATATGTTGCAATTGCAATTATTTTTGTAGTGTTTTCAGAAAGTAAAGCAAGCATTCTGACTGATTGTAAAGTAATCGGTTTGGTTATTTTACGTAGAGTATATGAATGAACAGAATATAGTGAGAAATGCCTATTCCCATCACTGTACAAATAAACCAACAAAAACTACAAGTCTATTATCGGCTAAACTCAGTCACAATTTAAAAATCCATTCACTGTCACCAAACTGTTCATTTTCAGGTTAATTAGCATACCGTCATCCATCCATGTGTGCTTTACCTAAGGCAAGTCCTAGGCTCATTATCTGCTAATTCTTCATCCTGAGTTGTTATCTTGGTAGCTGAAGTCCCTGTTTGTTGCCTTGCACTCCTTATAGCAGGGTAGGAGACAGGTCCTAAGTCCTCAGTTGGAACAGGAATCAAATCCACTCCGTTATCATTATTCTGAACCATGTGCTAGCCATCTAGCCTACTGAGCTAACTGGCACCCAGTGAGCATAAGCACAGTGCATTTATGTGTTTTCATCACCTCTGATTTATTACTTTAATCCTCATGTATCTTTTTAAATACATAATTTCCTGTTTCATCAGCTCACATGACAGTATACAGTTTATGTAAAATTAATTTATTTTTGTCCTTTCATGGGATGTGGACATCGCTGTGTAGGTTAGTATTTATCGCCCATCCCTATTTGTCTTTGAGAATGTGATGGTGAATTGCCTTCTTGAACCATTGCTGTCCATGTTAGGATGGGAGATCTAGAATCTTGATGTAATGATAATGAAGGATTGGAGACATATTTCTAAGTTGGGATGGTGTGTGACTTGGAGGGTAACTGCAGGTGTTGGTCTTCCCATGCATTGGCTGCTCCTCTTCTAGATGGTTGAAGTCGGTTTGGAAGGTGCTGTTGAAGGAGCCATGGTGAGTTGAAACTACATGAGGAAATCTCCTTGGTGAATTTACTAATTAGATGAGCTCAGTTTGGTTGAAACTGCTTAAGAACAGAAAACACAAAGTAGTGGAATGTAACAGTATTGCTGAATGCAATCTTATTAATAATAAATTCACCTACTTTAAGTAACTTCCCCACACCAATGCATCGATGGCCTGAATTTTGAAAAACTGTCAGCATTCACATTGCGACAGTACTAAAGTTGGTAGCACCTTCTAGAGCTTGCATATGAACAGAATAACACAGCAAATGGTTGGGATCTGGAATGCACTGCCCAAGTGTGTGATGGAAGCAGGTTTAATCAAGCCAATCAAATTGAATTATTATCTGAAAAAGAAAAACATGCATGTCTGCAGGGGGAGTGAGACTGGGTCCTTCAGAGAACCAGCATAAACACAATGGGCTGAAAGGTCTTCTTTGCTGTCACCATTCTGTGAAATCCAGAGGTCAAATGTTACTGTCACAGATTCCAAGCTGACCCAGGGGATTATGCTGTTGAGGCACCCTTAGATTGCTATCCGTGGTAATCAACTAAATTGATTAGAACTTCCAGTCTTACACTGTTCATCTTGTTGTAAGCATTCATCAAAATGCCACATTTTGTTGAATGAGGTGTAACTTGCTTTTTAACATAATTACTTCCAAGCACCCTCACTGGCCCTGAAAAGCTCATTTTATACTTATGGAATGTCAAATTTCTCCATTACTGAAATATATTTTTAAAAGTTATGTGTGTGATTTTCCTGCCCCAATGTGCTATTTGACCAGTGTTGTGGAGTGGGAAATGTAAGCGGGAGATGAAAACCAGGAATTGTGTCTGGCCGGTTGTAATCTTCCCAGGTCACTTTTACTGATGTAATCAGCTTCGTGCTGAGGATTGGGAGATGGGGAGATTATAGTCAGCAGTCAGGATGGTTGAAGGTCAGGGTTGGGCGATTGGGAGACCAGCAATGTGTCGGGGTGGTGATGTCCACTGACCTTTCAGTATACTGGGAGCTTGGCACATGCCTCATGGCCCCCTAAGCACTCTGCTGTAGGCCTCTCCAGTGAGTTTAGGCTCTGCCCCCTGCACGCCTCATTCATGTGAATCATCTCAGGGCCTCAGTATTGCACAGACTACCATAAGTTCGTGAAACTCAACTTGCCCAAAAAAGAGGCAGCAAAATCTCCTGTTTCCCACCTGTTGAATACTTCGAATTTTTGGGGAGGAAAATCACCCTCCATATTTTCAAAGATTAGTTTGTTTATTTTATCTTAATCCAATCACCATTTATTTTACTGCCTGGAAATTGAAATTAAAAGTTAGAGATATTATGGGCTTTTAATCTCCTGGTTTGCTTTGTGTGAATGTTCCAATGTGATTAGTTTGCTTGCTGACGTCACTGTTGCGACATGCCAAGACAACCCTTTGACTTGATGTTATGTTTAAACTACTATCGGGAATATTATGGACAGAGTTCACAAGGACTTTGTTCCTTCCTTCATTGAGGTCATAAGCGAGTGTAAATGTCTTTTTAGCTTGGAATTGGGAGCCAGGTGGCCTGAAATAAGTTGTTTTGTAATGGGATAGCATTGTTGAGGTCATGTTGCTGAGCTATTGTTTTCCTTGTTCCTCAAGCTTGATAATAAGTATAAGTAAACTTTTATTTGCATGTTAATTTAGTTCTATGGTTTTAAATATTTGCATTGGGTGAACATGAGCTTCAAGTCTAAGGGCAACTCTGGCATTGCAACAATTAAGGCTTGTCTTTGTGTCTGCCAGTACAACGACTGTCAAAACATTGCAGTCATAGCTGTATGGAAGATTTGTACCTGCTGTGAAACCCAAATAATTTCTGATGGAGGCATATTCATTCACATGTTATTCTAATCCAATCCTGATTGGTGAATTGGGTAGAACCTGTATTACTGTTATTCATTCTCCATGGCTTGGAGAAAATAAATTAGATTATGTATAGTCATTTTCCAATTGTGCCGCAGGATCTATTACATCCACCTGGCCAGGCAGAAGAGGTTTAGCATACCATTCAAAACATGACATTGTTAGCAAAGCAGCTGTCTGTCAGGATTTCTTGAAAGTGTCAGACTAGAATATATATCATAGCGTCCCCACAGTGCAGAAGGAGGCCATTCAGCCCATCAAGCCTGCACTGCCCACAATTTCACTCAGGCCCTATTATCTGTAACCCCATGTATTTACACTGCTAATCCCCTGACACTAAGGTCAATTTAGCATAGGTTATCAACCTAATCCGCACGTCATTGGACTGTGGGAGGAAACCAGATGAAACCCACACAGACATAGGAAAGTGTGCAAACAGCACACAGAGGTATTGAGGCCGGAGTTGAACCTGGGTCCCTGGCATTATGAGGCAGCAGTGCTAACCACTGTGCCACCATTATAATTAAATTCTAGAATGAGCCTCAACTATACTCATGATTTGGGAATTACAGTGAGCTATGAAATTTCTTGACTCAATTTCATTTCCTAATATTAATTACTTTCAATAATAATGAGCTAATTTAGCAATGACTTACCAAGCCTTTTTTTCTGAAAGTTTTGGATGGTTCACTCTTTACCTTGTGAGAATGATTTTTTTTTAGTTAATGTCACAGGCAGGCTGATGTTAACACTGCAATGAAGTGACTATGAAAATCTCCGAGTTGCCACATTCCGACACCCATTCAGATACACTGAGGGAGAATTTAGCATAGCCTAGCTAACATATATTTTGGATTTTTTACTATTTCACCAGGGAAACAACAGTGAAATTCTTTCCCATTGTCTTTATTTCTTGACACTTTGCAGCTATTGAGAGCATTGTGGTTAAGTTGAGTTGATCACTGCTTGACAATTAACAAGAATGATGACAATTAACTTGCTGGCAGAATGATTGTAAATGGATGAAATGTTTGGTTGACATTTTCACAAGCTGGTGCCCAACATTGTGTTCAGAGTATTCAGGTTCCGTGCTGGTGAGTTTGAGATGTGAATTTTATAGAGTCTGAGGTTCAAACATGTACGATATGTTAAATTTCTTTTATTTAACATTAACATTAAATTGTGTGATGCAGTGACTTGAGGTGAAGGTAAACTACTAACCATTGAACATTAGTTCTTAAGCTTTCTTCATGTGCGTTTTGATATAAGTTGTACCAAAGATGATTTGACTAATTGTCACGTGTTGGTGTACAGTGAAAAATATTGTTTGTTGTATGCTATACAGAAAAAGCATACCTATATAGAGAAGGAAAGGAGAGAATGTAAATGTAGTATAACAGTGGTAGATGAAGTGTAGAGCAAAATCAGTTTATACGAGATAGATTCATCCAAAAGTCTGATGCAGCAGGGAGGAAGCTGTTCTTGAATTGGTTCGTACATGACCTCAGACTTTTGTGTCTTTTTCCAGAGAGAATGTCCAGTGTGACTGGGATCCTTGATTATGCTGCCTACTCAGAGGCAGCAGGAAGTATAAAGAGAGTGAAAGGATGGGAGGCTGGTTTGCATGACAGACTGGGTTTTGTTTTTGTGGGATAGAGCAAGAGCCATACCAAGTTGTGATACAAACAGAAAGTGTTTTTTGATGCTTTTTCTTCAGCTGTTCCTAGATTTATTCCTGTTAATGCTGTAGGATTCATATCCAGTGTTGCTTTTTTATATTGTAAAGTGTTTTTAGTTTTGGTACATCTGGTTGATGTTAACATCCAATGATAACAATTGTTTGCGGAAAATTGTACTTAGTTTGATGGAAGTATACCAATTTTTTTATAGTTTGCATCCATAACAACAAATATAATAATACAGACTTGCAGCTATTTGATTTAACAGTGAGGTGGAATAAATATTCTCTTAAATACAGTACAAGAAGTAATGTCTTCTTAGGAGACAATTGATTTCTTGAGTCTGAGATGGAGGGATCTGGTGATCAGTTGTCTTTAAGGTTTTGGACCAACTTTCTAACAATGTGATCTATAAGATTACAACTTTTGAATTTCTGATGTGTGCACTCAGTGGTGACATGTATTTGGAAAAGCAGCCCTTAAACTTGAAGCATGCCTTTTGTGTAAAGTCCCAGCTGAGGAAATTCAGACAGGTAACATCAACTCTCAATGCATTCCACTATTAAATTAATGGAAGGAAAAAAAAAATGGATGGATTTAGTTACCTGTGAGCAATTCTCGTTATCTGATTTTTCTCTCTCTGCTCCAACTAGGAAATGGTGAGGACAATGCTCACAACACTTTCCTGTCTTCAGCCATTGCATGAACAATACTCAAAAAAAAGTACTTCTGGGCACGTATTAAATATTGCTTGCTTCTTGCAGTTGCTGGGGAAAGAGGTCAATGTTGGCCATCGATAAATTATTTAAACTTCACAATTGTGAATACAGTGGAATCTGAGCTGATTGATTTGACTCAGCTTTGTAATCACTCCCGAGGGATTTCTTACTCTGTATGAACATTCTAAAATCATTGTTTAAGTTACAGCCTTGTAACTTATTCTCAGATAGCTGTAATTCTATGTATTTTTTGATTAGACAGCAGATAAATCCTAGCCTAGCCAGTGACGCCCACATGCCATAAATGAATAAAAATAAAACTAGTCTTGATACTCTCTGCCAATTAGCCACTATTGCCAGTGTATTACATTTGGAACAGCCAATTTCATTTAAAGAGCAGTTCTGTGCAGTAAAGTTATAGCTGACCAAAGGAATTTTATAAAAAGAATAATGGTGTGTTAAGTTTTCCCTGATAGAGGCGGATCATTATAAACCCATCTAGGTCTTTCTTACATTTATGCAGATTGAAGGAAAATCAGATGGGTTTATTTTAACCTTTGTGTGATCCTCTGTGTTCTGCAAAGGTAATGCATAACATGCAGGCAATAAAAATGAAAGTTTACATCAATATATGCACACACCAAATTTAAGAGTTCCTGGAAAGGAGATTTAATAAATATTAATGACTCAAAACTTTTACCTTTAAATAAGATGAAATCTAAAGTACTTTTTAAAACTAACTAATTCCAAACTTGCTCACAGTCCTTTTAATATTCTATAGTTTGTCCCACTGACATGATCAGAATATTTAATTGTGATGTGTACTAGTGCATGAGTTACTGAGTGAAGTTATCACAAATTTAACTATTCTAGTGAATCAGGATAAGTAAATGACTATAACATTCAAAATTATCTCGATATGGACATCACTTGGTGTGAATTGTATCAACAAATGCAACCTGGATTTGTATAGCACCTTTAACATAGTAGGTAAAATTGAATCTGAGCTTGAGACATTAGGGCAGCTTGGGCAGCAAGACAAGTTATGAAGAGTGTCATAAGGGAGGAGAAAGATACAGATGTGGAGAAGCAGAAAGATTCAAGGAAGGAATTTCAGAGCTAAGGGCCTACACAGTTAGAAGAACAATCAATGATGGTGGGCAGTGGACTGTACATAAAGTTGTCGAGGGAAAAGGAGATGGTGGATCTTTCATACAGTTCCCTGATGAGGTGCTGGAATTTTCAAACAAGCGCCAAGATCTAGTTTGGCTGATGTTAAGAAAGACACTCACTGTTGGGTCCTTCATGCATGCCCAGAGTCTTTGCGCTACCGTGCATTGCCTTTGAAGCGGCTGGAGGGGTGATGGGGAGAGAAAAAGCCGCACACCTCCTTGTGAATGTGCCTTTGTAAAGATGGTCAGAAGAGTGATGCAGTGGTATTTGTCAAGGTTCATCCCGAGCAGCTCTGTGATGTAGAACTTGGTTCTATGTCTCAGACTGCTTCCTCTGAGAAAATCATCAGCTGCTGTTGAAGGATCATGAACTTGATGAACTATGTTTTTGATCTGCCCAAAACTTATCTTCCAATGCAAAGATTTGTCCTTGACTGAATGTTGCATGCTGGTCCAAGATCCAGAACTATGTGCTGAAGGATGTATTCAAGCTTGGGGTAACCATTGTCAAGGCACAGTGGAGCAAGGCCACTGTGTAAGACCTTTCAGCCACTGTACACTGAGGGGCTGGTAATTGGGTAAAATCCCTTGGACTGTGTGCTTAATCCTAACTTTATGTAACTGTATTGAAGCATCTCAGAGTGCAATATGACTGATATATATAGTTTGAACAGAATTGTACTCTCTGTAACAAAAATATTGAAATGCTTGTAATGTTCTCATTACTGAATTGAAGCACCTCAGATTGCATCTTGATTCTCTGGAGGAAATATGAATATCATTGCACTTCTTATGGCAATTTGAAATGTTTTGTAATGTTTCTTTTGGATATTTTATGAATAAAGTATGTATTTGCAACAAAAAATGCTGCTGATGGTAGGATCGATGAAGTTGTATCTAAATTGGGTCTCCAATTTCTTGAAGGACTGTAGGGTTTGAGAAAGAATGTGGGGTGAGTCCAAAGAGGGATTTGTACAGAATAAGGATAGTAAATTTAAGGTATTGGTATGTCATTTGCTAATGTTGATTAGTGAGCAGAGGAGTGATGGGTAAGCAGGTTTTGTCTGAGTTTGTACAATGGATAACTTTGTTTTGGGTGCATTTAGGTGGCAGGAAAATGAATGGCTATGTATTTGGCAAGACCAATACTTTTTTTCATATAATTATCAGCATAAACCAGATTAAATTTTGGAACCATTTTAATGGAATCTCATGCAATTTTTCACCAACTCATGGCAGATGGAATAATAAGTCTAAAATAAGTGTAAGAACATGTGCAAATCAGTAATATATTCAACTTCATAGTTTTCTCAACTACAAATTACTATTGTCAGTGACAATTTGTGTTCTCTTATTATCCATGATCAAAGTGTTATATTGTGTGAGGTCAGTATGTTTTCTTATTCTTGAGTGGTTAGTCCCAATTTAAATGATTCTAGCAGCAAGTTTTTTATAAACTTAAAAATAAAGAAGATCATTTATCACACACTTGCTCAGAGTTTAAAGCAATGTCTCGTGCACAATCATGCACAAAATTAGATATGGATGAAGAAAAAATATCCAGTTACATTAAGTTGTTATTCAAGTCTTTTTTTGTAGCAGGCCTGTGGTTTCTTAGATGGATTAATGCTTTGGCAAGCAGGAGATTCTCAGTAAGCTGCGAGGTTTCCTGTAGTTGAATTGCCAGGAGGTTGGCTCTTGGCTGAACTTGAAGTTGGAATGCTTGGGAGAAAATATTTCTGTCCGGTTTCAAGGTATAATTATTTTATTGTCTGTACGCTTGTCTTGCAGCTGGTTCAATAGCTTTTCAGATTATGCTACAGATGGGACCTGTATGTTTATGATATTTTTTACCTGAGCAGCTTCAGCTGTTGTTTTTAAAAAGAGCAAGTTACAAACATGGGCTGTTTTAACCATCTGTTATGAGTCCAAAAGTCATCCTAGCAGAAAAAAGATGGTGGGTTAAGCTGATACACCTTATATGATGTAACCTTTCACATTTTGAGAGTTTTTAAGACAGCCATAGTTTTGTAATTGAATGACCCCTTTTACCCAACCTTTTCAGGAAAGAGACATTGAGTCAACAACAAGTCCTCTAGTCCTTTGGAGACAATGCAGTGTGTCAATCCACAAAATAAGTCAGGCAATACTTAGGTAGCCATGTTCTTGTGTTTAATTTCTTTTTAAAATATAACTTTAAAGATTTGTAATATATTCTTGTCTATGCTAGACTATTGTACTATCTTCACATTTATATTAGAAATTCCTTAGGGAAACCTACTGGGCTGCAGGCTTGCCCAAATGGGGACACTTCTGTTTCTGTTATAGAAGTGAACACCTGAATTTATAATAGAAAATAAGGATGTATCATCTTAAAATGGAGAGCATATTATACATATGTGCCTTGATCCAATTATTCCTTGAACTTCAGCTCTACTTCATCAGTCTTTGTTTTAGAATTATTTTGTGCAGTAACTGTTGTCACTTAGAAAATAAAATCTTATTTAAATATTTAAAATACTGCTTCAATGTAAGGGAAACTAAATTTCTCACACAGCAATTTTTTTTTGTAAGCCTGTTCAGTTCAGTCACTTCTGTGACTGCTCGTGAGTTTGAATATCTCAAAATCTAATGAAAATAAAATTGAAATAATGTATTCAATGCTGCAGGAACAATTGTACAGGTTGGGTTGAACAGACTGACCTAATGGCATTTCTGTTTAACTTCTCAGTTGGGCTTCATGGGGTCCAATTGAAATTTTTATGGCGGGTTGGGGTCCAAGTCTCTCAATCAACTCAAAAACTGAGTCCAGAGATGTATGGGTTAAATGGATTGGCCATGCTAAATTGCCCCTTTTAGTGTCAGGGGAACTGCTAGGGTAAATGCATAAGGTTATGAGGATAGAGCCTGGCTGGAATTATGGTCACTGCAGACTCGATGGGCCGAATGGCACTTTTGGATTCTATGATTAAAATATGTATTAACCACCCTGTAACCTTGGATCAAGTTGTGGCTTGTAAGGCAGGCTTCTGTTCCAACTTAAAGATGCTAAGGAAAAATCGGAGATAGCTTCTCTGTTAGTTGGCTTTGGAATAGTCTACCTTGACTAAACCAGCTACAGGGTAATATAAAGACATTTTGCTCTGGGATGAAAAGAAACGTTGATGATTTGCTCTAAACTGTTATGTTGTGAGGCCATGAACCAAAATAACATTGGGCATAGTGGCGGGGGTGGTGGTGGGGGGGGACTTTTAAGAGAGAAGTTAATAAAGTAAATTGTAATGAGTTATACTATCCAAGCAGATATGATGCTATCTATAATTCAATAATTTGTTTAGGTCCGATTTGTCAACATCATTTGATTTGTTTCACTGCCACGTCCATCTTAAATGAAGCTTTATGATACAATAATACAGCCAGGAATGTCTCTTCCCAGTAGCATAAATCATTTAGTTCCTTGGGCTAGTTGTACCAAAAATAGTTTAAAACAAAAAAAAACAAAAGAGACTTGAGGGCCAGTGTGATTGTACAGAGACGACTCCTGGCCCAGATTGGTGTCCTTTATGTGACATTGAAAGTTGTGTATCAATCTTTGTATCTGAATTGAGTTCCTGAAAACCTGCAGGGATAGAAATAAACAGCTTAGCATTCAGATGAGAGATACTTCAGATCCGAACTCTAGTATGTAAAATGCATATAGCGGACAGTTAAAGGCAATCATAGCTTTGCCAGCAAGTGCTTGTTTTAACAAAACAGCATTAAAGACAAAGCCTGGAGCTTTCTGATTTTATTTTTTTAGGATGATGCAATGGGTGGAAAAATGGGGGTCGGGGGAAAGGACTGCTGCAAGGACAGCCACAGTGCACATTAGATGATGAGCGCATCCCATAGCTCATCTTAACTCCAGAAATTTAGGTTTTTAAAAACAGGGGCAGTGCCAGTGTAATGCCTAGGCATGACCCTCTCTTCATGAGGGCTGCATTCACCTGTGCGCATTCGATGAATTCTGCTCATCAGGTGCACATTGTGGGGGACGTAGGAATTTGAGGCAGAAGGCAAATTTAGCCCTTTGAACCTGCTCCTCCATTTAATCAGATCATGGCTGATCTCTCCCTGCTCTCAAATCAACCTTATGTCGTGATTCACACTGATGTCCCCTCATGCTGATGTAACCATACAATGTAACGGAGGAGGGGTGGCTTGGGAGAAATTAGGGAGACAATCAATCAGGGAAATCCTGCTGGCATATGACTTGTTTTGGGATTCCCATAGGGTTTTCTATCTCTGCTGCTGCTCCCACTGTTCTTGAGATAAGAGGAAAAATCTCCCACAAAGTTTTTTTCTTTTCTTGAGATGGCAGTAGTAATGCAAAGAAATTAACTTTAAAATACCCATAGTCACCCATGATATGTTATGGTGATGATTATGTAACACTGAAGTTGTTGAATATGAAAATTGTGCTGCCTAGTTTCAATTTCTAGAATTGAAGCTGTGTTTGGCTTCACAATGATTGCAATAATTTCATTGGTTTCAAGGTGATAGAATTTTACAGCAGAGAAGGTGGCCCATTGTGCCTGCGTTGACTCTGAAAGAGCTATCCAGTTATTTCCATTCCCACTATTTCCCTAGTACCCTGCAATTTCTTTTCAAGTGTATACCCAGCTCTTTTTTAAAAGTTATTAAAAACCTGTTTCTGCCACCCTTTCAGGCAATGTATGCCAGATTGCAAACACCCAGTGTAAAATTAATTCTCGTTTCCCTATGTTACTTTCAACAAGTATCTTAAAACCTTGTTCTCTGGTTACCAATCCTGCTGCCAGTGGGAGCAATTTCTCCTTATTTACTCTCTTTATTTGCATTGTGATATAATCAATATAAGCTCCAGTTACTTAATGAAGAATAATATTGCTTTTGTTCAGAACTAAATATCAGCTTTTCTCTCATGGGGAAGCTCTTCATAAAGAAATTAGATTGTTTTCTCTCCATGTCTATTATGGGATGCTGCTAATCATCCGAGTCACTGAGCAGTATTCAGGAACTTTACATGTGGATAGATGCTTTATGAAGAAGACTCTAAGTTGGTGACAGATGTACTTAATGGATATTGACATATCAGATTTTTGTAATAAATGATTTTTGTTTCTTTTTGTCGCAAATGTTTACTATGCACATTCTTTCAAAATCAAACAAGACAGCAGACAAGAACAGTTGATTTATGACAGAGGAAATTGACCTGGAAATTTGACTAGCTATTAGACTGGGGAAGAAGAGGCTATAGTTCAAACGTACTAATTTATGAAGTATCCTGATATGTTTTAATTGTAAATTATTACTTGCTTTAAACAAGGCATTTTTGCAGAATGTGCTTTTTTTTTAATGGGAAGGGTATTCGAGACATTCTGCCAAAATTTGATGGATTGTGCAGTGAAATAAGGACTAAAATTTGTCACAGAGACAGTAAGTGTGAGGATCCAAGGATTGGATTAATGTTGCATGTCACACGGCCAAATCTTTCAGTATCTGTATTGTTGGAGACCTGATGTACTACCAAAGGTACATATTGGCAGTCTGATATGCTGACTTATGTGGGAATTGCCTGGCAAGCTTCAACTTCTGATGCACAATTCCCCTGCTCCTGGGACGCTTGGCAAATCTCTGAATTTGAATTGAAGTTGGAGACTTGGGACAATTCAATGTACGTACCTGAATAGTTAACCAGGAAATGCTAGACAGATTAAAACATAGTCTAATTTCTGGATAACTCCAGAATTGACTGCCTCAGTTGCTCATATTGATTCCCTGACCACCTGACTATCCCTCCTATTACCAGTTATGGGCGGCACAGTGGCAGTGTGGTTAGCACTATTGCTTCACAGTGCCAGAGACCTGGGTTCAATTCAGCCTTGTGTGATTGTACAAACTCCACACAGACATTCTCCAAGTCTCTGTATGGATTTTCTGCAGGTGTTCCAATTTCCTCCCACTGTTAAAGATGTGCAGGTATGGTTCATTGGCTATGCTTATTTGCCCCTTAGTGAAAAAAGATATGCAGATTAGAGGGATTAATGGGATAAAATGTAAGGTCATCGGCTGGGATGCTCTGTCAGATAGTTGGTGCAGATTTGATGGGCAGAATGATCCCCTTTTGCATTAAGGGTTAAATGATTCTAAAATTCTAACTACCATACAATCTGACCCAACTAGCCTTGGACCTGATTATTTATCAACCCAACCCACTCAACCAGATACCCATTTATTCATCCATGCATTAACACTCAAAGCTTAAAAATGCAAAGCTCATGCTGTAAAAAGGGGCTTTGTCCTATCTTACGCAGATTCCACACTGTGGGTGATGGAGTTCCCTGATGGATGATGTGCTCTGCGTTTCTGGAAATACTGGGCTTGAAATGTCTGAGAAGAAATCCAAAGCAAATGGAGAATTTGAGCGGAGCAGCAATTCAATGATCAGGAGACCTTGGACATAGTATTTATAGCACCGGAACAGGCCATTTTGCCTAACAGGTCCATGTTGGTATTTATGGCTCATATGAGCCCCCTCCCACCCTTCATCATCTAATCTATCAACATATTCTATTCTTTTCTCCCTCAAGTTTATCTAATTTTCTCTTAAATAGATATATATAATTGTATCAACTACTCCTTATGGTAGCGCATTTCACATTTTAGCTACTCCCTGGGCAAGATGTTTCTGTTAATTTCCCCTTTGGATTTATTAGTGACTAGTTCTGATCTCCGAACAAGTAAAACATCTTGCCTGATCACTATACAAATAATTGTAGGCAATTCAGATTTCAAAGTTGTTCTTTCCATTGCTGCTGCTTAGGGTGTCAAGTAAGGTAATCTCCTTCCACTTAAAAGAATTGGGATATTGGTCTATACTCTTCACAAATGTCTTTATGTCACCATATCATCAGGCCAACCTTATTGATGTGGAATGAGAACCAGTTTCATGTGAGATCAAGTCTGCAAGGGCAGAGGTCAGCTCTGTGGAATCACAGTGAACTTGGATGTAATTTTCTACCTATACACAATGTAGGGCTGCTACATTCTTCGATGTCTGACATGGAATTATAGGCTGCAGGGCACCCATTCTACTCTGGAAATTGGTCTCCATAAAGAAGTGTGAACAAGATAGTGACTAATTGAACACTCAGGATATACAACCATTCACATAATTTGCATTTCCTTTCAGTTTTTGGAACAGGCATGCACGTACTGAAAAATCCATTACTTAAACTGCATGAATCTCATGCTACGTGGAGAGTGGCACAGTGGTTAGCACTGCTGCTGCACAGCGCCAGGGTCCCGAGTTCGATTCCCATCTTGGGTCACTGTCTGTGCAGAGTCTGCAAGTTTTCCCTGCATGGGTTTCCTCTGGGGGCTCTGGTTTCCTCTCGGAGTCTGAAAGATGTGCTGGTTAGGTTAGGCAGTGGCCATGCAAAATTCTCCCTCAGTGTACCGGTGCCAGAGTGAGGCAACTAGGAGATTTTTCACTGCAACTTCATTGAAGCGTGAATGTAAACCTACTTGTATCACTAATAGATAAACCTGAAGTTTCAACAAAAATGCCATTTTCAAGTCAAAAACTGTTTATATTTGATTTTTTTTTCAAACATTTAAATTCACTTCAGTTTATAATTTTTTCTTCACCAACATCTCAGTAAAAAGGAAAATAAACCTTATTGTTATAAATCAGAAATAAAAACAGAAAATGCTAGATGCAATCAGCAGGTCAGATAGAGAAGAATAGACAAATCAAGGTTTTAAATGACAGACGCTTCATTACAACTAGAAAATAAACTTCCCAATGCATAAGAAAGGGAACAAAAGAGAGCGTCATATATATCTACATTTTATTTGAGTTGACATGGAGAGTTTATACACCTGAATTGTTCAGTTGCATGTGCCCTCTCTCCTCATACTGAGCATGTCCAGCCACTTCTGCTTTTGGTTTCCAAGAAGCACATTCTGAGTTGTAATTGGAGTTTTCCTGCATCTTTTTGGAATGGTGATGACACAGTCTCTTGATAAATTTTATCAGTCAGCCAGCTGATCAATTAAGACAAAATCTTATCTTTCCCCACCTGCTGTCCTCTTAGGTGACAGTGCTGTTGGACTTTCTCTGAAATGTGTCAGATTGCAGGTGCATTTATTCATTATTTTAAGTTTTTTCTTTTATTGATTGACAGGCAGTTTAACAGTGGAATTAAAATATTATCGAGGTAAATGCATGCAATGTCAATCAAAGGGCACTGCTCCTTTGAGCGCTTTTGGATCTTGACAGCATTTTGTATGAAGGCAGTTTGAAAATGCAGCAACTTGTACTGCCCTAGAATACTTTAGTCAGTACCTCGTCTCTGAGGCTGTGGCAATTACTTACTTGGTGGGCATGCCAAGGAATTTGATCTCCGGTTATTTGGTCGATATAACATACATTGGCACTGTGCCGATTTTACAGATGTATGACAGGCTCCAATGTGGTGCATTGTGCACACGTATTCAGCACCAGAAATGTACTACCTGTCATACTGGTAAAGATTCCTGTACCTGAAATATACATCTTCTGCAGGTACATATAAGTAAAACTTGTTTGTGATCTACTTCCCAAAATTGAGTTTCTCCAAATGCAGTGACACCAGGTCCACTGATCTCAGAATAGCCAAGTCAGTGAGCATCCTATTTGCCTCCAAAATGGTACATTTTTAAAAACAACTTTGCCAAATGGTGAACGGGGTGGGAATGGGGGGGCACAAGAGAACTGTAGATTTTGAGTGTTTTTATATGGTAAGTTAGTAAGTCTTTGGTATGATGCATTTGGATGAACAATTTGTTCTAACTATATTTTAAGCTTGCAACATAATGAAGGAGCATTTACTTCATCATTTGTAGTCATCAGTATTATCTAGTTGTGCCGTAACCAACAACAGAACATCAGCTGTTTTAGTTGGGTGTGGGGGGCGGTGTTGGTGGGCAGGCTAGAATATTCTTCTCTCTTTCAACAAAAGTAAAATACTGGATGTTGAAAAGTTGGAAAACACTCAGTAGGTCAGGCAGCAGCCATAGAGTCAGAGGTGATGTTTTAATTCACTGTCCTTCTATCAGGATATTTCTTTTCTTTATTTGATCTCCTGTCACATTTGTAGAATGCAGTCTCCATCATTATTGCTTTGAATGGGCAGTGGGAAGCAGCATAAGACTGATTTGAGACTACTCTTCACACCTGTATGGAGGACATTAGTGTCCACTGGGGGAATGGCTTCATATCCTCCTGTTTAGCACAGTTGCTACTTCAATGTCATTGTATTACTGCTAGTGTAACACAAAAATATTCATTCCAATTCTTTATTTCCATGGCTTGTTATTCCTGAAACAGGTTGCTAGTCTGCAGCCAGAGACTTACATACTTTGAGGAGTGCCACTTCACATCAAACGTGGCTGACCAGGAATCTCTCCTGCTCTTACCACCAGCCATTGGTGTGTTGGAAGGATTCTTGTTGGTTCTTACACAACTAGTTTGCTGTTATAAATGTACCTTCCATCAAGTCAAAAAGTGGGGTTAGACTCAAACCAGAGCTCCTGGCAGAGAAGTAGGGATGCTAGTCACTGTGCCACAAGACCTTCTCAGTGCAATAACATGAGTTAAAAATGGGTAACTTTCCAGTTTAATTTAATTTTAGCTGGTGAGATTTGCCATTTGGAGTTCTGTCTTTAGCTATGACTTTCAATTATGTTGTTAGATTTTCTCTTTGAATTCTGCAGGTTTGTTTTTATCTTCCATTACTACTTCACCACCAGCAAGTGCTTTGTTTTGCTGCAATCTTTGCTTTCCATTTATCACCTATTGAGAGTCCTTCTTGTTGTCATGGTATAAGACAAGTGGAGACTACTGTACTTTCCACTTTACTACTTATGTGATACAAGAAAATGCCTTGCATGTGTTAGTGTACTGATATTGAAGTTCATTTGTTTTAGAATGAATTATTTTAATGTTGACTAGCTTACTGCTGCTTAAAGATGCTGTTACAAGGCATAGAATTCTGTTGCAAATTCCTTTGACTTACATCAGGTGATGATGTCTGGAAAGTTGATCATCTGGATTGATCATTTGGTTGAGTTGTTCAGGGTTATTTGTCTAGCCGGTCTTTCAAACTAAGCATCATGTTGACTTAATTTGGAATATTCTTTGAATCAGAAGGTTGTGTGTTTAAGCCATAATATATAATCTCTGTAGACATGAGAGCTAACAGTGCATGTTGGAGTGAAAATTTTGGAATGAGATTTTAAAGACCATAGTGTCATTTGCTAGTTCTGGTCAGACTAAAAAAGTCATATGCACCCTTTGAACAGAGGCATTCTCATTCATATTAATCCCGTGATCAGCATTCGATTCAAGGGTGGTAAATGAAGGCGAGATTCAAATCAGCTGTAATATAATTAAATGGCAAAACACACTCATAGAGCTGAATGGTGTACACTTACTCTTGTTTTCCTACGTAGCATCATAAATATCTGTGATAAGCAGAAGTTGACCATCATGTTTGTCAACAAAAGAAAAGTAGTTAGAATTTAAAAAGTCATTCATTGACTGTGAAGTACTTTGAAAGGTTTCCTGAGGATGTGAAATCTATTATGTAAATAAGAGTTACTTCGTTCATTTTTAAAATGTTATTTGTGAAAACTTTGAATCTAAGAAAACAATTTCTTGATGCTAGTACAAACCTTTAGTGGGTTTATCAGCAGAAGATATTAAATTGCTTTACTTTATAAGATTATTAGCTGTAATCACACAAGTACCTCATAAAATGACACTATGCTATGACTAGATTGGATGTGATATGCTAATACAAACAGAGCCAGGTGGTGTGATTTACTATGCTGGCTAATTTTGCATGTATATCTAATTCCAAGCTAAGCTAACCTCTCTGGAATGCAATATCCAATAGCCTAGGCAAAACACTATACATTTGAAAGGCATTTATTTGCACGTATGTTATGAGGTATTGATTTAAAATTCAAAATTGCCTTCTCTGGATGGAACATGTCATTCATGTGCCTAACAGCAGACTCCCAAAGTAACTGTTCTTCTTGAAGCTTAGTAGTGGCAGGAAACTCAGTCAGTGCAAACTTGATGGGCTGAATGACCCCTTTTGCACAGTAGGATTCTACTATTTCTTTATCCCCTGAAGAGATCAAATATCCCAGTGACTCATGGGAGCTGCCAGCTTGTGACTGAGAAAGATGGGGAAGACTTATTCGGAAAGGGACCAAATACATCAGGAAACCTCATTGGGAGAATATTGGGAGAGATGAAGTTGATTCACTGGAAAGAATACAAACCTCAGCTACCCAACTTTTGATACATCATTTATCTCGTAAGTGGTAGAGTGTGCAGATTGCACATTGGATTCATCAATCATCAACCAGAGCCCATTGAATTGGAGTGGAAGCAAATCATCTCCAAGGGGACTGCCTAAGCATTGATTTAATGCATTAGACTATATACAGTCAGATAAAATGAGGAGTCCTTGTATGGAATTCTTCAGTATCCAACGTGATTTACCAACATAAAACAGACAAATCTGCCCCGCACCCTGATGGCTTGAAATCATGGTTAACAATTCTTCTCACACCTCTCCTGCCCACTCCCTCTGCAAATTCATCTCCTGGCAGAAACAAAAGAAGTAAAATTCCTGGGCCAATAAGAGAGAAATTATTCTAGAAAATTATTCTTTGACTCCCTTAGGTAATTGAAACCAATTCTGCTGCAATCTCTGCCCCAGTAAGCTCCTATTGAACATGGTCAGAAAGTCACCACCATCAAAATAACAACTATGTATGCCAGAGGCTTACAATTCACAATATTTCTCTTCCTGCTGCTGAATTAGAGTATATGTATGAAATTTGTTATATAGATATTGATGAATACATTAAAAATTCACTTTTTAAAGAAATCCTGCAATGTTCTTGTGCCTTGACCTGAAACCTGGTTTCCTTCTCCGCAATACAGTATTGCTACTCGATGTGCAGAGAGATGCGCATCAGAGGAATGACAAGTGATAATAGGGTCACAACATGCCAATCTTTCTTCACCTTCATAGTTTGAGAATTCAGCTGAACTCTTTGATTGAATTCTTGTCTTATAATGTACTCTTAGCCTTCCAGCCTTTAAATGTTTTGTTAACAGAACAAATGGAAATCTTCACCAAATATATCAACACAATTAAAATACAGTGTAATCACTTTGGACACATGGCATTCAGGTGTTTGCTAATCCCCATGCTCCCATGTGAGAGTCAAGAGGCCCGTGTTTCGAGCTAATTGTATTTTCTTCCAGTGAACACTGAAACCTGTTTGAGTTTCAGTACCCCATAAGATCAGATGGAGCCAACATAGTTGTATGAAAATTAAATTGTATTTGACACAGTTATTAATTTATTTTGAGAATGGAACAAGAAGGGTAGAGAAAGGGGAATCAGTAGATGTAGAGTTCTTAGATTTCTGAAGAGCATGTGATGAATGCCACACAAAAGATAAGAGTTGGGAATAATAGATTAACATCACTGCAGATTAGGTTAATGGACAGAATGCAAAGAGTAGGAATGAAGAAGCCATTGTCAACGTAGGCTGTATGTAGTGGAATGCTGCAAAGAGCAGCATTGGAATCTGTTATTTACACTCGGCCTTTTTATTTAAATCATTAATATAGGCTATATGTGTTGGGTAAGTCAGCTGTGAAGAGAATTCAGACTGCAAAGAGTTTAATTGAGCAACAAGGTTGCAGAAAAGCAGAATAATTTTAAAAGTACAAAATTTTTAAATGTTGATGTTTGGACTTTGTTTATTTGTACAGAGAGTCTGAAGTCAACATGCAGGTACAACAAGCAATTAGAAAGACAGCTGAAATGTTGGCCGTTATCACAAGGAGATTGGATTACAAGATTAACAAAGTTTTCCTACAATTGTATAAGGTTTTGATGAGATCACCAACTATAGTGAACTATGCAGAATATTGATTTCCATATTTAAGAAGACAATGCCTATCTTGGAACGGTGACAATGAAGGATAACTTAGTTCTAGGATAACAATCCTGACAGTGCAGAAGGGGGCCATTCAGCCCATCGAGTCTGCACTGACTACAATCCCATCCAGGTTCTGTTCCCATAACCCTGACACGGGGGTCAATTTTTTACCATGACCAATTAACCTAATCCGCAGATCTTTGGACTGTGGGAGGAAACTGGTGCTCCCAGAGCAGCTCTGGACGCAGTTAAGGAGATGTGCTTTTGTGTCCATTCAAATCAAACCGATGGTTATATTTTATAAGAAAGTCCCTTTATGAAGCATCATTCATACCTTCAGAATGTCCCAATGCATTTTATAGTCAGTGTTGTAGCATAGGAAACAGAGCAATTAAGGTGTGCACACTGTCAGGATCTCAAATAGTAATGTAACAATGAACATGTAATCTGCTTTAGGCTTGTTAGTTAAGACATGGGGAGAATATGTAAACTTCACACAGACAGTGACCTGAGGCCAGAATTGAACCCTGGTTGCTGGCATAGTGAGGCAGCAGTGCTAACCCCATGCCACTGTGCTGCCCCATTGCGAGAGACTGAGAAAATTGGGCCTCTGGAATTTAGAAGAATAAAAGGTGATTTTGTTGAAATATACAAGACTCTGAAGGGGTTTGACAGCATAGATGGAGGGGTTTAATCCCTCCTCCTCCTTTCTGGAGAATCTAGAATACGCGGGCACAGCCTCAGGATAAGGGGTCAATGATCACTTAGAGCTGAGATGAGCAATTTCTTCACCAGAGGATTGTGAATCTTTAAATCGCCTACCCAAGAGGATTGTGAATACATAATCAACAGATTTTTGGTATCTTAGACATCAAGGGATATAGAACTTTAGAACATAGAACATTACAGCGCAGTACAGGCCCTTCAGCCCTCGATGTTGCACTGACCAATGGAACCAATCATATGACCCTCTAACCTAAACTATTCCAATGCTATCCATATGCCTATCAGCTGACCATTTAAACACCCTTAAACTTGGCGAGTCCACAATTGCTGCAGGCAGGGCATTCCATGTCCTTACTGCCCTCAGTAAAGAAAGAAACTTCAGAAATGATACAACACAAGAAAGAGCCATTCAGCTCATCTTGTCCATGCTGATCCACAAACACCCAGGTGCCATTGGTAACCCTATCTTGCTGCACACCACCTATAACCCTGCAGTTATAGGTGATACCTGTAACCTGAACAGTGTCTCTCCCTCCACTACCAACTCGGGCAGTGAATTTTAGACACTCAGAATATGGGGAATGGAAAAGAAAGTGGAGTTGAGGCAGAGCATATTGAATAGCAGAGCAGAGTTGTGGGGTCTTGTATGGTCTACTTCTCCAATTTTTTTATTCTTGTCTTTAAATAATAAAACATAGCAGCATTTTAAAAAAAGAGCAGAAGATCATTTGACCTGCACGCCTACTCTGCCATTCAGTATGATCGTGGTTGATTTTCTGCTTCTAATCATTTTCCTGCATGCTCTTCAGTCATTTGGAAAACAAGAGGTACAGGCCAGAATTCTCCAGCTGTTCACAGCCCATCACTACTGCCAAGGTGCACAGAGAACGTGGTGCTCAGCTAAATCTCCGTTCACCTCAGCAGGATAGGAGAATCCTGCTGGCATGAATTGGAAGAGAATCCTGCCTGTAGATTACAATCCATTTTGCTAGCCTGAATCCCCACTCTTTTGCTTCGTGACTGACATTAGAACAAAATTCACAACTTCCATTGCATGCAGGAAAATTTAAAATGATTATCACAAGTATGATTGAAAGCACTTTGAAATAGGAACCTTGTCCAGTAATGAAGCTGAGACTGCCTTATGAGAAAAAGCAGCTTCTCAATGTTAGTCACCCCGCCTTCCGCCTTCGAATTCTAATGAATTTGGTGCAATTCAGCCTGACACCAGTTCTGTATGTTAGGAATTAATATTGGAAATGCATTTCATCTCATTTCACTGTCTTTTAAAATAGTTACATAAATAACTCATGTAATGGAGTTGATTAATAAACTGGCTTGGAGCCAGGCCCATAGCACAGATGCACAAATGCAAGTGCCATATTTAGAGGAAATCCAATTAATTTAGCCACTCTCAGACCCATGAATCTCAGAATTTTACACCTTGGTGCCTGCTTTGTATCAGTGAGCTGGACTTCTTAATTAGATATCTTTTTTTAAACACAATGTGACCACAATTACTGCACAAGGAGCTGTGTGCAGTTATTCTCTTGTGCCTCAATGGGTTTATGGTATGTGTCATACCAACAAGTTTTCATGCACTCTGCACTGATAGTTGTAGCCAGGGATGCAGTCTCAAAAACATCACAAGCAAATTCAAATCCTGGTTTGCCTATCCAATTGCTTTCCAGGAACCCTCAAGAGAAATGTACTTGCAGTCTGCGCTGAACAATGAGTGATCTAATATTACACATTTTGCACCACTGACAAAGACTAATCTGCAGCCTGCTGTCTCACAGGATACACTGAATTGAGCTCTAATCGGCTTTTTCAGATAATCGTAAAAGATTGCAGGATTATAAAATATTCCAATGCAGTACTGCAGGAATGCTGCACTGCTAGAAGCACCATCTTTCAGATTATGTCCGCCTGCTTGAGTGGATGTGAAAGATCTTATAGCATGACTTCAAAGATGAGTAGGAAAGTTATCCCCAGTTTCCTGGACAATATTTATCCCTCAATCAACTTCATAAAAGTAGACTCTAATTGTCATGTGACTTTATTTTCAAGGAAGATCAGAGGAATTCTGGACAATATTTATGTTCCAATCGACATCATTTAAATAGATTATCTGGCAGTTTATCTCTTTGTTATTTGTAGAATTTTGCTAGCTGCCAAGTTTCTGCAACACATCCACCTTTGGAGGTACAGATATAGTTGTGAAGTGCTTTAGAGCTATGTAAAGGGTGGCATGGTTAGCACTGCTGCCTCACAGTGCCAGGGACCCGGATTCGATTCCCAGCATGGGCCATTGTCTGTGCAAAGTTTGAACATTCTCCCTGTGTCTGCATGGGTTTCCTCTAGATCCTCCGGTTTTCTCCCATAGTCTAAAAGATGTGTTAGTTAGATACGTTGGCTATGCTAAATTCTCCGATTAGGGGATTTTCATAGTAACTTCATTGCAGTGTTAATGTCAGCCTACTTGTGATACTAATAAAATCAACATTAAATTTTAGACATCAATGTCAATAATGCAAGTTTATTCATTTATTCTATTGAGTACTATATAGTGTTAAAATAATTTGCAAGAGTTCATTTGTATACAAGTAGCTCCACATATATGATACATAAGGACTTGAAAGCTTGTCTTTTGGATGGTAGTTAAACTGAAACCCTCTTCAACCTGTTCAGGTCAGCAAAAATAATTCTATGGAACAATTTGAAGAAGAGCTGAGCCTCATGGTATCTTGCAAAGATTCTTTTCCCAATCAAGACCTTGAGAACAAATTAATTATATCTAGATCTGTGTTCATAAAGGATGCTATGCTTTGACCATGTAACACTGGTTACTCTGCTTCAAAATAGTTAATGCTTTAACAACATGATAGAAATGCAGATTACTTCCCAAATGTGAGGCAGGTGAAATGAATTTGCATCCCATCTTTGGCTTGAAAGTGCACCATTAGAGTTTACCCAAATAGATAACCAGCTACAAATTGAAGCTGTCTTCAGGCAAGATCTTTTCACACTTTTAAAAGCAAGACTATGGAAGTGAGAAATAATTATACCATCCTAGTCCTGGAAGATGTAACAAGAAAGCAGTGTTGTATTTTGGACAACTAAAATCAAAATGGCTCAAGATTCAGGTGAAGAAGGCCCCATGTTGTGATCTATCAATGGTGAGACAATACATGCTGAAGGTCAGGTAGATCTGTTGAAAAATAGGCAAGTAGTATTATCATCCAATGGAAAATACTGTTTGAACCTCTTGGTTGCAATTCACTGAAGGAAATACAAGTTCTACTTCTTTGTAAACTATCTTTATTTATTTGATCCAACTTCACGTACAATTCTCCTCTACCACCCAGTGCCACCTGTAGCCTCTTTTAGAATCTTTTAGTGATTTTCTATTAAATAATTGACACTTAATTGGAAAGTCTGTTAACCCATTCCTAACAAATACAATTTACCAGCGTTCACCAGGATGTCCATGGCATTACTTTCTCTGGCTGTAATTTGTATGGGTTGGAAGAATAGTAATAGCATGACAGATTGCTCTGATCAAGGTTAAATAATCCTTCTCCTGATTGATTGAAAATTGGTTTCATTGTTTTTTTTCCCTACAAACAATCAGAAGACTGATTAGTTGATGAGTGGTTGTTGACAATGTTCAGAAAATGAATGGTTGTTTAGCAGAGGAAAAGAAGGTAGAGACAGTTTGAAAGGAGAGGAGGAACTGATTTAAATCCTATTGACCTAGTGCTAACTGGGAAGGTTGATGGTTAAAATTACTTGGGCTGCTTGACTGCTGGAAGACTGCCAGGGATGTGCTGATAATGAGTTATAAAGCGAGTTATGCTCGTGAAAGCTGTCTCTCTTGCTGTATCTTTCCACCGTAACCCTTGGGCTACGCATCTCATGTTTTCCTATAGGTGTACGGAGATTATATTACTGTAGCTGATGAACTGGAGCTGTTTTCTGTTTTCCTTACATTTTATATTTTGCTACTAGCCTGTTTGTCTGTGAGAATATGATAGTATGTATTTATAAGGGAAAGATAAAGTCATGAATAGACAAAACACACTCGGGCATGGGGCCAACTGAAGCTGTACTGTGTATAAATGTACATACGTGCGTATGAAATAGGAGCAGAAGTAGACCATTCAGGCTCTTAAACTTGCTCTGCCATTCATGATCATGGCTGATCTAATATTAATCTTGACTTCTCAATCCTGCCAACCTCCAATAATACACCCATTTGCTTATCAAGAATCCATTTACTTTTGCCTGAAAGATATTCAAAGATGCCTAGACCACCTTTTGAGAAACAAAATTCTGAAGTATCATATATCTGAGAATGTTCTTTTCTCATCTTTTTCTGCCCATTTTTAAGCAATAAGCACTTGGTCTACATTCTCCTCCAAGAAGAAACATCCTTTCCAGGTTCATCCTGTCAAGTTGACTCAAAATCTCATATTTCAATCAAGTTGCCTCTTATTTTTCTAAACTCCATCCTAGCCTGTCCAGCCTTTCCTCACAAGACTAGCCACCCATTCCAGGTATCATTCCAGTAAATCTCTGAACTGTTTCCAAAACACTTACTTCACTCCTTAATAGATGCATTAGTAGTAATCTTTCAAGAATCCTTAAATTCTGGAAAACTGCCAATGCTAACTCTTATTCAAAGAGGGAGGGAGACAAAAGAAAGGCAACTGTAGGCCACTTAGCTTAACATCTGCCAATAGATAAATGCTAGGGTCCATTATAAAGAATATAAGAGAGCATTTAGAAATACATGATATAATTGAGTGAATCAGTATGGTTTCATGAAGGGGAAATCATACTTGACAGATTTATTCCAATTCTGTGAGGTGGTACCAAGCAGGATAGATAAAGAGGAAGCAGTAGTTACAATATACTTAAATCTCCAAAAATATGATCAACAAGATAAGAGCCAATGGAGTAGGAGTCAGTATATTTGCAAGGATAGGACATTGGTTAACAGATAGAAGTCAAAGAGTTAAGAAGAGAAATATCTGAATGTCAACTTGTAATAAGTGGAGTGTCACAGGAATCAGTGCTCGAACCATATTTGTTTACAATATATATTAATGACTTGGATGAGGGAAGTGAACATACTATTGCCAAGCATGCAGATGATACAAAAGTAGGTCAGAAAGCAAGAAATGAGGATGGTACAGTCTCTGGAGAAATATGGACAGGTTATATACATGGACAAAAACTTGGCAGGTGGAATATTATACAGGAAAATGTGAAACTATGCACTTTGGTGGGAAGAACAAAGAAGCTGAATTTTATTTAAATAGAGAAAGCTGCAGCTCAGAGGGCTTTGTGGAGTTGTTGTGCACAAATCACAAAGTTAGTATGCAAGTTTGGCAGGTGACAGGAAAGGCAAATGGAATGTTCTGCTTTATTTCAAAGGGAATGGAGTATAAAAATAGGGAATTTTTGCTAAAACTATACAGGCACTCGTTAGACTACACTTGGAATACTGTGACCAGTTTTTGATCCCCTTGTATAAAGAAAGATATACTAACATTGGAGATAGTCCAGAGAAGGTTCCCTAGGTTTAACCCAGGAATGAAGGGACTTTCTGATGAGAAGTACTTGAGTTGATTGGAATTGTAATCATTTGGAGTTTAGAAAACTAAGAAGCAACTATATTGAGATGTATAAGATTCTCAAGGGACTTGACAGGGTCAGTTATTTCCCCTTATTGAAGAGTTTAGGACCAGGCAGCATAGCATAATCTCCGTAGCCACCTCCTGAGGGTAGTGAATCTGTGGGATTATTTACCACAGTGAGTTGTAGAGGCTGGGTCATCAAGTATGTTCAAGACTGAGATAGCTTTAATCAATAAGGGAATGAAGGGTTATGAGTAAAGTTGGGAAAGTGGAATGAAGTATTATTACATTAAATTAGTCATGATCTCATTGATGAAGTAAAATTGATGGGCTGAATTTGCTTTAATCAGAACTTTTGGAACAGAACTATTTGCCTGAAAGCTACAAAGATGTGTTCTAATTTAACTAATAGCACCCTACTGAAGAGGGAATTGCTTTGAATCGAGCTAAAGTAAGTTTAGAAATCAATTTGGTGTAATTGTATTGGAGAAGTAATAATTATTTAGCTAAGAGATTGTCCTGATTGATGAGGATATGCACCTATTGTATTTTTTTGAATTGCCCCTATTAAGAAACACAAGTGATAGTTATTTATCTAAATCACAGTATTGCTATTGATTTTGCTACAGGGTTCACTAAATATTTTTTCACTCAAATTCCTCCAGTCTCATATCTACACTGTTCACCTTGTTAACTGTTGGCAAAGAGAGGATAGTAATGCCACTCTTTGCTAAAAAGCCAGTATAATTGGATTGGATAAAGACTCAGTGAAGTAATTATTTCGTTTAAGCAAAGGACCTTGCTTCAAATGCAGTGATGTGATGTTAGTGTACCTATAAGAATTAAAATAAAACGTTCTCTGTAGCTCTTAGCTCTCATTGTGGCACTGAGTTGTCTACTAGGAGCCCTTTAATTCCTTCTTAAATAGTTTTAAATGGGGGTTAGAACAAAGAACAAAGAACAACACAGCACCGGAAACAGGCCCTTCGGCCCAACGAGCCCGTGCTGCCGTCCTAACGCCTTAATGACATATTGGGTAACAAATTGGTCCCTATCAGCCTAAGAGCACATTTTTGGGATGTGGGAGGAAACCGGAGCACCTGGAGGAAACCCTCGGGGAGAATGTGCAAACTCCCGCAGACACAGGCCCAAATCCATGTGTCTGCACAGCAACAGCGATAGTCCCTGAGCTGTCATGGTGCCCATCAGATGGTCCAGTTTAAGCATACACTAACGACGTGAAGCACTAGGCCACTCCTGAAGCAACATCCAAGAGCAGCTCTTGCACGACCTGCTGCATGCATGCCCTTGGTCAACAAGGTGGACCGAACATCCTGTGGAAACAAATAGGATATTTAAACAGTCCTCCTATATCCCTCTATCTGCAGACTGCTCATGTGGCTGTCCAAGAGACCCTTAAACAACCCTAGCATGCCTGCTCCCACCACCTTACTTGGTAGTGCATTCCACATCCCCACTACTCTTTGTGTGGAAAAACTGCCCTCTAATATTCGTCTTATACATAGCCCCCCTCACCCTAAGGCTGTGACCCCTCGTTCTATCCTTTTCTAATGGTGGAAAAAGCTTACCACCATTTACTCTATCATTGTTGTTTATTTTTACTTTGGAAATTAGTTTTATGACCCTGCATTGTTAGGAGGAAGAATGTTTGCAGGCTAGGTGATAGGAGTTTTTTAATTTTCAGTTCTGAGCTGCAGGTTTTAGTTCTAGAAGGGAGTGGACATTAGAAGGAAAGCAGTATGTTTTTCTCTGGTTTTGGAAAATTCTGCTGTTTAGATGAAAGCCTTTCTAGAGTAAAAAATCTGCTGTTGGTGGCTTGACTAGAGAGTCTCTCTGGTGTTCTGGGAAGCTGGTTTGACTTTGTGTTTCAACAGAACTGCAGCATTCATCCAAAGGACTCAGTTCCAGTATTGCGTGAGCATTAGCCTTTACCATGTTAAACCTGTGGAAAGGGCTTTTGTCTAAAAGAAGTTTTGGTTTTGATTGGAACATCTTAGATATATTTGTTAAGGGTTATACATTATTGTGGTTGTTTTGTTTTTGTTTATAATTGATAAAAGCTGTTGCTAATTTTCTTTTCAAACGTTAACTATATTCTTAAATAAACTTTGTTCGATAAAAGCTGCCTAGTGGGCTGTTTGACTTATACTTGAGGTGAACCCCATATCATGCTTATCCTAGCCAAATTCAAAGTTCAGAATTTATAATCCATCATAAAACATTGTGGAGTTTCTGACCTAAACTATAATGAAAATATTCAATGTGGGTATTGATTGACAGTAAATGCAGCTACCAAAGAATGCTGAAGATATCCCTAAAGCTTCTATATTTATTTGATTGACTCGAGGTGATTGAATTTGAACAGTGAGCCATTGATCCAAGCCAAGGTATCAGGAAAAGATACCAGATAGAGATCAATTACTTCTTCAAATGTTTGAACAAAATCTTTTGCTATATTTGTAGCTATTTGAGACTTCTTCAGTTATCATGTTAACTCCGGACTTCTATTCTCTGTATTTAAGGAATCTGCATTCATATATGTGGTCTGCCATATAAGTCCAGTCCACATTTTATTAGGGTTGGTGCCTGCAAGCTTTCATTTCCACTGTTTTTTGATTGTTTATTCAAGGTCTATGGCTGCATGTTACCAGGCCAGGATACAACTAATGTGCATGTTCATTCCTAGTAGCTGGGCTGTTGGAACTAGGGTTCTTGTGGGGGGAGGGGGGGGGGAGTCAGCTGTGTGACATTGTGTTTTTTAATTGAAGAATGATGATCAGTGCCAGTGAAACCTGAACTTAAACCAGCTTCTTGCAGTGGAGAATGTTCTATAGTTGTTTCTGGAGAATGAGGGATGTGGGTATTAACTTTAGTCCCACATCCAGGCAAATATGTTTGATGCCTGTGGGATCCTTCAACAGTTAATGTAGAAATGTACAGATATCAGTTGTAATGAACCTCATGTATAACTTTCTCACTCTGTCCTAGTAAATACTCATTTATATTTGGAGAGTTGAAGTGTTGTAGCCTTATTTTGAGATCCAAGTGTTGTAAGTTAATTGCCGCAGTTTGCACTTTGCTCCTTTTGTACTGACTTGATCTGTAGATTATAGCTTAAGTCAGGCAAATACAAGGATGATTATTAAGCCATTATACAAAGACTAGATTTTATTCTAAGTGGTTTTGTAATAATTCCAGTGTGAAGAATTGACAAAAGCCAGGATAATCTGCAACAGTACAACATGACTCGTGTGTAGATGATCGCACTTCAGTTCAGAAGGATTGGTGGGCTCATTTACAGGAGTGCACTAAGCATGAAAAGAATTATATCCCAGAAACTGAAAATCAGGAGAGAACGAGAAAAGTACTGAAGATCTTCATCTTTGCTGATGAACAATACATTGCTTTTCCAAATTTTGAAGAAATAATGGAAAGGAAATAAGTGTTGGCTTGACTTGCACTTTTGTTTATTGATTTTATGTTTAGTTGCATGTCTAACATGTCTGGGCAGTACGTGTTTGAATTATTGTTTCATTTGAACTGCTTCCTGACCAGCCATGACTTTCCAACTTAAAAAATGGTTCAGTGGAAAGTTTTGTTTCCCACTATTTGCATTGAAGGTTATGATTGATAACTCAGTGTTTTTGAAGTTACTTGTCTTCATCTTGAGCACTTGACATTTCTGCAAATCCTACCACAGTCCTACATCTTTTTGGTAAAAGTTGCTTAAGCTTCTGTGGAAAGTTTATTGCATTTGCATTTTTGTCATTTGTCCTCAAGCATATTTAACAAAACTCTTAAGTTCTAGTGTCAGATATAACAGTCAACATGTTTGTACTGCAGATCAGCTTGTTGTTGCCTCCTGTGTACGTATGTGATGTCTTACATTACACCAAGCACAGCAGCTGTGTACCTGCCAGGTGTCCTTCCCTCTGGGTGCTGCTTCAGAGCAAATAAGTCAGTTTTAGAGAGCTGCTTTCATGGCTCAGGACAATTTGATTAGCATTAGACAAAATGTGTGTTATTTTGTTGCATGCTGATTCTGCTTTACTAATGTGTTCAATTCTACAAAGGTACCCTTTGGGAATTTGGAATGGGACCATTAACTGTTTTAGTTGTATATATGTGGGACCATTTTCTGCATTGGAAAAATTTCCAATAACCGTATCTATTACCGTTTAACGTGTCCATGATCAAAGACTGCATACTATTGTTTGCTGTTTGTTTTCTAATATCTATGTTAATTTTTAATTATGGGATGGTATTAAGCTAGGGTGGAGAGAAATGGTAAGAAATAAAACTACTGCAGAAAGAAAGTAAGGAGTGAATCGTAAGACAATGTGGGGAGTTCCAATCAGATGTTTGGTTAATCTAAATTAATTCTGTGGTCATTTTAACAGTCGTAAGTATTCCAGCGCAGGCCTGAAGACATTTACATTGTTTCATGTTTGGTCTCACTATATTTTGTTCTATTAACTACAGTCATTGCACCTCAAAGTAATTTCTTGTGTATGATGTGCTTTGAGACATGTGAGATTGCTTCACGTGCCCTGTAAATATTCATATTTTTCATTCGTTGCTGTCTTACCTTTGAGTTAGACCATAAGTTATAGGAGCAGAAGGAGGCCATTTGGCCCATCAAATTTGCTCCATCGTTCAATCATGACCCACCTTTTCTCCATAATTAAACAGTTGTTTCTTTCACTGGCTGCCTGTAACAATTTATACGCTACCAATTATTTTGTACATGAGCACAAGAAAATGTTCAGACCCATGTCTCTTAAGTTCTAAGACTTGTGCCCTCAAGCATGCCGTGACTGGGAGTAGCATACCAGGATGAATAATGACATTTTCCATAATGTCTGCTGCAGGATTTGAACAGATGGACCTCAATTCACTACTAGCCACTCCAAAAGGCAGAGGCCATCTTGCTGTCAAAATTTATTATTCAAGCTGAAAGTAATAATCAGATTTATTTTCCAGGTTTGTAATTGATTCTCCAAATAAGATAAACAAAATCAAGCCCTTGACTTAAACAATACTTGCATTTATAGTGAAAACAATATTTCTTGAAGTTCCTTTCTTTAAAATGAGCCTTTAAAGGACCCAATAATGGACATGTTGACCCAGTCACAACTATCATGTTTCAAAATAAGTGGCTAAAGCAAGGGAGCTGCAAGACAATGACACTGGACTTGTCACATCAGAGATCAAAGTAATCCTTTCATATTAGGCCCATTTTTTTTTTAAGGTGGACATCTCACTGATCCTTAATGCCCATTGTGGATCAGTAAAGTTTGTTTGAATCAAGAGTTGCAAAACTTGACAGAACTTCTCATGCAATTAACAATGTAATGATTCCCTCCACTTCTGTCTTTGCTTGATAGCTGCCCCAAAAATGAATGTTAGCGAATTGTTTTATCTTGGGCACCTGGGCACAGAAATTATTTTCAGATGCAACTTAAATAGTATTGCTTTAAATGCACAGTACACTGACCAGTTTAAAATTTTACTTAGAAAATGTACTTTTTTTATTGTTTTGATTCCTGTTGTGACCACAGTGGATATTACACTGAGCAAACCAGATTTCAGAGAGAAACCTGCCTTACTGATCATATTTTGAAAATGAGGAGGAAACACTATTGACCTAAAAGTATAGAACTCCTCATCTGAACTTTATTGCATTCAATCCCTTGATTTTCTTTTCCTCTTTTACTGCATTTCTGTTTCTACTCCATCCAATTTCCAGACTTATTGCTAATTTTTTAAGACTTCTAATTCATCTTGCTATTCAAGCTTTCTTATCCCAACTTAAATGCAAAATTGTGGCTGGTTATTCAGTTCAGTGCTGCATTGTCAAAGATATCATCTTTGAGAAGATGTTAAATGGATTCCTCTCTGCTTGTTTAGATGAATGTGAAATAAAGTTACAATAGGATTATGTTGGGGTTGATATTCCAGAAGTATCTGTCAAAATAGCCGTAGGCAGTCATTTCTGTTTCTCTTGGCAATGCCTGAGAGAATTTTTCTTATAGATAGATACATCTGGTGCAAAATCTCTCCCATCACAAGAAATTAAGAGTGTTCTTCATGATGTTCTACGTATTAATGCTGTTATACACTCATATCAAACTGTTACTGCAGTTTATTAATGGTTAACAGAATATGTGTGGACACGGTAGCTGTACTTTCTGTTTTATGATCTTTGCCTCTTCCAATTTCCTCTTTAGTGAATAACTGCACGCTGGTAGCCTGATCCACCAGTCAGTTTGTGGTAACCAGTTCCTTAGCATTACTACTCCAAAGCTCTGTCAGTCATGACAGACATTGAACATTAATGTTTTAAAACTCCCATAGTGACTTATGTGAAATTGTAACAGACGCTGAAATTCGCAGTAGCTCTTTTTGATTGATTTGTGAGAATGCTATGGAAAGGAATTCACCTGCTGTCTTTGTCAAGGACCACAAGCTCCCAGTTACAGTGTACAAAAAGATTACAGCTCGGTTCATACTGTTCAGTGTAAAAGCCTTGTTTGCATAGATTGATGTCTGATGTGAAACCTTGACAGGCAGAGGTATTCTACCATGCAGTTGTAGTTAAATTGATCTTGGATAAAATAAGAACCCAGATATGGGGATTTTTTTTTTTCATGATACAGTAATGCAGAACATTAAAAGGAAGAGTATGCATGATATATTTTTGACCATTTACTCCTTGATTGCAAAGTTGATGTTGATTTTGATATATGCTGGGGCAAATGTAGTGGTTGAAAGAAGAAAGATAATACATTCCCAGATATTTTGTTGTATATCGATACTATTTCATTAATGAGTCGATTGAAGTACATTTTTTGGCAGCCTTTTTACCAGGGGAGGAAAATTCAATTCAGATTATTTCAAAATAGCCAAAATCTGGTTCTATTGGAATTTCACTTTTGAAATACAAAACTTTTGATCTTGTTGAGCACTCTGTCCTAAGTTTTCACGCCATGGCAAAATGTTCTGTGAAGTATCCAGTTAATCTTCAGAGTCAATGATGGACTTTGAGAGTTCACTTACCCTCTGACCTCCACATTCAGCAACAGCTAGTTGCTTTCCACAGATGTTATTTTCAAGACCCCCATCGTCACAGAAGTCATCACATACCATTGGATGTTTGTCCATTTCAATTGTTGGTAGGACTGTGGGGAAAGAAATGATCATTATCTTAAAGCTGGCTATAGGTTAAATGTTTGCATACTGTCTTGATATCTGTGCTGTTAGGAAGTCTTTTCTTTTTTGAGAAGAGACTGGAAGAAATACTATAAGGACGCTTCTCAGCATAATTCATACTTTGTGTTATACACTTATTTACAAAGGTAGTTTTGGCCAATATCTTTTTAGAAAGATGATCTGTTTTGAAGAGAGGGCTTAGGTTTTAAAGGGAAAAAAAACATGCCTTTGGTTAGCATTTGCCATTGGCTATCAAGTGATTTTGAATATAGTGAAGTACTTTTATAGTCACTCCTGTAATGTAGGGCAATATTGCAGCCACTTTGTGCTCAACATGGTCTCACAAACGACATGAGAAGTGACTGGTTAATCTATTATACTGATGCCTGTTAATGAATACATTTTGGCTAGGTGAATATTTTCCTGACCTCCTTCTATTCGTTTCACGTGATCTTTCATATTCGCCTGAGCAGGCAGATGTTATCTTTGCTAAATGTGTTGGCCGAAAATCAGCACCTACAACAATGCAGTACTCCCTCAGCACTGCCTCTTTGGAGTCTTTAGATTGCCTCTTGAATCCACAACCTAGATTCAAAGGTCAGTGCTGCCAGCTATCTGCAGCACCTTGTAACAACACAGCAAGTTAACAGTATGTTTGATGTCTGGTTGAACACAGGACTGTATCTGCTCAGTGCATGGGACCAGCACTAATTAATTATGTATATTATACCACAAGATTCCATTGTAACTCTATACATGGCTGTCAAATCCTTTATGTAATTGTATTTATTTCTCAGGCCGACGGAATAAAGCACTGTGCTGATTTAGGACTCTGAATTATTGACTCATGAAATGCTACGTAGATTCTGTCACAGTGGTAGTCATGCTGTCTGTCATTGATTCACTCCTGTTCTCGGAAGGGAGAGGTAGCGAATCCTATGTTAGAAGCACAATAGACATCAAATAGCTTTGTGTAACATGATATGTTTGTGTTGCTGCATGGGTCTCTCTCTTGTAAAGTGCTGAATGCTCCATGTTGCTGATACGAAGTCAATTTAGCCCCCCAGCTGAAGCTGTTGTTCAACATGGCAATGATTTTTCCCCTCCAGTGAGCTAATGTGATCAGTATATACCGATTGCTTGTTTTTTTTTCATGTTGCTCTGTTCGTGATACTAAGGGAAAATAAATGGCTTCAAATTTTCTTGCTTCAAATTTCGGATTCTGTTTGTTTCTTGTAAAAATCCATGGCGATTTTATTGAGGCTTCATTAGAGTGGAGAGAAAGCAAGATTTTACTTTTCTTTTACTTATTCCTCACTGGATACTGGGAGGTGGGCTGTTTAGAATTATCTGTGATGCTAGATGTTTTTCGCCCTGCCTGAGCTACCACTCAGATATTGTCTGCATTTGTTTGAAGCATGGACCTGCTTGTATCAGCCCCCGTGATTTCTAAATCTTTTGAAATCTTCAGTCAAATTTCTTTCTCAGAGTTGAGATTTACTGTATATTTGCGGTATTCTGTGAGCAACTGAAGTAAAAAGTATTAAGTTTTATTGCTATTTATTAGTCACAAGTAAGACTTACATTAACACTGCAATAAAGTTACTGTGAAAATCCCCTAGTTGCCACACTTCAGCTCCTGTTCAGGTCAATGCACCTAACCAGCACATCTTTCAGACTGTGGGAGGAAACTGGAGCACCCATAGGAAACCCACAAAGACACAGGAAGAACATGCAAATGCCACATAAACAGTGACCCAAAGTGGGAATTGAACCTGGGTCCCTGGCACTGAGGCAGCAGTGCTAACCACTGTGCCACCATGCTGCCCCCTGCGCGCGCACAGACAGACACACACATAGCAGAATTTAGCATCTAAAGAGTATGTAGTTTCTTTACTCACCAGAACAATGAGATTTATTATTCAAAGATCTTTGGTTTTAGACTGTAAAAACAACAACTTGCATTTATATTGGGCTTCCTACTTAAAAGAGGTAGGAGAGTTGAGGTTTAAGAAGGAAATTTCAGGAGCTTTAGGATCCAGACAGCTGAAGATATGACTACAATTGGTATTGCCATTGTTTCTCCAATGAAACTGACATCAACTTAGGGAGTATAATGCAGAAAAGCAAAAGTTGCAATTGATTGTGCACTTTTACAGAAGGTGTGCTGTTGAAATTTTCCTCAGAGTACAGTCCCAAGTACAAAGCAGTCAGAAGTGACAAAATGTTCCATTTTTGTGTTCAGCAAAAAATCATAGAAATTTCACCTTGTTATTATTTGTAATTATTACTAATAATTTTGATTAGAAAATATTTTTATTTTTGAATGTCAAATTATAATATTTAAAATACAAAAATAAAAAGAACACTTTTTAAAAAAGGTTGTTACTTTTTAGCTTTTAATCGAATCATTATTTATTTGGCTCTCTGAAAATTTATATTACGAGTGAAGGATAATCAATGTTTTGAATTTCCTGGATTGCTAGCTATGAGAATCCTTCAGTGTGAGTGGCTGCTTACTCTGCTAATAGATATTACTACTTCTGGATGTCTGGAGACTCCCTTGACTTGACACCAGATTTAAATTGCTGTTGGGGGGGGAAAAAAAAGGAAATCCGCATCATGTAAATTGCCAGAGCATCCTAGGAAGCTTTATGGAGGTGAATGCTGACTACTATTGGTTCGCAGCTGACTGCAAAATCCTGCCCAAAATGTTTATCAACACTAGACATCATGATGCTTCTTGTCCCCAAATGTTGTTTGAGCTTCTGTATTATCATGACCATTGCCTCCATGTTACAAAGTGAAAACGAAGGTATCTGTGCAGAGTCCAAGCTCTCATACATGAGCAGCAATGCTCATACCATTCTAAGCAGAACAAAAGTCCCCCTAAAAGTTTCCTACAGTAAAGAATGCAGAATTGGGCAGATCAACATTAGAGAGATGAAGCTTCCATAATATTAAAAAAAAGCCTCGAGTAAACATTTTTTCAATATGAATAAATAATATTTCATATTAGAATTTTTCTTTGGGATTATTATTTTTTATGGGGATAAAAAAATAAAATTCACAAGATTTAAATCCTGTGTTCCATATAAATGCAACTTGCCTGTTTCTTTTGATAATGCAATTTTCATGGTTCAGGCTAATTGTGAGAGTTACTTTGTGTGATCAAGTATTTGTTTGAAGGGGATGTGCTGTGCTGTCACAGTGAGCTGGGCCAGGCTGAGGACCAAAACCTGTCTCTGAAGGTGGCTTCCTGTAATTCAATGAGCTGTCCAGGTGACCAGGCAGTTCATTTTTTGGATGTTTATCTTTGGCAATATTGTGACACATCCACACACTTGCTCAAAATGGTGACTGCAGGTTGCCTGTTGTTTAGCTGCTTGAGTCGATGATTTATTAAATTACCTCACTGACAGATCTGCAGTGCACTGTCTGGCATAGAGGTGTACTAGTAGTTTTATTTTCCTAAATCAATAAAAGGTTTAGCATTAAAGATTTTCAGTGGCATCCGTGTCACATTTTATTTGAAGACAGTGAAATTGCATATGCTTATGCGACTTCAGATTTTTTTTTGAAGGAAACAACAAAACTGGTTAAGCAATTTTTCTTAAATAGTTTTATGTTTAATCATGGGTTACAATAAGTGGCCTTGCAAAGAAAGAGAACCTGATCTTTGTACAACACCTTTCACAACCCCCAGGATATCTGTGGTTTGTGGCCAATTATGTATTTTTGAAGTGTGGTCACTGTTGTACTATAGGAAATAGATGGATTGGTCATGTTAAATTGCCCGTTAGTGTCCAAAGAACTGCAGGTTAGGTGGATTGGTTGTGCTAAAGCACCCATTAATGTCAGGGAGGTCTAGATAGGATGATTGAAATAGGTTGGATGGGATTGTGGTTAGTGCAGACTCGATGGGCTGAATGGCCTCCTCCTGCACTGTATGGATTCTAAATGCAGCAGTCAAATAGTATATACAGCAAGATTCCATAAAGAGCAATGTGAAAATGATGAGATTTTATTCTAAGTGATGTTGCCTTAATGCACAAAGCTGCTTTTTCTAAGCCATTCATGCAGCTATTTAAGAGATGGAATAACATCTGTTATTTGAACCACTTTACTAAGTTGATGGACTCTACCTAATTACATAAGTCTTCATAAAGATTGCATATTGATGCCAAAGGAATTGGGCATAATTAGTTGAGGCATTTTATTTAGTTCTTTGTTAATGGATACAGTGGGTGAAATTTTGATCCCGTACTGGCCATCTGCAGAAATGGCAGTGTGTGGTCACAAATGTTGAGAACATGGTCTGAATAGAAATCAACTCCATTTTTTAAATTCTCTGCAATATGGAATTTAAGGAAATACTTTGTTATTTAGCTTGTGGGTAACAGCCTTGCATTAATGGATATGTTGTTATCTCATTGGCTTCCATTGGTGGACTGGCGAAGTTAATTTCAGACCTCCTTCTGCTCCCACAGCCTATGTCTCCTTGCATGATCCATTTATTTTTTAAAAAAAAAATTAATAATGACATTTCTGACATGAATCAATTTAAATTTTCTTTTACACAGTGAAAATACATAGGCGCTACATGAATCCAATTTTCATCTGGATCATGCACATAATTCCTGGAAATATATCCCATATGTGAACATGTGCTGTGAATATCCAATTATCACAGTGATGCCATTTCAGAAGTGTGATTTAAGAGCTAGTAATAGTAATCTGAAGACCAAGATACACATCTGTTTAAAGGTCATATTTATCTCACCAACTACAAGTTTACAACAAAAGCAAAGTATAACCTGAAGTAAAAATTCTCTTTTACAATCATTTTGTTCCTTTTTTTTCTGATTTACAGATTACTATAACATGTATTCCACATGCACATATATCAATAAATTCGAACATTTTTCACACCATTTGTTAGTCATGATTTTTTTTTGTGTTTCTTCTCCCATGACTATCATCTTTTATGTTATTATATCTTTAGTTAGTTAATAGCTTCTGCCTTTCACAGATCTTTCCTTTGGTGCTAGCATTTTCTCTCTTTAACTCAGATTTCCAGTACTTGCAGCAATTTGCTTTTTTACTTGCAGTATAGTGTCAGAGTCCGAGCGTTGGTTGATTCCAGAGTATTGATGAAGACGTCCCTGGTTAAAAAATAGTGCTTGGGTCAGTGCCAAATGGAATAAAATTCCTGTGGTGTCAACATAGGTTCAGAATATACTCTGCAACTTCTTGGAATTTCCCGAGTGGAATTTAATAAACCCACTAGCAGAAGACCAATTACATGGGTAAGATATGAGCCCAATGCGGGCAATTGGGGCTAACTTCGTGGTTTCAAACAAAAAGGGCAGCATTGACAAGGTGGACTGAAGGGCCTGTTTCCATGCTGTAACCTTTATGGCTCTAAGACGAAAGCAAAATTCTGTGGATGCTGGAAATCTGAAATACTAATGGGTAGAGTTTGTTCATGTTTACTAAAACAAAGGGGACTACTCAATTTCTCTGCTATGTAGACAAATGTTTTTTTGACATTAAAGGCATTATATAAATATAAGGTACATTATTTCAAGAGCGTGCGTCTCTGAATGTTTAAATAGAAGTGCCTGGGAGAAGGATATCTCAATTAAAGGTAAATTTATGCGTTGTCCAGCCTCAGATTGAAGGCTATATTAAAATGCCTTAAGAGGTTGAGACAGATGACTATGTTGGTGGATAATATAGAAGTCTTTTTAAGCATTTCTCTTACTCAGATCTTATCTTGAAACATTTGTCTGCCAAATTTAATATGACCAATGTAGCTTTGGGTCAAAACTGGTTGAGCATAACCACCTAGATACCAGGTGATTTTGCCTCTAGTGTGGAGGAGTGCAGGCCAGCTAACTAGAATTATAATTCTGTCTGGGGATTAACCTTTTGTTGGAAAGGTGTAAATCTGGGGACAGTTTTGCAAAGTATTCCTTAGAATGCACACTGCACAGTTTTCTTTCTCATCTAACAGAATGCAGGTGATTCTCCATGGCTGATGGTGAGGGCTTGAGTTGTTCTAGCTGAGATAAGAAATTGTATTTAACAATTTTTATGACACAAACAGACCGTACCCTGCCTTTTTAAAAATCTATTAGGACAGCAAACACTCGTGGTTTGCTTATCACTGAAAATAGCTAAGGAAGGCAGTGGTAGGATTTGATTTCTCTTTGAATACTCAAAACTGGAAGGTGACTTGGACAGACGATCAAGAAACAGTAAAAGTGAAAGCACAAATTGGAGGCTTTGGAATGCAATCATAAAAAGAGGAATCACTGATCCTGCAGTTTTCATCGAGCTTGGTTTGGAACACTTAAGAGGTAAAAGGTCAAAGAGTCAGAGTAGAAAGAGGATCTAAAGCAATGAGCTGCAGGATACCAAGAATCATACTTGTGGATAGATTTAGCGAAGCAGTCACTCCCACTGTTTGATCTCCCCAGCGCATGGGAAGACTGTACTCATGAACGATTAGCGTAATATACTTGTTAATTGCTGTCTGATTAAAACAGAATGCTTGGGGCATTTGAAATTGATGGGTCGCTTATTGATCAGTTGTAATTGTGTGAGAATAAATTTAAAGGAATTAAATCTGGAACACAAATGCAAATAAATCCATTCACGTGCATGCTCTCACAATTCCACTTCACTTCTGATGAGCAAATGGACTGAACTTAAAGCAGATCAGGCACATCAGCGCATTGCTGTTGTCAAAGAACAAGCTGATCTTTGAAGAGGATATTCATAAATTTAAATTACAGAAGACCTGATGCCCATTGCTTCTCTAGTCCTGATTCTATATCTTCTTCCCAGTAGTTTTAACATTTTGCAGGGCAGATGAAAGAATACTTTTGTTATAGTAAAGAGGGCTCAAAGCTGATTTCTAGAAGCATTTCAGATTTTGGAAGTTTTTGTGAGGTTGACTGGAGACAAACTTGTTTCTTCTGGTTGGAGAGTCTATGGCAAAGCCATCCACTTCAGACTACCTTTAAAATCCCAAGGAGTAGAATTAGGAGAAATTTCTTCCTTTTATGGAGGGGAGAGGGGTGGTGCAGTAGCAAAATGGTTAGCACTGCTGACTCAGAGTGCCAGAAATTCCAGTCTCGAGTCACTGTCTGTATGGAATTTGTGCATTCTCTGCATGTCTGTGTGGGTTACCTCCCACAGCCCAAAGATGTACAGGTGAAGTTGATTGGCTACACTAAATTGACCTTTTAGGGGATTGGCAAGATAAATGTGGGATTACAGAAATAGAGCCTGGATGGGATTGTAGTTGGTGCAGACTCAATGGGCCAAATGGCCACCTCCTGCACTGTAGGGATTCTGTAGGAGTGGAAATGGTATAGTAGTATTGCTACTGGACTAGTAAGCTGGAGCTCAGCACAAAATCTGGGGACCAAGTTCATATCCTACCAAGGGAAAAGATGAAATTTGAATTCGATGAAAATCTGGAATTAAAAGTCTGCTGATGACCATGAAACCATTTGTGATTGTCATAAAAATCCATCTGATTCACTAATTTCCGTTAAGGAAGAAAATCTGCTGTCCTTATTTGGCCTGGCCAACATGTGACTCCAGATCTGCAGCAACCTGCAAAATCTGCAGGTTGATTCTCTAATGTCTTCTGAAGTGTTGGGCAGTTAGAGCAATAAATGCTGGCCCAGCCAGCATCATTCACATTCTGTAAAATGAATAAAGTTGTTGGAAAATGAATGCTTTGTCACAAGAAATAGCTACATCTGATGAAGGAAAGTAGCTAAATATTGAAAGTAAATGAAGGTAGAGTACTTAATTATATCCAGGTGGAAGGCATGAATTGATGTTTCACTTCAGCAGATTTAAAGCACATTTACTGAAACTGAGACGTGGTAGAGTTAGAAGGTGAATGTTTGGCTTGAAATAAATATTAGATTGAGTAAAGACTAGCATTGGTATAATACTTCAATGCCAATTGTTGAAGGATTAATGGCCAGAGTAAGCAATGACATTAATTTTAGATTCTTCTAGTACAGAACCAGTGAAGACAGGATGGGCTGAATGTCCACAAACTCCATATTTCTGAAAAGTTCCATACTGGTGCTACCTGTTAAAACTGAGTTTCCAATGCAAATATGATTGTGGAATACAAGGGTATTTAAATATGATTACTCAGAAGAAAAGTTTGCCCAGGAATGTTTTAAATCACTGAAAAGGGCAACCAAATTAATTCATGTTTTTTAATCAGTTGTTACACATCATCTGTGAAGTAATGCAATATCCTGTAACATTTTATCCAATTAATTGAAATCCTAAATGTCAGTGGGATGTAGATCGAGAATCTTGGAGCTGTGTTCTGGTATTATTGACAGGGCAGAAGGAGGCCATTTGGCCCATTGAATCTGCACTGACATTTTCAAACAGTAATCCAATTAATCTGTCTCCCCAATCTCTTTCCTCCACATTCCTGTAGTTTTTCCCTCCTTCAAATATTTACTCCATTCCCCTTTTGAAGGCCAGTATTGAATCTGTTTCCACCATTCCATAAGTAAGTGCATCCCATTTTCAATCCCTCTTTACAGGTTAAAAAGCTTTTCCTCAATCTGCCTTCCCTTTAGCTAATTGGGAATCACTCGTTATTGACCTTTTAGTCACTGAAAAATTTTATCCTTTTTTACAATATTTCTGCTTCTAAATATCTTTAGCAAAACTTCTCGATGCATTGAAAGCTAAGGAAACCTTTGCTTTCCCAGTTTCTCCAGCCTGTCTGTGCAACACTAATCTCTCATTCTCAGTAAAGATTTTACTATATCTGTCTACATGCTCGCCAAGCTGTCATATCCTTCAAGTTAGGAAGCTGAGCTGTATTTCAGATTTATACTTGAAATTAGTAACTTATATTCATGTAGTCACTAATTTCAAGTATAAATCTTTACATAAAATGACCAAAGACATTTCACAAGAGCAATATAAAACAAAAGAGAACCAGTTGTAAACCATAGAATAGATGACCAAAATCTTAAAAAATACTGAAGTCAAAGTTGTGAATTTAGATTGTTGAAGCAGCACTTTTAGTAGCAGTCAGTACTCACAGCAGAAAGAATTGATTTAAAAAAAAATGCATGTCGATTTGATCTGTTTAAATTTAATGTTTCTTGGCTATCAAAACCTGTGCTCTAACCACATTACAGAATGCCTAATTGATATCCTTCAATAGAGAATCATTCACTTGTGAGATATAAATAGATTTATCTATCTCTAGCTGTCAACTCCTGGATTTGTATATTGTGGATGAATGAGTTTAAAGATTGTCTCCCTAAAGTGGGTTTATTCCTGAGATCATTCATGACAACTCCCTCAATTCCTCTACTCTCTGTGCCCAAACTGAATACACAGAAAACATCAACATGTAAGTGTGCAGTGAAAACAGCATTGTATTATTTTTGCAGTGCTTGCTCAGCTGTATGTATACACACATTTTTACTCTATTCTTAAAGTTACAAAGCCAATGTTCAGTGAGAACCAGGTAGGTTCAAAATCCATCTCCTTGCTTGCTCCAAAAACAAAATTTAAAAAAAAATTAATCCAATTCATGGTTCTATGAGAGACAAACATGATCCAAACTGATAGGATAACACATTGTATCTGATCTCAGACTTGATCCGACACTTGATCTTAATCAAAAGGCTGATATTTTAAAAAATAATTTTTTACTCTGTTCTTAAAGTTACAAAGGCAATGCTCAGAATGGACCGGGCAAACCCAAATCCAGGAAAACAAAATATACTGTGTGCTGGAATCTGTAACAAAAACAGAAAATGCTGGAAAATTTCGGCAGGTCTGACAGCATCTATGGGGAGAGAATAGAGCCAGTGTTTCGAGTCTGGATGACTCAAATCCATTGCTTGCTCCAAAAGCCAAATTCAAAATCCATGTGATCAATCCAGAATATCTTCCTAAATTCTTCCAGTGGATTTGTGTAGACCTTCCATGTTGCCGTATGCTCTATCAGCTTCCTCTTTTTCAATAACATAACCACTAACTCACTGGCCACAGGAGATGTGCATTTGCCAGTGTTTGTGCAGACGGTTAACAGAGTCTGTCGCATGTTGTTACAGATGCAGAACAATCTTTAAAAAAAAAAATGCTGGTCATTTTCTTCTATTGCTGATCTTCGCAGATAGTTGTTCTTCATGCTCCAATTAAGCTGAGGAGGGGGCCAGAATTAGTGTAAGCCTTGTTACTTAGTGATACCTGAACAGCAAATAAGATATTGAGCATTACGTGTTATAACTCTCCTGTACTTTTTATACTTAGACTTCCAGAGCACAATATTCTCAATAGTTGTTCAGTTTCTTAAGGAGCCTGACGCAAAAACTAGCTGGGTAGACTATACGTTAGTTAAGAAGAAGTACTTGCTGAAGAATCTTACTTTTTTTCTTAATGTATCTTTTGTTAACAACATTTCTCGCATCACACATATTGTGGGATGTGAAGTATGATGTGAAATTTGTCCCAGTGTATTTATTAGACATTATGTATTTCATCCTTTTATACCTAATCAATGACTGCTCAACGCTGACTTCAGGTGGAACAATATCCTATCTTCCAGCATTGAAACTCAGACCATGACAAACACCGTCTTGGAGTAGTGAGCGATTTTGGTGGAGGCGAGCGGGCCCAGTGGAAGGATGGTCAAACCAGTTGTGCACCCAATGTTTTGAAATTTGCAGCCACCACTGGATTTTAGGGAGCGAAGAGATGGGCTGCAGCATGGAAATATGGGCAAGAGTGAAAGTTTGATGGTGGACAGGGGAAAAAAGATGGACAAGAAAGACTTTGCTTATTTGAGCACATCAACCATTGCAGATTTCAAATGGAAGTAAATTGTCCAGTTGGGAAGTTGAAGGTGTGCCAATAATTTGGGAATTGGTTATGATGGCAAGATCCTTTAGAAAAAAAAATGAAACTTTAGATCACGTAGAATCTGGGAGGATGCACTACAAGTTTGCGGCAGACTGAAAAGATTGAGTATGTAGATATTAAGGAAGCGGATGTGTTAGAACTTCTAAATGCTATCAAGATAGACAAGTTTCCGGGACCAGATGGGATGTACCCCAGGTTATTGTGGGAGGTGAGGGATGTCATTGCAGAGCCCCTGGCGATGATCTTTGTGTCGTCGATGGAGACGGGAGGGGTTCCGGAGGATTGGAGGATTGCGGATGTGGTCCCTATTTTCAAGAAAGGGAACAGGGATAGTCCTGGAAATTACCGACCGGTGAGTCTGACCTCAGTGGTTGGTAAGCTGATGGAGAGGCTTCTGAGGGACAAGATTTACGAGCATTTGGAGAAGTTTAGGTTAATTAGAAATAGTCAACATGGTTTTGTAAAAGGCAGGTCGTGCCTTACAAGCTTAATTGAGTTCTTCGAAAATGTGACTGAACACATTGACGAAGGAAGAGCAGTGGACGTGGTGTACATGGACTTCAGCAAGGCATTTGACAAGGTCCCACATGCAAGACTTCTTGAGAAGGTGAGAGGCCATGGGATCCAAGGGGCTTTGGCCTTGTGGATCCAGAACTGGCTTGCCTGCAGAAGGCAGAGGGTGGTTGTGGATGGCTCTTTTTCTGCATGGAGGTCGGTCACCAGTGGAGTGCCCCAGGGATCTGTTCTAGGACCCTTGCTGTTTGTCATTTTCATAAATGACCTGGATGAGGAAGTGGAGGGATGGGTGAGTAAGTTCGCCGATGACACGAAGGTCGGTGGTGTTGTGGATGGTCTGGAGGGATGTCAGAAGTTGCAGCATGACATCGACAGGATGCAAGACTGGGCGGAGAAGTGGCAGATGGACTTCAACGCGGATAAATGTGTTGTGGTCCATTTTGGCAGATCCAACGGGATGAATGAGTACACTATCAAAGGTAGGAGTCTTAGCTGTGTGGAAGAGCAGAGGGATCTTGGGGTCCGGGTCCATAAGACTCTCAAATCGGCCTCCCAGGTGGAGGATGTGGTTAAGAAAGCTTACGGTGTACTGGCCTTCATTCATCGAGGGATTGAGTTCAGGAGTCAGGAGGTAATGCTGCAGCTTTATAGGACCCTTGTCAGACCACACTTGGAGTACTGTGCGCAGTTCTGGTCGCCTCACTATAGGAAGGACGTGGAAGCTATTGAAAGGGTGCAGAGGAGATTTACAAGGATGTTGCCTGGATTGGGAGGCATGCCTTATGAAGACAGGTTGAGGGAGCTGGGACTGTTCTCCCTGGAGAGACGAAGGTTGAGAGGCGACCTGATAGAGGTTTACAAGATGTTGAGAGGAATAGATAGGGTGGACTCTCAGAGAGTATTTCCCAGGGCTGAAATGGTCGTGACGAGAGGGCACAGATTTAAGGTGCAGGGAAGCAAGTACAGAGGGGATGCTAGGGGAAAGTTTTCCACTCAGAGGGTGGTGAGTGAATGGAATCGGCTGCCGTCGGTGGTGGTCGAGGCGAACTCGCTGGGGTCTTTTAAAAGACTTCTGGATGAGTATATGGGATCCAATGGGATTGGGGGTTATAGATAGGTCTATGGCTGGGTAGGTTTTGATGTGTTCGGCACAACTTGTGGGCCGAAGGGCCTGTTTGTGCTGTAGTGTTCTATGTTCTATGCAGAATCCCTAGGATCCTGACAGTGCAGAATGAGGCCATAACCCTACATATTTACCCCACTAATCCTCCTGACACTCAGGGCAGTTTAACAGGGCCAATCAAATTAACCTGCGGATCTTTGGACTATAGGAGGAAACCGGAGCACCCCTATGCAGACAAGGGGAGGATGTGTAAACTCCACACAGACATTTGTGGAGCCAGGAATTAAACTTGGGTCCCTGGCACTGTGAGGCAGCAGTGCTAACCTCTGTGCCACCCATGCTGGAAACCTTTAGTAATCCTCCTCCTGTATTGATATTTCTGCACCTAAATTATTTTCTTAGATAAGTCTTTGCTCTGTTAAAGTGATCGAATATTGTCAGCTCAAAATTCTCAATGAATGACTGACTGGGTTCTAATAGTGCATCAGTTTTTGCATTCTAATTAATCAAAAGTATTTCTGGAGCAGCTCACAATGAGCAGCTGGCTGTTTAATTAGCATACATTTGTATATTCATGGAAGTGATCTGGGGGAAGTTTTGGACACAATATATTCTGAAGACCAGTTAGGTACTAGTAGGAAAATTGTTGGGTGGGATGGGGGACAGTCTTAACACTCAAAGTATAACCTGTTGTTCTCATTGCTGTAAGCAATTGAATAACAGGCTCCCATGAGGCTAACTGTTTGGGAGAAAGCCATTGGGTAAAATTATAGATTTATTTACGGGAAGGGTGCAGTGCCTCATTCCTCAAGAGTAAATGAAATTTCTGTGGGCTCCCCAGAGACACCTTGTTTGTTTCTTATTCATAGCATATTGACTCATCACTGAGCTACCTGTGCCTCTCGGGTTTCATCGCGATCATATTCCTTGGTCATATAAGATATGGAAACATCAGCCTTAGGCTATATGCGTGTTTCCATTAAATATGGCTGAGGTTATGTGACCCGTCAGCAGTGATCCACCACTATGCTGATTTAGAATGTGCTACTCCAGCAAAATTAGAGTCTTCATAATATGTCAAGAAATTGGCATTGAGGACTGATAAGAACTTTAGGTGGGTCAGACTTTCTATAGGCTTATATGACAAAATGAAATACGTGGTTTTCAAATCAGTATGATGAATAAAAGAATAGTTAAGGACACTGGTGCTGTGGTGAACAATTGACAGTTTGGACACCTACTGAAAGGGTGATGACAATTCTATATTACCTTTCATATCCTCAAGATTCCCACAGCACTTCACATACAATGAAGTACATTTGAAGTGTATTCATAAGATTGCAATCTGTGCAAAATATTAATAACTAACACCATAGAGTTGCAAGCTTTCAGTGCTATGACTCACTTTCTTTCCACTTCCCAACTTTCTCTCTCCTTGAGTCCTTCCATCCTCTGCCTTCTCCCTCTGCTTTTAGATATTATTAAATTGAACTGCCATTCAAGTCGCTGAGACAATAGAAATGGAAATAATTCCAACACTGATCCTTAAACCTAAACATTAATGGCCAATTCCCAGCCAGATGTCCGAACTGTAGGCTGGGATTCTGTGGTCCTGCTGCAGTGCCAAATTCTCCGTTCTCGCTGGCAGCTGTGACAGGGCTAACAAAATTGGCAAATCTACATAGATTCTAAGTAGTAATTTCTAATAAGTAAACTTATTTGCTAAACAGGATGAGCTGGCATCGAGGAATTCATTGAGTTTTTATATTCAAGAGGCGCCATATATCAGTAAGAAGGATTAAAGAGAATCGACTAGAAGAAGACTGTTGTATTGTCAATGAAGCAATTCAGCAGTGATGTTTATATTTGGCTGGCTAAAGAAACACAGACTGAAACTAACAAAAGTTTAGGAAACCTTTCCATACTGTTCATTGTGATGTAGGTTTGAATTCATTCCAGAATCCATCTTCTATTTTGCAGCATTAACTTTCTAAGTTGCTAATCACAACAATCCAGGGATATATCGTATGTCACAAGCCTATGCCTGCAATATAGGCTTGCTGATCACCAGAATCCTTGCATAGTGATGAATACCAGCCTCCCATCCATTGACTCTATCTATACTTCCCACTGCCTTGGCAAAGCAGCCATCATAGTTAAGGACCCCATGCATTCCGGCCATTCTCTCCTTCCACCTTCTTCCTTAGGGAAAAAGATACAAAAGTATGAGGTCACATACCAACTGACTCAAGAATCTGCTATTGTTTGACTCTTGAATGGACTTATCTTGCATTAAGTTGATTTTTCTCTACACGCTAGCTGTGTCTGCAGTACTACATTCTGCACTCTCGTTTTCTTTTCTATGAATGTGTGTTTTGTCTGTATAGCATGCAAGTAATAATACTTTTCAATGTATGTTAATGCATGTGACAATAAATCCAGTCAAATCAAAAGACTATCCCCAGTTTGTCCTATCTCCTCACCTGTCTAACACCATATAAGTGCCTAAATAAGTCTGTTCATGCCGATCACATCGCTGCCTACTAACCTTACCTATAACCCTCAACCCTCAATCCTATTAAGTCCCATGTACTTATCCAGAAGTCTCTTAAAAGATCCTATTGAACTTGCCTCTACCATCACTGACGGCAGCCGATTTGACTCGCCCACACCATCTGCTGTGGGCCAGAGGGCCTGTTTGTGCTGTAGTTTTTGTATCCTATGTGCAAGTGTAAGCACACAGCATACAGAATTTTTGATGTATTTTGAGTGTTTAATGCAGTTGTTCACTGTTGTTAACTGGACAGTTTGTTAATCCCATCCACAGGAATTGAATGCTTTTAGGTCATGATTCTGGGTGTCATGACTTCTTTTGACTTAGAAACTATAGCCTCAATTTTAACCTTGGTTGTATGAGTAGCAAGGCAAGTTTGGAAACTCAATCCTTCCTGCAGAAATGTGGGCTGGGTTATTTTAACTCACAGCTCATTTAAAACTTGTTGGCCCATTTCTGACGTGGAACAGTCTGGAAGTTATTGGGAAATGATAGAAAATTATGATGACCAGAAATTGGGCACATGGTGGGATTGGATGGAAGGGACATCACATGGTTGGACTGTTTGTTTTCAAAAGGTCTAATTATCTGGCCCCTCAACAGAATGCAGAAAAGTTTCTCTCTTCTCAACCCTTTTCAGGCATAATCCTCACCTAACCCAGTTTAACTTGACAGTAGGTAGCCATTTATATCATCATGCATACAAGTAGGATCCCACTGGAATTGCACGCATTCCCTCCCTTCCATCTCAGGAAAGCACACTGGCATGTAATTTGAACAATTGTTGTTACCTAACTGTCCACCTTCTGCGAACTAGATATTATTCCCTGTGACTTGGTTTCCTATGTATGGTAGTGGCTGGGCTTAAAGACGGAGTACAGATGCGAAACGTGCACTAATTGTGAGGAAATAACCTGATTTCTGTTCTGCTTTCCGACACTATTGATGAGGTCCTGAAATTGGGCAGCAGCATGAATTCTGCCACTCTAAGCACTGTTTGTCTGTATTACAGAATGCTGCCTTTGTTGTTGTTTTGTGGCTCGCTGATATATATGAAGACAGGGCTAACAAAGCAGTGTATGAGATGCAGATTTCTCTTGACTTTTAGTTATGTTCCCTTCTGGTTGCCATTATTACGAGCATTACAGCAAGAGCAACGTGATATTCTTTGGAAATGTATCCTCCATCCTGTCATCTTTTACAAGGATGTTAGCGGTTTGAATTATAAAGAGAGGATAGGACGATTTTTCCCTGGAGCATAGGAGGATGAGGTTTATAAAATCATGAGTATAAATAATGTGAATAGCCAAGGTCTTTTCCCCAGCTTAGAGTCCAAAACTAGAGGTCAAAACTAAATGCAGGCAAATGGGGCTAGTTCAATTTAAAAAAACCTGATTAGCATAGATGAATATGGCTGAAGGGCCTGTTTCCATGGTGTATATCTCCATGACTGTCTTACTGATGGAAACTAAAACTATATTTTCCTGTTTGCTTTTTTTCAGGATGCACAGAAAATTGGTGTTGGCTCATCTAACCAGCCAGATGATGTTCTCCAAGAGCTGGACGAAAAGGAAGAAATACCACAAGGGGAAGTGGGCTGGATGACTTCTGTAAAAGACTGGGCAGGGGTCATGATATCTGCCCAAACTCTGACTGGCCGAGTTCTTGTGAGTCTTAACTTTACCTTCACCCTTCATAGTTGCAGTGTATGCGATTTGACAGAGTTTGTTGTGTTGATACCAGAAAGTGCCGGTGCTATCTCCAATTGGAGCTAAAGTTTATTGAATTGGTTGATGGTAAAATCTACAATCACATAGAGGAATGAAAGCAAAACATTATTTGGATATCATTCTGTACTTTTAATACAGCACTCAAAAATAGAAGTTATAAAAGGAGGAAAGAATGCATTGTTTTGTACCTTTTTATTGAAGATTCCTGACCAGGATCCTGATAAATCTATCTCTAGCAGTTCTTACCAATGTTTACAAAGTTAATACCAAAAGCAATTGTACATTGCTTATGTAACAGAGCAGATATAAGATCAAGGCAAATTTGGTTTGGAGTAATTGGGAAATTTAAAGTCAAAATGCATGATGTTTTTGCAGGCTTGGACAATCCTCAATTCGCATTTATAGCGATTCCTGTTTTTACCCTTGATGGTCAGCTACACAGCAGCAAATTTATCTGCATTAAGTAGGCTAGAAATATGTAGGTCAACAAAGGCTGGGTGCAGGGGTCGAACCCTCCATCAGAATGGGTAGGCCCAAGACTCTGCTGATGTTAGTCTGCATTTATATTAGATTGAGATCAGTTAGGTCATGGGGTTGGGAGATGGTTGTGATGAGGGGGCATGTAATGGGGAGAGGTTGCTGGAGGAGAAAGAGCAGTTTGTGGAGATGTTGACTGAGAGAGGTGGGGTTTGTTAATGATTGGGAAGGTGCAGTTGGAGTCATCAAGTGAAGTGGGTGAAATAAGGTGGCTGATTCAGATTGGGGGAGGAGGAGAATGATGCAGGAGGCAATTAGTAGAGTGGGAGATAATTGAGAAAGTTGAAGGGCATGGATGGCAGTTGGAGATTAGCAGCGGCCTGTGATTTTAATATGGATCTGGAGGAGTAATCCTATGTCTCTCAGTATCTATCTGGATCTCAAGGGTCTATCTTTTTCATAAACTGACACTTTAGGTGACAGATAGCAACTATGTTAAGGGCAAAATGATTTAGTAAAGGAGGCATTGTATGTTATTGCATATTCAAATAAATGGCCTAATAATGTCATTTTAGGCATGATTCCTGGCTGCCTGTTTTGATGCTATGTAACAATATGGCAGGTGGTGCTTTTCTAATAGAATACTTTGGTGCCCATTCCACACCTGTAAAATATGCCATGTTTCATTGAATTTCTGAGCTTATCTCTGAGAGGTAGAAATGACCTGTACTTGTGCTTTACTCAAAATAGCAGCAAAATTGTTTTTGAGTTTTTATGATGGATCATTAACACTAAGGCTGGAATTCTCTAACCTCGCCCATGGCTGGGATTCTCCCATCCTGCCGCTGTGAACGGAGATTTGGCTGAGCACCAAATTCCCTGCTCTGGCCAACAGCAATGGCGGGGTGTATGACAACAGAGAATCCCAGCCGATATGCTTTTATTTCAAATTACTTTCTTTCCATTCAGAGTGTGAAGAATTCCTTCTTTTTATCTTGTGAAATTAGGCTGAAGCGTTACTGACTTATAATCAGAAGCTGCTGTGAAACAAATATTGGCAACTGATCTCTCTCTTTGAACAAAAAAATGTATTGATTTAGTGTCACATAATCTCAAGGCATTGTGTTGACTTGCTTTCAGTTTGAGGTATACCTGGTTTTCAGTTTGGTTAAACCTGGTTTCAGGCCTTTAACCACCAGCATGAAGACATGATGCCTGAGTTCCATCCATAATTGGCTAAAATCCAAGTAAGTTCATCTGAAGTTCATGCCACCCACAGTTAGTCCAATAATGTTTAGTAATCAACTGTTCAATTTTTGAGATTCAATTGATTATTCCATGTTTTATTAGTTGCTTTTTCTTGTGAATGATAGTATAGTTATTCATTCTGCAATATGTAAATTTCCAGATTTTAATGTTCAGAATATGTATTGGGTGAAGAATTTCTCTATAATTAGCTTCAGATTCTTAGAGTGAATACGTGGAAATACTCCTGCCATAAGTGGTTGTCAGGTGTGATTATTAATGACTGAGTCTTTTGACATTTGGTAGCTTTACTGAAAGATAGCCAGCAGAAATATAGACCCAAGATTTAACAAGCCCTTCATATGAAGTTAAGACCACGTATTATTGAAGAAAGCAACAAATTTCAATAATAATGTTTTTGGTTTCAGGAGATAGTTAGTTATAACCTGCTTGATGTTTGCTCTTGAAATGTTATCTTCAAAAGATCTTTAATTATCTTATTAAGAATAATTTGATGTGTAATTGTACCTACTGTTCTGTGTCAAGTAATTTTTGATAGAGGCTGTTATCCTTAAGGAATGGTATTTCAATCATTGTGTAATAACTTTTGCCCTATATAATGCTGCTTGATCCCAGTTGCACCCAAGTTTCAGATGGCACTTTTTTAAACCTTTAGTCTTATTCTGCACTTCTTATTAAAAACCTGCAGCACTTGCATGCATATATATATATGTTCAGTAGGATAATTTCAGTGGGAAGCTTTGCTTAAAAAGAGCATGGTGGCTTAGCATTGTATTGCCGTGGCTGTGTCTCTGGTCTTGTGGTACAGAGAAATAATTCATGTATGTTGACTTTCCAGTTTATTTGATAATAATCATACAAGCTTTCGGAAACAGTGTTCCTTTGTCAGATATGTGGAAGGTTCTACACCATCTATCGCCTTTCACACACCTGACGAAGGAACACCGTTTCCAAAAGCTTGTAAGATTACAATCAAATAAACTGGTTGGACTCTAACCTGGTGTTGTGAAATTTCTTACTTTGTTTACCCCAGTCCAATGCCAGCATCTCTACATGTTTATTCTCCTGGCAGTTGATCAAATCTAGTCCAGTGAATAATCCTTACACCTGTTAACTAAATGGAGCAGTGAAGGGGTGGCACAATGACGCAGTAGTTAGTGCTGATGCCTCAGTGCCAGGGACCTGGGTTCAATTCCAGCCTCAGGTGACTGTCTAGGAGGAGTTTGCACATTCTCCCTGTGTCTGCGTGAGTTTCCTCCAGTGCTCCGGCTTCCTCCCACAGTCCAAAGATGTGCAGGTTAGGTTGAATCACCATACTATATTGTCCCTTAGTGTGTCAGGGGGACTAGGAGGGTTACAGCGATAGGACCTGGGTAAGACTGGCAGTTGGCTTGATGGGCCAAGTGGCCACCTTTTGCTGTCGATTCGATGAAAGACCTGACGTGGATGAGAAAGTTACTAGAGCAAGAACCATCCCAAACCAGTGGTTACAGATCAGTGATGGGAAAAAGTGACTCACTTTCATACTTTTTTCTTGCCTTCCTGTTTCCCCATCAATAAGTTGAACAAGATCTGGAGTTTGAAAAGAGGAGACAGCAACAGAAGTGGACCTGGACATTTCTGGATTGATTAATACTTCAAGAACTGCATCACCAAAGTGAAATAGAAGTATCATAGGTTGGAAAGGGGCATTGACCTGAAAGTTATCTCTTTTTTTGCTACCGATGGCAAATAAGCTGAATATTCTCAACATTATTTATTTCCTGAATCAAAAAAAATTTGTTGAAAGAATATTAATTAAATCAAACTTTTTGAAAATAGTCTTGCATCATATATTACTGGATACATGAACTATAACCTTGGAATCTTCCAATCAATGGAGTGAGACATTTAAAAGTAATAATTTTGGAACATTGCATAATTTGCTCCTAATTCTTGCCTGACCAGGAGCCAATCTGTGTACGAGTAATTTCCTCCACTTAGAGTCGGTAGCTGAGACTAATCTCCTGACTAAGAAATTATTAATAGCAGAATTGCACTGCAGCTAATGTCCAAGTGCCAATACTGAATGCCAAGTTTTTCTGAAATGCAAGCACACAAATTCGATCAATCTTCATTTAAAAACCAGCCTGATTAAAGATCAAATGTGTGTGCCAACTCTTATCTCAGCATATTACAAACGATATGCTAACATTATTTGTTCACATTTATTTCAGAATATTTCTTGTGAGGTGCTTCAAATTCCAGCTTGATTCAGATCAGTTTGATCTCTTGTAGTTCTTATTATGGGAGCTGAAGCTGAGTTTGTGCTCCTGACCCTGAGATTATTAAGAATAAACTTGCACTCTGGAAAATGCTGGAATGCCCATCTCTAATGTTGTTGAAAGGCAAACACATTATAGGGCATAAGAAGTGCGAAGCAGCCCTGAACCTGCATATTTTGGCAAAGCAACGTATCTACTAATTATCTAGATGAAAAATATACGAAACAGCATGTGGTATTTTAATTTGAAAGATGGGAAAATGGCAATCAGTACAAATTAGTTTAATTTACCATTGAGACTTCCTTGCTATTTCTGAATAAGCAATGTTCTGCATCAAAGGGAATGGAAGGTGGGAGAAGATCGTATTGCTTGAATCAAGACAATAAATGTTTTCTTTTGTCTTAAAAATTATGTTACCCTTCCAACTGTTCTCTTGTTGTACTTTGCTAATTGTTCACTGTTTAGGAAACAATATCGTGCTTTACGTTTTGTTAAAAATCGCAACCAGCAAATTAAATGTGATTTTCAATTTAATTGTTTTTTCTTCAATCATAAAACTCTAGGAAGGTAGCATTAACCTTCAAGAAGGTTAATGATTTTGTATGTTTTTTTTTATTCTGGTATTTGTTAAAATAGCACACAGACGGACGGTTCATATTTTTACGATTTGAGATTATGCAAACTCAGCTTCTTGGGAGAATGTGGTTGCAGGGTTCTTGGTGTAGAGTTCCATTCAGGGTGAACACCAGCAACTGTAGAGTCTTGTAAAATGATAGAATCTGTGGAGCTGCACCATGATGCGTGTTAGTAACTATGGAGTTCCATAATGAGTATCATTGACAGTTGAGCTCCCTTGTATGTGTCAGTAACCATGGAGCTGCACTAACATGATTGCAAAATTCTACAGGAATAAGAAATTAGGTAAGACTCTTTGCAGATAGCAATCAAGAGCAAGAATTTTGTCTATTCAATTTTTTTCCCTTTCTTATCCTGGGGTTACTAAACAAAACATCTTTGATTAGCCAACTCAACATAAACATTTATTCTTTGAAGTAATACTCCACTGATGCATTTATTCATGGATCCACAGAAAAATCCAGCTTAACTTGAAGTGGCCCTTATCTGCCCTGATAAAATTTCTGCAGAACCTACAACCATGGTGATATTTGCAAAATGTAAAATAAACCAACTGTCCTGGAATGGAAAGTATTTGGGAAGGGGAGTAGTAAAATGAGCCATCTCATCTTATTGGAGTTTAGATATTAACCAACCATAGGGTTGCCAGCTCAAGTTGAATGCCCTTCCCTACACACTTCCATTATTAGCCATCCATCCACAGGATACACAGCCTTCCCATACCAATTGGAGATTAAATTGTGCTCTGTCATTCTGTTGGATAATTGTTGGCTGTCAGTCAGAAAGCTTATTTTTCCACAGTGGTATCCTGAGTTTAGTCTTCAATTTCTGGATATTTTCTGGTCAATCGTGAAGGGTAACTTCATAAATCATTTAAGCTTGGCAGTTATTTTAAAAAAACCCCTGCATTTTATAGAACATAGAACATTACAGCGCAGTGCAGGCCCTTAGGCCCTCGATGTTGCGCCGGCCAGTGGACCCTCTAACCTAAACTATTCCAATACCATCCATATGCCTATCCACCGACCATTTGAATGCCCCCAAAGTAGGCGAGTCCACAACTGCTGCAGGCAGGGCATTCCACGCTCTCTCCACCCTCTGTGTAAAGAACCTGCCTCTGACATCCGTCCTATAACTACCACCTCTTAATTTAAAGTTATGTCCCCTCGTGTTGGTCATCACCATCCGAGGAAAAAGGCTCTCACTATCCACCCTATCCAATCCCTTGATCATCTTATACGCCTCAATTAGGTCACCGCGTAACCTTCTTCTCTCTAATGAAAATAACCTCAGGTCCCTCAGCCTTTCCTCATAAGGCCTTCCCACCATACCAGGCAACATCCTGGTAAACCTCCTCTGCACCCTTTCCAATGCTTCCACATCTTTCTTATAATGCGGCGACCAGAACTGTATGCAATACTCCAAGTGTGGCCGCACCAGAGTTTTGTGGTTGTAATAATAGTGAAATTGCCACTGTTCACTGTCATTACAACTATGAACTGACAGCAGCATCTGGCATGTACACATCTGCAATTAAATGCCGAAATCCAGAAATTTCTCAGTGGTTCTCTGCTTTTTAAAAAAATTATTTCATGGGCCGTAGGTGTCACTGGCTGGGACAGCATTTATTGTTCTTCCCTATTTGTCCTTGTAGTACATTTAAGAGTCAACCAGTTGCTGTGGATCTGAACTTACAAGTAGGCCAGATCAGGTAAGGACAGCAGATGTCCTTCCCTAAAGGACATTCGATTTTTAATTCAATTCAAATTTCACAATCTTCTCTGGGATTCAAACCTGGTCCCCAGAGTATTACCTGTGTTTCTGGAGTACTAATGTGATGTGTCAACTTCACAATTTATTATAGAACCCTACAGTGCAGAAAGAGGCCCTTCGGCCCATCGAGTCTGCACGGAACACAATCCCACCCAGTCCCTACCCCCATACCCCTACACGTTGTTACCCACTAATCCCTCAAACCTGTGCATCCCTGGACACTATTGCAGAACAACCTCTCTGAATCAAACTAATTTTACATTTATGACGTGTCATATTTTTCCATTATGTTTTTTAAAGTTCTTGGATTGTATAATTTTAAAATTTAATGAAATTTCAGCTTTTGTCAATCCTCTGAATATTTGTTTTGCTCACTATAGCATTAAAAAGTGAATGATATTCACTTTTACTTCAATTTGCTGTCTGTGAGAATTCATCAATGTGATTGGCTGGTGTAGCCTGCTTTATGCCATCACTGTTACAGGACACCAGCAATCTCCTTGAACTGGTGCCAAAATCAAATTAGTGTCAGAAAGGTGAAATATGCACCATAGAGATCGCTTAATCTTTGAGGTCAACAGTGAGTGCCATCATTTTATTGTTTGGCATTGCATCTGAGCTATATATTGGTAACCTCATCTATTATCCTGATTTCTTTTGATTCTGATTTGCTGCAAGTCTATTCTGTTTTGCTTGCCCTAAGCATTTTTCAAGAAAGTTAATCATGGTGCAGCCTCGTAACTGCTCAGTAAAGGCAATTACACATCTAACCTCGGAGGACAACTGATAGAGCTACTTTAAAGTGAAAGGGTAAAAATGGGGATGAGACCAGGGTCATAAAAATCATACAGGAATAAACCAATGAATCTGCTTCTAGTTCTTGTTGCTGTTAAATGCTTTTAGAGAAATGATTTCATGCTGGTAGAAGCCAAAGCTTGCAGGGTTTCATAGTGTAGCTTTTTTTTTAAAAAAACTGCTTGACTCCGTCTGGCTGATCACAATATTATTGTGAGCTTTTCTGACCTGCCCTGGAGCTGTATAGTCCCAGTTGTTGCTTCACATGGATAACATACAGATCAAGAGGCAGATGGTGTTCAATGTCTTATGCTCCATGTATTTCCAGACGCACTCCCAAATGTTAACTATCCTTCAGGCTGGAAAAAAATTAACATATAAAAGTCCTGAATTAGATTCCAGTTAAAAGATTAAAGTGTAATGTTAATATGATGCAACCACTATGTGCATTATGTCTGATGTACTGATTACAGAAATACTTTAACTTCATAATATGTATAAACATGCTAATATAAAAACATTTGGTATAGGTCTTAAATATAAGAACTTGTAAGTTGTAAAATGTGATTACAAGCTTCGACCAAAAGTCAATCGTTGTGTCGCCCATAGTATCTCTATGGGTCTAGCCTTCAGTCTGTTTCTCATTGCCCGGTAACCATTTTATAATCACATTCACGTAGATCAACATCTGTCTGTTCAAGACGCATTTGCAGTGTAAAGCCCGATTCCTGTGACAATGCAGGCTGACTTGAAGTAATATGAGATGCAGTCATGCGGAGATAGTTTAGAAAAGAAAAAAAAACCTGGCAGCCTTTAAATCTGCCACAATTAAATTGCCGAGATGATCAGATGAACTTTCCCTTCTGATATTTTCCAATCTGTGTCACAACAGTGATGGGCTCATAAAATGTGACTAAAATCCATAATTTCTGCTTCCACTTTTGCATGTTATTTCTATATAACTAATGGGGGTTAAAACTTTGTTAAAGATAATTCTGTATAATGAGTATAAAAATAATGAGCTACTCAAGATAACTAGAACAACTGTTGTGTCATTCCCTTCAATCCATCATTGTATTGATCTCTGTCAATAAAATGTAAAGAATATTTTACTCATGGCTTTCAATCACTTTGAACCATGTAGCTAACTGCCACAAATTTGCAAGAACAGCAAAATCCATCCTGGAAATGTTTTCTGTGTGACATATGCTGGCCCACTGCATGCTGAGATAAGTGCACCCAAGACTTTTGGATTCAGCTTATTTAAATAAACTCCAAATGTAGCTTTGGCCTTGAGTTGACAGCTTAATAGGGCAAAGATGCAATTTGTCCAGCAGCTGATACTTAAATAGAACTGTACACTTAAAATTAGTTGTTGCATATGGGGAGATGTTATTGCAAAAGCTCTTATGAAGCTTCAAATTCAAATTTAAATTTAAATATCTGTCTGATTTTGCTAAAGCTAAGGAGCAGGAAGAACAGTGAAACAAAAATGGAATAAAAAGCCAATGTGGACCTGCAGAGTGAAGTCTGTAGAAAAGTACAGCAGCTGGTCCACCTGCTGAAAGCTGAATAAATGGGCAATCCATTGCTCAGCGCGGGTTTGAGGAGGGCAAGCCACATTTACACCTTGTCTGTGAAGAGATGGCATATGCACATGTGTGGAAGTGCATTTATTTCCAGCCTGTATTCTTGGGAACGTGACCATTCATATAAAATGATTTTGATTTTATTGAGTAATGTCTGCTTTCCACAGTAAAAGTGACACAGTTTTTCCTGCAAGCTTTGCTGGGCAGTTACAAGGCTTATTAGATACAAAGATGCTGAGGACATGCAAAACAGAATAGATGTGTTATCCTGCTCTCTTTTGATTCTGATTGCCACACAAGAGGTTACCAATACAGAGCTAAGAAGCAATGCCAATAGATCTTTTTGTCACTGCAGACAGTCTGCCATTCAATTTGCTATCACTGGTGTTGGCTCGGATAGGTTAAATGGAATAGGACGTGAGAAGAACATTCTGCTCCTATATTTTATGGTCTTATCTTAAAGCCCCCTTATTGCATAGTCCTTAATAGGGATTTCATGAAATCACATTGGATATGTAGCTAAAAAAGCCATCCTGTTCATCCGGAGTATGCTTCCTCCTCCTAAATCTACCAGCATCATCATCTATTTTTGTTCATCCTCAAATACGTGACTAATTTGTCCTTAAATGTATTTACGATACTTAACCACTCCTTGTGGTCACAAGTTCCACATTCTTATCACTCTTTGGATGAAGAAATTTCTTCTGAATTCCCCACAGCATTTCTTGGTGACTATTCTATATTGATGGCCTCTCGTTAGGGTCTTTTCCAGAAGAAGAAACATCTCTGTGTCCACTGAGATAAAATTTTTCATAATTTTAAAGATCCCAAATAGATAACCCTTCAGACTTTAAGACAGAATATATTGGCCAATAAAAATATGTCCATCTCCATTTTGATCATTTTAATCAAAGTCCTCTCAATAAGTTTTCTCAGGGAAGGGTTTTAGATTTCCACTACCTTTTTATGTGAAGAAGCGTTCTTACCATCACTATTGACAAAACTGAAATAAACATTTAGATGTAACTGATCTGGAGATGGCTTGGCTGTGTAACAATGACCAACAGGTTAGTTCTGACATATCCAACAAAGACTGAGATGATAAACACACCTCAGATCAGAGCAGGTGTGCACATGTATGAGGGAATTGCAGCCTAGGGACTGTCCTTTCTCATCTAAAGAGCCGTAAGGAAGTCTGCTTTCTGCTGATTTCTATCACGGCAACAAGGAATAGCAGCTAAAAGCAGGATGGTTTTCATGGGATGTGGGCATCATTGGCAAAACCAGCTTTTAAATCCATGTCCCCAGAATATTACTTTTTTTTGGACCTCCTGGATTATTAGTAATCTGTAACTGTCTGTGCTGATGTGTGCTTTTGGAGACCAGAACACCTCATTTGCCTGACGAAGGCACAAACGCCGAAAGCTAGCAGGTTTACTATCAAATAAATCAGTTGGATTTAAAGTTGGTGTTGCCAGACTCTTACTGAGTTTATTAGTCTAATGACATTACCACTACACTACCATCACCACCTCCCCAAAATGGAGTTGGAAATATGTCTTTAGTGCAATAGATCAAACTGAAACTGCAAATAAGATAAATATACCAATCACAATATAGATTATAGCAGTATTTGTTGTCATCTGTCAGATCCTTATTCAACAACTTGATGTTTGAATCCTTCCAACCAGGCCTCTCCTGGAACACACAGATGTCATTAACCAAAGTCATGAATGTCATTCCCTAGGATTTTCTAATCCTGGGTTGTCAACAACAGCATCCTTATGGATTATTCTTGGAAAAAGTCCTGGGAGTTCAGAGAAGATTGGTGGTGGCCCTATCAAAATATCTGCTCTTTATCCCACCCAAAAAAAGTTGAATCCACTGGAGATTCAGATGGATATCTAATTGTGCGACCTCAGCTACTAGCCAGAGGAGTGATACACTGCAATTTTGGCTTAAAAGAAATCTATACATCTGGGATTTACAGTTTGATAATATATCCAGTAGGAGACTAGTTTCGAGCTCAGATGTAGAGTGTTGTTTCAATGTGTGCATATGGCCAGATTATGACTGATGCTTTGTAGCCTTTTCTCTTGCGACCGTTGACGTTCATCATTATCAGTAATGATTTGGGTCAAAGTATTAATGGAACCATCCACACATTAGTGGATCATACAAAAATATGCACAGGAGTAAGGAATTTGGAGCAAATATATAGGTTACTGGCTGATTTAGACAAATTAGACTAATGAGTCTTTATATGGCAGATAATCTTCAGTGGATAAGCTTGATATAGAGCTTTTTTATCTGGTCTGTTGAGGATGCAAGGCATAAGTTTGTTGGATGGCGGATTACCCAGTGTGAATGTAGGAATTGTTCTTTTAGTGGAGCCTCTAACTTCGCCCGCGTGTTAATGTTGCAGCTTCCCATTGTAGTGTGAGTAATGCTGAAAGTTTAGGGGATAAATTCAGTTGGACACATACAATGAGAAGAAGGAAATTGTCCGGCAGGTGTTTGTCACATCAAGTGTGAATGTCTGATTCTGGTCCAGTTTGGACCACGTTAGAATTCTGATTTACTTCCTGCATTGATTTTTAAAACAGCAACACTGCATGAGTTAATAAAATGTAGAGGTTAAACATGTGGTACTAGCTTTACTCAGTTGTAGCCATGGCCAGGGAGAGAAGTCATGACTTGGTGCTTCAAAAATTATCATAAGCATTGAGGTGCATACACCCCTTCTCTCTCCTCTCCTCCCCCCCCCCCCCCCCATTCCACAAGCATTTTTGGGGGAGGGGGGGTGGCTGGCGGCTGGCGAGTGGTGCCACATGCACATGTGCATGCACACTTCATGCCAGCGTGATATCAGACTGGCAGAAACACTTTGGTCAGCCCAGCTGAACATTCAGACATATAGTATCATTCTTTAAATGGAAGACATGCAACAGAACATTGAGCTCCAGTGGCTGCTGTGACACAACCTTGGAACATCGTGGCAAATAAACTGTAGTTTCCAGCAGAAGCACATAGCAATAGTAAGGCAATACAGAAGGAGGAGAATAGCAAGCACCAACTCAGAGCGCACCTCGGCGACGCACAAGGATACAGGCAACAACACAGTGTGACAATGAAAGCTAAACTGCTCATGCTCATGGATGAGAAACATTCAGACAGAATGGAGGTACACCGCCAACTCTTAAGATCATGACTGACCCCATGGAACAAGAAAACCTGTGTCCATACCCTGAAGGAACAGAGTGAAAACCATCAGTGACACTGTCTGGCCATTGCAGGGAGTTGCAACTATATGAACCATGCTGAAACATTCAGAAGCATAAGGGAATCAGGAATCCTCAGCAAGGCCAAGGAGAGGAAGGTGCACGGTCACTGGTATGCCTGTAGGATAGATCTCCATTGGATGTGGCCTGTTGGGAAGTCATATTCAGGAGCTCCATTGAATCAAGGAGAACAGCCAAGTTTCAAAGTCAGGATGTTCAGTGCTGTTGTGGATAACGACCCTCTGCAAGAGAGGCTGTGAACCCGGTAACAGACTGTGAACTGTGCTCAGGTTGGTGATTCACAATGTCTGCACACCCCTCTCCCAGAGTCTGATCGCAATCCTCTTGTTTTGAGTGAGATGGTCAAGGGTTCATGCCGTGCACCAGAAATTTGAGTGTCAAAGGTGCTGTGTTCGTTGTCTGAGGTGGATAGAATGGATAACCAGGCAGTATTCGAAGCAGGGCTGGAGTTGTCTTCCAGTGTCCTGGGCAACATTTATCCCTCAATTTATTAAAATAATCAGATTGTCTGACCATTCACCTTGTTATGGACTGTAGAAATTTTCATGTGAATGTTTCAGTTTTCACAAATAAACTGAATTGTGGTATGTGACCCCAACACACAACAGAACAATAAACAAGAAGAATTTGGTGTTCAGAGATTTTTATTTTAAACGGTTTCTCATTGCCAAAAACTTGAAAATAATATATCAATGGGGGGAGCGAGGAAGTTGCATTGTTACCTTTGGAAACTGATCAGTATAATTCCTGAAGCTTATAGATTTGCATACATGTTATCTCTTCACCTTCATGTATTTAGCTTGCACAAGCAAGCATCTATTTATTGTAATTAGTATTTTGAAAGTCCTGAGTTGCCTTGGCTCAGAGCAAATAGGAGCCTGCTGTAGCTTCTTGGAAATTCATCCATTCTTCAACAACTCTTGATGAATATAAAAGCCGGACACAATCATTTAACTTGTCTTAGCAAAGGACAGATTTTTACATATAGTTGGAGAGACACTTAAGTCTGTTTTCCATTAAATTAATTATGTTGTTTTCACAGTCTTGTTACATTCCTGAGGCAGTAATCTGTGAGGCCTCCATGCTGATTGGCATTAAACGGAACCTTGACCAATTCAGGCCACCGTACCCTTGTTCACTGGTGCAGAAAATAAGAGTGCTGAAAAAGCAGCCACAATTATTGTGCAGAAATCAGTATCCATGCAGCCTTCAAGGCAATAAACATCTTAATGATCCCTGCTGTTGTGTACAGCTGAAACCAAATGTGCGCGCACCAACACTCAGCTTCTTTCTGCACCTGTTCTGCTGTGAACTTTGGAGCTCCAAATCATTATGTACATCACTTGATTTTGGAAAATGGTCATCTGCTAATAGCAAGCCAATCTAGTGAGATTTGCAGATCTTTCTGCAAATCATTTTAGAACTGACTGATACCAGTGTATAGTCATCAGTCCCTATGAATTTAAGATTAAGCTGTTGTTTAATAAAAGTTGAAACAATATGAGCTATGTTGTGATTACTTTGCAAATGGAAAAGAACTTGACAACATCCCCCTTCCTTTTGCAACATTCTAGTTAATGATTTTTTTAAAAGAAATTAAACTATTTCAGAAAGAGGTGTTTTATTCAAATGTAATCCTGTTATGGGCATAGTGGTTTTTGCCTCAGTGCTGAAGGTCTGGGTTCTATTCCCAGCTTGGTTCACTGCCTGTGCAGAGTCTGTACATTCTCACCATGTCTGCATAGGTTTCCTCTGGGTGCTCCAGTTTCTTCCCATAGTCTGAAAGATGTGCTGGTTAGGTGCATTGACCCGAACAAGCGCTGAAGAATGGGGACTCAGAATTTCACAGTAATTTCATGACAGTGTGATGTAAGCCTTACTTGTGACTGGTAAATAAACTCTAATCAAATAAAGCAAATACATGAACAGCATTTTCTTACATTGTAAAGAAGTACATTTGATTTCCCTCAAAGATTTAAGAACAGGTGTCGATGTTTAACTGCAACAAAATGGATATTGGATGTATTTTTAAATGCTGAATAGTTGTCAAAAACTACCTTCTGAATTTCTCTCTCTCTCCTGATGGACTGGGAAACTATTTTTTGTGAACATCACTAACTCTCATCTGTCTCACTGCTTTATTGAGCAAATGAAGAATAAATGGGGCTCATGACCTTAACTAATTACATTAAAATCTTCTAGGCTAAATGCATTTTACCATTAAAAGAAGTAATTTTATACTATAACTTCATACTAGTCTCATTGTCCAGTACCCGGTCAGTGTTAAATAAAGTACAGAGATCATTGCACGTTTTTCTGATTCCAGAAATCAATATCAAATCTTAAATTTGGCCAATGTTTTTGAACATCTTTTAAACCTCTTTTAAACTTAAACTTGTCGTGGTATTTAAAGGTATGAACAAAAACCTAGCTCCAGTAAATCCTGTTGTGATGAGTTAAAAGGATGCATTGCTTGAAGGTGTGTTGGAAACAGAACACAGCTGTAACACTTCAAAAAATTGACACGGGGGAAAAAAGCAAAGGAATGGGATTAGTGGAATATCATTGGAAAAGAGGTGGCGGAGCTTTAATGGTCTGAACGGTCTCCTGCACAGTATCATGCTATGAAAACTGATCAATACCAAAGTGCAGTTGCTTACCTACATGTGATTCCAATCCCACATCTTGACCCTTCAACTGGTGAAGAGTAATAAATACTTCCTGGTTGCACCCCGCTCCTCCCTGAGGGTGTCGAAACAAACATTTAGCCCACAAGTCTTTACCTGTCAAAAAACACAAACAGTTTATTTTATCAAGGATTATCCATAAAGATTAATATAGATAGAGCTCTTTGAAACTATTTCCTGACTCCATAAAGTAACCCACTGAAACTCTAGGATGCCAATCTAACATTACATCCCATGTTATTCCACACTAACTACTTGCATTCCACAGATGACATGACTGTGACCTTGGCTGGACTGCATCCTAAATGTTATAGGGAGCATTTGGTAAACTTAGTCTATGCTTAAACTCTTCAGTCCTGTAGTTAACTAGTTAACCATTTCTTTTGCTTAAAAAATGGTGGGAACGATTCAATGCATGTATGTTCACAATTTCAATCATCCACTGACTCTTTCCTTTTAATGTTTCTTTACACATAAGCTTATTTTTGCCCCCCTCCTCGCACCTTCTATTAAGCCCTCGTATGATGTTTGTGATCCCATCCCACTTTAAAAACTTACCTAGATGCTTCGTGATGGCTAAGAAGGCGATGATTCGTTGATGTATGTAGACTAGCAAGGTGTCAGGTATGAATCCTGTTTAAATTTGCTGTGCAACACAGTAGGCTTTTTTTTACAGATTTCCATCTGCAAACTTGATTTCAGGCACAGTGGATTATTGTTTGTCCCGTCATGGCCAGATCTACACACAAATATTTCCAAGGTTAAGCACAAAATCTTTGGAGTTCAATCATCTCCAGCTTTCATTGTTGTTGGCTAAAGTAGATTGGGAAATTAGATTATAAGTATGGCAGTAAATGCAAATATAGCAAATATTTAAAGACATTTTTCATAGTTCGCAACAAGTAAGAAATTCAGAAGAAAAGTGAATCATGCATAACATATAAAGGGATTACATAGAATTAGATTAAAAGAGAAGGCTTTTACTATTGCAAAGAAGTGTAGTAAACCTGAAGATTGAGGGAGCAAAAGAAACTAGTAAAGGACAGCCAAAAAATTCATAGGGAGGGAAAAAAGGCTGCGTACATTAGTAAGAAATATATAAACTTCTGCAAGTATGTTAAAAAGGAATCAAGTAGCAAAGTAAATGTTAGTCCCTTAAAAATTGAGACAGAAGAAATTATGTGAAGAATAAGCAAATGGGAAAGACATTATAATGGTTGTTTTCACAGCAGAAGGCAGAAAAAAATAATGGGCAACCAAGGAGCTAATGAGGATGATAAGCTTGAGGTAAATAATATTTGTAAAGAGAAAGTATAGAGGAAATTAACAAGACTAAAAGCCAACAAAATTCCAAAGCTTTGTATCCCAGGGTTCTAAAAGAGTTGGCTCAGAGATTTTGGATGGATTTGTTGTCACCTCCTAAAATTCTGTAGATACAGTAATGATCCCAGTGGATTGAAAGATAACAGATATAATACCTCTATTCAGGAAAGGAGGGAGAGAATAATGGGAGCTTCAGACCATTTAGCTGGAGATTAGTTGTTGGGGAAACATGCTGGAATCCTTGGGAATCATAAGGATACAGAAGGAGGCCATTCAGCCTATCGAATCCTGCAAGGCTCATAAGAGCAATCCAGTCAATCCTATTTCCTTCTCTGTATCCCATTGCTTTATAAGAATTTAGCAACACCAAATGCTTTTGCACAGTTAATTCTCTCAAGTGGCCATCAATTTCATTTAGAAATCATTGACCTTCACCCTTATAGTTCGTGACTTCTAGGACATTACGATTTACTGTGAGAAAAATCTTCTCCCTGGGGACTTTAGAAAAATTCTAGAATGTTAGCAACTTTGACAAAATGAATTCAATTTCAAGAGATTTTCCTTTAATCTGAAATACTATTACTAAGGAATAGGGTTGACAATTGTGATTAAATATATTCCTGTAGGTTTTATCACATGACTTGCCATTAGTCAGCCAACACATTAATATTTGTGGTGCACTGCCTTCCTATGCTGGTTAAAAAACTAAAAAACTCATTCTTAATTAGATAATGCTTGATTGTCAGTGGAACAACCTTATTTTCTATATTTTTATACTGGGTAAAGAGAAATATTCAAAGAAAATGTTAAAAACACGCACCCTTTTTTAATGTCCCAATTATCTTTCTCCAGAGTTGCACACAGCAGTGTCCTGGAGATTAATTTTCAGTTTCCGGAGACTCCGGGCCAATTCTGATGAGTTGGTAATCCTGTTAAAGAAGTGATAACAGGGCCCTGAGAAAATCATTATGATTAGGCAGAGTGTTCATAGTTTTATGAAAGGAAATTTATGCTTGGCAAAGATCTTTTTGAAGATGTAATGGGCTAGATAGAGGGAAACCATTAGATATAGTATACTTGGGTTTTCAAAAGGTGTTTGAGAAAATGCCATAAGATATAAATATTCATGGAATAGATTATTATATTAGCATAAATGGAAGATTATTTAAAGGCAAAAAAACCAGAGTGGGAATAAATGGGTCATTTTTATATTCTTGGGGGTGCCACAAGGATCAGTGCTGGGGCCTCAATTATTTATCATGTATGTTAAGAACTTTCAAGGGACCAAGTGTCATGTCTCTAAGTTTAAAAAATAATGTAATGCCAAGTGGGAAAGTAGCTTAGAGGAGGACACAGTCTGCAAAAGGATGTAAGTAGGTTAATTGAGTGAGCTGTAAGATGGCAGATGATGTACAATATGGGGAAAGATGAGGTTATTTACTTTGGAAGAATAGAAAAAAACATTGTTTTAAATGTTGGTGTTCAGAGGGATTTTGATGTCATTGTATCTGAAACACAAATTTAACATGCAGGCAATTAGGTAGGCAAACAGTGTGTTGCTGTGAATGGAAAATCTGGAACTTAGCAGGAGTATATTCTTAGCATAAAGGATGGGGAGAAATGCCTTTACTCCAAGGATTGTGAATCTTTGGCATTTTCTACCGGCAGATCAGTAGATGGTTGGATTCTAAAGTCAAGGGATATGTGGATCGGACAGGAATGTAGCATTGAGGTGGGTAATCAGCTATGATATTTAATAGTACAGTGGACTGGAGGAGTCATTTGGCTTACTCCAGCTCCTCTTTCTGACTTCAAATAAATATCAAAATGATGGTATCGGAAGGAGTTCATCTTACGCCATGTAATTCTATCTCACTGCTGAATAAAAATAGTTTGAGTCTCTGTTACTTCTGTCTTGTATTTTTAGCTAGTAATTTGCAAATGACCTAATGAAAAATATCACTGACCAATGGGATGTGACGTGAACCTTAATATAACATAGGACTGCAGTTAAAAGTAAAGTAAAGGTACCCAACTCAACATTGGGACATGAGCATTGACTCATAGCCAGGTAATGGATGCCTGTGTGTGATGAACCATTATTATTGTCTGCTGACCAGAGGCTGGATGTTAACTTGTCCAAATGTTTGATTACCCTTTCAAGGCCATTATAATGAATTTAAAATCGACATTCAAATTTATGGATTGCAAAAATCATTGAATCATACAGCACAGAAGAGACTCTGCAGCCCACCAAATCCACACTGACACATTAGAAATACCTGAACTCCATACCTAATCTTAACAATGTTCAGTAGGTATAGGCTTGCTTATTTGTGAGGTGGATGCAGTTGGAAAATTTGCTACTTTTTAATGTTGGGTGTTCATTTCATTAGAAATACAAATTTTTAAAAAGATTTTGAAATTCAGATGGTACATATAGTTTGCTTTAATCCCAGCTGAAATAAGGCACTTATTCCACAATAGTGGAGTGACAGAAATGTTTAGATCCCTCCTGGGACTGCAGCAGGTAATAGATGTTGGAATGCTGCCATTAAGATTAACAAAAAGAGGAAAATGGCTAAATCTCAATTCCTTTCAGGCAATAATTATAATGTCATAGGAACCTTTTGACTCTGATTATTATACTTGCGCATTTCTATTTTATACTGTATTTATTTTTTCATCATCTTTTCTTCCTCTATTCTCTGAGTTGCTGTATTATCCAGATCCAGATTTTCTCTGGACCCTGCTCAGTGGCCTGTCCACCTTCAAACTCTCATATGTCAATAGGCTAATTAATGGTCTTGTGTTGGGGAGTGTAGGGGAAGGGTCACTTAGCTGGGCATGACTGTATTCGGCTAATGTCCACGCACTAACTACTTCCAACAGAGGATTATAGGCCCCTTGCTGCAACTTTGGCTGGTAGCAGCTAATATTAGCTCATGCAATCATTCAGCCTGGTGGCATCGACTTATTTTGCATGGCTCAGCTCATCAGTGGTTAGACATGCTGGGCCATTGGAAAGTTTGGAATAATTCATTTTTCAAATGTCAGAATTCAACATTAAAACCAAAGTACCTAAAAAGCAATACTCAGTTCAAGTAGCATCTTTGAAATGAGAAATAGCTTCAGGTTCTTTTAGCATACATTCAGGACAAATGCAATAAAGAGTCAGACCTATTGTGTATTTTCAGCATTTTCTGTTGTTTTATTTGTTTTTGTTATGTCCTTTTTGCTTGCTAAGATGGCTGCTGAAAGATTTCTTATTCAAGCCAATGCTAGTGTTATCTGGGAGGTACAGTATAGAGTGATAAAAGTACTGATTATTACCCCTCTCCTATTTGCCACTTGTGCCTCTCCCTGACAGCCTTGTGAGATAGGCATCAACTTTGGATAAGCAAATAGTTGCAACCAGAGATCTTGTATTTTGATCTGAGAATTTTTGCGTTTGCTATTTGGCCTGTAAGCCAATAGCACTTAGGCAGCAAATTGTACCATGCAAAGTAAACTTAGAAAGTCATGGGCCATCGTGTCAACTTACCTATTTGCTACAGGGTGTAAGCTAGACATAAATCAAACAAATGTCAGTGCTGTTGCAGTCTGCTGATGAAAGTCCTCTGCTATTGGGCTGTCTGCATTTACTCTCTGTCTTACGTTATTCCAGGCACCCATTGCACACTGAAAAGTAACACGTAACTCATGAGAAAGGAAAAACTGATGGTTGTGGGACTTAAGTCCCATTTTTGTATCTCTTAGTGCAGAACTATACTGCAGGTTTCTTTCTACTTGAAAATTTTTGTTCTAGCTAGTTGAATTTTCAACATTGTGGAGATTTATTTTTACCAGAACATTTTAACTTTAATGACCTTTATCCTGTATTTCAAAACAAGAATAGAAATCAGTGTGACTTTTTTTAACGCTGTATTAAAGTACTGTGGAATTATTCCCCAGAATCAAAAATAGGCCGCAATTCTCCCAAAAGAGCTGATTTGGCGGGAAAGCTATTCTACATCCTGATTTTGTTTGGCCAGTTCAGCTTCTCACTTGAATCACTGTACTCTGTACATGGTGGAGTTTCCCATTAGTTCCCCAAATGTGGGGAGCTAGTCTAAACCCTGTCAGAATGAAATATCCTGGTGGGGTGGGAGATTTTAATAGGGACTGGAAAATTCCCTATAATTAAATTGAAAACATATTTTAAATACATTTAATACAATTTAATTGACTTACCTGTCTTCCTGCCGGTTTCAGCATGGTCAACTGTTCGCCAGCTCTGGGAGATGCGCATATGTAAATCCCAGAACAAAACCAATGACATACATCTCCCGCTGTGACTCGACAGAAATGTTGCGGGTCATGATGGGAGAATTGCAGCCTTAGTTTCTCAATGTGAGGGCCTCGTAAGTTGGTGCTGAGATTTCTAATAGGGATGTGATCCCACCAGTTTTCATCCATTGGATTGTTCCGCGAATTCTGTCAAAATTTAGTTTGTTCTGAACACAGAACAGATGGATCCAAAAACTTTGCCAGAATGTTCCTTTGCAATGACTATAATCTCCTGATACAGGCCCTTCTCTGGCACTTTTCAAACATACAATTTGGTGACTAATTTTACAGCTGAGGAGCCACGGGTGAGGAGCCAAGACCTCCCATCTTGGTTTAAGGGTAAGCACAGCAAATGGAGGTTTAGTAATTAGGTAAGGCTGCACTTGAGTGATTTTGAAAACCTTTCGGAAATGAAGAATGAGATGGCAGAAGGCTTTCTGCAGATTTTAACACAGTAAGGAGATGAAAATGAGTTCTCACAGGTCGTAAATGAATATTGAAATTGCAGAGATAAGACGGTATGCATAAGGCAGTATATTTATATGTATTTAGTGAGTGAGTGACAATGTGTTGACAAGCATATAAATAACAAAAATGACAAAAAAAAAGACTGAATCTTAGACTGACGGTTCAGGCTAGATTCGTAATAGCCCCTGATACAAACTTCTAACTGACAAAATGTGGGCCAATTATTTGTAGCTGTTGACAAACATATTAATCCTTATAGTTTACTTTCTGCAAATTGTAATTTTTCTTGCATTTAATTTTAATCTTGGAACAAAGACATGAATTCGACCATTGAGCAATTTAAATTGGAGGATGAAACAAAAAGGGGTAGTTCTCCCATCCCGCTGTGCTAATTTTGTTTAGTGCAGTGGATTGGAAGGTTTCAGCAGGGCCGGATAAGCACGATCTGCGCTAGATGTCCAGCCACGAATGCCAGATTTCTGGCACCACCAGCTCTGTGCCAGAAATAAGTGTGGAACTGCATTAGATATTCAGAAAGCCATTTTGGTGTTACTTAAAGTATAATCAGCAGGCCTGGGACTGGAGTCACTGGGCCACTAACATCTCTCCCCTGCCAGGAATGCCTCACTCCAGTGGGGTTTACAGTAGCTTCCCACTGTCAGGGAGCTGGTGGCCTGACCCTGCTCGAGTGCCGAGGCCCCCCAGAGGGCGGGGCAGGGGTGTCCCCTGGGTATGGGCACCTTGGCAGTGCCAGCCTGGGTTCCCTGGCACTGCCCAAGTGGCAAATTGTCAATGCCTCGGGGCATCTTAGCACTGCCCACCTGGCATGGGGCATTGCCAAGGGGGTGAGACCTGATTGAGGGGTGGTCAGTGATGGGTTCTGCTGCCAGTCTGGATCAGTGGGAGAGGGAGGGAGGCCAGCAGACAGGGACCACTGTGCAGGTGCCATTCTCAGTGCTGACAGATCAGTGTGTGCACAGTGGGCCACATGCGCTGGCCTGTTCAGTGGGATAGGCTTAAGTATACTTAAAGTGTAATCAGCAGGCCTGGGACTGAAGTCACTGGGCCCACTAACATCTCTCCCCTGCCAGGAATGCCTCACTCCAGTGGGGTTTACCCACTGATTTTCAATGTGATTTACGGTAGTGCACTCTGCAGTGCACAGTATGGGAGATTCATTTTAAACTCCCACTGAAAAAACAAGCGTGATTTATTCCAGTTTTCATGCGCATTCGACACTTAAAATCATCCCCAACATTTAAGAAAGGTGGCATATCATTAACAAAAGAAATGTTACAAGAATAAATTAACATGTGGAAATGCCAGCATGGGACTGGGGTGGGCATAGTAAGAAGTCTCACAACACCAGGTTTAAACCCAACAAGTCCAACTCACCTGATGAAGGAGCACTGCTCTCTGAAAGCTTGTGATATCAAATAAACCTGTTGGACTTTAACCTGGGGTTGTGAGACTTCTTACTAATGTTAAATTAATAGCAGGTATACAATGCAAACAACACTGAGTACCTTTAACAAAAGCACGGTGCTATCATACAGGCTTGATAATGGTAATAAGATCTTTGGTTTTCCATGTATTTCTCTGTTGTGACAAAATGTTTTAATCTCTTGCATTTTATTCTTTCCTCAAATGACACTACTCTCACAATAGCATGTTTGATTCTGTGTAATGATGCAAATCATATTGAAATGCGTCATGGGACCATTTGTACTTGATGCTGTGATGAAAAATGATTTGTTTATCCAGAACCTTCCACTCCCTCAAGTGAGATGATACTGGTTCTTTATATTGTGATGACGGTATATTCTATTATTTTTCACCATTCCTGCAAATTGATGAGCGTTCATGGCAAAATGTTTACGGATGAAATGGGGCTCCTAACTCGCACCAAGTACCGTTTGCACGCTTAATTACTCGCTTAAATAAATTCATCTTTAGTTTAAAAGTTTTGACCTGTCTTTGTCAATTTGATTTGTACGCTACCCTCCTTACAGGTCACATTCTCCTTGCAAGTTTCTTGTTTGTGATTTTGAATTATTTATTTTTAAAAATAGGGATAAGATTGGAATATATAGCAGAGAACTGGTAAGGATTCTGCATTCCATTTGTCTGGTCTCATGGACAAATGCCTCTCAAATTTTCTACTTCTCATACCTGTCCAATTTTCAGTTTGGCTACATGGATAGATTGTTCCACATGTTACTCAGTTAATGGTAGGATGTTGGGGAGAATTACAGAACAGAGATCTAGAGGTACATGTTCATAGCTGCTTGAAAGTGGAGTCACAGGTGGACAGAGTGACGAAGAAGGCATTTGGGATGCTTGGTTGCATTGATCAAAACATTGTATAAGACATTGGTAAGGCCACACTTGGAATGCTGTGTGCAATTCTGGTCACTCTATTATAGAAAGAGTGTAGAAAAGATTTACTATGATGCTACCCGGACTTGATGAATTGATTTATAAGGAGTGGTTGAATAGACTGGGATTTTTTTGTCTGAAGTATGGGAGGCTGAGGGGTGACCTTATAGAGGTCTATAAAATAATGAGGGGCATAGACAAGGTAGATAGCCAATATCTTTTCCCAAAGGTAGCAAAGTCTAAAACTAGAGGGCATCGGTTTAAGATGAGAGGAAAGAGATACAGAAGTGTACAGAGGGGCAATTTTTTCAGAGAAAGGTGAGTATTTGGAAAAAGCTGCCAGAGGTAGAAATAGAAGCAGGTACAATTTTGTCTTTTAAAAACCATTTAGACAGTTACATGGGTAAGATGGTATAGAGGGATGTGGGCTAAAAGTGGGTAATTGGGACTAGCGTAGGGGTTTTAAAAGGGCAGCATAGACAAGTTGAGCCGAAGGGCCTGTTTCCATGCTGTAAACCTCAATGACTCTGTTTGCTGCCCTTTTCTGTTAAATCTAAACAGTCCGTTGTGTCACCAGATTCTAGCTTTTGAGGTATTGTGTAACCACCATATTACAATGGTTGATCTCTTAAGAATTCTGAACAGTTGTATACCTTTGAGTCATGTATCACCAAGGTTCCTTAGGTAGCACCTTCCAAATCCACAATCACACTGTCAGGAAGGACAGAGGTAGTAGAAACCCCACCACCTGGAGATTCTCCTTCAAATCTCACCATCCTGCCTTTGCTATTCCCTGGATCAAAATCCTGGAATTCTCTCCCTAACAGCACTGTGATTTCATCTACACCAGAGATTGCAGCAATTCAAAAAGGCCCCTTACCGCTACCTTTGCGAGGGCAACTATGGATGGATAATAAATGCTGGCCTAGCCACTGATGCCCCTAAATGAATTTTTAGGAAAATCTCTTCTGAGCCTTATTTGGCTCAGAATAAACAGTTCCTTTGTTCTTAATTCAGATGTTTTAAAATCAGATAACTGCCGTTGTGTATAGTCTGTCTGGCCTTTATACGCCTTGACTTGAATTCCTGGATATCCTTGTTGTATGTCAATCAGAATTATCCACAGTGCTCCAGGTATGTTTGTCCCATTACATTGTACAAATACTTAACTCATGCTTTTTGTGTTTTATTCCTCTGGCTATACTTAGCAAAATTGATTTGTTTTCCACACTGCTTACACACACTGTCCTGTTGGTTCCTTTGTGTCGTCTTTGGATCCTTTTGTGTCGTCTTCTCAAAGCAAGAGCACTTAATTCATATTTCTACACTTATTTCCCTGCTATTGTCTGATGACTTGCATTTTCTTTCAACAAAAGCTATTTACCATTAATACCCTCATTTTCCAAAATTCTTGGGAACCTTTTGTATTTGCTTTTTCTCTTCCCTGTTGTTTGAAACCCCCACTCCTAAATTGGCATCATCTACAAGTTTAAAGTTGTTCCTGTGGCCAGATCCAATTCATTGTGTATACAGCAGTGACTCCAACATAGATCATTATTGGCCCCTTGTTAGTGACTCCACGCCATAACAAGAATGCTATTGACAACTAATCGTTGATTTCTCTGGTTTTGTTACTTTCTCATTCATCTCGGTTTACTTCCTTGTCCACATCAAGCTATGTTGCAAAGTTATCGCTTGCATGGCACCTTGCTGAAATTGAAGTATATCTCAAACAAACAAGTTCTGCTACCAATAAGGTCTATTGTTTTGTAAGAACATAAGAATTTGGAACTGTATTAGGCCATTTGGCCCCTTAATTCTACATCACCATTCAATAAGAACATGACTGATCCTGAACTCCAGCGAATGTGTTCGGTAATACTGTACCACACCATACCATGATATCGTATTTTGTTATCCCTTTCAAGAATCACCAAACTACCTTTCTGACTGTTGTATTAATTGTGAAAATATTCAGAGTATGAGAGACGGACAAATTCTGTCCTGTCTGTGATGGGTTTGATTAATATAGAAACATAGAATTCCTTCAATACAGAAAGAGACCATTCAGCCCATCGAGTCTGCACTGACCTCAATCCCACCCAGGCCCTATTCCCGTAACCCTCATTTGCTGTACTAATCTCCCTGACAGTAGAATTAATTTAGCATAGCCAGTTAACCTAACCCATACATCTTTGAACAGTGGGAGGAAACCAGAGGAAACTCATGCAGATACGGGGAGAATGTGCACACTCAACATGGACAGTGACCTGAGGCTAGAATTGAACCTGGGTCCTTAGCGCTGTGAGGCAGCAGTACTAACCACTGCGTCACTCTGCCGCTTGAAATTTGGCAATGTTTTCCATCAAGTTTAGCCAATGCAAGGGAAGTTATATAACTAGTAGTGACGACTATTTTCATTACAAAAGCAATAATACATTTTAGTTAGAATATGCCTCTTATGTGTTCTGATTAGATTAGCAGTGAACATTAATTCACATTTTGCATTCTGAGAATGCCGTTTGAATTTGAAAGTAGCTCTGTCAGCAATCCAGCTACTAATGGTTGTGGTGCAGCCTGTTGAGGGAGATGTGACCTGCGTCCACGGTATGAGCATTTCATCTGCCAGAGACTGCCCTATGTCTTCATTAAATATCTTTTAATCATGTAGACTCATCCTCACAACTGACACCAGACAGCACATTGTTTGTCAAGTTGGTGTACGGCCAAACCTTGTTTTAATTTTTTTATCATTACCGATTCATTTCTGCTGTAGCTGTCTCATAAATATTTCATTGCTATAATAGACCTTGAAGGTGAGCAAAATCATAGTTTAGGTGAGTCAGAGTCAGCTTTGTTTGGCTGGTATTTTGAAGATAAAATGGTAAAGCTCATTGGATGGTCTATCTTATATAATGCATTTAACACTGGGGGGGTGGGGATTTGTCCGTGTTTATAAGATGTTAATCCCTGCCACACATTTTTTTAAGGCTCATTAGTAATACTGTTGTTGATGCGCACATTAGTAATGCTGTTGCAATGTGGTATTAGTTCAGATTACAAAAAAATACTCCCAATTTTTCATTCCCAATGCTGAGGGAACAGAAGAAAATGGAAAGAATGCAATTGAACCTGTTTACAGCCAAATGTACACAAAAGGGCTTTCTAGTAACTGCAGAGCAGCCCTTTTTTTTTGCAGTAAGTCCAGCCCAGTGGTTACTTTGCTTTAGAGACCTCTCCAAAGAGGGCCACTGTTTTCAGCATGGTGATCTTAAAGACACTCTTTTTTCTGTAAGCCAAGAAATTGGAAGAATGAGCAATAATGCAAAGCATTCCTATGTTGTCTCAGCAATGCAAAAAAAAAAGCACCCAACGTTCTTTACAAAAAAGTGTATTCTCATCATTGGGTAGAACAGAGGTACATATAATGAGGCAGTGTTGACTTCTCCACCTGCCTGAGGCACTCAGGTTAGAGGCCCAGCAGAGAACAGACAACACTCATCACAAACGTGGCCCGTGGATTCATGTGACAGACAGCCCTGGGTCTTGAATTTATGACCATCTGGTTATGAAACACATGCTGATGCTGTTCAATGTATCATGATATTTCATAGAATGATATGATGTAAAATGACATTAGTTTTTCTTGCATTGTGTTTTCTTTGTTTTCCGTTGGTGATTTTTAACATTTGCTTGTTATTTTTAGGCAGCTATGGAGGCATGTCTAAATATGTCTAAATGCAGTATGATCTGAACAGTATCCAGGATTGGGCTGACGAGTGGCAAGTAACATTTGTGCCATACAAGTTCCAGAAAATTACCATCTCCAAACAGAGATAATCTAACCAGCATCCCTTAACATTCAGTGGCATTTCCATGACTTAGTCCCCCCATATCAACATCTAAAAAGTTACCATTGACTAGAATCTGAACTGGACTAGCCATATACATACTCTAGCTAAAAGGAAAAAGAGCAGGTCAGAGGCTAGGAATCTGTTAACTCACCTACAGACTGATATCTACTGATAGGCTGGTAGACTGGCAAATGGAATTTAATCCGGATAAACGCGAGGTGATGCATTTTGGCCGGAATAATGTAGAGGGGAGTTATAGGATAAAAGGTAAAACTATCCGGAGTATAGAGATGCAGAGAGACCTGGGGGTGCAAGTTCACAAGTCTCTGAAGATGTCAGTACAGGTGGAGAATGTGGTTTAAAAAAAAGCGTATGGTATGTTAGCCTTCATAGGAAGGGGTATAGAATACAAGAGTAGGAGTCTGATGTTGCAGGTGTATAGAACGTTGGTTAGGCCTCATCTGGAGTACTGCGTCCAGTTCTGGTCGCCGTACTACAGGAAGGATGTAGAGGCCTGGAGAGATTGCAGAGGAGATTTACCAGGATGCTGCTTGGTATGGAAAGGCTGTCTTACGAGGAAAGATTGAAAACACTGGGGTTGTTTTCCCTTGAAAGACGTCGGCTGAGAGGAGATCTTTTAGAGGTATATAAGATTATGAGGGGTATAGATAGAGTAAATGGTGGTAAGCTTTTTCCACCATTAGAAATGAATAGAATGAGGGGTCACAGGCTCAGGGTGAGGGGGGCTATGTACATGACGAATATTAGAGGCCAGTTTTTCACACAAAGGGTAGTGGGGGCGTGGAATGCACTACCGAGTAAGGTGGTGGAAGCAGGCACACTAGGGTTGTTTAAGGGTCTCTTGGATAGCCACATGAGCGGTCTGCAGATAGAGGGATATAGCAAGACTGTTTGTTTGAATATCGGGAGGACCAAATAGTAGTAGACTATCTTTTAGTTTTGTCTCGGGAATGTCTTAGTTTTTTTTTAGCATGTTTAATTAAGTCTTATTTGTTTCCGCAGACAATTCGGTCCACCTTGTTGACCAACAAGGGGCATGCATGTGGCATGTCGTGCGAGAACTGCTCTTGGAGGTTGCTTCAGGAGTTGCCTAGTGCTTCACGTCGTCAGTGTATGCTTAAACTGGACCATCTGATGGGCAACATGACAGCTCAGAGACTAGCGCTGTTGCTGTGCTGACACATGGATTTGGGCTTGTGTCTGCGGGAGTTTGTGCGTTCTCCCCGTGGTTGCGTGGGTTTCCTCCGGGTGCTCCGGTTTCCTCCCACATCCCAAAAATGTGCTGTTAGGCTGATTGGGTATCAAATTGTCCCTATATTGGTCCCTATATGGGAATCTTCAACAATAGGCATAGCCTAAAGTCAAGGATATGTCATTAAGATGTTAGGATGGCGGCGCGGGCTCGTTGGGCCGAAGGGCCTGTTTCCCGTGCTGTGTTGCTCTTTGTTTGTTCTTTGACTCCTCAAAGCCTGTCCACTATCTACAAGGCACACGTCAGGAGTGTGTGATGGAATACTCCCCATTTACCTGGATGAATGCAGCTCCAACAACTCTTGAGAAGCTTGACACTATTCTTTTCAATGCCACCTATTTGATTGGTACCCCTTCCACAAACATCCATCCAATCATCACTGATGAACAGTGGCAGCAGTGTGCACCATCTGCAAGATGCACAGTAGGAATTCACAAAGACTCCTAAGGCAGCACCCCACAAATCCATGGCAGCTATCTTCTAAAAGAACAAGGACAGCAGACATATGGGAATGCTGCTACCTGGAATTTTCCTCCATGTCACTCACTGTCCTGACTTGGAACAATATCTCCATTCCTTCACTGTTCCTTCATGTGCCCTTCTCAGGGGCAATTATGGATGGCTATAAATGCTAGTCATCAACACCCACATCGCATTAATGAGATTAAAAAAGGTAGGTTCCATCGTAATAGTTTACTGTTTGTGCACAATAAAAAAATTACTGACTATCTATGTTATGTGTATGTGGTGAATTGTTGCATTGAGTATTATCACTGTAATTTCTCCCCCTTACTTTCTGAAGGCATTGATTCCGATTGAGGTTTGATTCTATGAGTATCTATAGTTCTCTGGTTCTTCAATCAAATGACTACTGTTACAAGTGTCCAGTGCTGCCCTGCATCCTTTTTCAAGCACGATTCTGCTCTTCCTTGATGCCATAAGCAGTAATCACAGGATTGCAATCAGGAATGGGGGACCTGAATGTTCTTTTTTCTCCTCCCAAGCTCACGTGTACTGAAGTCCCAGCTGCTGCCAAGGCTTCTAATTGTCTGAGTGAGCAGAGATTTAACTTGGATCCCGCAGCATGGATTTGTTAAGGGAAGGTCGTGCCTTACGAATCTGGTAGAATTTTTTGAGGAGGTGACGAAAATGGTGGATGAAGGGCGAGCCGTTGATGTCGTCTGTATGGATTTTAGTAAGGCGTTTGACAAAGTCCCTCACAGGACTATTAGTTGAGAAGGTCAAGGCTAATGGGATACAAGGACAGGTAGCTAGATGGATAAGTAACTGGCTTGGTAATAGGAGACAGAGAGTAATAGTGAAAGGGTGTTTTTCTAGCTGGAGGTCGCTCACTAGTGATGTGCCGCAGGGCTCGGTACTGGGACCTCTTCTATTTGTAATATATATAAATGACTTGGAAGAGGGAATAAGTGGAGTGATCAGCAAGTTTGCAGACAATACAAAGATGGCTGGACTTGTGGATAGTGAGGAGCATTGTCAGGCAATGCAGCAGGACGTAGATAGGCTGGTAGCTTGGGCAGACAGATGGCAGATGGAACTCAATTCTGATAAATGTGAGGTGATGCATTTCAGGAGAAAGAATGTAGTGGGGAGGTATATGATAGAGTAGACCTATTAAGAGTATAGAAACGCAGAGGGACCTGGGAGTGCAGGTGAACAAGTCTCTGAAGGTGGCAGAGCAAGTGGAGAAGGTTGTGAAGAAAGCATATAGTATGTTAGCTTTTACAGGACGGGGTATAGAGTACAAGAGCTGGCCTTTAATGTTGCAGTTGTATAAAACGTTGGTTAAACCTCATTTGGAATACTGCATCCAGTTCCGGTTGCCCTACTACTGGAAGGACGTGGAGACTCTGGAGACAGTGCAGAGGAGGTTTACCAGGATGCTGCCTGGTATGGAAGGTCTGAGTTACGAGGAGAGGTTAGGCAAATTGGGGCTGTTTTCCTTAGAAGGATGTAGACTTCGAGGAGATCTAATAGAGGTGTACAAGATTGAGAGGTATAGATAGAGTAAACAGGGTTAAGCTTTTTCCTAGGATGGACTCGAATAGCACGAGGGGTCACGGGTTTAGGGTGAGGGGGGTAAGGTATAATTTGGATGCTAGAGGGAGTTTTTTCACACAGAGGGTGGTGGGAGTATGGAATGCGCTGCCAAGTAAAGTGTGGAGGCAGGCACTCTGGAGATATTTAAGAAATACTTAGATGGACACATGAACAGAATGGGAATGGAGGGGTGTAGAAAACTGATTTAAAATAGGGATCATGAGCCTTGGGAGTTCCTGGGAAGTGTGTAAATAGATGATGATATTGACGTACCTGTTTTATATCCTACAGGCGCTTTGGTCCACCTTGTTGTCTAATGCGGGGCACACACGCGATGGGTCGTGAGAGGACTGCTCTTGGATTTTGTTTTGAGAGTATCCTAGTGCTTCACGTAGTTAGTGTATGCTTGACCTGGACCATTTGATGGGCAACACGACAGCTCAGTGACTATCACTGTGCTGTGCAGATACATGGATTTGGGCCTGTGTCTGTGGAAGTTTGCGCATTCTCCCCGTGCTTGCGTGGGTTTTCTCCGGGTGCTCCGGTTTCCTCCCACATCCCAAAGATGTGCTCTTAGGATAATTGGCAAAACAAATTCTCCCTAAATTATCTCAAATTTGGTTTATAATCCATAGATCTATAAATATGGACAGGGATCGCGGGTAGAGGTGGGAACATCGGGGTGGCGGCGTGGGCTCGTTGGGCTGAGGGGCCTGTTTCCCGTGCTGTTTTGTTCTTTGTTCTTTGTTCTTTCATTCTTTATGGTTGAGCACCACACCCTCTGGTGCCTTAACCACAAAGCTGATTGGGATACCAAAATGCAATATTTTTAAAAGTTAATTATTGAAAATTGCCAAAATTGAGGCCAAATTACTTGTTATAAATTTACAGGCAATTAGAGGAGATGAATTGTGCGCTTTAATATTCCAGAAATTTCTGTTGGAACTTAGTTTAATTCCATCTAAAGGATGAAGACTGTTGAGGTACAGATTAATCTATTTAAGCTTCACACTCAATTAGCAAAGAACAAAGAAAATTACAACACTGGAACAGGTCCTTCGGCCCTCCAAGCCTGCACCGACCATGCTGCCTGACTGAACTAAAGCCCCTATCTTTCTGGGGAGTATATCCCTGTCTTCCCATCCTTCATGTATTTGTCAAGATGCCCCTTAAAAGTCAATTGTATCTGTTTTTACCAGTAGCGAGCTTCAGGCATCCACCATCTTCTATGTAAAAAAAAAAAATTGCACTTGACTAATGTCATTTTATTGTGCAGCTTTTTCACTAGAAAATACAATTATTAAGTAACTAGGAGCCACTGAGAACTCTTCCATATCTTTATTATCCTAAGACTTGACTTATTCCTGTACCTCAGTTCTCCATGAGTTTCAACTTGTTCAAAATGCTGTCGACCGTGTATTCACTTGTACAAATAGTACACATTCATCACTCCCCACGGCAGTAAGTGATAGACGGGGTTAAGCAATTCTACAAACGATGGATCAGATCTAAGCTCCATAGTGCTGCCAAATCCACTGCTTGGACAATTAAGCAACTCAGTTAACCAGGAGCTCCTCAAATATCCCCAGTGTGAATGATGGAGGAGCCCAGCACATCAGTGCAAAATATATTAGCATCAGCCTTCAGCCGGAAGTGCTGAGTGGATGTCTGTCTTTTGTGCATATCCTCCGGATATCCCCAACGTGACTGATGCCAGTCTTCAGTGAATTCAATTCACTCCATGTGACTTTAAGAAACAGCTGAAGTTACTGGATACTGCAAAGGCAGTGGGCCTGGCAGTGTTCCAGGAATAATACTGAAGACTTGTGCTCCAGAACTTGCTGTTGGCCAAGCTGTTCCAGTAAAGCTACAATACTGGTATCTTCCAGACAAAGTGAAAATTACACTGGACAAATTCAACCTGGCATTGCCATTCGATCAATCTACTCTTGAGCATCAATAAAATGATTGAAGGCGTCATCAACGGTGCTGTCAAGTGGCACTTGCTTACCAATAATCTACTCACTGACATTCAGTTTGGATTGTGCCAGAGTCATTCAGCTCCAAACTTCATTACGGCATTGGAGCAAATCAGTGGTTCACAATCCTCTGGGGAGTAACTCACCACCTCACTCCTCCATCTACAAGGCACGCTCGCTCGATTACAGTCAGGAATGGGGGACCAGAATGTCTTTTGCTTTTGCCTGGATGAGTGCAACTCCAACAACACTTAAAAAGTTTGACACCATCCAGAACAAAGCAACCTGCTTGATTGGCACCCTTTCCACAAACATTCATTCCCTCAACCCACAATAGTCAGAATCATCTACAAGATGCATTGCAGGAACACATCAAGACTTCTTAACTAGTGCCTCCCAAACCCACAACTATTACTGTCTAAATGACAAGGACAGTAGACACATGGGAACATTGGCTTGAAGGAAAACTTCCAGGTGGCATTCACCATCCTGAATTGGAACAATATTGCCTTTGTTCATGGTTACTGAGCCAAAACCCTGGAACTTCCTCTCTAATAAAGTTGTAAGTGTACCTACCCCACATGGATTGCAGCAGTTCAAGAAGGCAGTTCAGGACCACCTCCAAAAGGGCAATTTGAATGGACAATAAATGCTGGCTTTGCCAGCGACACCCACATCCCATGAATGAATAATAAAATCCTTTCTGAGATCCCCTGACTGCTTCTGCTCCAGCAGTTTGACTTGGTGATTCTTGTGCTTGCTTTTAAATTCTTTCAAGGCTTGGTCTTGTATAATGATTTCCTCTTGCATCTCAGTGCATCTTTTTGATCCTTGCCCTTGTCTTCCACTCTGCAATTGATGAACGCTCATTTAACTGTTACCTTCTTTGCTGAATTTCAAATTGACCATGCCTACCCCCCAGGCCTCTGTATGCTTCCTTTTGTTCCTTCCTACTTATCACTATTTTGCCCTCCTAGCTTTAGTCACTTGAGATTGCTTCTGAAGAATGCAGCAGATGTGTAAGTTTTTTAAAAAGAAATGCCATCAGTGTATAGCTGAGAGTAATTATGACAAAATCAGATTTATCATAATTTAGTACCTGCCAGATTGCTGAAACTGTAGGAGGATGTATTGAATTGTTTAGGGCTATCACCATGGACCTATAATTCAATACGTGTATGAATAACTCTGGTTCATTAGTTAATGTTAAGGGTCACCTTCAACTATTATGATAGTGTGTGCTATTGTTATAAATATATAATAATATAGTGTTATAATTCAGGTTAGAAAGTCCTAAGTGTTTTATGAAGTTCGCCTGAATCATAAGTTTTACAATTTGAATTTGGCTAGGGTGAGCATGAGATGCTTCATTTCAGGTATGATTCAACTGATCTACTAGGGAGCTTTTATCAAACAAAGTTTAGCTAAAAATATAGTTAACATATGTAGAAAAAAAATTAGCAATAATTGTTACCAATTACAAACAAGGAAAAAAACATGATATTGTATAAATCTTAACAACTAGAAACCATTCCAACCAAACAAATCCTGTAAACAAAACTTGTGCTACAGGTTTAGCACAGAAAATACTAATGTTCACTTGATGCTAGAAATTAGTCCTTTGGTTGGATACTGCAGCTCTCTTGATGCACGCACACACACAACAGCTTCCCAAAACAGCAGAAAGAGGGAAAGAGAGAGAGCAAGAGACTTTAGATAGTAGCTAGCAAAGCCACCAACAGAATTTTCACTCCAGGAAGGCCAGGAGACCTGCTTTTAGCTAGCCAGCAGAATTTACAAGACCAGAGAGAGAGAGAAAAAAACCTGCCTGCCACTTGACAACCAGGACAGCTTCTGACTCTACACGAAAACTTAAAATGAGTCCTTGGATTTTTCTGGGGAGAAACCACCTGATTTTAACTTGTCAATCAATCTTCCCTAACAATCTTTAAAAATTCGTAAAATCCCAGAAACTACTTGAGGTCCAGAGTAAAAATAAACAACTCAATTTAAGCTATTGAAGGACTTCTAGCAAATAGCTTGGCAACAAGGAAACCAATAGGCCTGCTTACAACTGCAAAGAACATGATTTTAAAAATATCTTGAAGTACACTAGCGTCACAACAGGCAGCTGGTATGTCTGGAGGGGAAGGCAGTTCAGATGCTGAGAGAGCAGGATAGTTACTCATTTTAGCTACGTAGTGTTTACTTAGGAGAGAGCTTAATGGATTTTTGTTTGTACGTAAAGATTTCTCTTGGGGTATTTGATTAAGTTGATTGAATGAATGGATCATGTGATAATGAGAGGAAGTAAGTTGGTAGTAGAGAAACAGCTTTTCACTTGCTGGAGTTTGTTTAAAGACAGGAGTCTGCAAGCTGCTCTGAAACTCAATCTCTCTCTGAAAGCTTCAAGATTGACTACACCCCTTAAAACAAGTATATTTATAATTGTTAACTGTGTTTATAGTGAAATTTTAAATTTAAGAGAATGCTGCTTATTTGGAACTGAAACAGTGGTAAGTTAGAAAATAAATTTGTTTCCTTTCATTTATTAATTACTGTTCAACTGTTCAGAGTTAAACTGCTTCATTTTTTTAAAGAGTTAAACTTAGTGTGTTATTAAATACAGTTTATTTTCACTATAAAAGTTCCCTAATTTATCAGTGGAATTATTCCTGGAGTGAAACATTCTATCCTCACATTTATGCCAAAATTAAAAATGTTGGGGCCTAGTCTGGCTTCCTAATATAAATTGGGATACTGGCTCAAGGTTCCTAACATTACGTCACCTTTGACCAGAGCACAAAAGTTTGTAGTAGATTACTGAAGAGCTTGAGATTATGTTGATGAATGAATTCTACAGATAAAAAAAACCAAGTTTTAAGATTTATAAATGTGGAGAGACCTGATTCCAGACCAGAAGAACCCTTATGTGCTCCAATTGCCATATTGTACAGAATTGATTGTCATATCTCTAACAATGAAGAGAATAAATATTGACATTGCATACTCATACTATGCCCTTAAGGCTTTTGTTGCTACTGAACTCTAAAACTGAAGATCTAGCCTCTCTCTGTGCTGCTTAAATGACTCTGAATATTCCATCTTTTCAAGCTCTGTTGAATGTTGTAGTCTCTGTCAGTAGGATTGTTTCTCAAAGATTTCCATTCTTTTCCCAGTTTTTTTGACCATTACCACCTCTTGGTTATGCAGTGTATACCAAACTTAAACATCAAATTAAGAATGTTCATAATTGAAAAAGGTTCATCATCTTTCTTGAACAGAAGTAGTTTTTATTAACAGATATTTGACCAAAAGTTTATTTATTAGTCATAAGAAAAGTTTACATTAACCCTGCAATGAAGTTACTGTGAAATTCCCCTAGTCGCCATGCTCCGGTATCTGTTCAGGTTGATGCACCTAACCAGCATGTTTTTCAGACAGAGAGGAAACCGGAGCACCTTTAGGAAGCCCATGCAGATGTGGGGAGAACATGCAAATTCCACACAGACAGTGACCCAAGCTGGGAATCAAACCTGGATCCCTGAGTTCTTTTCCTGGAGGTGACATGTCACTTGTCCAACCTCTGGCCAAATCTGTCTGCATCTGCCCATCATGATATGATCACCACTTGTCTCTCAGGTGGAGAATTAATCACTCTTAAAAATATCAGTGAAAATAACTCCAACACTTTTGATAATATCCAAATAATTATTGATGATGAGGGAAGAGGAATGCACCTTTCAGAAAATGGTGCACAAAAGATGTGTGAGAAATGCTCCTCCATTGACGCCCAGTGTTGACATGCCTCGCATATCGATTGATACGACACACAATGTCAGCATCTGAATTAGACACTTTTCCATTCTGTTGTTGAAATTTCATGAAATGTTGAATTGCAACATGCTGGGCATCAAGAAACTGATCCAATTACTCAGCAGTTGTGATATTCACCCAACACCACCCAAAGATATGAAATGTGATGCATTCCTTCTTGTGAGAGGAAATTAGGCCTGGGTCTAGTGCCAGAATTGGACCTGATTAAATGTTATCAGTTTTTGCTGTAGTGCCGATCTGATCACAGACTTGCACTTCAGAATTCCTAGCCTTGTGGCACTCAAATGCTATCAGTCATGAGAGAGCCCATTATGAAGATAGTTTCTGACCTCTGTAAAAGAAACCAAGAAAACTGTACTAGTTTCTAGTCTGTAACATCCAGTGATTTTTTTTTTTAAATGCAGGTCAATTTTTTAAAATAATGGGAATAGTTTCTCTGAAAACTCGGTTTAGCACCCTAAAATGTTGACCAGAAGGATAAGATGTGTTACAAAAGCCAAGCTTGTGGCAGATGCTACAACAGTTAAACATCTGCAATTATTAATATCATTTTCAGTTTTTTAAAAAAATAAGTATCAAACACACGATTTTGCAATTACATTTGTTCTCTTGATTTTTAATCAGGAATTGAAACTACTTTAACTGTTTGTATACATTAGCTTTTCTATCATTATCTGCAGTAGCAGTGGTCCCTTGTGGTGCCTGCAATTGAGGGCAGCATTAATGGAGCTCACTTGTTTTTACTACTAGAGTGATAGTGGGTTAGTGTTCCCATTTGAATTGAGCAAATCTACTGTTACATTATATCAGCAGAATAATTAAGCATGAAAATCTAGTCTGCACCTTGTCGCCCATACAGATATGTCCTACCAAAGTATGCATTTACTGTGCAACTACAGTAGTTTATGGTATTAATAGATTGTATTATCTAAAGCTGTCCAAAACCTCGGTGTTGTATTTGATCTCGATGAACTTCCAACCAAACACGGGGACTCTAACTAAAATCATTTATTTTAATCTTTGTAACATCACCCTACTTCATCATGCTTTATATGCTGCTGAAATCCTCACTTCCGATTTTGTCTAGATATTCAGACTAGCTTTGACTATTTGGATTTTATCTATTTTGACTATTTGCATTTTATCTTCCATAAACTTAAGATAATCCAGAACTATGCCTCTGACCTTATTCACACACCAAGTCCTGTTCGCTGATCATCCCTGCACTCATTGACCTGTGTTGGCTCTTTGTTAAGTCACAACTTTATTTCAAAACTCTCATCCTTGCTCTGACATTCCACCCCACCCATCCATCCCCTTCTACATACACATTTGGGGAAGAGGGGTGTAATGTTTTGATTTTGGCAGCTTTATAAAAGAATTCTGATGTATTTATGTTGCCATGAGCAAAAGTGCACAGTAAACATTTTGGAATAATAAAGCCATGCTCTTGCTGTTCAGTGAAAAATATGAAGGTAAACAACTTCAACCAGCCCTACATTACTGTAGCCAATAGCAAGGAGGAGGCAGGGACTAAATCTACTTGTTTCTATTTGAGATTATTTTTGGAAGTATTATAGAATGACGTCAAGGAATGGGTGGAGTAACGCAACTGTTGATGTTTATGTAAAAAGAAATACAGATTTGTAATATGCCTTATTGCATTCCAACATTATGCCTAAGCAATTCAGAAAACAACGTATTTTGCTTTATTCTTTCTTACCGTTCCATGCCAGTCCTAATATGAAATTAGAACATGTTTGTTGACGTTGTCTCTATTCTTATTCATTGTCAGAGAACTCTACGTGATAACTGTAACAGATATTGAGGCAAATTGTAAAATGAGTGATGCAGATGAGTTCACTAAATTTTAATTGCATTTCCTGCTGATTAGTTTTGACAGGTGATACATTAAATCATCTTGAAGTTCTTATACACTTTTACAAAAATTTGAATTTGCATGTGATTAAATATTACTTTGTGTTTGCCATCAGTGGTGTGGGTGGCTCCAAAAAGATGTTGTTGCCATTGGAAACAGTTCTTGGCTGCACTACCAATTGAACAAACGGCCAATGATCCATGGAAGTTAAAGGGATTCCAGCTGAGCCATTCTGGCTCTCTTCACAGAACCATTTCAAGTTCACTGATACTTGTCCCTTTTCCAAATAGAAGGTGCAATGTGGTTTTCTTTGTATTGGCAACATGTTATTTTTGATTGAAGTTCTTAGATTTTCATAATCAAGTGGCTGTCTTGTCTACAGCTATAAAAAGAAAAACAAGATTTTGTTTTGTTTGAGAGTAAGATTGTGGTGGAGGTTTGACACCTCTATCTTTTGTATCATTTGATGCCAGTAGTGAGGAGTCACGTAACTCATACAGGATAGTCACTGGGGTGGAGGGCCTAAGGAGCGAGACCATATTGATCTCTCCATCCGAGAGGAAGGAGAGCGCCCATGTTGATTTCTCCATCCGAGATCGAGGGCATGTCCGATATTGGCCTCATTCTCAGGCCACGGGTTCTAATTCTGTGAAGACCCAGATTTTACGTATCACAAAGCTGAAATTTGAATGTTAATTTGATATAAATCAACTGCACCTCGCAAACTTGTGACCGTATCAGCCGGAAGGACTGTGGCATCAGAAACATTGGAACACCACCATCTCCAAGTTACACAATGTCATGACTTTAAAATATATTGCTATTCCTTTATCATTGCTGAGTCAAAATCCTATTTAACAATACCATGAGAGGACCTTCAGCACACAGATTGCAGTAATTGAGGAAGATGGACAATAAAAGCTGGCTTTGCCACTGATGTCCAAATTTTGTGAATACGTTTGTAAAACTGCACTGTCTCACAATGTAAAGTTACTTATGACGGAATTGAGTATAAAATGGAGATCCGACTCAATTGAAGTGATATCCTGAAGTCCAATTACACTACAGTGAATATATTTCCAATTGGAAGATTACTGGCCATCAAAGTTTGATCATCAACTTTGCTTACCAAATAATACGAGACTAGCAGTGGAGGTGAAACATTGCATGCGCATGGGAAGTGCGTGAGAAGGTGAAATCCAATTATCAGTGTCTTGTGCTTAAACAAAAGAGACTACAATGGGATAAGGGAGGAGTGTAAGTAGACTGGGAGAATAAACTTTATAGTGGGACAACTGAGGACTTTCAAAGTGATTTTTCAAAGTGCTCAGCAAAAGTACATACCAATGATAAAGAAAGACTGTAGAAAAAAGATATTTAAGGAAATAAAGAAGGGCATCAAATTGAAACAAAAGACATAAAGTGGCAAAGATTAGTAGGGAACTGGAGAATTGGAAAATCTTTAAAGATCAACGAAAGCCACAAAAAAAGACATAGCTTATGAGAGTAAATCATAAGATGAGAAAGGGGATTTAATAACAAAAAATGAGGAAATGGCCATGAGTCATTGTGTCGGTCTTCACAGTGGAAAACACAAATAACATGCCAAAAATTGATGACATGAAAGCTATGGCAGGTGAGGACTAAAGAAATAGTGTTAGGCAAGCAAATGGGGCTAAAGATAGACAATTCTCCTGGCCCTGATGGAATGCACTCAGGGTATTAAAAAAATTGGCAGGGGAAATAGAAAATGTACTCCATGATAATTTACCAAAATTTGCTAAACTCTGGGGCAGTTCTGAGAGATTGGAAAACAGCGCACGTGATGCCACTGTTTAAAAAAGGAGAAAGACAAAAGGCAGGTAATTATAGGCCAGTTATTTTAACTTCTGCAGTGGAGAAAATGCTTGAATCTATCACCAAGGAAGAAATATCAAGACATCTGACGAGGACTTGCCCCATTGGGAAGATACAGTATGAGTTCATAAAAGCTAGGTCATGTTTAACTAACTTAGTGGAATTCTTTGAGGACATTATGAACATGATGGACAATGGGGAACCAGTAGAGGTAGTGTATCTTGATTTCTAGAAAGTATTCAATAAGGTGCTGCAAAAAAAAGCTGCTGCATAAGATAGAGGTGCATGGTGTTATAGTTATGTACTAGCTTGGATAAAGAATTGGTTAACTAACAGGAAGCAAAGAGTGGGGGTAAATAGATTTTTTTCTGGTTAGTGATCAGTGATTCGTGGTGTGCCTCAGGGATTTGTGTTGGGACTGCAATTGTTTACAATTTACACAGATGATTTGGAATTGAGGACCAAGTGTAGTGTGTCAAAATTCGCAGATGACACTAAGATAAGTGGCAGAGCAATAGTGTGCAGAAGACACAAAGTCTGCAAAGGGGTATAGATAGTTTGAGTGGGCAAGGGTCTGGCAGATGGAGTATAATGTTGATAAATGTGAGCTTGTCCATTTTGGTAGGAATAAAAGCAAATGAACCATTATTTAAATAGTAAAAAAATTGCAGCATGCTGCTGTGCAGAGGGACCTGGGTATCTTTACAATTCATGCACACCAAGTTTGCAGGTGCAGCAGTAATTAAGAAGGCAAATGGAATTTTGTCCTAGAGGGATGGAGTTTAAAAACATCGAGGTTATGTTGCAGCTGTATAACGTGCTGGTGAGGCCACATATGGAGTACTGCGTACAGTTTTTGTTTTCTTACTTGAGAAAGGATATACTGGCACAAGGGGATGCAGAGGTGATTTACTAGGTTGATTCCGGCATTCAGAAGGTTGGCTTATGAGGCGACTGAGTAGACTGGGGCTATACTCGTTGGAATTTAGAAGAATAATGTGGGGAGGGGAATCTTATAGAAACATATAAAATTATGAAGGGAATAGATCAAATAGGAGCAGGGAAGAGCAGCTTCCATTGGAGGGTGAAAGTAGAACTTCGGGTCATAGCCTTAAAAAAATAAAAGGGATCAGATTTAGTACTGAGTTGAGGAGGAACTTCTTCACACAAATCTTCACGTGAATCTATGAAATTCTCTGCTCAATGAAACAGCTGAGGCTACCTTGTTAAATGTTTTTAAGGCAAAGATAGATTTTTGAACAGTAAAGAATTAAGGGATATGGTGAGTGGGTGGGTAAATGGAACTGAATCTATGAAAAGAGCAGCCATGATTTTATTGAATGGTAGAGGAGGCACAAGGGGCCAGATGGCCTACTCCTGCTCTTAGTTTGTATATTCTTATGTGCGTTTTCAAAGCACTGCACTAACAAAGAATGACCTTTGCTAAGATTGCAAACAACTTTTTACACAGCAAGATTTTGCAAGTAGCAAATTAGATGAATCTCTTTTCTTCCATGGTGTCAATTGAGGGAGAACTGTTGTTCAGACAATGAAGATAAACAATTTGCTGTTCAAATACCAACATTTTTTTTTTATTTACAGCTGGCAAAACATGGAGCTTTCGTGTCAAATTTTGGTTGATGATGCTCCTGTGGAGTGTCTTGAAATATTAAGATGCTGTATTGGCGGTGGCACAGTGGTTAGCATTGCTGTCTCACGGCACCAGAGATCTGGCTTCAATTCCACCCTCGGTTCACTGTCTGTGTTGAGTTTGCACATTTTCCCCATGTCTGCGTGTGTTTCCTCTGGGTGCTCTGTTTCCTCCCACAGTCCAAAGATGTGTGGGTTAGGTTGATTGATCATGGTAAATTGACCGTGGTGTCAAGGGATTAGCAGGGTAAATATGTGGGGTTATGGGAATAGGGCCTCGATGGGATTGTGGTTGGTGCAGACTCGATAGGATGAATGGCCTCCTTCTGCACTATGGAGATTCTATGATTAAATGCAAGTTGTTGTTCTTATTGGGCAGCACTCTCTCAGTAAAATACTGAAATATGAGCTAAATTATATGTTAGAGTCCAGAGCTGCAACTTGAACCCATAATCTTCTCACTGAAAAGAACAGGAGGTAACTATCCTGTGGGTCAGCTTGACATTTTTTCACCAGAACAATTTTAAACCCATTTTGACTTGGAGTTTGCCTTGAAGATATGTTTCATTCTGCAGAATGTACTTGGAACAGGGAATGTGGGACTATTTATGGTATGAATTGAGGTGGAGGTCATCAGATGTCTGCTTTGTTCTGCCATCATGATGAGCAGTGCCAGCAGGGGATTACCTCATGTCATTCAGTGGCAGAACCAAACATGTTTTCAGGTTCTATAGGACAAAAATAACATATACTGTGAAATACAGCAAAACAAACTCAGTACCTGAAATATTAACCAAGCAATAATGAAAGCTCATTGTACAATATGGAACATAATATGGGATAAACTTACTGACCTTGTGTCCAAAGCATAGATGCTTTAAAAGTGATACAGGTTGGAGAGTTCTCACAACAATACTGCCACCTATCTCTTTTATATTTTGTGAATCTCCACAAAATTAAAATTATTGTTGAGAAATGCAGGTCATTATTATGCTTTCGTTAAATAAAAGGGGGTTGACATGACAAAGTGGGAGATATACAACTAGAATATGTGTTCATACGGTTGAAATCTGTCCTATACCTAAAATTATTATAATTCAACATTCTTGTATTTTCTTTCAAAATGTCACCACATTAAGTTGGAAAAATAGTTTGACCCACTTGCTGATATCTAAATTACTTTGACTTCAGATTCTAAAGAAATATTTTTGTTTTATAATTTTGTGCTGTAAATGCTGATACCTTCAAAGATGTGTAGGTTAGGTGGATAGGCCATGCTAACCTACCCCTTTGTGTCCAGAGATGTGTAGGTTGAGTGGATTAGCTGTGGTAAATGTATGGAGCTATGGGGATAGGATGGATAGGTGGGCTTGGTTAAGATGCTGTGTCGGAGAGATGGTGCAGACTCAGTGGACCAAATGACTCCTTCTTTACTGTAAGGATTCTGTGATTCAATGATTGGCTTAGGTTTTAACTCTTCCACTCTCCCTGATGAAACCTTGGTAGTTTTGAAAATGGAGTAGAGAGAATATCATACTTATTTTCTGCCCAGATCTGACTGGCTGCAATTTTAACCTGAAACTCATGATTAAAGGATCAGTGGCAACTTAGTTAAAAATTTGGATCAAGATGAATTCACATATGCTAGTGGAATACATTGATTGCCCTACAATTTACCTAGAGAACAAACATTTGATGCCTAAAGAGTAGAGAACATGTATTTCCAATTGCCAATATGCACAACTCTTGAAGGTTGGAGTAATTTCCAATAAGACTTCAGAATAGCGTTGCTTATGCAGTGTATTGCTATATAGAAACTACAAAAAAGAATTTGGATGTTTGTCATGCTTTCATGTCTCCATCTATCAAAGTGCTGCACATCTAAACAATTCCTTTTCCTCAAGTTAGTTTGGCTATTATGTCAGTAAATGCAGATATCTAGTCATTTTTTTTTTTTAGTGGCTCCACTGTCACGTGTTTTCTTGCAACAGTCCTCCACTTTGGCTTACTGCTTTAATTATTCAAATACTCTCTGCACATTGTAAATATCTTTCATTTCTTTCATTTCTCCCCTCATGGTGCCATTTGTCTTATTTCATTGCTGTCAAAGAGAGTTAACTATTTCTCTTGTTCTCTACCTAACCATTTTACAGTTCATCCTCTTCCCCTCCTTTTTTCACTGTTCTTTCTTTAAGCAGTTCATCTGTAATATTTTGCAGTTCTGATGAAGAACCATATCTGAAATGTTTACATATTTCCTTTCTTTTCAAATTTTCAGTGTATCCAGCATTTTGTATGGTTTATAATGGCATTAGATGAAGGATGGATATTTGGCCAGCATGTTGAGAGAATTTCCTTGTCCTTTGGATACTGCCATGAGACATCTAACATGTTAGCATTTTTGATATCCCAAAAATATGCTTTATTCATAAAATTTGTAGAAGTAATTACAAAACATTTCAATTTGAAAGTTACAGCAAGTGCCATAAAACTCAACTTGTCTCCATGCAATTCATTCCATTCTTAAGTGCCTGTATGCTATTGTAATTCTTTTTATATTTACAGTCTACATTCCATGTCAGGCATGTAGCATGGGGACAAAATATTTCAAATTGAAACGTTACAGGAAGTACAATAAAATTCAATTTTCCTTCATACAGCATGTTACTCTCTAATGTGCTGCAACACTATATCATTACTCTTGATGTTCACAAAGTACAATCAATATCAGTCTTACAGCCCAGTGAATGGGGGTCTACAAATTTTCCAGCCCCTCGGTGTATTTTGGTTGAAAGTCCTTACACTGTTCCTCATTGCATGTCTGTGGTACCTATCCCAAGCTTTAGTGCTTTCCTCAGCATGTAGTCCTTGGAATGTGCCAGTTTGAACCACTAGGTCAACTCTTTGTACCGAAAGACCAACACGTTTCGAACATCCTTCACTGAAATGATGACCCTCCAGCTGCAATTAGTATTTATCATGGTTTTGATTCCTGTGAACAGCCCATTGTGGAGCGGAATCCTGCGTCACAGAGCTGCTCAGAATGAACCTCATTCAATCACCACTGTATCTTTCTCCAGACCTCCTTTGCAAAGCCACATTGTAGTAGAAGGTGAACGATAGTCTCATGCCTAGCACCATTCCCTTGAGGACAGTGTGCAGAGGGGGTGAGTGTCTGGGTGTGTATGAAAGATCTGACAGGGAGAGCATTCCTCATCACCAGCCTGGCTGTGTTTTGGTGCTTGCTTGAAAGTTCTGGCAGTGAGGCATTCTGCCAAATAACTTTGACGGTGCCCACGGATCCACTACCTCCTTTTCCTGCAGGGCTTAAAGGATGTTATGTGCAGACCACCACCTGATCAACTTGTGTTCAGAAGTTTTTTTTGCGTTAACATTTCTGAGGGAAAGGTGATACAGCATGCTGCAACTGCTTGGAACGTTCTGTGACCATGGACATGTCTTTTTCCTCTCTATCTGGAGGTGTACATCCTGTGCTTGTGAACACAGTCTCTTTTCAACCTCCAGATAAGGTGGAAAATGGCCCAGCTGATTGTCACAGTGCAGGGGTGAGGAATTGGCCAGATCTGTGCTACATGCACCAAAACAGAGTGTCTCTCACCTGATGACCAGGATCTTAACTGTAATGGAGAGGGAGCGTCATTCCCACATGCTCGGCATTTGGGCAGCTGCATGTCCATAGCTCTCCAACGACAAAACTGACCTTCCACTGGAACCATTAGCCAGTTTACACTCTGCTGTCTTCAAATTACAAATTAATTTTGTTTGAATATTGCCTCCAGGGCAGTTCCCTTCATGCCATGCTGATTTTAGAGCTCTGAATCTGCAGTGTGAAGTAGAATATAAATGTAACTTCTGTTGTGTTCAGCCTATGTGATTTATGTATTAAACAGCATTCGTGTCCTGGTTCATGGTGTTGAACTACATGAGAAAGTGTTGAGGACAGTCAGTCGGACACAAATTTGCACAATCGAAGTCTGCTGAATCCATGACAGGTTAAACCTGTCAACTGTACTAGTATAGTGGTGTTGAGGAGAAATATCTTTACTCAGAGTGGTGACAGTCTGGAATGCAGTGCCTGGGAGGGTGGTGGAGGTGGAATGCATCACTTCCTTTAAAAAGTACCTGGATGAGTACTTAGCCTTGAATGTTATGGCGTACCATGAGCCAAGTGCTGGCAAGTGGGATTAAATTGGCAGTTCAGGACATTTCATACATTGCTGTAGACTCAATGGGCTGAAGAGCCTTTTCTGCACTATAGTAATCTGTCATTCTATGAAATCTGTGATTAAAGTTTACTTGGAAAGGATTGGAAAATTTAAGTAGCTTCCTAATCACACTGGGTAAGTGAGTGATTGCTAATTATTGATGTAATCTGCTAGCTATATTATTGAACATAAACTAATTGCATTCTGCAGATGACACTGGTAAACTCTGAACATTATACCTGAGAGCACTTAATTATCTATTTCTCTGCTTGTTCTGAAAATCTTCACTTCTGCTATTAATCAGGCATCTTTGAGGGAGTTAATCCTATTTTTGAAGACAATTCATTTTATAGTTGACCTCATGGCCCCAAGTGCTGTAGTTATATTTTGTTATATCCAATTTATGATTCTCATCAAAACTCATCCATTTATGCACTGAATATATGGTGCTGTGAAATCAGTAGCTTGAGAACAGCTATATAGGCTTGAATTTTGATTTGATTTAATTTATTATTGTCACGTATTAGCATACAGTGAAAAGTATTATTTCTTGTGAACTAGAGAGACAAAGCATACCGTTCATAGAAAGGAAACGAGAGTGCAGAATGTAATATTACAGTCATGGGGTGTAGAGAAGATCAACTTAATGTGAAGGAGGTCCATTCAGAAATCTTATGGCAACCGGGAAGAAACTGTTCTTGAGTTGACTGGTACGTGTCTTTTTTGTATCTTTTTCCTGACTGAAGAAGATGAAAGAGAGAATGGCCAGGGTATGTCGGGTTCTTAATTATACTGGCTACTTTGCCGAGGAAGCGGGTAGTGTAGACAGAGTCAATGGATGGGAGGCTAGTTTGCGTGATGGATTGGACTACATTCATGATCTTTTGTAGTTTTTTGCGGTCTTGGGCAGAACAGGAGCCATACCAAGCTGTGAAACAGAATGCTTTCTATGGTGCATCTGTAAAAGTCTTTTGAGAGTCTTAGCTGACGTGCTAAATTTCCTTAGTCTTCTGTGAAAGTAGAGGCATTGGTTGGCTCCTATCTTTGCTGAAGTCGATGACACACTCCTTCATTGACATTGAGGAACAGATTATTGTTGCTGCACCAGTTCATCAGATTCTCTGTCTCATTCCTGTATTCTGTCTTGTCATTGTTTGAGATCATTTCTATGGTGGGGGGTCATCAGCAAAATGAAAATAGAGTTGAGGGGGAATTTGGTCACACAGGCATGTGTGTATAGGGGGCTGAGAACACAGCCTTGAGGGGCACCGATGTTGAGGATGATCATGGAGATATTGTTGCCTATCCCTACTGACTGTGGTCTGTGAGTTGGGGATCGCTCAGCTTTACTTTAGGATTAAATCTGTACCCTTGCATCTCCTATCCTGGTAATTAAAAAAAAATTGATTAGCTGTAAAGACTCACATTCCAATCATTATGCATGTAAATTGAGTTTGTGTCATTGTGTCATTTTTACAACCAGAACTCCCAGCCACCTGCCGAAGGGACAGACTGTCCTGAAAGCTTGCGACGTTTGCCACAAATAAACCTGTTTTGACTTTCAACTGGTGTTGTGGAATTTCTATGAATTTTAAAAAAAATAGAGATTCAACTCTGGTGGCACAGTAGTTAGTACTGCTGCCTCACAGCACCAGAGACCCAGGTTTGATTCCCGGCTTGGGTCACTTCTGTGCGAAGTCTGCACATTCTTCTTGTGTCTCTGGATTTCCTCTGAGTGCTCCGGTTTCCTCCTGCTGTCTAGAGATGTACGGGTAAGATGCATTGGCCATGCTAAATTGCCCCTTAGGGGCATTAGCAGGATAAATATGTGCGGTTACAGATGGGGATGAGATCTGGGTGGGATTGTTGTCGGAGCAGATTCAATGGGCTGAATGGCCTTCTTCTGCACAGTAGTGATGATTTGATGACTTCTGCCAAACTTCACAGTGCATGCCTCAAAATTATGGATTGTATATTTCAGTAATTTGAGCCTTTTCAGGGTAGATGAATGTTCATTCCCATTGGCTTTAGAAATGAGTGAACTTCATTCAGTACTTTGATCAATATTAGGTGAAAAAATAAGACTAATTTTCAAAGGCTAATCCATGTCAGTCCAGAATGTTATAAGAGGAAAATGGGTTCCTTTTTTTAAACTTAAACTTAAAAGCCATATTTGGTTTCTGGGATTCCACATTTAGCAACGGATAGAAATTTCAATTTGTATATTCCAAGATATAGCTTGGCTTCACTAAGGTCTTCATCTCTGCCAGATTGGAGAGACTCATTGCTAATTTTATACCTCTATACTTCACATACTTCCAAGGCTTATTTTAGATTGGGACATCTGATTCAGCAGAGGTGTCCCATTTACAGTTCCCAATGGGGCAAACCCACAGATAAAATTAGAAACAAAAGGAAAGTTACACATGCTCAATTGGCAACATGAGAGTGAAAGTAGTGTGTTAATGTGGAGGCAAATCTGTCCATTAGTTTATATTGCACTACTTTTTAATGGGCCTTGACCTGAAAGGTGGGCATAAAATTAATTGATTCTATCAGCAGCATTCGCTCTGAGTAAAGAAGTTGCACATTCTCCCTGTTGGAAGTTATCTTGAGACAAAACTAAGCTCTATAATTAAGAAGTGAATAAGCTTTTAAATTAATGAACTGTTTAAAGGACAGAGTGAATGATAACCATTAACCTTGAACCTTCTTTCTCGTCCACATCTAATTTTCATGGCGCTTAATTTGCTTCTTTTGTTGGTGATTCAGAACTTTGCAAGCATTTTCATACAAGGTACTTGTGCATGAGCAAGGCCATTTGATTATTTTAATTCATCCATCCAGAACAGTTTGATGCTTCCCTACTGTTGTACCCAATTGTTTCTTGAACAATTTTAGGGTTTTTCATGGTGGCACTGTGGTTAGCACCAGGGACTTGGGTTCAATTCCCAGCTTGGGTTACAGCCTGTCTGAAGTCTGCACATTCTCCCCATGGCTGTGTAATTTCCCGCGGATGCTCTGGTTTTCTCCCACAGTCAGAAAGACTTGTTGGCTAGGTACATTGACCCAAACAGACTCCAAAGTGTGACAACTAGGGAACTTTCACAGTAATTTCATTGCACTGTTAATGTAAGCCTTACTTGTGACTAATACATAAATAAACTTTTTGTTTTCCTTGCCCCATAATCCTATTGTTTAATTTTGGAGTTAAAATTTCGTGGTCTGAAATTAATGCTTGTCAATGCGTCTCATACTCCCCTGTCCCGACCACTTTAAATCCACTCAGGTTAAAATCAATCCCTTTGTCTTTATCTCAGTCAACGCAGAGCCATCAGAACAGCTGGAAATCAAACGATTTTTGATTGCATTTCTGCTAAGTGCCTTCGGACTCTTTTGATATGTTAAAAGTTGCTTAATCAATCAATTTCTAGTTGTAGTTGTAATTAGAACTGTATGTGAGACCGCTGTACAAAGGTTATAGTATAATAACACATACTTTTTCATCTGCACCTATTTCCTTTATGAGAAAACATTTCAGTCTAGTTTATGGACATTTTATTGGGAAATGCAAAGAGCATTAACAGACAACTTTTCCACTTCCCATTAACTCCCCAAAGAAACGTCTCTGAGAAGGCCAAGTGAACTTGCATTTTCTATATTGGAGATCAACTTTGCAGTAGCAACCAATCTCTCAGAAAATTGAGAGTTTTGGAACTTCTTGCTACAGAGTCTGTGGGAGCAGAGTCCTTGTGTATATTTAAGGCTTTGATAGATTGTTGACCAGTAGGGGAAATCAAGGATTACAGCAAAAAGGCAAGAAAGTGAACATGAGAAATGTCAGATTGGCCAGGATCTTTTGAATGGCAGAGCAGGTTCGAAATTCCAATTTCTTGTAGTCTTAACTAAGCTGCCCAAAATAGCTCATAATTCTTGCAATTTTTCTTTTTACAGTATTCCACTCTCTCAATTGGTGACGTTATTAAAACAAATTGGACCATTTGGGCTGAAGAGTATTCAAAATGAAAAGCTTTTAACCAGATTACTGAATTTGAGATATTCATTAACATGATGTAGCAATCCATTCCTGGCTGTTGAGTGAACTTGTTAGAAGAAACTAAATGAGACTTGCAGATTATCTGAGAACATGAATCATCAGGCATGTTGCAAAAATGACATTTTAGGCCTCATTTCCTATGCTTATATTTGATAGTTTTACAAAAAAATGATTATGGACTTATACTACCATGGATTATTCTTATGGGACCTGGAGTGCTAGGGAACCATTTAGAGTTCATTTTCGACAACTGATGACTTAATTTATTCAGCGTATAATCTAAAGAGGATTAGACTGTCGATGGTGGATGTAAGGATGTTTTTCTGTAAGCAAATGTTTTTGCAATTAACGTCTTCTAAAATTATTTCAGTTTGGACAGTGTACATATTTGCATTGGAATAAACTGTGTGTCTTTTCAGCTGACATTTCAGCCAACCTAAAGCTAGTTAAAACTAGAAGGCAAGCGAGGGGAGTGACATAAAAGGATCTAGAGGGGCAATTTTTTTCACACAGAGGGTGGTGAGTGTCTGGAACAAGCTTCCAATGCATAAATAGTAGTAGAGGTAGGTACAATTTTGTCTTTTAAAAAGCATGTAGATAGTTACATGGGTACAATGGGTATAGAGAGATATGGGCAAAATGCAGGCAATTGGGATTAGCTTAAGGGTTTTAATAAAAAGGGTGACATGGACAAGTTGGGCCAAAGGGCCTGTTTCCATGCTGTAAACCTCTGACTCTACCTCATTATTGGATGTCCCAATGTAATAAAGCACAATGCATGCATTGATGGCCTAGTTTCTCATTGTTTCGCCTTGTACAGAACTTGAGGTCAAGCTTAAATGATTTGCTTTGAACCAACTGCAAAATGACTAACTTAATATGAGCAACAAATGTGGGCAACAGAACTCTTTTTATATTCTTACTGCCTATCCTGATATCCTACCTCTACTGCAGCAACATTAAGACACTTAGAACTAATGTTAGGTGTAATTTCCATGAAACTTTTCCTTAAAATATAAACACCTATATTTTCCTTCAGGATCCCCTTCCTTCCAATTAGAAAATATAAAGAGTTTTGGCCATCCTCTCATTCCTTCACGTACGAGGTAGCGCATATAGATGTGGAATTATCAATGCATGTTGAAGCTTCACCTATTCAGCAGTACCTGCCAGACTCTGGCATGGATATTACTCCTGATTGCAGCAGAGGAATGTTTCATGTACTAATATTTAATGTTAGCTAATTCAACACAGGCAAGTAACTTGGAAAAAGTTAACAATTCCATTAAAATATATGTCCAAATCCAGCAATCCTGAGCCATGTCCATACTCAGGTTGATAAATGGCAAGTAGGACATGTTTCATGTTTTGCTTGGCATTGATTTTCTGCAACAGGACAGAGCCTTAAAAATCCCCTCCTCACATTCAGTCATTATCATCAGTAAATCTCACACGATTTAAGATCCTGGCAGTCATAATTTGCCTAAACTTGAGCAGATCAGCTCAGGCAATGTTTCAGCAAGCCAAAGGATACCTATTTCTGTGGCATTTGGCTCACCTTCTGAGTCCCTTGCTGGTGAAGGTGGAAACCAGAAATCTCTCTTTACTCAGCTTTTTTATTTATTCTTAAAGTGAAAAATTAAGAATGTATAGCTCTTTGCTCTACAGCTCTCCACCAGTGTCATGAAGTGTCTTTTTATATGTGCACACGAAATTATCCAATGAATTGCCTCCCACCTGTAAACATTTGACCTTAATTTATAAAATTAACACCCATAGTCATTCCATCTCCTTAAGGGTGTGTGTCAGGAGTTCAATAGAATGCTCTTATCTGGATGGGTACTCCTGCAACATTACTCAAGAAGCTCAACACAGTTCAGGATTAAACAATCTGCTGTTGATTAGCACTCCATTGACCGGCTTAAACGTTTATTCTCTCCAGCACCAGAGTGCCGTTACTGTAGTATAAACGACCTGCAGAATGCACTGCACCAAGTTCTAAGACGTGTTTGGCAGCACCTCTCTGACTGCCATCAACTTGACAAATAAATGAACTTTGGTAGTAGAATTATTTTTATTAGTCTGTTCATTGCAACAGTGCTAATCATAAACTGGCAATAGCTCTTGGGGCATCATTTTTGGAGGCTGACATTGAGAGGCAAACAGAGCAGGATATACCATCATATCCATTAAATTGATGAATTGAAATTGCAATTTTATTTAAATTTGCTCTCTTTGCTTTTTGTCCAGATGAATTTTTGAAATTAAGTTATTTTAAAAGTGCACATAGTAATTCCAGTCTAAGTTAGACATGCAATGGAATATGTTCTGCGTGAACATAAAACTTTATTTTGTCTTTCCGTAAGTAAAAGAAGCTCCACAATACTAAGTCTAGCATGTTAAGCTTATTGGCTACAACTCAGTAGTGTACTTTTAATCTCTTGAACGCTGAGAACCTTATGTAATCAGAATGCTTAGCATTAAATATGTATTGTTGGAAATGAATGGTGCGTGAGATGAGAACTATAAGAAGAAAATGAAATTGCACTCAGAATGTGATATTCTTCTCAAAATAGCCAGTTTCGTGTATAAAAAGACAATGCTGGTTTAGAGTGAAATATCAAGGAGTGATGTGAACTTGTTAAACATGTAAAAAGCCTGATATGAAAGACAACTTTCTACTCACCAAGTCAGATAAAAGATATTGTGGGTGATAGGCAGGATATGGAGTTGAGCCTACATTCAGATCAGCTGTGCTGTTATTGAGTGGTAGAACAGGCTCCAGGGGTTGTGCGGCCTACTCCTGATCTGTATATACGCTCGTATTGTAAACACCATCCACTGAACGTTCGAAGTTATCAATTATTTGTTTCCACACCAGCAGCCTGACAGTGAACCCATGCATATGTCTATCACTGGCCCATTCAACCAAGCAATGTTTAGCTGCCAGACCACAAGCTTGAACCCAAAGTCCAGAGTGGCACTCCCAGTGCAGTACTGAGGAACCATAGCACATTTGAGGGTCCTCTCTTTTAAAAGGTATGTTAACTTGAGGTCCTGTCAGTTCTCAAGGGGAATGTAAAAGATCCCCTGGCACTGTTTAAAGGGCAGGATTGTTCTCCCAGGTTTCTGTTTATCCCTTAATCAGCTTCTGGTGATTAGCACATTGAATTTGAGCTTCATCGGTTAGAAAGTGCTTTTGAACAACCTGTGGACATGAAAGGCACTATATAGACAATGTACTGTTCCATGTTCTCCATATGCCATTGTGTTAATATCATTGTAAAATTAATTGTGTTTTCTCATAAATCGTAAAGGTCTGCTCTGGTGATAAAAGGATTCATTATGTTTGCAAGCAAATTTTAATCTCTTCTGGCTGGTAGTTTTGACTAAAGCAGCAGATAAATCTTCTGCAAATTAAGAACAGAATTATTTTTTACACTACATCTGTTTAATCATTTATTGTTATTTGTCACTTATTTGAAGAGGGTTGGCAAAGATAGCAGGTCATGTATTTTAATAGGAACTAGTGAAGAACTACCAGAGAAGTGAGTGCTTTCACAATGACACTGTTGCTTCTGGATGACAGACATGACCAAAAGTGGGACAATATGTCCAACATCAAATGATAAATGTATGCAATCACCAAAACTGTACTTGATATTTATCTTGTGTTACACCTAGGATTTGTTCCATTTTGTTAAAATGCCAGTTGCATTCAGTGTTTTCACCCCTGCTAAAATGAGTCCTACTGCATGGTGTGAGTTCCATTTCTTACCTGGGACTTCAGTGGTACTTTGAGGGAGTGTTGTATTGTTGGAAATCTTTTCTGTTTTATCAGACATTAAACTGAGGCCCTGTCTGCTAGTTTAGGTGGATGTAAATAGTATCATGACACTATTCAGAGAAGAACAGGGAGTTTCTCTTCTGCTGGTGTCCTGAGCAGCATGAATCTCTCAACTAACACCAGAATAGATTGTCTGGTCATTGTCTCATTTACAGTTCTTAGGTGAAAATTGGTTGTTCCTTCACCCACATTACAGCAGCAACTGTAATTCAAAAATAATTGGCTCTGAAGTACTTGAGAATATAGGATGTGCAAGCTATGTATTTTTTCTTTATGCTTCAGCTGTGATAATCAGACATTTTTTAAAAAAGTGACTTTGGCCTTTTTAAGTCATCTGAGCACTCACCCAAAACACTCGTTGGAAATGCACCACAGCTCAGTCTGCATCAGTGGAAATGAAGAAACGTAGGCTGAAATTTTCCATTCCCACTGGCGGGATCTCTGGTTCCACCAATGGCGACCATGGGTTCCTCCTTAGCAAATAGCAGGAAAACCTGTAAACAGCAGTGGGACGAGAAGATCCTGCTGCCAGCCAATATTAGGCTGCCTCAACCATTGCAAAATATATCGTAGTGGGGGGGCAGAATGCTCTGCCCTTAAAGTTAACCTTTCAGAATGCCCACCAAAAGGAGAACAACACATATTGCAAAATAAACTGTCTATTTAAATAAGAACACTTAAAAGATGCCAGAACTTTTTTTGCATTGGGTTGAATTATATTGGGGAATAGTCATTTGGTGGAACAGAACTTGAATATATATGAAAAAAAACATTGTGTCAAAACTTTTCACCTTGCACTCATCAGTACAATCAGGATTGAGTATAAGATGAAATATTTTGACAAAATGTCTTTTTTCAACAATATCTTGAGGAAATAGTTGTAGTTTATCTATGAATCAGTGTCTTATCTTAGTCCCTGCCAATCCTAATTGCATAAGCCCTGCTGGCATCCATTACATCTGCGTAGCTACCTTGATTAGTGTACATTGTGTTTGCATATTCATCAACACTTTCATTTTTTTCTTTGCAAGTATTCATGTTGATTGGAAGGGATTATAACTTGGGTTCTGGAGAAGAGTATAGACCTGAAAAATTAAGCAATCTCTTCCCTTTACAGCTGCTGATGAATCCATTTTCCAGAACGTGGGCCAGAATTTACCAACCCCACCCATAGTGGGTTTTCCCATGGCAGAGGCAGCTCGCCATTTGCTGCTGATGGCGTCTTCCAGTCTTGCTGAGGCTAATGATAATTTGCTTGGCTAGAATATTCTGCCACTGGGCAATGTGCAACAGGGTAATTTTGACAGGACCAGAAGATGACAGGACTGGAAGATCCTGCCGACAGCAGAAAATCCCGCCTTTCATGTTTTTATTTCTGATGTCTTATATGTGGCCATGTTGAAAGATGTCTCTTAAATTTTCCAAGGAAATATTTTGTTTCAGTACATTACCACACGTGAATGCCAGATATGCTGTACAATCAGATATGGCTATAAATGGTTGTTTTACTGACAGTAACTACTTGAGTTGTTGCTAATAAAAGTCAGCCCCTGTACTTGACCATATTAGAGGTGGAAACTTTTCTGCCGTTCTCATTGTTTGTTCCAGAGTGCTCAACTTAGTTACAAAAACTGATATTTTTAGAGATAATCCCACCTTTGTTGAACAAGTCTCCTGGTGGTCTAACTGGCTTAAAGTTTTCATCTGACTAGAAGGTCAAAGCTAGTTTATTGCTTTGGCTTTCTTCTTGCTGCTGGGCTCATCTTTCTTTAGTCTTGCCAAAATGCCATTTAGGGTCTAGAGCTGAAACAGAATGTGTAATGAAGGAAGAACTAGTAGCATTGGCTCACAGCATAGCCTTTGAAATGTTATCACAGATAAGCTGTCAAAATAAGAGATGTGAATTCTCATGTAGGTTGTTAAATGGCAAATGGCTCCAGTTGTAAAGGTAATTTCTAGATTCATCAACAGCAAGAGTTCTGAAATAATGGTCAAAAAATATGATTGAATATCAGTGATGCTCTTAATGCTTTTCTTATTCATGAAGTAAATTGGACAATCGAGATATCCACTTTTGCACAAACCTCACTGCACCATCCTAGAGAGATTCAGCATTAGAAACATTTGTAGGGTCCACTAAATATCTAGCAGAAAGTTAGGGCTCAAGCAGCAAGGTTTATACCTATGATTCAACTTTACTTTTCAAAGTAAGTGATCATTTTTTTAAATGTAATTAATATTGGCATGGTGGCAGAGTGATTAGCACTGCTGACTCTCAACGCTAGAGACCCAGGTTTGATTCCCGGCTTGGATCACTGTCTGTGTGGAGTTTGCACGTACTCTCTGCGTCTGCAAGGGTTTCCTCCAGGTGCTCTGGTTTCCTCCTATGGTCTGACAGATGTGTTGGTTATGTGCATTGACCTGAACAAACAACTAGGGGAATTTCACAGTAATTTCATTGCTGTGTTAATGTAAGCCTTACTTGTGACTAATAAATAAACTTTAGTTTTGGATTCTGAAATGAAAGTCTGCACAAAATCAAATATTTCCCAATAAAACATTTCACAATTGGATGCAGCATGCCAAGAAATGTCTGTAAGTTAACGTTTAAGAGATATGCTGTGTTTTTGTAACATTTTTAAGAACAACAAAGTTTTGCACCTGATTTACTGAGGCATCTGTTCCACTCTTTGAAAACTGAAAGTGCTGGCAGCAATTATTTCATCAATGACTGCATTTGTAGGTTAATTGCAAGTGAAAACACTGAAGTGGCTTGCTGGTTTACAGGTGAAGGATGACAGAAACTTAATTTGGAAAAACGCTGTCAGCAGTTAAATAATCCCTCACTGCACTACCTGATTTAAATATTTATGTCAATGATGGCACAGTTGTGTGTCTCCATATTATCTTCCTCTTCAAAGTCTTCCACATTGGAAAAAAATATAAATATGGCGAGGTTAATGAGGTGTATTACGACCATTAGATTGATCGCAATTCTCTGAAGGCATTTTCTGCTACAATTACCACAACTCAGAGTAAAACAACCAACGGTGTTTGTAGGCCTATGTGAGTTCCTTTAGTTGGAAATGTCTCCATGGATTTATTGAGTTTTATGTAAAATATAGCTGCCAGTTTTTACTACTGTACATTCTGCGTTCAAAACCAGGCTGTCCGCCGTGATTAGCTCACTGTTTAAAACTATTTTTGCACAGTCATAATCTCTGAATCTCTCTGCAGAACTTTCCTCTGAAGGTATTTAAGTGGAGGAAAAAATTCATGTCAAGTAACATTGGTTTCTGAGGCTCTGGTCTGGGGGCTGTGGGCACACTGCGGCCCCACGGCTGTGTTTCCAGCCCAAACCAGTAGTTCCTGAGAGGTTTCACTTTGAAATCTCGGCACCAGTAACAGTTTCTCTTTCAGTGTCTGTCGACTGTGATTTCTAGAGTTTTTCATGGATGCATGTCCTCTAACAGCCTGATTAGATCTCTGCAAACTCAGTTGATTCATCACAGGGAAACAGTACGCTGCCAGTGAGGAAGAAGTACCACCTCAACCTTCTTTCATCAGTCATTTGCCCTTAGTGACTATCTCCTGCCATATTGTGAGCTCCTGATGCAATTGGAGATTCCTAATTCCACCCCTCTCTCATCCTCCCAGAATGACCAGTCTCAATTCTGTCACTATCATTATGAAGCGTGCTTTCACCTCCATTAGTACCCAGTCTGATGCTAATTCCACACAGCTGAAACTCTCATGCCTGCTTTTGCCACTTCCAGACAAATATTTCAAAATTATCCTTGCTGGTATCCTGTCTAGTACCTTTTATGTCAAGTCCAACTTTGCTATACACATTCTGTCCTGCTCTAAGTCAGTGCTGACCTCTCTTCTCTCACATTCCCTGCAATAATGCATTTCGGAGACTTCATTAATAAAAATAAAAGGGATTTATTTACAGTGACCTTCGAGAGCAGCAGCATGTTTGCAGCTAGCTCTAAAATACCTCTGCCTTAGGAGAACTTCTCCCCTGGTGTATTTCCCCATTCTGAATCCCGATTGATCACTCAGGCCAGGTGACCTTCACTCTGCTCCGTTGCCCTTAATGGACAATCGCCACAATTCTCAACCAAATCTCACTAAAGTACGTGGACTCCTGTCCTTGGACAAATTAAATTTGAAATTCTCATTCTTGTTTTTAAACTGCTTGAAATTTTCTCACCGTTCCATCTTTGGTTATCTCTTCCACTAACTTATCAATTCTGTCACCCCACCTCTGAACACAGTGCTGCAAATTCTCTCTCTCTCCAATGGGATCAATCCTTCAACAATCAAGACTTTAATTTTTTGAATGCCTTCTCTAAACCAGCCAAACTGTCCACTGAAAAATAACCTGCTGTTCCCACCCACTCCATTTGACAAGCTTCAGTCATACCCTGATCTTACCCTGTATGGCTTGCCATGAATGGGTTAACAGAATTAAATCCTAATGTGTTGTCATTTATTCAATAGAAGTCAGGAGCTAAAGGGGCTGTTGGTGGAGAATTGTATGTGGAGTTAGATCAAAGAGATAAAGCTGGTTTATGAAGAAGCAGAACTCATTTCTCATTTACTGACCCGCAATCAAAAAACTCGAACAGTAGAAGTAGAGAATAGTTGTTGGTTTCAAGCAAAGGGCTGCAAGTTATGACTTTTTCAAAGAAAAATAAGAAGACTTCACTCAAATTTGAAATCAACAAAAGAATGAACAGGAGACGACAAAGTGGCTGAACCCACAGTATAAGTATCAGGATATGACTATCCAGCATTATATTCTGCCAGGCTTAGCCCCTATATCTGCCTGTCAAGCTATGGAAAGACTTTTTAAGATGTTTTTACTGTTTATGATGCTTTTAAAATGGAAATTGTTGGCAGCTCTTTTATAATTCTCTCTAAGATGGTTAGCCTCTCACTCTGATTATCTACTCAATTTAGTGTCAGAGCACAATGAAAGAAATGCTGGCCTGCAATATGGAACTTTCTGTGTAAATATACCCTTAGTTTCTATTTTAAAAATTGAAGCTTCTTGAAGTCTCCACTTTTTACAAGGCACTAGATATCTGATGCACACTTTAAAAGTCTTCATATGGCAATATGATTCAGACTCCTTCCAGTAAGCAATGAGATGTGATGAATGGCTTGGGCATGAGGGTCATAGAGTCAGAGAGGAAAAGGGGAAAAAAAAATTGAACTTGGATTGCGATAACAGTTCTAAGAGTGATTGATTTAATTTGTATCATTATTGTCATGTGTATTGGGATAAAGTTAAAAGTATAGTTTCTTGCATGCTATACAAACAAAACGCAACATTTATAGGATACATGAGGAGAAGAAAAGCAGAGGGTGCAGAATATAGTGTTACAGTCGTAACTAGGGTATAGAGAAAGATCAACTAGGTCTATGCAGGTAAGAAGCTATTCTTGAGTCAGTTGGTATGTGATCTGACTTTTGTATCTTTTTTCCCGATGGAAGAAGGATGATGACAGGATTTCTGTGGTGTGAGAGGTCTTTGATTATGCTGGTTGTTTTTCTGAGGCAATGGGAAGTATAGGCAGAGTCAGTGGATGAGAAGCTGATTTACGTGATGGACTGGACCATGTTCACAGTCCTTTTGTAGTGTTTTGTGGTCTTGGTGAGAGCCAGAGCCATATCAAGCTGTGATGCATTTGGAAAGGATATTTTCTGTGATGTATCTATAAAAATTGAGATGCCATATATATGAAGGAAGCAGCAAAATGATGGAAATTAGCCAATAAGGTCTGGAGATTAGCACTCCATCATATACCTCTTAATTCCATGAGTTTGCTGGCTGGATTGCACATTTGATAATGGTCTGCATCATTCAAATTCCAATAATTTTCCCTAAGATTTGACCCAGTATTGCATGTTGACTAACGGGATTGACTAGTGTTGTTTACTTATGATAGTGGTTAAATGTTTCATCTAGTCAATTTAAGATTATGGCATATGCCAGAGCAGTTAATTGTGGTAATCTACATCAACTGGATATTATTAAAATGATTCTGCACTGTGTGTCATTACCATTCTAAGTTTAGACTGGTTAACTGATACATCTATCAGCTTTCTGGAATGGCAGTCCAATGATGACTTGCATATTTTTATTTTAAACATAATTACAAAGTAGATGGAAACACTGTGATTAAATAATTCTCTCGGAGAATTCCCCTGCAGAATAAATCACAGCTGCTACTAATGCACCATGTGTTTACCTGGCATATTCACTGGGCTGTCAGTAAGTTCTTGTGTGAAATTGGTGACTGGATAATAGTTGCTTTGAGCAGACAGGGTCCTTTCATATTCTATTCATGCTGAGGTTGTCTCTTGTATCTTGTATCTTTTTAGTTGTCGCTGAGTTAGGAGTGAATCACTCAGGCAACAGACCAACTGCTAACCTTGGTTTGCAGATGATACACTTGGTTATATCCAATACCCAATGGTTGGTCCTATGGCTGCAACTTGTCTCAGATGAGTAAATATATATGGGTGAATATGCCAGTAGTGTCTATACCACACATTTAAACATAACTGAAGTATTGCTATTTTAATTCAATACCAGATTGGTGCTGGATAGTTGTGTAAGACATGTTCTTATTAGGTTTCAATCTATTTACATTTTGATAACCCTAGATTGATGTATTTCAAAAGGTTGAGACATTTGATTTGATTTATGATTGTCACGTGTTTTAGCATACAGTGAAAAGTATTTGTGTGGTATACAGACAAAGCAAACTGTTCATAGAGAAGGAAAAAGAGTGCAGAATGTAGTGTTACAGTCATAGTTAGGGTGTAGAGAAAGATCAACTTAATGCGAGGTAGGCCCATTCAAAAGTCTGGTGGCAGCAGAGAAGAAGCTGTTCATGAGTCGGTTGGCACGTGACCTCAGACTTTTGTATCTTTTTCCTAATGGAACAAGGGGAAGAGAGAGTGTCCGGGCTGCGAGGAGTCCTTGATTATGCTGGCTGCTTTTCCAAGATAGCCTTGGACGGGAGGCTGGTTTGCCCCGGACGGAGGAATTAACTGTGCAATTGGATTGTAAAGACATTTTCCAAGGTTCTGCCCAAGTACAAATCTACATAGAACAGCAGCAACAACAACTTGCTTTTTATATAGCGCCTTTGACATTGTAAAAATATCAAGGCACTTCACAGGAGCATTATCAAACACACAAAACACTCCACCTTAACTATGGTAACTTCTTTCAGCTCACCTCATTCCACTTGTATCATTTGTAATCCTTCGCAACTTTCATGTTGTACGAGTCCCTAATCACAAATTCAGGTCCACGTCACATTCTATTCTGTGCCTCATTTCTCAGTCTTGCATCTAGGAACATGTTACACATTGTGATTCTGTTACATTCATCAAATTAACTTGTGTTTTGAAACCAGTCAGCAGACACTGGCAAACTGTGTACGTAGAGGAAAACACAAGTTTAGTACTGCAATTTCTAATTGTACTGTGCTTTCTAAATGTTGTATCATTTAAAAAAAAAAATTCTTCAGCAGTAATTTTATTTTCTTGAAATTTAGAACAAATTTTCACACAAGGAATCTGCTACACTTTGACACTCCAGATCTCTAGAATCATTGTTGAATTTAATTTTCAGTTTATAAATTCTTCCTTTTCAGTGGAATTCTGTTTGCTCATGCAACGTTGTAATTTCTCTGTTCATTATTCCAAAGTCCCCCTTCAAATAAAAGATTTATTGGTTTGTTTATAAGTACAAGTGATCATGAAGGCAAATGGAATGTTGTTATTTATTGCAAGAGTAATTGAATATAAAAGTAGGGAAATTTTACAGCAGCTGTACAAGACTTTGGTGAGATCACATTTTGAATATGATGTACAATTTTGATCCCATCTGAAAGAGATCTAGTTTCATTAGAAGCAGCTTAGAAAAGTTTCAGTGGACTCATTCCTACTCTGAAGAGCTTATTTTATGAAAAAAGGTTGAATTCACAGAATCTCTATAGTGCAGAAGGAGGCCATTTGGCACATGGAGCCTGTACCAACAAAAATCCCACCCAGACACAAAGGGGTAATTTGGGTTAGGCCAATACCCATTGGAGTTTAGATGAATGAGAGGTCAGATTCTTGAAAGTGATAAGATAGATAACAGGAGGCTGTTATCTCTTGTGGCTTAGGTCGAAATTAAGGACACAATTTAAGAATAAAAAGTCTTCCTTTGATAACAGAAGAGAAGAAATATTTTCTGAAGGGCATTAGTCTGTGGAATTCTGTTTCCGAGAAAGTGGTGTAGACTGAGTCATTGAATTTATTCAAGGCAGAATTGAATAGATTTTTGATAGACAAAGGGAAGCGAGGATTACGGAGGCAGATAGCAAAGTAGAGTTGAGATCACAACCAGATTGGCTCTACTCTTATCAAATGGTCAAGCAGGCTTGAAAGGCTGACTGGCTTATTTCAGCTCCTAAGTCCCCTGTTCCTATGCAAAACTGAAAAAAAAAATGGTTAGTACCCTGCTGTTTGGGAGAGAGAAGATTGAGAGGTAACTTGATGAGGCAGATTCCTCACATCATGATCATGGAAGGCTGGTCTCTGTGGTTGTTGACGTGACTGTTGCAGACTGAAAAGGCTAATTTCTGAACTGCAAACACTTGAGCAACTTGGGCACAGGAACTCCAGGTTTAGAGGGGCTCTCGTTTAAGCAGGCTCTTTCTGTCATCTGTATTTTCCTTCAACAGCCTCATGTCTTGTTTGTTTCAGACTTGTAAGTTGCTTTCCTGGTTGTTGTGTGCTGCTATCTGTGCTGGCTGGCTCCTCTTTCCACACCCGTAGGTCAATGTCAGCCAAGAGTGCTATTTTCTTAGCTGACCTTCCAAGCACTGCGGCATAGTTCAGCACAGAATGTCAAAAACTAAGATCTAAAGAGTCGTCTGGTCGTCTTCAGCTCTGTCCTACTTGACTATAATGAACACCTTGGTGAGGTCTACCATTGTAATGTGCAGGCCCATCTTTTATTCTTTGCACTTCTGGATCTGTCTTGGCACGCTAATCATGGTTGCAGTTCCCTTGCTGGGCCTGAATTTGCACTGTCGTGTAAAAGAACTGACAGGAAAGACAGAGCAGGCTGGAAGCACTTTTTCTAGGAAAAAGACTAAATGTGACCTGTCAGAGGGGTTTAAGCTGATGAAGGGATTCAGTAGAGTAATCATAACAATGATGTTCCCACTTGCACGGAATGTCATCACTAATAAACTGTATAAGCAATTCAGGAGGAGAGATGGTGGCATAATGGTATTGTCACTGAACGAATGAGTAATCCAGAGCCCCTGGGCAATTCTGTGGGAACCTGGGTTTGAATTCTACATTGGTTGATGATGAAGTTTGAAATCAATTAAAATCTGGATTTAAAAATCTAATCTGTTTGTCGATTTATTGTAAAACCCATGTAGTTATCCTTTAGGGAAGCATATATGCTGTCCTTGCCTATATGGGCTATATGTGGGAAAGATGGCAACCATGGATATTGGATGTTGGGAAGCAGGAGAATTAGCTGCAACATAGGAAGTGCCCAATCCTCTCTGTCCTCTGTTAACTCTTCAATTGCCAGATCTGTGTCAGCGTGGCTGACTCTGAGCATATTCGAAATTTCATTTCTGTACACTATAATGCCAGGAGTTTCTGCTCTCATTACTGTTAATATTGTTTCCACCTAGTACTGCACCCAGTGTTCTGCTAGATGTTTTCCTTGCAGAATTTATTATTTGTGGGCAAATAGGTTAGAATCGTGGCAATATTGTACTAGCTGCGGAATCTTGCCTCACCCGACTTCTGCCAGCTGTTCTCTCCTCAGGATATTCCCCGACGTTTAGTTTTCCCCCTCCCCTGCCCTTCAGAGTGAACAGCCATAATTCTGCTTGGTCAAAGCTTGCCAAGGCAAGGATAGCGAGTATATGAAGCTGGAAGCATGTGCGCAAAGTAAAATTATTGATCCAATTACCTAATGGATACTACTTTTAGAAAAGTTCTGTTATGACGATAAGGCTGGTGTTTTACTGAGTCATAATCAAACTAAAATTGATGCTCAGCCATAGAAGGAGATATCAGGAGAGGCTTGGTCCAAGATACTCATGTGAAAAATATTATCCTCAAATTAGAGGATACAGGAGTAATTTTCCTCTTCAGAACCCAGATGTAAAAGCTCAGAAATGAAGAAACAATTATTGCAAAATTTGATCACAGGCTCATGTCAAGTTTTCTGTCTGTGTATTTTAGTGGAAGAAAATTAGTGGGCAGCATGTCACCAAATCTTTGAATGCTTCTGTTCCAAGTCAAGCTGAACGTATCAGACCCTGAAAAGGAAAGCGTATGTCTCTGCGTTCCCATCTAATCTCAGTAGCAGAAACTCACAGCTGCACAAAACCATGTGGGCAATTAATTGACAAGAGAGTTTGTCTTGTACGAAGTATATAAAGCACTTCAAATGCATAGCCGAAGATGCAGATACTATAATTAATTTATCAGTTGTTCAGAACACTTGGAACAACAAGCACTAGGTTAGGATTTCAATGAATCAGTCTGCATTGACATGAAGAGTTCCTTTGTGTGTTTCAACTACCATTTAATTAATTGAAAAACCAAAGCTGAGTTGAAAGGCCAGTAATAACATCAGAGCTGTCAATGTTGTGTTTGACATTTCTAATTGGTAAAAATGATAATTTTAATGTATAAGCTTGAAATGACCAATTGTATTATTACATAGTTGTAACATTTTTGCACGAGTTATAATGTTGTGGTTTCGAGTCCCACTGTGGAGTCTTGAATGCATCATCTAGGTTGACACTTCATTGCAGTACTGAAGGAATGCTACACCATTGGAGGTACCATCATTGAAATGAAATGTTGACCCAAGGCCCTTCCTTCAACTAGGCAGAAAAGACCACGTGGGACTACTGGCAAAGATTAGGGGAGCTCTCCCCCCATGCTTCCCGTACATCCCTCATCAATGCCACTTGATCTAATTGTTGTTTCATCACTGTTTGAGAGACCTTGCTGTGCAGAAATTGCCATGTTCCTGACATTAGTGCCTGAAAGCTATTTAACTATAAGGAGCAGCAGCAATAGGGTCATACTGTCATTAACTTATTATATCTATATTCTTTTATACTTAAATAGTGACTGCACTTCAAAAATACCTCCTGCGTTGTGAACTGCTTTGGGATGCCCCAGAGTTACCAAAGGTATTATATAAATGTGTTTTTAAACATTTTTTTTATTATTTGTGCATATGATATATTCCTTCCTCATGGTATTTTAACAGAACATTAATCAATTTAAAATAAACTGTTCAATGCTTCATTTTCTAAAATTGAATTTAGGATTATCTCAGGAACATGTTCCTTATCACAGACTGTAATTTGCAAAGTGTAATGTATTGTAGGATGGTAAAATGCATTTTTTTTTTGTGGTGAACTATTGTAGGACAGAATGATAGAAAATCAATCCCAATAACTGTCAGAGATGGAATTCTTGAAAGCATGAAATCTAAATAGCAAATGTTCAGTCAAATGGATTTATTTGGCAAGATTGGCAAAATATTGCATAAAAACAAATGGCAAAACTGCTGCTTGTCCCATAACGTGGCTCATCAAATGTTGACAACATGATTATAGTTCAGGACCATACAGCATTAATAGGCAGCCTGCAGACATGTTGGTTGGTACTCTGAAAATTTTCTTATCTAATAACCATATGTCCCAGTGGGCTTTCCAGGTTCCTCAAGATAGTCTTTATCATTTTTTTCCTGAGACTGCAACTGGATCCCAAGTCAATGTTTTTTGATAATATGCACATTAGCTTAATTTTAACAAGAGAGTTAGTCGACCACCTCTGTGCTCATGATTCCATTAGGGCACAGCACTGAAACCAGAGTGGCCAAAGGGAAGACTGTCCCATTTGCAAAAATGAGCTTTGCTCAAATGGAATGAGAACATATATGATGGAAGCTCTCATTGACGTTTCAAACAGCATCCTAAAAATAGCAACCAAAAGCAACTTGGGCATCACTTTGCAGGGATATGCAGCGTTAGGTGGATTGGCCATTCTAAGTTGCCCCACAGGGTTCAAAGATATGTAGGCTAGGTGGATTAGCCATGGTAAATGGATGGGGATAGAGTGGGAATGGGCCTGGGTAAGATGCTTTTTGGGAGTGTCAGTGGAGACTTGATGGGCTGAATGGCCTCCTATGGTTCAACGGAAGTGCCTATGGATGTGTTGTAGACAACCTTCCTGCTTTTTTATATGTAAATCTACAAACCTAAATTAGAGAACACTTTATTTTCACTGCTGATGCTTTAACCTCCATTATCACACCCTGGATCTTCTGAATATTTTGTTATTCCAATGGCTTTATGGATGATTCTATGCATATGTTTTGCTGTATCTGATTCCTGCCTTAACTATCCTAGTTCTTCTTTTCTTTGTGAATTTTCTGTTAACTACTTTAATCCAGAAACTTCACATTCTTTACTCTCCCAAGAAGGAATTAAAAGCAGCATAATTGACCGTGTTTGTCTCCAGGGCTATGAAACTGAGTTTGGCAAATGTCGAATTAATAGGAGTAAAAACCTGTCCTTGTGTGGTTATTAGCTAACTGCTATAACTGATCAGTAGCGATTGTCCATAGCTAGTCTTGTACATAATGAGCATCTCCAACTTTATTTTATTGACATTTGAAAACAAATTCCTTTCTCAGCAAATGATTAGCATAGTCCCTAAATGAGTTGTTTCCAAAATATTTCAGCAAATAGTTTGGGCGTTACTAAATTTAACTCCATTGATTAATCTGGCATAATTTAGCTGTGTGAATCTTTAAGCTTTATGTGTATTGCAGAGCCAGAATCAGATAAGGACACTTTTTTTTAAAAAAAAGTAGAAACGGAACAAGAAACATTAAAAGAATTAGCCTTTAGGTTTGGTACCTGAACTATAGTTTGAGAATAACGGGTAAACCTTTGAGAACTGAGGCGAGGAGAAATTTCTTCACCGAGGAAATGATGAACACTGCCACAGAAAGTAATTGAAGTCAAAATGTTGATGTGTGTGATTTCAAGAAAAAAAAGGTATAGATCTTGGTGCTAAAAGGATCAAGAGATATATGGTGGTGGTGGGGAGGGAAGTGGGTGTTGAATTTGAGATTTAGCCATGATCATAATGAAAGGTAGAGCAAGCTTGAAGGGCTGAATAGTCTAATCCTGCTTCTATTTTTCAAATATGTTTTTATGTCTGTTTGGTTTTTATTTTAAATAAGGAGGGATTCTAATTGTAACTATCTGGAGGAGGGAAACCAGCTGTGAGACATTTGGTTGGAAGGTGGGCTATTAATGATAAGCCATAGGGATCCACACTGAGAACAGCGTTATTTGTAGATGACCTAGATGTTGGAGCCTGTTCAATTGTGTACAAATTTCTGAAAGATAGCAAAATAGAAACAGTGGCAAATAGTATGCATTCAGGCTCTGAAGGATTTTGAGAGAGTCATGTTCAATCTGTACCTTGCAAACTGTATCTTCAGTTTGCAAGGTTGGATATGTTTGGTTAGAATCTTCCTCGTGATTATACAAATAACATTCTTAGGAAAGCAGCTTGAAAAGATGGTGTAGAGAGAATATTTGTGTGGGAATGCAATTATCATTTTAGGACTTATATGCAATATCAATAATTCAGGTAAAGCACAATTGCATACAAAATAAGCAGCACCTTCCAAATCCATGACAGGGGCAGCTAATACTGGGAACACCACTACCTGGAGGCTCTCTTCTTCACCCTGACTTAGAAGTACATCACAATTCCTTCACTGTCACTGGATCAAATCCTGGAACCTCCTCCCTAACAGCACTTCATGGACTGTAGGAGTTGAATATGACAGGCTGGTAGCTTGGGCAGATGGAATTCAATCCTGATAAATGTGAGGTGATGCATTTCAGGAGAAAGAATGTAGGGGAGAGGTATATGATAAAGGCCTATTAAGAGTATAGAAACGCAGAGGGACCTGAGGGTGCAGGTGAACAAGTCTCTGAAAGTGGCAGAGCAAGTGGAGAAGGTTGTGAAGAAAGCATATGGTATGTTAGCCTTTATAGGAAGGGGTATAGAGTACAAGAGCCGGCCTTTAATGTTGCAGTTGTATAAAACACTGGTTAGACCTCATTTGGAATACTATGTCCAGTTCTGGTCGCCCTACTACCGGAAGGACGTGGAGAGTCTGGAGAGAGTGCAGAGGAGGTTTACCAGGGTGCTGCCTGGTATGGAAGGTCTGAGTTACGAGGAGAGGTTAGGCAAATTGGGACTGTTTTCCTTAGAAAGACATAGACTTGGAGGAGATCTAATAGAGGTGTACAAGATTGAGGGTTAAGCTTTTTCCTAGGATGGACTCAAATAGCACAAGGGTCACGGGCTTAGGGTGAGGAGGGTAAGGTATAATTTGGATGCTAGAGGGAGTTTTTTCACACCGAGGGTGGTGGGGGTATGGAATGTGCTGCCAAGTAAAGTGGTGGAGGCAGGCACTCTGGAGTTATTTAAGAAATACTTAGATGGGCACATGAACAGAATGGGAATGGAGGGTATAGAAAACTGATTTAAAATAGGGATCATGAGCCTTGGGAGTCCCTGCGAAGTGTGTAAATAGATGATGATATTGATGTCCTTCCTTTAATCCTACAGGTACTTTGGTCCACCTTGTTGTCTAATGAGGGGCACACACGCGATGGGTCATGAGAGGGCTGCTCTTGGATTTTTTTTTTCCAGTGTGTCCTAGTGCTTCACGTCGTTAGTGTACGCTTGACCTGGACCATTTGATGGGCAACACAACATCTCAGTGACTATCGCTGTGCTGTGCAGATATATGGATTTGGGCCTGTGTCTGTGGGAATTTGCGCATTCTCCCCGTGCTTGCGTGGGTTTTCTCCGGGTGCTCCGGTTTCCTCCCACATCCCAAAGATGTGCTCTTAGGCTAATTGGCAAAACAAATTCTCCCTAAATTGTCTCCAAGTTTGGTTTATAATCCATAGATCTATAAACATGGACAGGGATCGCGGGTAGAGGTGGGAACATCGGGATGGCGGTGTGGGCTCGTTGGGCCGAAGGGCATGTTTCCTGTGCTGTTTTGTGTTTTGTTCTTTGTTCTTTGTTCTTTATATCTTTGCAAGATCAACTAGGGATGGGCAATATATGCTGTTCTAGCCAATGACATCCATATATTGTAAATGAATAAATGCAACATTCTAAATAAAATTAAACTCAATTTATACAAAAAGTGGCCGGAGAAATTGAATACAAAAATGAAAATGCAAGTTTTAGTGGTGTTGCATACTAATACCCTAACATGACTTATCACGCACCATGTTTATTTTATAATATTTATTCTTCTGTGAACCAAATCTTTATTTATTTAACACGGTAGCAACATGGGCCTTGAATTTTCCATCAGGGTGAGGGAATGCTGCTCAAGAAATACTTGAAGAAAGCTACCCATAAAATTTTAGTGGGCTCTGGACCACAAATCTCCTCAATTCCAATGTCAGTTTGCATTTGGCATCTTTTGCAAGGGATTTGCTGAGTCTGTAAACAGGGCAGCCAACAGGAACACTGATCTACAAAACAGTGAAGGAATTAACTGAATAGCAAGATAGGAAATAAAACATAGGAATTATAAATTACATGTAAATCATTGTACAGAGGGCAACAATAAGATTGAGCCATACATGTGATCAATGAAGTACTCCAAAAATGATCTTCGAAGAATTAAATCTACAATATTTAATTTTTTCTTTTGAGTGGACAGAGTTTGAATTTTCATTATCTGTGCAATGATGAAAATAGTGGATAATTAAAATCACGCCTAAGTAGTGATTGGGTGTTGATTGCATCAGCAAAGACTGCAACATCACACCCTAAAATTTCTTTAAAGTTTATTAATGCCATAAGTAGGCTTACTAATACTGCAATGAAGTAACTATGAAAATCCCCCAGTTGCCACACTCCGGCGTCTGTTTGGGTATATTGAGGGAGAATTTATTTCAACTAGCACGTCTTTTGGGCTATGGGAGGAAATTGAAACACCTGGAGGAAACACGGGGAGAACATGTAGATTTGCATAGAGAGTGACCGAGGAAGGCAGGTTCCTGACACTGTGTGAGGCAGCTGTGCTAACCACTGTGCCCAATTGTCTTCACCAGACCGTGCAGAATATAAGCAACCCCCAGAGGGGAAAGGTCATCAGCCTCAAGAACAAGTTTGTTCCTTGAACTCATCCATCAACCTGTGAGGTGCCCATATCCCAGTTGACCCACTCCATTTGAGGTCTTCGTGCAACTTCTTTCAAGAAATGATGTAGTGTCCTTGTTTGTGAACTTTTCATAGCATTTTGTTGGGGTCCAGTTTTACTCCACTCTGTCTTCCATTGTTTGTCGTCTTCATCTCCTCCTTGTTTCTCTGTTTGCCATCATGGCAGTCCCTGAAGGCCATGTTTATTTTGTAATATTTATTCTTATAGAATGGTTTACAGCACAGCACTATGGCAGAAAGACTTTGTTACACTCAGTTCAAGTGTATCTGATGACCTGAGGGCTGCCTTGTGTGTTGTGTATATCACTCTTTCTCACGCACACGCGCATCTGGAGATTGGTAGAATTGCAACGTAATGTTACATTGGTGAGTTCTTGACTTTCTGGCTCCAGCTATATTCTTCACTCCTGCTCACCACCAAACCCGCCAAGAGCAGGATGGGAGAAATAAATCTAAAAACTGTTATCATTTTCCTCCCCAGTAATAATAGAGTGTTGACAACCTTGCAATTACTTTGCTATCACAAATCATTTGGAAAGTACTGGTTTATATTCTCTAAACCCTTTATACAGCGGTCATAAAATATTTCAGCGCTGTAGAAATTCTCATTTAACAATATTCAGAAATGTAACACAAGATTTCAATAGCTGAGAATAACTAGAAATTTATTGCAATAACATAACTATATTTGCAGTCTAGGATTAAAACCCTGCAGCTAGATGAAGTAATAAGAGAGGTAAAGCCTGAATGAATTATGTAACTGAGCCGATTTCCCCTCCCCAAAAAAAAATCATCTGAATACTAAGCTGTGAAGATTTGTACTTGTGAATATTTCATCTATTTTGAAAAATGACAAAATTTGATAAACACTTGCTGGTAATGCATAAAATTGAACATGAACAGATTTCCCCAATTCCTAAATTAATTCTAGTTTTGGTCTATTTTTGATGTGAACGTTTGAGAATATTGTTGATCTGAAGGTTTCTTTTACTTAAAAAGTTTCATTTATCATCTCCTTATCTGATTGTTGAGGGCCCTTGAGTGGGAATAGATCATAATTCAATACAAAGGTTACAACTTACGAGGACGGACATAAGCTAAAAAAGACAAATAACTCTACTGGATATAAGTTTGATGTTTCATGAATTCATAATATCAATGCATCTGGGACAGTATTTCAACAACTCTGCAACATTCTAGGTAGAAATCATAAAAGAGCACACAAAATGACACAAAAACACTTTCTTGCCATGCAACCATGTTTGGTGTCTGAATACCATTGGACTAGCAAGCAAAATCAACCCTATCTTTATCTCTGAAATAACTGTATGCTACCTGCAAGCTATTGTGGTCTGTATGTCACTCGATGCAACAGAACACTTGCATAATCATTAGGCTGGCTTCAAATGAGCTTGTTGATGACATCATTACCAAAGCTGAGCATTGGGATCTTGTTTTCCTAATGCAAGTTTCATCTTGCGTTGAGTTCCTTGAATCTTGCTTGAAGACTCCAGTAAATGTGCTGGGTTACAGGAATAGGGTGGAAGGGAGAGCCTGGGCAGGGTACTCTTTTGGAGAGTTGGCGCAAATTCAATGGGTCAAATAGCCTCTTTCAACAATGAAGGGATTCTGTGGTTCTGTGCACCATTAAGTTGAAAAGGCTATCACTGTGACCAACAGCTCGTGCCTTGAGGAACTGGGATGGGAAAGGTCCTGCTTGCCATGTGTTATAGATATAACTTACTGTCATGTGGAGGGAAAATTTGTAATTCTCCCTTCTTTAAGGGTTAATGATTCTGATGAGTTGCACAGGAAGGTTGGGTTATGATTGACTCTAGTCTAACCTGGGTAGTTGTCCTGCCATATTAATTCAAGCCTGTAGCACTGGCTTTCTTACCCTGAAGCAATGAATATTTCAGTGTTTGATTCATATTTATTGAATTGAAAGATAATACCTTGAGTTTGGAAGTTATTATTGTAATATGGAAAATTTAAATACTCGTTTTCCACTGATCCATTAGAAAATAAACATGCTTCATAAACCTATTCAATTGTGAAACACTGAATCTCAGTCTGAACAATAAATAAATAAACTCTTCTTATTAAAAATGTTCCTTCTTGTTTAGCTGCAGGAAGCTGTCAGCCTCAGGTTACAAACCTTAAGATAAAATGTGCCATTGAATTTCTTTAGGGATTCTCACTATACCAAATATTGTGATCCTGAAATTAACTGCTGATAGTCATTTTAAAAACATTTGGGTATAATTAAACCACAGTACAGCATAATAAAAAGTCACTGACCTGAAATATTCATCCTGCTTCTCTCACCCCAGATGCTGAGCATCTCCAATACCTTGTTCATTTTAGGGTGGGATTTTCCAACTCATCCCGCCAGTGGTATTGGAAGACCAAAAAACAACTCTGTTGAAGTAACTCTGCTGCGAGTTACCTGGTGGCAGGATGGGCAAACCATGCAAAAGTCTGTGTACGAAGTGGGGAACCAGGAGATCCCACCAGCAGCCAGTGGCTTGGCTTATCCCACCTACTATGAGAAAACTGAAAACTGTGGGAAACAGGGAGAGGCCGAAAATCCTGGTCTCAAATTTCCAGCAGCTGCAACATTTTATATCAATTTAATTGGTGTTGACTAAGGAATAAGTATTTGTAGGACATTGGGAGAAATCCCCTGCTCTTATTCAAAATAGTGCAATGAGATCTTTTGGGACTGTTACTACCTTAGTACGTGAATTGTGACACTAATGCCATTTCATCTATGGCTGGAAACCTCCATTTTTGTTTGAAGTAAAAAGTTTATTAATGTCACAAGTACACATACATTAATACTGTAGTGAAGTTATTGTGGAAAATCCCTGAGTTGCCACGCTCCGGTGCTAGTTTGGGTACAGTGAGGGCAAATATAACAGCCAGTGCATCTAACCAGCATGTCTTTTGGACTGTGGGAGGAAACTGGAACACCTGGAGGAAACTTGTGCATACTCTGCACAGAGTGTGACCCAAGCCGGGAATTGAACCTGGGTCCCTGGCGCTGAGACAGCAATGCTAACCATTGTGCCGGTGGCTTAGGTGAGAAAAGTGGTGTGCAGACCACCAATGGCACTTCCAGCTTTTCCTGCCATATTTTCCAACACTTACAGTCCAGTGTCAATCAGGTGTAGCCAGCTGCATTTTGTGTCCTATAATCAGCCACCATTCTCAATTATTTTGGCTGGCAATGACAATTAATACAGAACTAGTTTTCCCACAGTCTTAAGGTTGAATGTAGATCACAAACCTACTAACCCTAACCGTAATGCATGCTTGTGGTCCTTATCTGCTTGAAATAAAGGGGTTTAAAAGTTGCCTGACTGTCTGGTTTGTTGCTTGTTAATGAATTTCAGTTGTGTACCAATTCATGAGGAGTTTCCAGCTACTATTTTTTTTTAATGATCTGTTGATTCTGTCCAGTGCTTTGGAATATTTATCATATTTATATCAGTCACTCATTCGTGATTGGTGTAGCACTGTTTGGTCAGAGAAGTTGAATTAGTTCAGTACGTTTTTTTTTGACCAAGGCCAAAGGTGAGACAATTTTAGAACAGGAATTCAAACGTAAATCCCAGGATCTATCTCCAGAAGAGGACAACTCACATAGGACATGTAAAAAACACTTCCTAGCTTTCCTTGTTTCCAGGTATTATCATTAATTACTCCATTTTGTACTATCTAGGAGGAAGCTGAATTACTTGTATTCAATACATCTGATCTGGGGAACAATGTGAAGTTATTAGCCAGGTACCTGAACATGAGTGGTCTGTATTTGAAGGTCCTCAATCTACTTTGATATCCATTCAGTTAACCTGGTCATTGTGTCACAGTTATTCAGGACATGGCTGATACAAAATTTTCATGATTTGAGTTTACTTTATAATATTGTCTGAATAAGGAAAAGAGACAAAGCTAATTGTAATATAGAGTATCTTCCAAAATGCAGTCTTGAGACTTTGAAGAGTAATTATTAAGGATTTAATCTTTAACATATTTACTATATGTACGTATTATATTTGCTGTTTATATTACACTGTTGGTTAAATAGCAGGACATGTGATGTGCTCTTGATGTCCGACAGAAACAACAGAATGGATATTGGAGACTTGGGTAGTGAAGCTTGGTGGTAAGATTTAATTTAAAAGCCAAATTCCTTCTGTGTTTGTAATTTTAACTTGGTTTATGTTGAAATCTAACTTTAGGCTTTTTATCAAGTTGTTAGATTTTAAGTTTTTGAATCATCACTCAAATAAATCTGACCCTTTTTCAGGTCACTGTTATTTCACATGACTATATATCTGTCAGGTTAAAAGAAGGAAGTGGATGTATAATCTTGATCCATTGTAAACATTCTATTTCTCTTCTCTGTTCTCATTCTTTCTAGATTTACATTTAAATTTCTCCTAGATCTAAATCAGATTACACTTGGATCTAAATCTGCCCATTTTACAACTGCATGTCATCTATTAATATTTGCAATTAGCTAATAACTTTTTAAACGTACATAACTACTCAAGATCTTTCAATATTGCATTTGAATTCAAAGCCTCACTGTTGAGCTAAGCTCAAAAATTGTGAATTCCATAATCTTACAATCTCCTCTTTTGGTTACTTAAGTTTCAGCATGCAAAAGATGTTTATCTCTTGGCTGCTCAAACCAGTGGCTTGGAATTTCAACAAGCAAAACAGAAACAAGGTTTTAATAAATTATGAGCACACGAATTAGGAGCAGGAGCTGGCCATTTGGACACTCAAGCCTGCCCTGCCATTGAATAAGAGCATGGCTCACCTGACTGCAGCCTCACTATCCTGCTGACAACAGATTCCTTTGTTAGTCAAGAATCTGTCTCCCCCTGCCTTCTAAGTATTTAATGACCCTGTCTCTAGCACACTCTGGTGCAGAGTTCCATAGGTTCACAATCCTCTGAGAGAAGCCATGATATAGAGATGCCAGCATTGGACTGGGGTGGGCACAATTAGCTAAAACACAAGCTTTTGGAGCGCTGCTCCTTCATCAGGTGTGAGTGATTCACCTGATGAAGGAGCAGCACTCCAAAAGCTTGTGTTACCAAATAAACCTATGGGACTTTAACCTGGTGTTGTGAGACTTCTTACCGTGCCTCTGCAGGAAAACATTCCTCCACATTTCTGTCTTAAATGGGATATTCCTGCGTCCCTTAATTCTAGCCTCTCCCATAAGGGGAAACATCCTTTCAGCATTCTCCTGTCAAGCTTCCTCAGGATCATATATATTTTAATAAGATCATGTCTTAATGTTCTAACCTGAGAACAAAGGCACTGTTTGTCCAACATTCCTTTGTAAGGTAATCGTGGTACCTCAGTTGAATGAATGTTCTCCAAACTGCTTCTAAATCAACTATACAATTTCTTAAATTAGGAAACCAAATTTGTACACAGGACTCCAAATATAGTTTAGCTTTTTTAGCTTCTAATTTTATACTTCTAATTAATTTTGGTCTGTAGTTTGATAAAATTTACCTTTGCTAATTTGCAAGATGAAGATAATAAATGCTAGGAATATCTTTTGGGACTATGTGAACAACAGTGTTTTTAATCACATCTGAAATACCTGGATGCATCCTCGGTTTCCCAGTTGACCTTGTGAAGTTTAAAAGTTTGAAGTTTACTTTGTTAGTGTCACCAGTATATTTAACACTGCAATGAAGTGATTGTGAAAATCCCCTAGTGGCCACAGTCTGGCACCTGTTTGGGTACACTGAAGGAAAATTTAACGTGGCCAGTGCACCTAACCAGTATGTCTGGGAGGAAACCGAAGGAAGCACACACTGATATGGGGAGGACATGCAGACTGTACACAGACAGTCACCCAAACCGGGAATCAAACTCAAATCTCTGTTGCTGTGAGGCAACTGTGCTAACCACTTGGGCCACTATGCCACCCCATTGTATTTGGATTTTCTCTGTTATTCTGAGATTTTTCCAATGCTGGAGAGGGAATCAATGAAGTCAGCAAGAGCAAGTGCTGCAGTTGAAATTCAGACACAAAGCTATCAATGATTTCATTAATTGTACATTGAAATTTTAAAATTCCTACCCGAGCCATGCCTTTGCAATCTTTCTGCATTTCTTCACCTGCCATAAAAAGGTGGAATTGACACAAGATTATCTCAAAATCCAGAGAAATGGAGAGCTCCTCTCTGCCTTGTTCTGAGTTTTATTTCAGTAACTTGGGATAACTTGTGTATACCATTTTGCTGATGGAAAGTTATGGTAATATGGTTTTTAACTGTTTTGTAGGTAAAGATACCTCTGAGACTAATCGAGTCAAATTACAGTAGTTTATTCAGAAGCTTTTGGGAGACACACACCTGTCATCTAACAGCAGTTCCCCAGGCGTGTCTCCGAATACAAGTTAAGAGCATATATTTATTATCGTCCCCCCCCCCCCCCCCCCCCCCCCCCCACCCCGATCATGTATGCATCATCTTATTCTCAGCAGGTTCCCAGGCTGTGGATTGCCTCCCATCATGGGAACATGGCTGCCTCGGCATTTCTTCATGGTTACGTCAAGGCCGCAATCGACGTGTATGATTAGCCCTTAGCTAATGTACGAGCTGAAAAGACAATTAAGATTAATGGACCGTATAACATATGTATATTGTTGGTACATGACACACAAGCAGTATATAATGAAAACAATATATATATACACAAAATATATTTAGGACATGCAAGCTTGTTAGATGAAAGTCCATGAAATTAAAGACACAACCATAAGCTACAGGCTGGGTCAGCTATGTTTTTGAGCTGGCTTATCATAAACTTGTGTGCAACAGCAAAAGCAGCTGCTGTCCTCTGGGCACACGAAAACAAAATTACATTTATCTGAAATATATGAAAACTAGCTTCATGTAGGCTATTTGATATTTTTTCATTCTCTACCAAGTCTTACAAAATTCATTAACCCATACACTGCTGCATAACCATGGAGCCATTCTGGGTTTGAATTTGCAATGTGTAGTGTATAGTGTTCAATGCGTGATTTATCTTGAGCAATTTGCTGATCATATCTCCATGTGGAAAATTTGCATGTTCTGACTTCAGATAATTGCCTTGTGGGTCTCTGTGAACAACAATCAAGCTGATAGATAGTTAGAAGAAGCTGCTTTTAAAAAGCTGATGATGACATTCTTCCATTACAGAGGCTATAGCAATCTCCTTTCAGTTTCTTTTGACAGTATTTGAACTATTTTCTCCCTAGTTGCAGCAAGCTTATCCAGCTGGGACAAAGTTATGGACTGAATGTTGTTCAAGGATTGGGAAGGTGATATGAGTTTATGTTGCTTTGGCTTTGGTCACTCTCCACTTTCAACTGGAAAGCATCTTCAGCACAGTTTCCATCTGCCATAGAAACTTCTTTTCACCTGAGCTATGTTTCCAAATTATTTCGTCAGGATGAAGGAAGTCTTGGCTTCTACTGGGAATTACACCAGTATAAGGTGGAGGCTTGTTGCATTTGTTCTTGGGTGCCTGTTGCAGTGAAAGAAAGTAACTAGGGAGTTACTTACTTGTATGTTTAAAAAAAAACCCTCGTTTCAATAATGGGAACTGTATACTTGCATTGTCACATTCCAACTGTGCCCCTTCCTCTTTCATCGATCTCTGAACATTAAACACTTGGGCCTAAAAGGCATTCTCTATGTTCAGTGTTCCAAGAAAACAAACGATGGGCAACAAAGTGGGGGCTATGTTTCATCATTTGCATATTATTAACAAATGCCTACCTACGTGTTGGTGGGCTGGTCTCCAAAAGATGACGTCATGCTAGAGACATTTCAGCCAAGCTGTACAGCACACTACTAACCTGCCTTAGCCTTCTTGATCTAAGGTCTTTCTTGCTGAGAGAGTAAGCCCATTTATTGAAATGGTTTATCCAATCAGGTGGAACAGTGTTATCCAGGAGCTTATCAACAATAAATCCTACCTTACCAACAATAATTCACTTCACTTCATAATAAATCATAGTATTTCATACATTTTAAGGCATTGAACTCTTCAGGTGCTCAGTAAAAATATGCCATGTCAGGGCAATGGTTACTAACTTGCAGTAACAAATGCTATGATAGTTTGAATGTCTATAAATTTGCAATCAGAACTGATCATAAGCAAATAGCTGAATTTTTACCTTTAAGTTTAAATTCTTGTTGTAAATTACTGAGTTACAAATGTAATATGTCTTGTCAAAGCTTCCAATTTTAGACTTTTAATGTCATGTATTTAGTTAAAGCACTTTTTCTTCACTTTTTAAATGAATGCAGGCCTTTGTGATGGCAAGAGAAGGCATTCAATCTTGGCACTGATACTCTAAAATTAGAGAGCAAGTAGAAGCCAAATTATACCCTGCTTCCAGTTGTCACTGTATTTGTAGTCACAGATAGGTGCGGTTTGCCAACTGGTTTTGATGCTCTGATCACCACTTTAGATTGGTGTATTGATTATTGGCAGTAGCCTTCCAGAATCAACATCAGAATGGATATGAAAAGCAATAGTGCCAACCTTGGCTCAGTGTGGGAGCACCTTTGCCTGTGACCCAGAAGATTATGGTTTTGAGCCCAACTCCAGAAACTTGAGTGCCTGGTCTAGATTGGCACTACTGAGGATGTGCTTGCTACTCTATTGGAGGTGTAAACCATGTACTCCTTACCTTCAAAAACAAATGAACTAATCATTCATTTGGTTTTGCAGTCAAGCAGAAGGCCCTTAAACTGGTTGAAGATCGGTCCAATTTAGTTTTATTTTCCTTAATCCTGCAAGTGAGTCGTATTGGTGCTGTTTGTGTGATCTTGCTCTGTACATATTGGTTGTCACATCTGCCTACAACACAGCAAGGACTGTTTTATTTGTAATCCTTTGGGCAAAATGTGCCATGGGACATCTTGAGGATATGGAAGGTGTTAAATGAATGCAAGTTCTGACCTTCATAGATGGGGTTATAGAGGTTTCATTTGCAGGAGAGCAAATTTTTCAAGTAAAATTACTTTGAGATCTGTAACTTATTAAAGTCCCTGCTCTTGTTAAAATTGAGAGTCCCAGTATCTCTTCTGTGATGCCAGAAGAAGATAGATGGAGGGAACCTGCAGTCTGTCTCAGGGTAGTTGTGTGGAATTATAACCCATTTCTAGAGAAAACAAATTCCATTTTGAAGTTGGCACACATATCAGAGCAGGGAAGCTTTTATATTGATATGAGTGCACAGTAAGGCTTCTGTTCATTGACATGAGATCTATTAAGCACCCTTGGGGCATTTTGAATGTTGTCATGCCATTCTTGTCAGACAAATCACAGGCCCTATAGATATGAGCAGAAAGTCCTTAGAACAATATCCATACTGATGTTTATCTTACACTGACAAATTCTGCAGTTATATTTTCCAAACACAGTTTCATTATATCAATTCAAATGTTTGTGGAATTGAGCTCTGTTTTAATTGCACAAGACTTCTTGGAATCTAGGATGCAGACAGGCATTGCATTGCTGCACAGTCATGCTCCTTGAATTTTTAAAAAAAATGCTAGCATTAGGTTTAATGAAGTGAGGAGTACACTCACAGGCCATTGCAAATCAGAGTGCACCATCATGAGCATCTGGGAGCAGCATAATGACAATACTCTCCATGAGGTGCTTTGTGTTGAGTTCCTCTGCTCTGAAAATTACCTCCGTCGTAATTTTGGTCCTCACATTGATTGTGACTGGGGACTCTGAATTCATTTATCTCGGAAGCAATATATACTTGATGTTGTGTATCATTTTTCTGAGAGGCTGCTACTGTTGGCAGCTATAAAAGCCAAAGGATCAATTTTTGTACTGAGCCTTCATGATTAAGCTTTTGTTCAGAATCAGATCCATTGAATCCGGTTAATATGATCTAGTTTTTAAAATTGGTGTTCTATCTAAAGGGAGTGATAGTGACACCATATTTACTCACATTGACTATTGGTTGCACACTAAGAAGCTAAGCTTTTCCTCACATGTTTCCTGCATCCTTTTTGTTCATAGTCCATGCCGTGTTTCTTCATGTTCCTTTTGCTCTTCGTTTCCGTTCCCTGTGCTTTCTGTTCATTTTCAGGACTTCTGAATTTGTTATCCTGCTGTCTCTAGTAGCTTAACATTTTGCTCCTCATGCTTATTTTAGTTTTGTCACCACTTCTTTGCTGTTGAATCCCACTTTAGCTTTTTATTTCTCGTACCATTGATTAATACCTTCTAATACTAATTAATACTAATTACTAATTAATTAATTAATTAATTAATACTAATACTAATTAATACTAATACCTTTGCCAACTAGAGGTGAGGCTACATTGGATTTGGTGCTGGGCAATGAGCCAGACCAGGTGTTAGGCTTGGAAGTTAGTGAACATTTTGGTGATAGTGACCACAATTCGGTTACGTTCACCTTAGTGATGGACAGGGATAGGCATGAAGCTGGGGGCTGTAGTTATAGCTGGGGGAAGGGTAATTATGAGGCCATCAGGAGAGAATTAGGGTGCATAGATTGGACTAGGGAACTACAGGGACTGGGAACATCTGGAATGTGGTGCTTATTCAAGGAGCAGCTGCTGCGAGTCCTTGATAAGTATGTCCCTGTCAGGCAGGGAGGAAATGGACGAGTAAGAGAGCCTTGGTGTACGAAAAGAGTTGATTTGCTGGTTAAGAAGAAAAAGGAGGCTTATGTCAGGATGAGGCTTGAAGGCTCAGGTAGTGCAATGGATAGCTATAGATTAGCTAGGAAGGAGGTAAAAAGTGAATTGAGGAGAGCTAAGAGGGGACACGAGAAGATGTTGGCTGATAGGATTAAGGAGAATCCTAAAGCTTTCTTTCGATATGTTAAGAATAGAAGATTGGTTAGGGCAAGATTAGGGCCAGTCATAGACAGCAGTGGGAAGTTGTGCGTGGAGCCTGAAGAGATTGGTGAGGCACTGAATAAATATTTCTCTTCGGTATTCACGCAGAGTGCTGGAAATGTAGCTGTGGAGAGCACTGAGGTACAGGGTTGCAAATTGGGGAGTATTGTAGTAGATAGGGAGGATGTGTTAGAAATTCTCGAGGGTTTGAAGTTGGATAAGTCCCCTGGGCCGGACGGGATTTACCCTAGGATTCTCTGGGAGGCAAGAGAGGAGATTGCAGAGCCTCTGGCTCTGATCTTCAGGTCCTCGTTGGTTACGGGTGTGGTTCCGGAGGACTGGAGGATAGCGAATGTGGTCCCATTGTTTAAGAAGGGGAAGAGAGACCTTCCAGGGAATTATAGGCCAGTGAGTCTTACTTCTGTTGTGGGCAAGGTATTGGAGAGAATTATTAGGGATAGGATTTATAGTTATTTAGAGAGAAATGAATTGATTGGGGATAGTCAGCATGGTTTCGTGAAGGGTAGGTCATGCCTTACTAACCTCATTGAGTTTTTTGAGAAAGTGACCAAAGAGGTGGATGGGGGTAAGGCGGTTGATGTAGTATATATGGACTTTAGTAAGGCGTTTGATAAGGTGGCCCATGGAAGACTTCTACAGAAAATGCAGATGTGTGGAATAGAGGGTGATTTAGCTAATTGGATTAGGAATTGGCTGGCAGATAGAAGACAGAGGGTGGTGGTTGATGGGAGATATTCATCGTGGAGTTCGGTGACGAGTGGTGTGCCTCAGGGGTCTGTTTTGGGGCCCCTGCTGTTTGTAATTTTTATAAATGATCTGGATGAGGGTATTGAGGGATGGATCAGTAAATTTGCAGATGATACTAAAGTTGGTGGAGTGGTAGATAGTGAAGAGGGGTGTTTTAGTTTACAGAGTGACTTGGACAAGTTGCAGAGCTGGGCCGAGAGGTGGCAAATGGAGTTTAATGTGGAAAAGTGTGAGGTAATGCACTTTGGCAGGAACAATAAATGTGTAGAGTATAGGGCTAATGGTAGGGCTCTTAATAGTGTTGAGGAACAGAAGGATCTTGGTGTATGTGTCAATAGATCCCTGAAAGTAGGCAGTCAAGTGGATAAAGTTGTTAAGAAGGCATATGGAGTCTTAGCTTTTATTGGTAGGGGGATTGAATTTAGGAGCCGCAGCATCATGTTGCAACTGTACAAAACTCTAGTGCGGCCGCACTTGGAGTATTGTGTGCAGTTCTGGTCGCCACATTATAAGAAAGATGTGGAGGCATTGGAGAGGGTACAGAGGAGGTTTACCAGGATGTTGCCTGGTATGGAGGGCAGGTCCTATGAAGAGAGGTTGAAGGATTTGAGGTTGTTTTCGTTAGAAAGGAGGCGGCTAAGAGGGGATCTTATTGAAGCATATAAGATGATTAGAGGTTTAGATAGGGTGGACAGTGATAGCCTTTTTCCTAGGATGGAGAAAGCTAGCACGAGGGGACACAGCTTTAAATTAAGGGGTATGAGTTATAGGACGGATATCAGAGGTAGGTTCTTTACTCAAAGAGTGATTAGGGAGTGGAATGCCCTGCCTGCAGCTGTTGTAGATGCGCCAAGTTTGGTGGCGTTTAAGAGGTTAGTTGATAAGTATATGGATGAGAAGGGAATGGTTTAGTTAGGAGGGGCATTGCTTTTTATTTTGGTCGGCACAACATCGAAGGCCGAAGGGCCTGTTCTGTGCTGTATTGTTCTATGTTCTATACTTTCCAGTTTGCACTTCCAAATCCTTTCATTTAAACCTTATGTCTTTTTCTTAGTCTCATTGAGCGAAGGAAAAAAAAAGATAAACCGAATTAAGCGCATTGAATGAAAAAGAAAAAAGATCAGAATTTTAAAAAAAAATAAAAGATTTAAAATCACAGCAGTAAATAAATTGAAACGGATGTACAAATGATTTAGGAAAAGTACAAATGTTCTAAGGAAAGTATGTCCAAAGGATCAAGCATACATGGGGGAGGAGGGGGAAACAAAAAACTCACCTTCTCCTTCAATTGAGTATCAAGTGTGATTAAAAACTGAGACTGGATTTTGGGACAGATCTCTGTCTATTTGGGAGAAAGAAGGACATAAAACATGGATAAATGTGATCCTAGGAAATGTGAGGGCTCATAGTTCTGAAGTGGCGATCAATTTCAAGGGAATCGATTGCTATTTGATAGTGTGACTTATGCTGGGATTGATGGAGGATGAGTGAGCAAAGCTTTGAATTTTCTTCTTGACTGTGGCGTCCCCTACAAGTGGCACAGTGGGATTCTGAGATTCAGATAAGAATTTCAGTATTAACGTGGATATCTGTCTTTAATAAAGTAATGACCTGGTCCCTGAAGCTAACGATCAAGATGGAAGGGTGACTAGAAGCTCTGCCGCAGTGCAGGATTTCCTATGTTTTTATAGTTTCAGGAAACAAGTAAGCTAACTGTTAGCTCCTTTATTATTGTGTTGGCCCAGGCCACAATGCTGAATATCCAAAACTTCTATGTAATCCCCAATTAAGCTGTGAAAAAAAATGCCAAAATCACACAGGAACACAATTAATAATTCTGTCCTTGGATCATGCTTGAGGAGAGCATTTTGAGCTAACATGTCCATTATCCACACTCTTATAATCCGTTTCCTCAATTATCCACCAGAATTTGCACAGGATATTTTCTTGCTAACACAGCGCAGTACAGACAGCTATTTCCTCCTGTGATTAAAACTGCAGCCTAAGGCCCTAAGAGGTTAGTTTGTTTTGACCAACGATTAGTTTTTTTTAACAGGACTTGCTGTAACAATGAAATTTGATAATTCAGTGCTGTATTTAATTGTATTTTTTTGGCGCTTACTTGCGAGAACAGTACAATACCAGTAATTATTGTTTCTATTTTGACCTGTGAGCTTATCTTCAAGAAGTGCATACATGTTTAATAAATACACAGAGGCAGGAATGGCATTGTATGTTTGTGATCATTTATAACTTTACTTTGGAAATGTTAGAGAGACATTTTCTGACTCGCGTGTAGTGGTATTTGGGATTAACACCCAGAATTCTTCAATCATTCAGGAGCTCTGCAGCAACCTTTTCGTGCTAATTCTCCTCACCTGTTAGATTACTAAATGTATCTTCTGAACTGTCTCAGTTACAGGTGAATGATCAATTGACACCAACCCAGCTGCTCAGGAAATTTTGAGTAAGTGAGAAACGCGACCACTTTCAGAGAGAGTTTATTTATTACTTCGATAGTCAGAATGTTTCATGGTCCTGGAGCTGGAATTGAATCTAGCTGAACATGCGCTATGAAATTCCAATTCCATTTCCATAGTTTACAAAAATTGTTAAAGCATGTTTGTGAAGCCAGAGGAAGTGGACATGCTCCCTCAATTCCTCTGTACTCACAAACTCATTCACCCTATTGTAGCTGAAACTAAACACGCAGCCCCACCGTCAGAGAAGGTTCACTGCTTGATTCAGGGCATGGAGAGGTTGAGTAAATTAGATCTGTACTCATTTTAGTTTCAAAGAATGGAAGGTGACTTTATTGAGGCATATAGAATTCCAGGAGGCTTGACAAGGTAGATGCTGAGAGGTTGTTTTCCCTTGAGGGAGTGGCTAGGACCAGAGGGCATAAACTCAAGGGGTTGCCCATTTAGGACAGAGATGAGGAGGAATTTCTTCTTTGGGGGCAGTGAATCTGTGGATTTTTTCTGCAGAGGGCTGTGGAGGCTGAGACAGACAGAATTTTAATCAGTCAGGGAATCAAGGGAATAATATAGGAAAGTAGAGATGAGGATTATAAGATCAGTCATGATCTCATTGAATGGCAGAGTAGATTCGTTGGGCCTTATGGTGTACTGCTACTGTTCCTGTGACTTACGTTCCCATGATCGCTAAGCTGTCTTCAAACCATTATCAATAAAGCAAATGGCCCAAAATTGATCTCACTTGAAATGAGCAGGCTGTCTTTGGAACTGCAAAAAGTACCAGTCGCTCAACTCCACAATATTAATAAAGCCCAATTCCCAGTTAAAGGATGGTCTGAACTTTCTGGAGTTCAGGTCCAAGATCTGTTTGGGTGGATTTGACAAGCGGGTTAAAGTGAGCTGATAATCACTTCCTGTTCTTAAAGCAATAATGTTGTAACAGGCCTGTAACAGTTAAGCATGTCAGGAATGGTCTCGGATATAACTTTAATTAGATCAGTCAGCGATGGCCTGGCATTTTGCAGTAGATTGCTAAAAGTGGTGCTCACCTTTTGCACTCAACCCATTGACTGTTTTTGTTCTTGTTTTTTGGAAGTAACAGACTGATTTCACACTGGCACAGATCTTGTTCCTCTTTCTTCTTCTCCAATCTGGGCATGACCTTATTTATGCCTTTAACCGAGTGTTATTATTTTCATCATCAGCAAGGTAAAAAGTCATATCATTGATGAAATTATTCCTCTGCCCTAATGAATAGGCAGTCCTAGTACCAGTCCCTTCCTGAGGCTTTCCAGCCATTAGCATTGGGTGAAGATCTGACACATGGTATCAGTCACTGAAATCACATCAGAAAAACTTCTAAATGTGGCAGTAACTTTGTTGCTGATTGGTGAACTGCCCATTTATTGCTAATTACTGTTTATAATTTCATGTTATTTGGAATCGTATCCACCAGCAACTGGGTGAAGATTTAGCAAATTGTTCTGTCCAGTGGCTGCTTAGTTTCTGGCTGCATATCAATCCTGCCCTCATGGTCTTTGGCCAATACATGCAAGGGGAGTGGGGAAAGTGTGGTTAGATACTGGTTACAGGGGATCTAGTAGAAAGACTGCCTTGTGGACTTGTTGCTAGCCCAGGCCGAGATGGTCATCCACAGATCCAGATTCTGCACAAATAGCGTGAGGCTGTTCCTCTGCCTAATCATTTTCATTCTGCGGCGGTATCTAGTCCTGGGTAGATAAGGAAAGGGATCACCTAATGCCTACTGGTATATTTTAGGTTTTCGACAACCAATGAGCACCAGAAGGACTGAAGACCATTAGCAGTAAGGAAATAAAATTGATTTAATTTGATTACTTTTCTTTATTTTGTTATGGTTTTGCGCTCCAATTTTGATCCTCCTTTAAAGAGATGATATGTTTGTTTCATGGATTTTATTTTGGTTGATGACATTAATGAAACCCTGTGTCATAATACAAACAGTTATTAGAGAAAGACCAAGAGAGTGTTGTCTATCCATACAGTGTAGCTGGAGGCCATTTGGTCCATAAAGTCTGCATTGACTCTCCAATGAGATATCTTACCCACTTCCTATCCGTGTAATGCCACATACTTACCCATTAATTCCCCTAACCTACACATTTTGGGAAACCTGCATGTCTTTAGACTAGGTTTAAACAGAGGTCAAAGATTGTGCACCAAGTATTATTGATAATCTAAGATACAATATCACTATAATTTTCTTGTTTTCAAAAATAAGTCCTTGCTATTTTTGCTTTGGTTGTCTTTGATACAATGGTTTGTAAATAAACAGTGATTTAAGAATATAGGAAATTGGAGCAAGATAGATGATTTGAGCTATTCAGCCAGATCATGGCTGATCTTTACTTCAAAGCCATCTTACTGCACTATATAATCTTTTGATATCTTTAATATCTGGAAAGTGTATTTAATACCTAGAAATTTCATTGGAAATAATGTGGATCTTTATAAATAACCAGAATGTTGCACGGAGTAATTTTCAATAGATTGTAAAAGCTGCAACATCACTTGATCAGTGAGAAGTGTGAGACATGGATAAGGAACTGTAGAAAGCTGCATTCACACACACTAACGATGTATGGGACTGGGTGCATCTTCAGTTACTTAGCAACTGGATTTGAAATGGATGACTTTTACATTCAATTTGCAGTGAAGTTGAATCCAAGAGAATGCATGGATTGACGAAACTGAAATGTGGCTGACCTGAAGGGACAGAGACAATGCAAGTCTACCAGAAAGCAGAATGATACAACACCAGAGGGAGGCCTTTTGGCCCATTTTGCTGGTGCTGGCCAATAATTTTCATTCTTCTGCTCTTGCCGACAGATCTGCAAATTTTTCTCTTTCAAGTATTTATCCAATTTTTCTTTAAATGTTTTGACTTAAATCATCCTTGTGCTACTTTTTCACTCAATGAAAATAACCATAATATTTGTTTGGATGCTTTTTGAAAACCTGTCTCAGGATTCCCTCGGACACAATGAGTTAAAGCCAGGCTTTGCAGCTCCTTATTAAACAGGATCTCCTTGATCAAATTTTCAAACAGTAATAGAAAAACATGCCAGCATTATGTCAGCTATCATAATAAATCAACTTTATTCAACCTTTTCCTTAATGCTATTGCTGTACAGTTGAATGACATGAACTCCAAAAAGATAACTAGGTTTAAACTAACAATTGGAGGCAATTCCAAAATAAAATCTTCAGTCCCTCATTTGGCCTTAAATCACATGCTTGTGAGTTAGTGATGGTGCTAGCTTCCAAACTCGAAAATCCTTCATTTTGTTTTGCAATTACTTGACAAAAATGGAAAAAGAATCTTTTCAGAAGCTATTTTTGGATAGAGAATTGAAGACATGGCGCCATTGTGACAAACGGTTACCAGCGATGAATGACTATTTTTGTATTCTTTGGGTTAAGAAAGACATTACCTACCTCAATTAACCACCAGGCAAGGCAGTCATCTCTCATTTCAATCTTCTTTAAGTATATATCAGATATCTTTAAACCATATTTCCACCACCAAAATGCCAGGCAATGCTCAATTGAAGAGTAGAGTCTAACCAACTCCCTTGGATTTTTAGTGATATTACAATCAGAGTTCCTGACTAGCAACATCTTGGAGACTACCATTGGACAGAATCTCAACCGGCTCAGTCACTTGTATGTCATGGCTATTAGTGTGAGTTCAGGGTTTGGAATTCTGTAGCACGTGGCTCACCTATCACTTACCACAGCTTCCTTCACTACCCACAATAGCCATATCAGTATTTTCCACTTGAGTGGATGGAACTGCAACAGTATTTGAAACGCTTGCCTCCATTTAAGACACATCAGTCTGCTTGACCAGCAGCCTGTTCACCACATTAAACATCTATTTTTGCCTCCATTGGTTCACTGTGGCTACATTAATAGTGTCTAAATGATACATTGCATTAAGTTGCCAAGGCATCTAACAGAATTTTAACTTGGGGACATAGAACAACATTTTTTTCCATGCTGCGTGATTAAAATCCTGCAGCTTATATAACCACACTGTAGCACTACCTCCATCATGGCAGCACAGTAGTTGGGGTGGCATGGTGGCACGGTGGTTCGGGCAGTACAGTGGCACAGTGGTTAGCACTGCTGTCTCACAGCGCCAGAGAACTGGGTTCAATTCCAGCCTTGGGTCACTGTCTGTATGCAGTTTGCACAATCTTCTCATATCTGCGTGCGTTTCCTCCAGTTTCCCCTCTCAATCTAAAAATGTGCAGGTTAGGTTGATTGGCCATGCTAAGTTGACCCTTAATGCCAGGGTGATTTGGAAGGCAGATATATAGAGTTATGGGGATAGCACCTGGGAGGAATTGTTGTCAGTGTAAGGCTTGATGAGCCAAATAGCTACCTTCTGCACAGTTCATGCAGAAGACTTATCACCACCACCTTCTGGAGTGCAATTACTGTTGAATAATGAACAATAGGTTTTCTCATGGCACTCCAATGCCAAGAATGAAGTAAATGTTCACTTCATGAATAGAGTATTACAATTTCAATATAAATATAAAAATAAGTAAAGAAAAGAAATTAGATGTACAGTTCCTCATCAGAACAGAACAGAACAAATCAAAGGTTGTGGTACCATAAAGATGTCATAGCCCTACTTTTCCCATGCATTCTTCCATGGGATGAGGGCATCGCTGGCTAGGCCAGCATTTGTTGCCCATCCGTAAATGTCCACAAGAAGGTTCTGGTGAATTGCTACAGTCCATGTGTGTAGGAACACCCTCAATGCTGTCAGGAAAGGAGATTCAGGATTTTGATTCAGCAGCAGTAAAGTGATATAGTCCCAAGACAGATTGATGTGTGACTTGGAAGAGATCTTGTGGTCGTTGTGCTCCCATGGATGTGCTGCCCTTATCCTTTTTGATAGCAAAAGTCACAGATTTGAAAGCTGCCATTAAAGGAACCTTAGGATCATTGAGTTTTACAGCACAGAAAGAGGTCTTTCAGCTCACTGAGCCCCAGTGAGCTGTATAATACATCTTGGAGTTGTTGTACAGCACTGCATTTGTGCACTAGTGGTGGAGGAAATGGATGTTGAAGCGGGTGGATGGGATGCCAATTAAGCTGGCTGCTTTGACCTTGATGGTGTCGAGCTTCACCTAGCTGTGAAAATGTAAAATGAGTAAATTGCAGCATCTGGATTTACAGTTTTAACACAAGCCAATGTTTTAACTCCCATGAAAAGTCATTTGGTAGAATATCATATTCTAAAGGTTTCTTTGTAGGTTTAAAAATAATGGCCAGATTCACGCCAACGGGATTCTCTAGTCCCGCTGCAGTGAACGGAGATTTGGCTGCGTGCCAAATCCTCATCCTCGCTTGCAGTGGTGTTGGAACACGAACAGCTGGAAAATTCTGGCCTGTATAGCAAAACACTGGACATACCTAAATCTAAAAGGCTGTCTGCGGACCATTACAATTTTGCAATTTAAATTGCCATTTATTTCAGCACCTCCCGGTGTGTTACCAATACTTTGGCTTGTTTTTCTGTAACAGATGGAGCTTGTTTCAAAGATAAGGAGGGATGTTGAAGATATCGTAAATGCTTCAAGGCAGATTTTCCTGTCACTATGCTTGGATGTATTGGAATGCCTTGGAGCAGGCACTTGGGGGAAAATTGGGCCATGAAGGATTGTACAGCACAAACAAACCATTAATTAATTAATGGATGGAAAATTGGCCTGGCACCATTACAACATGCAGCTCTTTTCACTCCTCAGTTTTCCTCTGTGCACTTAGTACAAGCACAATAGCAGGAAAGCCTCTGTCTGCTGACGATGTGATCCCTTTTGCCTGATGATGCTTATTTGGCCAGGTTAAAATGTAGGCAAACATGTTGGGATGAATGAATACAGCTCCTGAAGCACTGAAGAAGCTTGCACCATCAGGTCAAAGTAAGTTACTTGATGGGCACCACCTTAAACAGTAATTCCTTCCACTGGCGCATAGCTGCAGTGGTGTGTACCGTCTACTAGATACACTGCAACATCTCACCAAAGTTTCTTCAACAGCACCTTCTAAATCTGCAAACTCTGCCACCTAGACGGGCAGCACACACATGGCAACACTGCAGCCTTCATGTCTTCTCCAGCTCATGTGTCATCCTACCAATCCTTCATTGTACGTTGGTCAAAATTTTTTAAGAGTTTTGTGAGAATGCATTTATTACGGGGACTACAGTGGTTGACAAACAGAGTTAACTACCTCTTTCCTGAGGATAATTAAGGGCAGGGAATAAGTATTGGCCTTTCCAGTGACGCCCATAACCCATGAGACAAATAGAAACTTCACATCTCCATTATTGCACTGAGTCCCATCATGAGAATTCTCTGTGAGCAATGTTAGCTCAATGATTAATGAGGTTGCATTAAAATTGTGCTCTTTTAACACAAGGTTGAACATATTCAAAATAAATAAGTTGACGATTGTGTTGAAACAGCAGAAACACGTATTAATTAAAAGCCATTAAGCAGAGTACTAAAGTAGCGAAAGGGGAATGAAAGCACCAATGGTCTGAAGCTTTCCATACTCATATCAGTTATTGCTATGTGTTTCAAAAAATGTGGACTAAAAATGAGGGCCAACAACTGAATATTTATAAGTTTGTCTCGCCTTGGCTCATGGCATACCAGTCTTTGAAGTGTTAATATTTTACATTAATTTGTGGGGCATGGGTGCTGCTGGCTATGCCAGCATTTATTACCCATCCCTAGTTGCCCTTGGGAAGGTGCTGGCAAGCTGACTTATGAATTGCTGCAGTCCATGTGCTGTTGAGTTGGCTCACAATGCCATTAGGGAGAGAATGCTAGGATTTTGACCCAGCAATTATAGCACACAAATAGTTAAGCATTTGAGCATTATAGCACACACATGGTTAAATATAATAACTTGCAGATGTAACATTGCTCTTTGTTTATTGGGGGATTCAGTTTATTGTCAGGACAGCAGTATATACCATGTGAACACAAGGTTTAGGAGCAGAGGTAGATAACGTGGCCACTGGAGCTGCTCTGCCATTCTATAAGATCAAAGATTGTGGCCACAACTCCACTTTCTCATCTGCCCTCCTCCCCACCTCCCTCCCCCCATTAACCCTTGATTGCATTGCTGCTCAAAACTTAACTCTGTCTTGAACATATTCAATTACCCAGTCTGCACTGCTGTCTGGAAAAGAAAATCCACAGATTAACAATCCTCTGTGAGAGGGAAAAAATTCTCCTTGTCTTAGTCTTAAATGGGAGATCCCTAATCCTCTATCTTGGCAAGCCCTCTCAGGGTCTTGTATGTTTCAAAATGTCATCTCTCATTCTTCTAAATTCCAGTGGGTAATAGACCCAAACTGCCCAATCTTTCCTCATGCTCCTTCATCCCAGAAATCGGTCAAGGGTACCTACTCTGAACGACTCCAATGCAATTATATCTTTCTTTGAATAAGGAGACTAAAACTGTAAATTTCTATGAATAAGCCCACAACAAATTCATGATAGAACATGAACTCAGTGGGTTAGTTTATCTGCGCATGCTCAAGTTTATCTGCACACGGGAGAGTGGATGCTATTTGAGTCTCTCTATACTCAAAGTAAAAAAGGAATAGAGAAATAAAGATTTAGAGGACAAAGACCATTGAGAAAACAATTACTGGTTCACATTTGGTCAGAGTCTGGAATCAAAGTTCAGTGAATTTTAGCCACAGGTTGAAACGTGATGCTTTATAATTTAATTTTCGAGTAGAGTTGACTTTATGTGAGAAGATATGAATCAGTCTTGTTGATGGTAGTATAAAAGTTCCAATAGGAATTGTGTAGATAGGGCCAGGTATTTAGTATTGGCTGAGCCCCTTTTCTGTGAGATCTTTTCAACAAGAAGTCTCAACACCAGGTTAGAGTCCAAAGGCTTATTTGGTAGCAAATGCCACTAGCTTTTGAAGCTCTGCCCTTCATTGAGTAAATGGGGAGTTCTGATCACAAACAGGGCATATAAAGGCACACACACAGTTTACAAAATACCGATTAGAAACACTCGCATTCTAATTGGTATTCTGTAAACTGAGTGTGTGCCTTTGTATGCCCTGTTTGTGATCAGAACTCCCCATCCACCTGATGAAGGGGCAGAGCCCCAAAAGCTAGTGACATTTGCTATCAAATAAACCTGTTGGACTTTAACCCTGGTGTTATGAGACCTCTTGCTGTATTTACCCCAGTCTAATGCCGGCATCTCCACATTAGCTTTTCTCAGTACAGCAAGACAATATTACTTCTTACACAAGCTGGGAGGATTCCATGTTTCATGACTGCCACCACTTCATTGTCTTTGACAAAAGGTGTATATTCTCAGTCTGGGTTTCCATGATGGTTAAACATTCCACCATTATGACTTGAGAGGAATGTTTGCAAGGTCTTTGTCCTGGCACATGGATAAGTGGTTGGCCTGTGAAATGCAGGTGGCCTTTGTTTAGTTATCTTTGAATCTAGTCTCTGCAGCCTACAGGGGTTGCTAGTGTCTCTTCAGAGATAATGAGGTAGAAGTTTCTGCAATGCTGTCCTTGTAGCCCCTATTGTTCAAGGGTCATGTGCAGATATAGCTTCATTTTGAAAGTATCTTTGTCCAGTTTAAAAAAAACAAATCAAATCAGCCAAGCCGACACCCGTATATATTTTATATATATGTATGGATAGATGTATATTTTATAAAACATATATAGTATGAGTTCTTCATCCTCTGGCAATAGAGACTTGATGCAGAATGGAGATTTACTGTGCAATTTATTGCATAAGGAAGATAGGCATTTTCTTGCAAAACCTTTTAAGAACACAGAGTTACTACTTTGAGTTTGTGTGTGTGTGTGTGTTCTAAGATCTGTAACTCATATGACAAAGTTATGAATATTGGTGATAGAGAAACTCCATCCCACTCACTTGAGACCCATACCATCTACAGGATCCAGCCTTCTGCCTCATCACAATTCTGACTGGACACAACACAATTATGTGACATGCAGTCCATGCTCTTGCCAAGGAGAGAAATGTGTCTGCAATGTTAGATCCAAAAACCCCTGAACGTGCATCCAGATTGAAATCGGATGAAAGGAAAAGGAAAGGAAGACTATTATGAGGCATAAAGAGAGAAATGGAGAATGTGTCAGACATAGTGTATCAGATGTACAGCAAAAGAAAGAGAATAAGAAACTGAAACTGAGGCACACACGTACTGAAGAATGGATAAAAAATCTAGGAGTTATTTATGCACAATGATGACATTAGCAACATTTAGGATATATCTGAATGGATATACGAATAAGGAGGGAATAGAGGAATACTGACCAAGTAAGGGCAGAAGTTTATTTTTAGTTCGGACATTGTGATCGGATGGCCTGTGTTGTACTTTTTTTTTGTTCTTTGTACTTTTCTTTGTTCTATTTTGAACTAAATCAAATGAAAATTGCAAAGTGCAGAAGGAGGTCATTCAGCCTATTGAGTCTGTGCTGACCATAATCCTACCCAGTCCCTATTCCCGTAACCCAATGCATTTACCCTGCTAATCGCCCTGACACTGGGGTCAATTTAGTATGGCCATTCAAAATAACCCACACATCTTTGGACCGCAGAAGGAAACCAGAGCACCTGGAGAAAACCCATGCAGATATAGGGAGAAAGTGCAAACTCCTCACAGACAGTGACCTGAGCCTGGAATTGAACCTGGGTTCCTGGCGTGTGAGGCAACTGTGCCAGCCACCGTGCTAATTCCTGTTACTTGGTTTATTGGCTACATTTAGGAAGAGCTTAGAATATTTTAGAATTACTTAACTGAGCTGATAGCAAAATAGCACAACTACACCATCCCTCTTCATAGCCTTAGCGTTCACTTCAACGTGCCTTTAAAGGTTAATTTTTCCATTGGGAGTGACAGTTCTTGGAGATAGAATGTCACTTACCCATATACAAATAGTATTAGTCTCATTGGACTTTAGAAATAACTGGCCCACGTCTGTTATCATTTTTCCAACTGCAACCATCTTTATACAATATATTTTCTAGTGTCTGCTGTATGCTATCAAACCTGGGGAACCTTGAGCAAACCTGTACTTTTATCAGTCAGTGCTCTCTTTCTTGCGTTCAGCTGACTGGCTCCTAAGACTGCAGTGAATGTTTATCTTGATGGAAGTGCACTGTGATAGATTGTTTCCATAGCAGTCAGCAAGACAAAATAGTTCTTTCAGTGTTGCCAGAATCCAATTGATTGCTGGTGTCTGCAGTCTCTTGCGTCTAGCCAACAATGATAGTGATGTTTGGAACAGACATTATTGTGCATATTTAAAAATAGTTAATGTAATATTTCACAGAAAACAGTTGTTCTGAAAGTTGCACTGAAGCACAGTTTCGCTGCAGTATTGTTTCTTGTGATACTGTGAAAATCACAAGCAGGTTTACATTACAACTGCAATGAAGTTACCATGAAAATCCCCTAGTTGCCACATTCTGGTAACTGTTAGGGTTACACTGCGGGAGAATTTAGCATGGTTAATGCACCTAACCCCGCACATCTTTTGGACTGTGAGAGGAAACTGGAGCATCTGAAAGAAACCCACGTCGACATGGGGAGAACGTGCAGACTCTGCACAGACAGTGACCCAAGCTGGGAATTGAACCCTGCCGTTATGAGACAGCAGTGCTAACTGTTGTGCCACCATGCCCCTCAATTCAATCCAAAGAATAAAGGTGAGCCTTAAGCTGAGGAGAACATTTGTTGATTGTGCTGCAAGCCTGTATTGTCCCTGAGCTTAAATCGGGCGACTTTTTCTGCAGCGATGTTAGAGTTCTTATAGTATGTTCTATTAAAGATCCCTTGAATTAAAATTCACTGCCATTGGGTTGCAAATCCAAGCTGAGCTATTTGCCTCAAATTGCCTTTGTTAGCTATAAAGATTTCTAAATGAAACAGATTTATTTTGTCTCACTTGGGGTCTTGTGGTGACAGATCTGCTCATTACAATTCATTATTAAATCGACAATCTTACTCAAAGGTCACAAGATAAATTACTATGTTATGGGATATTCCTCAAAAGTTAGGCTAAGGGGTATTAAGAACAAAGAAAATTACAGCACAGGAACAGGCCCTTCCGTCCTCCGAGCCTGCACTGACTATGCTGCCTGACTTAACTAAACCCCCTATGCTTCCGGGGACAATATCCCTCTATTCCCATCTCATTCATGTACTTGTCAAGACACCCTTTGAAAGTTACTACCGTATCCGCTTCCACTGCGTCCCCAGCAACAAGTTCCAGGCGCCCACCACTCTGTTACATATCTGCTCTGTACATTTCTTTTAAAACTTGCCCCTTCCATCCTGGGAAAAAGCTTCTGACTATTCACTCTATCCGTGCCTCTCATAATCTTGTAGACTTCTATCGGATCTCCTTTCAACTTCTGTCGCTTCAGTGAAAATAATCCAAGTTCCTCCAACCTCTTCAATAGTTAATGTCCCCAAACCAGGCAACATCTGGTAAGTCTTTTTCTGTACCCTCTCTAAAGCCTTCACAATCTTCTGGTAGTCTGGCAACCAGAATTGAACACTATATTCCAAGTGCGGTCTCACTAAGGTTCTATAAAGCATCAACATGACTTGCCACTTTTTAAACTCAGTATCCCGGCCAATGAAGGCAAGCATGCTGTATGCCTTCTTGACTGCCTTCTTGACTACCTTCTTCACCTGCATTGCTCCTTTCAGTGACCTGTGTATCTGTACACCCAGATCCTTTTGCCTATCAATATTCCTAAGGGTTCTGCCATTTACTGTATATTTCCTATTTATATTAGACCTTTCAAAATGCCTTACCTCACATTTGTCTGGATTAAACTCCATTTGCCATCTCTGTGCCCAAGTCTCCAACTGATCTATATCCTCTGGTCCTCATCGCTATCTGCAAATCCACCAACCTTTGTGTCATCCGCAAACTTACTAATCAATCCAGTTACATTTTTGTCCAAAGGTCCCAGCACTGATCCCTGAAGAACACCACTTGTCACATTCAGAAACGCACACTTCCACTGCTACTGTGTTTTCTTTAACTGAGCCAGCTCACCTCAATCCCATGCAACTTCACCTTCTGCACCAGTCTGCCATAAGGGACTTTGTCAAAGGCCTTACTGAAGTCCATGTAGACATCATCCACTGCCTTACCCTCATCAATCATCTGCGTCACTTCCTCAAAACACTCAGTCAAAATTGTGAGAAACGACCTCCCTTGCACAAAAGCCATACCACTTCTCACTAATACATTCGTTATTTCTAAGTGGGAATAAATCCTGTCTTGAAGAATCCTCTCCAATAATTTCCCTATCACTGATGTAGGTTCATTGGCCCAGTAATTATCTGGATTATTCTTGCTATCCTTCTTAAACAAAGGAACAATATTGGCTATTTTCCAATCCCCTGGGACCTCCCCTGTAGCCAGTGAGGAAACAAAGATTTCTCTCAAAGCCCCAGTAATTTCCTCTCTTGCCTCTCTCAGTATTCTGGGGTATATCCCATCAGGCCGTGGAGACTTGTCTACCTTGATGTTTCTCAAGAACCCCAATACCACCACCTTTTTGATCTCAACATGGCTCAAACTATTACGTATCCGTTCCCAGACTCATCATCCATCAAGTCATTTTCTTTGAATACTGACGCAAAGTACTTGTTTAATACCTTGCCCATTTCCTCTGGCGTCACACATAGATTCCCTCCCTTGCCCTTGAGTGGGTTAGCCCTCTCCCTGGCTACCCTCTTGCTCTTCATGTATGTGTAAAATGCCTTGGAATTTTCCTTAATGGTGCTGGCCAATGCTTTTTCATGACACCTTTTAGCTCTTTTTACTCTTTGCTTAAGTTTCTTTCTACTTTCCTTGTATTCCGCACTTGCTTCATGTGTTCTCAGCCTCCTAGCTTTGACAAATGCTTTTCTTTTCCTCTTTGACTAGGCTCATAATATCTCTCGTTATCCAAGATTCCCAAACTTGTCATACTTATCCTTCATCCTTACAGGAATGTGCTGGTCCTGAATCCCTATCAATTTATACTTGAAAGCCCCCCACATGCCAGATATTAATTTGCCCTCAAATATCTGTCCCCGATCTACATTATTCAGTTCTTGCCTAATATTGTTGTAATTAGCCTTCCCTCAATTTAGAACTTTAATTTGAGGACTATATTCATCATTATCCATCAGTAGCTTAAAGCTTACTGAATTGTGGTCGCTGCTTCGAACTGCTCCCCTACTGAAACATTGACCACCTGACTGGGCTCATTGCCCAATACCAGGTCCCACATGGTCCCTTCCCTAGTTGGATTGTTATTGAGATGAGCCAGAGTGGTCCTTACCTTGGAGATGCAAAATTTAATGTTGACAATGGGGTTCTTGCTGGTTGGAGAACTGGCAGGGACCTCTAATGTATTGGGGAAGGCCCACCAGGTACCCTCTCATTCAGGTCTCTGGGGGCATGTATCCTACCCCCTGATATTTGACAAAAAAATCAACGGTTGTGGAGTTAAGGCACACAATCAGATTAGACATGATGTCGTTGATTGGCGAAATAGGCGTGGTGACCAAATGACCAACTTATTTCTTGCTGCCTTATTAAAGGTGTTGGTCAGTCAGAGGCCATCAGTGCTCCATTATCCATCAGCACCACCAGGGGCAGTGATTGCTGCTGGTAATGTAACCATCAAAGGACAAGGCTCTGAGAGTTCCAGGCTATAGGTGATTGTGGCAATCATGGGTAGGGGGTAGTTGGGTGGGTGGCTCCCAGTTGCCCCACACTCCCAGGCACTGAGGACCTTTACTATGAAAGGCACCCTGCTCACAAGAAAATCCAACATGATCTTCTGCCTTTTGGTCTCCCTGCTAGGGCTGTCCCCTCGCCTGCTGTTAGATGAATATCAGCGACAGCATTTAAATGGCTAGTACTTTGCTTCCCAATCGGGATTTAAATGGGCAGAGGCAGGAACGGAGCAAGGATCCAAACCTGCACCCTCCCACCTGATTCAATGCACCAACATCTGCAGATTTGCTACTGGAGACGAGAGCTTAAGTTCCACTCCGTCTGACCACCACCACCACCACCAGCAGCCCCCCGCCTTCTCCCCCCACCCACCCCCCCACCCACCCACCCCCAGATCTGATTGTTCCTTCCTAATCTATGGCTTTCTGATTCTAATTCTCTTGTACTTAAAAAGAGGGGCCTGAGGATGCACTGTACTCTCTGGATCTCACCTGGCCTGAGTTGGAAGGTTGGGAGAGAGGCTGGAACAGACAAAATGACATAATTGGATGCAGAGTGACAATTCCATAGTGATTGCTACTCCAAGAGAGATTGTGTGTGTCTGCCCAAAGGCAGGTCTTTGGATCAAAGGCTGGGACATTCACTGGGATATCGGCAAAGGCCAACATCAGACGGGAAAATAGTTTTGAAGCAGCTGATGGCTCTGTCCGTCATATAGTGCAGCACTTTGAAAAAGTAATCACGGGTTCCATGGTATGTCGCTAGTGGGGCAGCCTCTGATTCACCTTTTGAGCTATCAGTTCAGACATCCTGATGAGCCATGATGCCAATTTTAAAGGTTACTCCAGCACACAGCCACTGATGGGGCAAGGGGGTAATGCTTGCTGGTTTGATATGATCATGAAATGTGGCTTTGTTATTCTCACCATTTTTTTGTTCAGGTCTTGTTGCCAGATCCACCCGACACAAATATGAGCAGAAAATCCCAGCCATAGACTTCTCCATTTCACTCTGTGCCAGCCTTTTCATTTGTCAATAATGTTGGTTGGTTTTCAAGCCATCCAGCGTTGGTGTTCTCTTTCTTTCTCTTCCTCATTTTCCTTTGAAGATATCCCCTGCCCAGACTCTCTGCTTTTTTCCTAATGTGACAAAAGTATCATATTTTTCAGGGTATTCCCAATATCATTGTGGTATACAGTGAAATAGGCTTGTGCGTAAATAGGTGTGACTAATGTAATTAAACTGAAGACAGTTAGACTGCAAGGTTAAAAACATCAAAAAGGGGTTAGATGCAAAAGCAATTATTTTGAAGTGGAGAAGAGTAATGTTATGACGGGATACCAAAGAGCAACTTGAATAGAAATTTACATGAGGAAGATAAGGTTGGCGGGGGGAGGGTGGTAACTTGAAATTTAACTTATACTTCAAAAGGAAAATATATAATTGGCAAAGATTGCAACTTAATAAATCAAAGTATTAAGATTTTACCCAAAGGTAAAAAGTCTTGAAAATTACATTAACAATCTATTTATTCTGGGAAAGGGAGATTAAAAAAATAGATTTAAAGATGAAAGGGAAAAACATATTTAAAGAGAGATTTGAAGGCTGTTTGGATAGGTGTGACTATAATATCCTAAAGAGCATGTGTGCTAAAACGGATGTGTGAAGAAAGCAGCCACCTTCAGGGAAGACAAGTGTTGTGATTCAAGCTTTATATTTTCAGTAATGAATGAAAGATGGAGAAGCCTGTGAAATATTTCTCTTCTGGCAACAATGAATATTTGCGGTAATCTTACGGGAATTTTTAGAAGAAATCTATGATGACCATTGCTTTAAAGGGCTGTTTAACTTTGAGATTAACTAAGCAGAATCTTTTGGGAAATGTTTGAACAACTGTTAACTGTGTAAATATAATCTTGTGTGTTTGAGTATTTTAAATAAATGTCTAAATTTATTATTTAACATGTTCAGGTGGTTTAAAATTGTTGCTCCTAACTTCAGTGCAGATAACTTCTCACACCAAAATATAAATTGCAAATCACTGACAGTAGATCCAACTTTTCCTTTGGCATTTGGGCAGTCTAACAATTACCATATCATTACATTGTTTGCTTTTAGAAAATATCTTTATTTCTTCTCAGCATTTCTTCTTTGTTACTTTTTCTGACCATTGTATCTGTTATTTGATAAAAATGTCAGCAGCTACTGCACTACTGCTTAACTAGCCTCTGCCCCACTCTTACATACCCAAACACATGCAGGTTGACCAACATGCCCAATATAATTGTCATTGATCTATAAGATCATGACACACAAGAGCAGAATTAGGCTACTTGGCCCATTGAGTCTGCTCCGCCATTCAATTATGGCTGATATTTTCTCATCCCCATTCTCTGCCTTTTCTGCATTACCCCTGATCCCTTTATTAATCAAGAAACTATCCATCTCTGTCTTAAAGACACTCAATGATCTGGCCTCCACAGCCTTCTGCAGCAAAGAGTTCCGCAGATTCACCATTCCGACTGAAGAAATTCCTCCTCATCTGTGTTTTAAAGGATCGTCCCTTTAGTCTGAGGTTGGCCCTCTGGTTTTTGGTTTTTCCTCCATATCCACCCTATCCAGGCCTTGCAGTATCCTGTAAGTTTTAATAAGATCCCCTCTCATCCTTTTAAACTCTAGTGAATACAGACTGAATCCTCAACTGTTCCTCATACAACAAACTCTTCTTTTCAGGGATCATTCTTGTGAATGTCCCGCCCTTTCCAAAGCCAACACATCCTTCTTTACATATAGGGCCCAAAACTGTTCACCATATTCCAAATGGGGTCTCATATGGCCTCAGAAGTACATCCCTGTTCTTGTATTCTTGCCCTCTTGACATGAAAGCTAACATTGCATATGCCTTCCGACCTGGCGACTGAACCTGCATGTTAATATTAAGAGAATTTTGAACAAGGACTCCCACATCCCTTTTGCGTTTCTGATATCCTAAGCATTTCCCCATTTTAAAAAATAGTCTATGCCTCCATTCCTTCTTCCAAAGTGCATAACCTCAAACTTTTCTGCATTGTATTCCACCTACCACTTCTTGGCCATTCTACTGATCTGTCCAAGTCCTTCTGCAGCCCCCTGCTATCCTCAATACTGTCTGTCCCTCTACACATCTTTGTAACATCTGCAAACTTAGCACCAATGTCTTCAGTGTCTTCATCTGAATTGTTAATGTATGTTGTGAAAAATTGTGATCCCAGCACCGACCCCTGAGGCATACCACTAGTCACCAGCTACCATTCCTGAAAAAGACCTCTTTATCCCTATTTGCTGCCTTCTCCTGGTCAGCCAATCCTCTATCCATGCCAGGATCTTACCATTAACAGCATGGGCTCTTAAATTTGACATCCTCCTATGTATCACCTTGTCAAAGGTCTTTTAGAAATCTAAGTAAATCTTATCCACCGGTTCTCCTTTATCTAATTTCTTGTTACCTCCTCAAAGAACTCTTAACAGATTTGGCAGATATGACCTCCCCTTGACAAAGCCGTGCTGATTCAATCCTATTTTATCATGCACTTCCAAGTACTCTGCAATCTCATCTTTAGTAATAGACTCTCAAATTTTGCCAGTGACTGAAGTCAGACTAACTGGCCTGCCTCCCTTCTTGTAAACAGCAGTGTTACATTAGCTACTTTCCAGCCCTCTGGGACCCTCCCTGCTCAAGTGATTGGCAGTGATTTTTCAGCAATGCTTCCACAATTTCTTGAGCTATCCTTTTTAGAACCCAGGTGTGTATTCCATCTAGTCCAACTTATTTATCCATCTTCAGAGCTTTTGGTTTCCCCAGAAACTTCTCCTTAGTGAAGTCTGCAACACTCACCTGTGCCTGCTGGAGCTCTGGCATCCCACTGGTGTCATCCACCATGAAGACTGATGCAAAATAACTATTCAGTTCCTCTGCCATTTCTTTGTTTCCTATTATTACTTCTCCTGCCTCATTTTCTAATGATCCAATGTCTCTTTTTGTCCTTCTCTTACCTTTTGTATTTTGAAAAATTCTTCCTTTCTTATTTTATATTACTAGTTAGCTTATACCCATATTTCATCATCTCCCCCTTTATTGCTTTTTTTGTTGTCCTCTGCTCGCTTTTAAGGGCTTCCCAATCTGGCTTCCCAATCTGGCTTCCCACTAATTCTCACCACTTTTTATATGCTTTTTCCTTTTGCTGTTATGCTGTCCTTGACTTCCTTCATGAGCCCTGGATGCCTCGTTCTCCCCTTAGCATGTTTCCTCCTCTTTGGGATGAATTTCTGTTGTGCCTCCCGAATAACCCCCAAAATTCCTGCCATTGCTTTCCACAATCTTCCCTGCTAGGCTACCTTTCAATCAACTTTGGCCAGCTCCTCTCTCATATCTTTATAGTTACCTTTCCTTAATTGTAATACCATTACATCTGATTCCAGCTTCTCCCTCTCAAACTGCAGGGTAACTGAAACATTTACTCTTGCTTCTCTGTCCACAGATGCTGTCAAACCTGTTGTGTATTTCCAGCATTTTCTATTTTTATTTCAGATTTCCAACATCTAAAACTCTTGTTTAAAATTTCAATGTTTGAAACACACTGTGCACACACTATACACTGATTTGAACTGAGTTTTTAAATGTGTGGTCAAACTTGGAGCATTACCTAAAACTAAGAATATCTTGTGAAATAAATTCTGCTTCATTGCATTTCTGCCCTCCCATGGGTAACAACATTGCTTGATGATACTACAGGCACCTTTTTTAAAAAAAGACAGACTGCGGTCTCCAGATGTTGTACTAATATATGCCAGAATTGCTTAAAGAAGTATGACAAACAATGCAAAATGACATGCAACCAGACCTCTGAAATGAATTATTTATCAACCAATCTAGCTTCATTGTTTCTCAGCGGAACTTCTATGAATGCCGATTTATGCTAGACAGGTAATCACTTGCTGTCTGGTAGACATTAAGCATTTTATATGAAACTGCTGCGAATGATCTGAGTTACATTTGTCAAGGCAAGGCATTAAAAGCTCATGAGAGGATTGTGCACCGATGTTCTGTTCCATTTATTAAAATGCTTTATCAGATCACAGTAGAATATAGAACGTTCTGGTTAATTCTCATGACAAGAGGCTGATTGAAATGTTGCCTGACTTTTAGCTCTATGCTTAAGTAGTGTGCGAGTGCCAGCTTTCTTAACACTGAAGTAGAAGGTGACAGGGTTAGTTTGAGTTTTTAATGAGTGTGTTGTTCCCAGTGGTAAATACCTGGAGACTGTGACCCCTCTGTCTGGCCTATCATAGCTGTGCTGTCAGAAAGAGTTACTGCTTCAGGAACATCTTGTCGCACCATTTCACTTCTTTGACTGCAGCTGCCAACTGGTTAGTTTTTTTTCCATCAGTGACTTAAGTTACTAGGTGGGCCACTGGCAAAAAAAGTGGAATAGCTTGTATGGACACTTCCTTTGTTTATATATTGTACTTTGTCCAATTTCAATTTGCTGTTCCAAAAAAGTTGTTGGTGCACAAGAAACACATTGTGACTTATATGACAAATATCAGACGATCATCATATTGTATTTGAAAGTGTGAATTGAAATTGAGGTATAGCGAGTTTGTGTGTGAGCAGTGTGGATTATTGCAATAATGCAACATGTTTTAAACCATTTTCTAATTGTTCAAGACATGTTAGCAATTTTGAGCTGTGCCATCTGGAAAAGGAAAGACACAGTATGAAAGGGAATTTATTGCTTCATTCAGGTCTCAAAATTATATTGGAGACTGCGACAAATCAATGCAGCTAATGCTATGAGCCCTTTCACTACTAGAATTAGGTTTCAAATTCACTCCAGGTGAATTGGTAGGATATTTAACTCATCCTGACTACCAGCTTGTTAAGTATAATAGATTTTGATGGTGATTTTTTTTTTTCATTTATAGGATGTGGACATTGCTATCCCTAATTGCCCTTGAACTAGGTCAGTCACATGGCTGTGGCTCTGGAGTCACGTTTCAGGCAGATCGGGCAAGGACGGCTGATTTCCTTCCCTAAAGAACATTAGTGAACCAGATGGGTTTTCATGACAGTTGACAACAGTTTCATGGTCATTAGTAGATTCTTAATTCCAGGGTGTTGTTTTTAATTCAGATTTCATCATCTGCCATGGTGGGGTTCAAATCTAGGTCCCCAGGACATTAGCTGAATTTCTGGACTAAGAATCTGAGTGCCAACACCATGAAGCCATCACCTTCCCAGTTTCTGGTGGAGCTGTGGGCTAGACATTCAATTTGATATTAACTTGGTCACCTCGCCTGGAAGCCATAAGAATGTATGTATCGCAGCATGAGGTTTTCCGCTTAGTAGAGACAAGGCTGAAGCTGAGACACACTGGACCCAATTTTACCAGCAAGTTACGCCCATTTTTGGGTGTGGAAACTTCGTAAAGTCGGGTGTAGTGTGAGTAGCATGATCCGCACCCACCTCCACACCAGTTTCCCCTTTACCAAGGCCCAAAAATGGCCACGATTGTTTGAATGTATTTAAATTGACTTAAGGGCTGCAAGCCCAACCTTACCAGCACTTCCCCCTTTACCACCGCATTCACCCATCCATATTCAGTGTGAAACAGATATGCTCTACAAAAGTCCAATTTGGCCACTCCAGCTAATGAGAAGGTAAGTGCCGAATGTCCAGTGGTTCTGCTTGAGATAAGTGGGACTGGCAAGAGTCTGCTACCAATCTGATTGTGATTAGTGGAGGGAAAGGAGAGGTCTGCTACCAATCTGATTGTGATTAGTGGGAGGGAGAGGGGAGGTCCGCTGCCGCACTCCACTCTGCCTGAGACCGTTAATGCAAAAGGGGTTTCGCTGCTGCTCTGCCTGTGATCAGTGAGGGGGAAAGGTGGTGGAAAAGCCCATGATTTGATATGGGTGGGGAGATAAGGGGATCAGTAATGTTGGGGAGATGGGCTAGTGTCTTTGGGGGCCAGGGGGAGGCATTATCTGGCCCAGGAGGGATATGGTAGGGGAACTGCAATCTATCATTTTTTTTTCTGCTCCTGCGTGGTTGGAGGCACTGATCAGAGCTGTAGGATTTTGGGTGCGTTAAGCCCCACCCAGAGGCTTGTGCAGCACGATTCGGACTTGCTGATTTTTTTTTTTCAGGCAGAGTGCACATGGGGGTGCCTGAGAATGGGTCTAAAAGTTGAATTTGAAACACTCTGTTTCAAGCTCAGCCAGCACTTAGAATCAAAATGGTATTGCCGCTGATTTTTCTTTGCTGAGCCCCTGGATGTCTGAATTCTCAGGTAGCATGAAGAAGGGATGGAGACTATTTTCACAAGATGATAGAACGGAAGTAAAAACAGACAGAGATATCACACACTCTGATCCACAAACATATTTTGGATATATAATTTATTGATTGCTTTCTATTTGTCGGAATATGGTTTTAAAATTTTGTCATAATCAAAATGTAAAATTGAAGATGTTTATAGAACAATGTATATCTGATGAAATCAGTGGTGTTGGTGTTGAGCAGAACACAAAAGCGCATTTTGTAGCATTGTATTCAATACAACATTCAGGATGATAATGAAGCAGCTTCACTCCCTGTCATGATAAGGACTTTAATTTCTTATTCATAGCTCTATAGAATATATATGCAAGTGCTGACCTTAGTTCACTATGACTGCTGCACATTAGAATGTTTTAATGTAGACATCAGATCACAACACATGACTGTAAGGTATGTCTTTTGCTGTTGGACCCATGTGATAATACCCTGGAGGTTTACAGGAATATTAATAGAAATCTACGAATGCAACAAGAAGCAAGTCTCACTCTACGGGCTTGGCTGCCAACTCTGTTACATCTAATACTGCACTCCATCTGAAAAGCTGAGGGCAGGAGTTCAAAACGGTGTCAGATTGCACATGAAATGGCTAGTTCCAAATCAGTCAGGGTGGCAGTAATGGTTTTGCACCTTTTCTAATATCGTCTGTACTTGTTTTGCAAGATGTATTAGAGCAATGTTCCAAAATAAGCACCTTCAATGGGTGTGACACACATAAAACCAACTGTTACAAGATAAGATTTGTCAAGTATATGTGATCTTGGTAGAAAACTTAAACTACTGTTGGGCTGGCTTGTCAAAGACCCACTTCATTGAATCCCTTTCGCATCTGAACTCTGAACAAAAGTTTTACTGTAAGAACGTAAATTAAGGCTTCCTGTTTACTATCTGCCTCCTTTTATGAATAGTGGTGTTGCACTCGCTACCTTCCGGTCCTCTGGGACCATTCTAAATCTAAGGAATTTTAAAAGCTCACAACCAATGCAGCCACTATCTATACAACCACCTATTGTAGGACCCTAATGTGAAGGCCATCATTTTGTTGTCCTGTTTATCCCTAATCTGCTTTCTGGATGTTTACCCATTTTTTTTATTCCCGTGGCCAGGATTCCTTATCTTGTGTGTAATAATCTTTAATACGGCAGTTTGTTGAATGACTTTTGGAAATCTATATACACTGTATCCACTAGTTTCCCTCAACCTACTCATTTAGTAAAATACTCCAATTAATTTGTCAGTCATAATTTCTCTCCCATAAAACCACATTGATCATGCAATGATTTTCTAAGTTTCTTAAAATTTAAACATATTTATTAGTGTCACAAGTAAGCTTATATTAACATTGCAATGAAGTTACTGTAAAAATCACCTAGCTGCCGCATTAAATCTTACAATTTTAACATTTTCATAGCAGCCAATGTCAAGCAATCCTTGTTTACTATCTGTTTTTTATGAATCGCTACCATTCCAAATCTAAGGAATTTTAAAAGATCACAACCAATGCAACCACTAACTATACAACCACCACTTTTAGGACCCTAATGTGTAGGCCACCACGTCAAGGGGATTTGTATTAATTCTCCGGTACATTTCCTCCATTGATATTAATAAAGTTCCTCACTCTCATTAGCTGCTTGGATCTCCACTATTTTGGTATGCTTTTTGAATCTTCTACTCTGAAGGCAAATACAAAAATTGTATCTGTTAATGTTGAGCAGTTGGTGTATGCTGCGTTGTGAGCCCATGGCTTGATGTTGACTTGCCTACATTGGACTTTTAATGCTGTTATATTTTACCTGTGGGAGACCATTCCAAAACAGTCACTTAATTTGCTTTATACTGACTGCCTGCTGAGATAACCACTTTACTTGGCTCGAACAGCCTGCTTGTATTATGCAGCTCGGTGTATAATAGGATGTGAAAATGATATACTTTGAACAATAATATATTCTGAAACCCTGCATGGTTCAATAACTTGGATCGCAGATATGTTTCATTATCCAGTCTGAGACTAGCTCTTGTGAAACATACAGGATAGCCAGTTGTATTTAGGACCATGAGCTATAGTCCCCCAGCCAAGGGGGGAATATTCTGTGCATTAATGGCAAGGGGGATCTCAAAATTTGAATGTTGGTAATAGGGGGGATGATTTGTGAACAAAGAATACCAAAGTATCGCAAAAGAATACCAAATGGAGGAGAGCACAGACCTGGAGATCAGAGGTGATGAACGGTCCTGGGAGTCGAATGGAGGCAATTCTCCTGATTCGTGTTAGAATATATGGGAGGGGGTCATGAACCTATCCCCATTGGTTTAGCCTCTGCTGTGTATATGTGTACCTCCACCCATATGTTGAGCTGTGTTTAGTTTGATGGATTTATAAAGTTTTGGGTGGAGCTGAGAATGCCTGGTCAGCTTAACATTTTTAAAAGAGTTAGAGTTGAGATAGATACTGAAGTTATGATATCACTTTTGCACCAGTTCCCATTGATACAAAAGGCAGTAAAATTGCATTATGAATTTTTTTAGCAGGATTTTCACTCTATCTCTACATTGGTTGCCTCATTAGGTCCTAAAGCAAGTGAATTATCAGACGGTGCCTGCAGACAAGACAGAAAATATTGAAAGGTTACATCCTGCTTATAGCTACTTTGTCCTTCCGACCTCGAGTGTACAAATAACCCATTATAATGTAGTTAATGAGTGCTATCATACCACCTAAAGTACTTCTGTCATCTCACAGCCCCCATGCTTGCCATCTGGAACAGCATGGATTTTTTGTGGTTTGAGCTGTTCCAATAGCAGTATAAATTGGACAAACAGCCCGTGGTTAAATTGTCAAGGAAACCTACGACTTGGCTGACTGGCATGTGACACTGAATACATCATTCAGTGATTCAGACCCACAATTCCAAATGACATCCTGAAATGTTTGTAGTCTAGAATGAAATGATGAGTAAAGAAATGTGATGGAAGGAAATTAAATGATAGGGAGGTATTGCTTATATTTAATTGTTTTGAAACTTAATCAACCAAAAGTCTTGAGATTCACTAGACTATTCTGTGATAGTATGATTCCTTATGGTATTATGTATAGTGCTTGTTTCTGTCACATAAACTTACAGGCATTTTGTCTCTCTGAACCTCCCTGGAATTTTTTTCCAATCCTTTTAACTGTGTGAGATTCTATCTCCTTGACTAATATGCATTGGCATTTCATTATATTGTCTTTCCTAGATCCATGTCACAGTCACGTATTTCTTCTCTCGCTTTGCTAATCACTGGCCTAGCATTTTAGGAACAACGTATCCCATGTTTCATTTTGATGTGAAATGTTTCTATTCTTTAAGGCCTAAAAATGGGTGGTTTGTAACACAGAATAGAAAAGCGTTGTTGTTAAAAACAAAAGTATTTGTTTCACCATACCCAATGAGGCGAGCTTTATTATTAAGATACAGTTCAACTTTATAATGGTCATTGACAAACTCCGCAGTTTGATAAGGATGCTGAGAATGAGTTAATTCCATCACCTGCGATTTGGTACATGTAATCATTAAAGCAAATAACAATGATCAGTGGGATTCAAATCAAGTGAAATAATGTCCTAACCTGGTAGGAGGGTTGTTAAATTAACTGGGCTGACAGAATACTGTAAATTAAGAAATCTTTCCTGCCCCAGCTTGATGTTCCTGCAGAATTACATTTGCAAAAGAAGAGTTTCATTTTCTGATTAAAGCAAAAAAACTTCTTATCACGATTCACATCTTTTTAATTTTTGAATAAATTTGGATTTTTAATTATATTGAATCAAAATTAATGTATTTTGCAATGTTGCTTTTAGTTCAATTTCCATTTCATCAGAGAATAATTTTGTTTAATTTTAATTATTTTCTCTATGGCATTTATAAATTCAAATTAAAGTAATTTTGGAGAGCTATGGTAATGAGTTTCTTAATGCACTAAAACATGAATTTCCTGAACACTCTATACCCATTTTTACATTCATCCAACTGAATTTATAAAACATGGTATCAAGTCATTGTCCCATTTGACTGAGGTTAGAGCTCTCTCTATCCAGTCTTAATCATTGAGAGTTACAAGTTGGTGCAAATCTTTTTTTATATATCAGAAAAGGCATATTTTGTCTACTTAAGACTGTGTTTTATATTGAATTCTATTTTTTACACAACGAATTTCCTTTGGTACTCACTCTCATCATTGATGTCTCAGTGTGAAGGCCTTGGTCTATAATGGTCTCCAAGGAGTGGCACAGTAGCACAGTGGTTGGGACCTGAGTTTGATTCCAAGCTTGAATCACTGTCAGTTTGGAGTCTGCATGTTCTCCACATACCTGCGTGGGTTTCCTCCAAGTGCTCCAGTTTCCTCTTACCTTCTGAAAGATGTGCTGGTTAGGTGGATTGAACATGTGCCGGATTGTGGCGACTAGGGGAATTTCACAGTAACTTCATCACAGAGTTAATGTAAGCCTTACTTGTGACTGACAAATAAACTTTAAGTATGTATTTAGCTCTCTAATGCCATCTCATACCTCTTGTATTTGTCTTGATCATTGAACTCAGATAAAACCCCTCAAACCCTTTTGTTTTTTGCTGGCTGTTCTGACCACAAAGGCCATGGGGAATCATTTATAGATCTACCCGTGGACATTGTGACATTCAGGCTACTTTGTTGAGTGAGCAGAAGCTCATTGAATAGGAAGCAGCGAGCCAGAATTCTTAAGCCTGTAACTATACCCGGACTGCAGTAGTGGGACCTGAGGTGAAAACTACCTGACTGTAAGCCATGGAAGTGGCCTTTTTCTTTGGTGCCCAATAAAGGTTTTGGTGTTGGGAAATTGGCATGTGGCTGAATTAAATTTTAAAGTTTATTTATTAGTGTCACAAGTAGCTTATATTAATACTGCAATGAGATTACTGTGAAATTCCTCTGGTTGCTACATTCAGTGCACCTAACCAGCACATCTTTGACTGGCCATGAATATTGCATTGTTAGAGGAGCAGAAAGTGCATTCGATAGTTATGTTTACACAAATAAATTAGTTAGTGGTAGCTCATGTGAAGAGAAGATATGAATGATTCACAACAAAATTGTGATTGCTTCCGCAAACCATGGTGACTTGAAACTAGAAAGTGAACTATAGAGTTGAGGCCATTTTGGAAAGGACAACTGTAAAACTTGGAAATGACTGGTACTGGTTGAACTGGTTTTATGTGCCTGAAACTGGAACTCTTGTGGCAGTAATTTTGGTTTTTGATAATTCTGAACCTTTTTTCCTTTCTATTGCAATTAAAGAATTGTTTTTATGTAATCCATTTTAATCAATTGTTCTGCTGCTTATGAAAGAGTGACAGTTGGAGAACACTTGGTTGGCCATTGGATAACTCTGCACCAATTCTCTGCCACCTGTATATTTTACAGTCATTTATCATGAATGTAGTGAAAGGATGAAGAAACACAGTAGCCCTGTCAATAATAATGTATATTTTCTAGATTTACATAGAATACATAGCACTGGACCTGGTCACATGGCCCAACAAGTACAGCTGTTTGAATTCCACACAAATTGCTGAGCGCCAAATTCTTCGTTCTCACTGGCAGCGTGGTGGTGGCGGGGGGGGGGGTAGGGAGTGGGGCTGTATGGGACTGGAGAATTCAGGTCACAATTTCCCAAGTTGTCATGGAGATTTAAAAAAAACTCACAGTAAACAAGTAGTTCCCTCTACACCGCACTTAGTCTATTGAAAACTTGGTAATGCAAATACAGGCATTGAAATATAGAGGCAGAGCCTGTAAATCACCTCTTTCCTGCAGTTTTGGTCTAGATTCTTATGAGTTGGTGTGCTTTCCATGCTGCCACATGCTGGCAGCACCTATTTTAATAAGAAGCAAAGAAGAGCCACAATGTACTTGAAACATTAACTCTGTTTCTATCTCCACAGGTGCTGCTATACTTGCTGGATTTTTCCAGCACTTGCTGTTTTTATCACAACGTTTTTGTTCTATTTTAATAAATTCTCCGGGTCAGAAGAGAAAAGATCCTTAAACAGTGTGTGTGTTCCGTTCCTTTATACTGTTATCATGATTTAATATATCACTGGTTAGCCATGGACTCTTGTGTCTCAAGCTTACAGTTTTGCAAAATAATCACGTCCTTCCTTCAGAATGCAGAGTTCTTTAAAATGGATTCAAATTAAACATTTTGGCAGGGCTAATGGGAAAGTTCTTTACCAAAGAGCTGATATCAGCATGAAAAGCAAAATGGTTGCCTTCTATACACTAAGGCTTTATGGAATGTTGCCTTGTAATATCACCTTTAATATCTCCACTCAAAGAGACCATATCTTAAGAACAGTGCAGAAAATGTGCAACATGTCAATTACCATCTGATGGAGAGATTAATGGTTTGATCTTAATTTTAGACAATATGTTTCCAATGATCAGAGTTTGCTGTGACAGTCAGAGGTAGTAGAATACCCCACTCTGTATCTAACTGAACATCTTGCTCTCAAACCAGCCAAAAGAAATGTATGAAGCATTCTGATGATCTGAACTTGGAGAATAATTTGTACTTATTCTAGTGTCTCTTTGCTTGTGAAATATCCTGGAGTACCTGCTTTGGATAGGAAATATAAATTGTACCAAAGTTGAGGCCAATAGTTGTAGATCTGTCAGGGGAAATAGATGGAATTAGCATTGATAAGGATGTCAGCGATGGATAAATCTGGCTGGATGAGAGGTAGTGACGGAGGCAACTAATCCTTTGAAGGTAAATCCGGTAGACTGGACATGAAGCTCAAAATCGGGCCGGTTGTATATTTTATTGGGGTAATGCGATATCTGAATGGAAGTGGAGCTAATTGTTAAGGTTCAATAAGTAAGCTTGGTGGGTTTGACAATGAGCATTAGGTTTGTTTTTTGAGGATTGAAGTCATTGAGGAACCAGTTGTCTTATTTCTAAGAATTGGATTGGTTTCCAGTTTATTTTAAAGTTAAGCTGAAACAGGTGCTGTTGCTACCCGGTAAAGAGCTCAGTATGCATTTTGATTTTTTTTTTGTAATATTATCATCATGAAACATAGCTTGATCAGAGTGCCTACAGTTGAATGTGAATTGCCTCACCAGCCCTGTAACCATCCTATTTCATGGTTCAGCTCACTTTTTGCACCAGTAAATGTAATGGAAGTTATCTTTGTTAATTTAAGTACATCACTTATTAGGTAACCCCAAAAGTTTCTTCCTTCAATGATGTATAAATAGTGTGTTTCAAACCAGAGAAAATGGACTAGCTCATTTCAAACATGTTCATTCCCTGATTTGAAATGAAATTTTTGGAGGAATAATTTAATCTCTTTGCAGAGTAAACATTTAATTAAAGATGGTATCTCAAACAATCCTGTGTATGATTGGAAAGGGCGAGGATAGCAATTGCTTCTAAAATAAACATAGTAAATATTCAGTAGGAATAATTTTCTTCAAAGTCATGATATTGGCAAAACAACTCTGTTGAAAATACAGACATTTTATTTGGCACTTTGTATTGATGGAGCACTTTTATGTTTAAAAGGCCGGCATACAGAAATTAACAGAAAAGGTGGGTGCAGAGCTGAGTTGGGAGATAGAAACAAAAAATGCTAGAAAATCTCGGTAGGTCTGACAGCATACAGTTATCGAAGAGTCATCCAGACTTGAAACGTTAACTCTGTTTTCTCTCTGCACATGCTGTCAAACCTCCTGAGATTTCCCAGCATTTTCTGTTTTTGTTTCAGATTCCAGCATTTGCTTTTATCTTCAGAGTTGGGAGATATTGGAGGGGTGAAAGATTGATCAGAAAGGTAGTTTTGGAAAAGCATTTTCAAGGAGAAAAATGAAAGGCTTTAAGGCATATGCTTTACAAAGAAAGGCTGAGGATGCTGAAGGTTCTGCTATCAATGGTGGAATGAAGGGAAAGGGTCGTGTAAGAAAGCCAATGAGCGTGAGGGAAAAGAAGGATACAAGGCTGGAGGAGTTTCCAGAGTTAAGATGGGGCAATGTTACACAGGGGTTTGCAATTGGAGAAATGTAGTTTAGGAGAGTGGGGAGCTAATATTGGTCAGCAAGCACAAAAATGATAGACGAATAGCACAGGACAGAGCAGTTGCACTTTGGACAACGTTTTTTGTGGAGGTGAAAGGATGGGAAGTTGGAGGTGCAAGCCAGAAGGTGGTAAAAGCATGCAGGAATGAAATGGGCAGTTCATGTTGAACGGTAAATAGGATTAAAGCTTAACTTGGGCTAGATGGGACAGCAAATTTCCCACATTCTGACTTAGATTGACAAAATCACTGGAGGTCATGGAATCAAAAGAAAAGTATTTAACTAAAATTAACAATTCAGCCCCTTTTACTCTATTGCAGTGAACAAAGTTAATAAAAAGTACTGACATAAATAAGCAGTTTCAATTAAGATACAAAACACCACGCGTCTGAATTAGATTAGATGAGCTTCCCACTTGAGATTGTGTAGATACCATATTTGATAATAGTAAATTTGTGTTAAACAGGTTGCATATGTGTCCAAAACCAGAATATTTATTGGACCTGCTGACCCTGAGAATGTTATGTGTAAAATAAAAGATTTACCTCACCAAATTTGGTAGATTAGTAGCTTTGATCGGGTCAGCTGAATAACTGAGTGTCGGTGTTGGCTGAATAACTGAACAACCATGTCATAAAAATGCTCTTGACAGATGTTAATAATTTCTCAAGGCGTTTTGTGTTCTCCATTTGTCTTTAAAAGCAGCAGAAACTAACAGAAGCAAATGTCAGTGGTAGGGTATTTATAGGGGCATGGATCTGAAATACAATATGATTTATATGAATTGCATATTTACTTATGACATTAATACTGACACAAATGACCCAGCGTTCTCCACCCACTCAAACAAAAAAATTTACTGTTGTATTATTCATAAAGCTGGCACATTTTAATAGGAAAATTATTTGAGTAAAATATGAGGCTCCTCGTTTCATTAAAGAATGAAATGAGTCATTTTGGAAAGGAAAAGCTGATGCGATAAAAAGGATGCAACTCAGTGGGAGTGGTAGGAGCAAAGGGACCCAGTATGTGTGTACATATCATTATATATATATTGAAGGTGGCAGGACAGGTGGAGAAATTAATTAAGCATATTGAATTCTGGGTTTTACAAGTAGGGACGTAGGAATGCAAAACTCTGAAGATAACTCTGTACAAGTCTTTGGTTTGGCCGCAATTGGAGTATTCCATCCAGTTCTGAGCAGCCACTAGAAATGGTGCAAAAAAGATTCACAAGTCTATTTCCAGGATGAGGAACTTCTGTCACATGAAAAGATTGGAGAAGCTGGGGTAGTTCTGTTGGAGAAGATTTGATGGAGGTGCTCAAAATGACAAGGGGTATGGATAGATTTGACAGTGTCACAGAGTTTATGGGCAAAAATCTCTCATCTGAGACTAAGTCATATAGTGGTGTCGAGAATCATAGAATCCCTACAGTGCAGAAGGAGGCTATTCAGCCCATCGAGTCTGCACTGACCACTATCCCACCCAGACCATGTTCCATAGCTCATCATAGTTATCCTGCTAATCCCCCTGACATGAGGGTTAATTTAGCATGGCCATTCCACCTAACCCACACATCTTTGGGAAGGAGAAGTGCTTTCTGCTGTGGAGGCCGGTACAAAACCACACCTTGCCTTCCAGCACCAATGTCGTGAATTTATTTTTGCATCTGGGTTTAGTGCCATATGCCAGAGGAGGGTGGGCATGATGGTATGAGCCCTGTCATCAAATCTGTATTGGATTGGAAAGGCATTCAACATCACTGATCCAACTTCAAAGGACCTCCTGACAAAGGAGATGGATCTCCAGGAACATTCTGAGGCTGGAAGATGGAAAGTCTGCCCTCTTCAATAGCACGCACGCACACATGTATAGCCTCTCCCCCCCCCCCCCCCCCCCCCCAAATCAAAGTATACATCCAGAACTTTGGTGGCATTGTTGAGGTGGGTTCTGATGTGTGCAATGCCATATTAGTTCAGAGCCTGTCTGAAAGAATGTGCTTTCCTGCTGCTGTCATAGAGAATGAAGTTTGGGTGGAAGATTCCATTCAGGGCTAGACCTTTAGCCCATTAGCAGAATGCAAATTTGTATTGTGAAACTTGCATTCACTCTGAATAGGAGCAAGACCAACTCTCCAAACTCATTTCACTTTAAATTGCCCGTGTGTAAAGTTAGCTGCCATCGGTCTGTATTTAATTCATTCCCACAAGAAGTGGAAGAATAATGTGATAAGTTGTTCTCTATTCACTGCTCAGTGACAGTAGAACTTCACAAAGCAGGAATTCAGATTGTGGCTGGAATTGAGATTCTTTGAATTTTTAGATCAGATTATTCTTCTGAGGTAAGTACAAGCTCAAGATTTGCTTTATTGGTGCTTGTTAAGAAATATTTAAGGAAAAGCTCTATCTTTGTTACTGAGTTTCTTGTTTCTATAGTTTAGTAAGTTCACACCCACTCTTTCTTTCACATTTACAGGATGAAGCCTAAAATTTACTTAATAAAAATCCAATATGAGGAAGGTGATTGCAGAATAGAAGGAATATTTGAGAGGATATACAAGATGTTCAAGACAGTTTATGGCAATTTTACAAAGCAATAGATTGCATGTTTTGAGTAAGATGTTAAACCGAGGCTCCATATCTCACTTAATTGTAAGAGATCCCATGTCACTATTTTGAAGAAGAGCAAGGAAATTGTCTCTTGTGATGGTCGACTACCCATTATAGGAATAGCTCCTCTGGTCATTATCACATTGATGACTGTGGGACCTTTTGCAAATTTGCTGCCATGTTTCTTAGATTACACCATTGACTGTACTTCAAAAAGTACCTCATTGATTATAAAATGCTTTGAGGTCATGAAAAGGCCTGTATTTGCAAATAAATGCAATTTTTCCTCATTTCGAAATGAAGATATTTTCCACCAGATATGGAAAAGCAATGTACCACAGATGTGTGTGTATGTCAGGTGATCAATGGAGGAAATAGATTAAGTGAAACCTTAAGCAGTATGTTCAGTCAGTGTTTGCAACCCTACGTGACGATCATCCTCTTCCATTCATCCCATACACTGGTAACCACCCCAAAATATTGAAAGGCTAAGACTTGTTCAGAAAACATTCATGCCCTGATTCTGTTGTTCCATCGCACGAGTTACCCAGCACTTCCTTGGATTTATGTTCTTTAACATCTGATTAAATCCATTCATTACATAGGTCATGATTCACACTTGTACTAGTATCACTATAGGTTTCAATATATTGATGATCCACAATTTCCAAAGTGCTACATATATTAAAATCGGTCATTAGAAAAGAGCTTAGTTTCTGGTGCCAGCAGAATTTTGTAAAGAAAGCAACAATTTGCTATCAGCGAGACATGGCTGACACTATTACATGTTTATCATTCAGTCAGGATAGTTGATAAGTTATCATTGTGCATTTTCTGCTTTGTCGCACCAAATACTCCTCTAAATGCCACAGTATGGAAAGATAATTTTAAGTTTGGCGGCATGGGGCCTCATATGAACACTGGTGTTTATAGGTGATTGATTGAATCACACAAGTGTCCAACAACACTTTAGAAGAGATTTCTATCAGCAAGGGGGGGGGAGATGGGAGATTGTTGCTGGTGAAATGGGTCTCAGATTTGGGGAAAGAAGGTACTTTATTTATTTGTGGCATTGCTGTTAAGATCAGTGTTTAATGCATATATTAATTGAATTTGGGATGATAGTAGAGAACCATCTTCTCCAATCTTTCCAGTCCAATGCAGCAGTTATGAGACAATTGAGTGGCTTGCTAGAGCATTTCAAAGGACAGTGAAGAATTAGTCATATGGCTGTGACTCTGGAATCTCAAAGGGCAGACAGAAAATGGGTGACATGTTCCTCCACATTCCCTTTGAAGGACGTTGGTAAGCCGGATGGGTTTTTATGACAATCCACTAGTTCCATGGTCACTATTACTGATGCTACCTTTTTTATTCCAGATTTGTTTGATTAAATTTCCCAACTATCATTGTGCGATTTGAATTTGTACCTCTGGATTATTAGATTAGACCTCTGTATTATTAGTCCAGTAATGTAACCACAAGGATAATTACACCCTAGTTGGCAGATGCTGGACTTTCCTGATGGGGATTGAAAAATTACTACTAATGATCATGGCCCATTTTTATTACTTCGAATGGTTTTGCCAATTTCCGTTCAGATTTACCCAGTAGTTTTGCTACTACAGAAGCAAGTTAAAATACCACTGGTTTAATGCATCTGATAGGGTCTGATTGAAGAGAACTAAAGTTCCTCCTTACTCTGTTAACAAACTATTTGATTTTATGCCAGCGATGAATGACATATTGTGAAGAAGTTTGATAAATACAGTACTGTTAACCATACCTGTGGCTGCAACTTGTGCTATAACATTGATGAAGCCGCAAAATCATCTTTCATTGTTTAAAACATTTGATCCGAATGGGATAAAACCTCATTCCTACTCAGAATTCTCATTCATTTTCAGCACACATTAAATTTATAATGAACATTATAATGGGAACCAGCAAATTTTATATTGAATTATGACTTGAGAAGGCAGGTAAATTTACTTCTAATATCATGTGTGTCAGGTAGAGCTGGGTTTAAATAAATCTCTAATCCGTTACCTGTTCCACGAAGGACATTAGGAACTGTGGAGACGCTCAGAATGGTCTGGCTCATGAGATTAAATAAAGGTTCTAAAAATGTGAAATGAAACAAAAGCAGCTGCTGGAAAAATGTCATTAGGATGTGACAGAATGTGAGGGCACCATTAGAGGACAAGTCCATTCGTTATTACAGATTGCAATATGACAGTAGCAGGCTACAAGAGAAGGGAGTGTGTCTGGTAGGAAATTTGCTGGTGTAAATTCAAGGGTATGGCTGACTTCTGGTGGCTGGTATTTTTCCCCTTCCCTGCCAATCCCTTATCTCTGTTTTTCTCCTTTATAACCTTGAAGGTGCTAGTCCATACCAGATTCTGTCTCTGTGAATGTCAGTAGCACTCTGTGGCTCTCATTAATTGAGCCATTTTTTGAATATGAGCTCACAAAATGGGGTGTGTTTTCCCATTGTGCATATATTAGTTGTTAACTACTAAGCTGGACTGTCAGTGAAATCAGGGTTTTCATGGTGCCCACTGCATCCATAAAATGATAAAATGCCTGACTTGGGCACAACTCCAATCTGCCTACCCTGAGAAGGTAACAACAATTACACTGTTGACTGTGACAGGTGGAAAGTTAGAAGCATTTTCACCTGTTCAGAGCACTTTCATCCCATTTTTATCTGATAGACTGGCTGAAAAATCTCTCCCTAATCGGTGTTGTTAAACTGTTCAACCTTCATTGATAGCACTTCAGTTGTATCTAATTCTGTCCTTTATCTCAAGTCCACCTGTGCTTCCCAGCAGGAGTCAATGACTGGAAATTAGTTTTACTGTTCCCCATAAATAGGAACCAGCATCCATTGTAATGTTCCTATCATCATACCAACTAAGACGCAGCTAATTGTAGTGGGGGCCAGGGGTGTTATTCTGGGCCTTTTCTGCCTTGTGGAAACTTTTTGTGCTCTTCACTTTATATTGTTCTTTCAGTTGCATGACCTTTTCTCTGTATTGCAATTTCTATACTCCTCGAATGATGTTGAAATAGCTACAGGCTGGTGACGTGGAAATAGACCTATGAGTCATAGAACAATGTTAAACGTATTCAACCAATGTGAAGCAGCAAGCAACAAAAACAACAGGATTTTGAGCACAGTCACAAGTATACAATAAAAGTCAGAGGAGTTGGTGATGAAACTCTGTGATGATCTAGTCATACTACACTTCAAATTCTGCATCCATTCTTAGTTGCTATGCAATGAGAGAGGCAATAAGGAGCTGGAGATCATGAAGACAACACCACATTGTGCGACCCTACTGTCAGAGACTTCAGTGATGAGGAAAGCTTTATAGCTTGGGAAAGAAGTGAAATGGCAGTCATCTTACAGAGCTAATATAAGATTATTAAAGCTACAGATGTGAACCCAGAACATTGTTTAAAATTAAATTGTGACGTAGAATTAGAGATCCGGGTTCATTCTAGAGGAGGATACTTTTAGGATTAGTGTGAGGAAATACTTCACACACACACACAGAATATTCAACACATTTGATTTTCAAATGTATTGGTGGAAGTAGGAATCATCAGAAACATTTAGAAAACAATTGGATGTTACAATGGGATTTTAATAGAAGGATAAATAAAATTAGCCAAGTATTTTCCTTTTTAGCTTGCAATGTTGCTACAATATTTTCTATTTCTCAGTGGATTTTGTCTCAATTCTATGTACCAATTATCTCATTTGGACTTGGGCATGCCGTAGTATCAAATTGGAGGTATACTTTAAATATTTTAATTTCACCCTATATTGTTTAAGTGGTAACTTGACTCATCCATAGCACTCCCGTCACTGCGTCAGAGTGTAGTAGACCTTGAGGCCCCATATGTTTGTTGAGCTGGATATAATAGATCCCATGAAACTTTTCAAAGTTGAATTGACAATTCTCTTGGTCTACTGGCCTAAATTACTGTCTCAACAAATACCACTATTGCCTGGCCAGTCATTTCGTTAGCCACTCCATGCAAGACATCGACCTACATAACATTTCTGACTGCTGTTCTCAAATAATGTGTTGATCGTAAAACATTTTGTAAGATCTCAAGTATACCATAGGAAGCTGTGTAAATTGTTATGACCTAAGTTTTAAAATGATAGTTGAATTTCAGTGACTGACTGAAAAGACCACATGACAAGATCTTTATTGTAATAAACAAGCTAAAAACAACATTGTCTAAACATTGTTCTATAAGCAAATTATATTCTATACTACAGAAAGATCATCCATTGAACTTTTAAAATGACCAAAAATCCCTTTCTACAGTTACATTTTATTCTGTTGCTTAAGTGAACACTTCCTTCTCCAGGAACCAGTTGAATGCTGTTCTCTGCTCCCGTTGGCTTACTTTTTCCCTTTTCTAGCCAACTAACTTCTGATCCCAGGACTGACTCTTCCATTGAAATCATTCTTGCCAGAGCTAGGCAAATCTTCTAGCCTCACTTAGTTCCTCATGAACTTGATTTCTTCATTTCAAGTGTAAGCTCTCACCTACGTTCTACATGGCGATCAATAGAGACTGGCTGTCTCAATCTCTGTCTTTCCCTCTCTTTCTCTCCCTGTCTCTCAGATTCTTGCAGATGTAACTGTCTTGAGAGGTTCAGGGAAATCATAAGAAAAGCTGATACCACATGTAGCCTGTTCTCTGCTCAAAATACATTCCAGGGTATTTTGAATAGCATGGGCCTTGTACCTAGATAGAAATGCTGATTGATTATCTTCTAAACCCTTCCAGCCTGTTCTATTTTGAATTTAAATCGGCAGTTTAATGTCTAACTGTCTAAATTCCTAACACAGCCCTCTGACTTGGGGGCTAACAGTCTACCCACTCAGTACAACTGCCCTGGGCATTGATACATAGAACACTACAGCACAAACAGGCCCTTCGGCCCACAAGTTGTGCCGAACACATCAAAACCTATCCAGCCATAGACCTATCTATAACCCCCAATCCCATTGGATCCCATATACTCATCCAGAAGTCTTTTAAAAGACCCCAGCGAGTTCGCCTTGACCACCACCGACGGCAGCCGATTCCATTCACTCACCACCCTCTGAGTGAAAAACTTTCCCCTAGCATCCCCTCTGTACTTGCTTCCCTGCACCTTAAATCTGTGCCCTCTCGTCGCGACCATTTCAGCCCTGGGAAATAGTCTCTGAGAGTCCACCCTATCTATTCCTCTCAACATCTTGTAAACCTCTATCAGGTCGCCTCTCAACCTTCGTCTCTCCAGGGAGAACAGTCCCAGCTCCCTCAACCTGTCTTCATAAGGCATGCCTCCCAAAGGATACAGGTGTGAATGTCCCACATCATCTTCACAGTAACACGACCTGAGCCCCTGCAACAACTTGTTGTTAGCCACGATTTAGAACAAGTTGCATAATACTTTTCATCCCTCCATTTTATCCTAAATCAGAGAGGCAGTACCATATAGCATCCTTACAAAATTCATATTTGTAATAAAATGCAAATTCTTTCATAAAGTTTGAGATCATACACCCAAGGCAAATTTTGTTTAAAGTATTGATATTTAGATTCTCATGTTTCCTATGAATAATAGAATACTCAAACTTTCTTTCTCAATCCCAGCAGATTGAGTCTGATTGCCTGACTGACCTGTTTATCTTTGCAAATTCTTTCTGCCATTATATGCCAGACATCTCCTGGCCAGGGAAAATGAATGAATTCAGAATCATGGGACTAATATAGAATTTCCCCATCTGTGCTCCCAGCAGGCCTAAGGAGTGGGCACAGTAGAATTTTTATTTCTAAAGTGGCATAAAAATTGAAAAAAACACATGATCATCTTTGAATCTGTTTACCAAATCCATCATTTAATTTATCCAAAGCTTCCTATTATTGTCCCATTTCTGATGGATCTTCAACACTCTCTTGTGAAACACTGAATTGGAGAAAGTACAGATGATTCCTAGTTCAGCAGACCTCCACTTTCTGTAAGCCTTGGTACGTTCCTTCATTGTGATTAGTAAAACACAACTTACTAGTAAGAGCATAGACCAATGTGGAGCTTAAACACTGACATGAAACAGTAGTGTCAGATAGCTTGTTTCTGTTGTATGCTTTGTATTTCTGTAAAGACAGATTACAGAACTCCAACTAATTGTACAATGAGATATCAGCCTCTATTTGCTTAAAACCATTTTGCATGTCTTGCTGTCACGAACAGTGCTTTATAAATGCAAACCTGTTCTTAGTTCATGCAGTGTTACTTGAATGACCTTGGGATGACTTCACCTGGCTTAGCTAAAATGTGCATTTTCTGGTAACACAAGCTGCCAAGGAATCCATCCGTTTGTAATTGAGGTACCATCAAATTCAAGAGAAAAAGACAGAAGTGAACAACTTTTTGATTGAAAGGCAAAAGTACTGCAGATTCTACTGTTCCCTTGCCTTTTCCCTGTGCCTCTGCACATTGTTTTCATTCAAGTAATCATCTAACGCCCTCTTGAATGCTTCGATTGAACCTACCTCTACACACTTTCAGGCAGTGCATTTCAGACCCAAACCACTTGTGCGAGAGAGATTTTTTTCACATCACATTTGCTTCGTTTGCAAATCACTTTCAATCTCTGCCCTCTTGTTCTTGATCCTTTTACAAGTGGGAACCGTTTCCTACCTACTGTGTCCAGCCCCCTCATGAATTTGAACATCAATTTTCTGTTTAAATTTGAGCTGTTTTGTAAGTTTGGTGCCCTAGCTTTTATTGGTGGTGCTGAGGATCAAAACCATTAATGAGAGCAACAAGCTAATTCCATTAAAACTCAAGGATTTGAAAGTATACTTTGTTTTATTCACGGAACCTATGTATTAATGAGATGCCACACACTGCTCTGCTCACTAATTTCCACTTTAGGTTGGCAAATAACACAATTTAATTAACACACAATTTCTTCTCAACATTATCATTTATTTTAAAACAATGCTTCTTTGCCCCACCTTACTTCACCCTTGAAACCTTCCCTGTGTGACATTAGGCATTGGGTGACGACGCTTGGTTGATCATAAGAAATAGAAGCAGTGGTAGACAATGCATTCGTGAATGCCATTATTGGGAAAGTTCCCAACAAGGGCCAACTTCTTGTCCTATTTTCTTTTCTCCTCCTTTCTCTAAAGGTAATCCTGTCCATGAAGAAGAATTAAATAAGACGAGGCACAGAACTGAAGCTGGATAGCTCTTTTTCAGAGTCAAAAAGCATGATGGGCCACAAAAAACAAAGACCAGTACAGCACAGGAACCAGCACTTTGGCCTTCCAAGCCTGCGCCAATCATGTTATCCTATCTCCACCAATGCTTATATCCCTCTATTCCCCATCTGTTCATGTGTCCATCCAGATAAGCCTTAAATATTGCTAAAGTATCTACCTCAATCACTTCACTTGTCAGTACATTCCAGGCCCCACCAACCTCTGTAAAACAAAAAAAACTTCCTGCCCCTCTCCACTGAACCTTCCCCCCCTTATCTTGAACTTGTGCTCCCTTTATAATTGTCATTTCTGCCCTGGGATAAAACTTCCAACTGTTCACCCTATCTATACCCCTCATAATTTTATAAACTTCTATTAGATTGCCTCTCAGTCTGTCTTTCCAGGGACAACAATCCCAATTTATTCAATCTCTCCTCATAGCTAATACTTCCCATACAGGCAACATCCTGGTAAACCTTTTCTGTACTGTCTCCAAAACCTACACGTCCTTCAGGTAATGTGGTGACCAGAATTGGCCACAACTTTCCAAATGTTGCCTAACCAGCATTTCATATAACTATAACATCATTTGTTAACTTTTATACATGATGCCCCGTCCAATGAAGGCAAGCATGGGGGCCTTTAACTTTACTAGTATTGATTGGAATAGCTATAGCTCTAGCACGTTAGAGGGGTCAGTTTTTGTACAAAGTGTGCAGGAAGGTTTTTTGACTCAGTATGTAGATAGGCCAACTAGAGGTGAGGCTACATTGGATTTGGTGCTGGGCAATGAGCCAGACCAGGTGTTAGGCTTGGAAGTTAGTGAACATTTTGGTGATAGTGACCACAATTCGGTTACGTTCACCTTAGTGATGGATAGGGATAGGCATGAAGCTGGGGGCAGTAGTTATAGCTGGGGGAAGGGTAATTATGAGGCCATAAGGAGAGAATTAGGGTGCATAGGTTGGACTAGGAAACTACAGGGACTGGGAACATCTGAAATGTGGAGCTTATTCAAGGAGCAGCTGCTGCGAGTCCTTGATAAGTATGTCCCTGTCAGGCAAGGAGGAAATGGTCGAGTAAGGGAACCGTGGTGTACTAAAAAAGTTAATTCGCTGGTTAAAAGGAAAAAGGAGGCTTATGTCAGGATGAAGCTTGAAGGCTCAGTTAGTGCAATGGATAGCTATAGATTAGCCAGGAGGGAGCTAAAGAGTGAGTTGAGGAGAGCTAAAAGGGGACACGAGAAGACTTTGGCTGATAGGATCAAGGAGAATCCTAAAGCTTTCTTTAGATATGTTAAGAATAGAAGATTGGTTAGGGCAAGATTAGGGCCAGTCATAGACAGCAGTGGGAAGTTGTGCGTGGAGCCTGAAGAGATTGGAGAGGCACTGAATAAATATTTCTCTTCGGTATTCACGCAGGGAGATGTAAATGTAGTTGTGGAGAACACTAGGTACAGGGTTGCAAACTGGAAAGTATTGAAGTAGATAGGGAGGATGTGCTAGATATTCTCGAGGGTTTGAAGTTGGATAAGTCCCCTGGGCCGGACGGGATTTACCCTACGATTCTCTGGGAGGCAAGAGAGGAGATTGCAGAGCCTCTGGCTCTGATCTTCAGGTCGTCGTTGGTTACGGGTGTGGTTCCGGAGGACTGGAGGATAGCGAATGTGGTCCCGTTGTTCAAGAAGGGGAAGAGAGACCTTCCAGGGAATTATAGGCCAGTGAGTCTTACTTCTGTTGTGGGCAAAGTATTGGAGAGAATTATTAGGGATAGGATTTATAGTTATTTAGAGAGAAATGAATTGATTGGGGATAGTCAGCATGGTTTTGTGAAGGGTAGGTCGTGCCTTACTAACCTCATTGAGTTTTTTGAAAAAGTGACCAAAGAGGTGGATGGGGGTAAGGCAGTTGATGTGGTATATATGGACTTTAGTAAGGCGTTCGATAAGATGCCCCATGGAAGGCTTCTGCAGAAAATGCAGATGTATGGGATTGAGGGTGATTTAGCTAATTGGATTAGGAATTGGCTAGCTGATAGAAGACAGAGGGTGGTGGTTGATGGAAATTATTCATCATGGAGTTCGGTTACAAGTGGTGTACCTCAGGGATCTGTTTTGGGGCCCCTGCTGTTTGTAATTTTTATAAATGATCTGGATGAGGGTATTGAGGGATGGATTAGTAAATTTGCAGATGACACTAAAGTCGGTGGAGTGGTAGATAGTGAAGAGGGGTGTTATAGTTTGCAGAGAGACTTGGACAAGTTGCAGAGCTGGGCCGAGAGGTGGCAAATGGAGTTTAATGTGGAAAAGTGTGAGGTAATGCACTTTGGCAGGAATAATAAATGTGTAGAGTATAGGGCTAATGGTAGGATTCTTAATAGTGTTGATGAACAGAGGGATCTTGGTGTATATGTGCATAGATCCCTGAAAGTAGGCAATCAAGTCGATAAGGTTGTTAAGAAGGCATATGGAGTCTTAGCTTTTATTGGTAGGGGGATTGAATTTCGGAGCCACAACGTCGTGTTGCAACTGTACAAAACTCTAGTGCGGCCGCACTTGGAGTATTGTGTGCAGTTCTGGTCCCCACATTATAAGAAAGATGTGGAGGCATTGGAGAGGGTACAGAGGAGGTTTACCAGGATGTTGCCTGGTATGGAGGGCAGGTCTTATGAAGAGAGGCTGAGGGATTTGAGGTTGTTTTCGTTAGAAAGAAGGCGGCTAAGAGGAGACCTTATCGAAACATATAAGATGATTAGAGGTTTAGATAGGGTGGACAGTGATAGCCTTTTTCCTAGGATGGAGCAAGCTAGCACGAGGGGACATAGCTTTAAATTAAGGGGTTATAGTTATAGGACGGATATCAGAGGTAGGTTCTTTACCCAGAGGGTGATTAGGGAGTGGAATGCCCTGTCTGCGGCAGTTGTAGATGCGCCAAGTTTGGCGGCATTTAAGAGGTTAGTTGATAAGTTTATGGAAGAGAAGGGAATGGTTTAGTTTGGAGGGTCATTGCTTTTTTCGTAATTGGTCGGCGCAACATCGAAGGCCAAAGGGCCTGTTCTGCGCTATAATGTTCTATATTCTACGTTCTATGCCATGTGAGGTTCTTCTATCGTGTAAAATTGTATGAGGTATGGGGATGATTTTCAACCGTTTGTTGTCTTTATGCATGCATTTGAAAATCAATGCAAATTAAAGTGCTTCAGTGCTTTTTTTTGCTTTCTTTTTGTTAAACCTGGAGGAGCATGAAAGCTCAGCTCCATGCCATATAGGAGCTCCTAGATTTTCTAATGAACCCCCATCTCCCACTATTTAATGCTGACACATTACCAATTTTATTCTAGGGGGGGCCTCAACATTGAAGTATTTGATGTCTCCAGCAAGCTTCTATAGACATGCAGTGCAATAGCCCTATTCAACCACCCACTCAATGAGCAGTGAAGATGCACTTTTATAGCTCCATAACTTGCTACAATGGAAAGTTCATTGGATGGGAAATCTGTACTGGCAACTTGTTCCCTATTGCTATGTGACAGCTGCTCACTGCATCTGTGAGCAAAGTATGGAACTGACACTCGGTTTCATAGGAAATAGGGACTGTGTTCCCCATTCTGTTCAGTTCACTGTCTCAGCAGCACTGAACTTGCATGCAAAATATGATGCTTCCTCGAAAGGACAGAGAAAATGCAATGTCATGGTTGGATGTTGAGGATCCCTGCTGTTCTCAGTTGCTGTCATTGTCAGAGGTCTTAGAATACTGAGTGTCTCAGTAGCAAAGGTAGCAGTTGTTAATTGTTAAAGGTTTGGAAATATATTGCAGTCCATTGTTTCTGAACATCCTTATAAAACTATCAGTAATTTAAGTTTAAATAATGTGCGGGGAACTCTAATCATTTAAAGACCTTAAGCCATGTCTCAGAAATTTTAAGCATTCGGCAAACAATTGTAGGGTGAACCTACATAATAGCTCAGAAATTGCTGGGGGAAGAAAAGTGGATTTGTGGTATCTTTCTATTTTTCATGTGTAAACAGTTATTATTAGTCCACCAAACACCCAGCAATTTGCTATGAATTGCAATTCGCCACAACCCACTGGACACTTTATGCAACTCCTATGTTAGCCAAGAAAAGGGCTCAATGTCAATCTTTCCTGGAGTTTTATGAAATTTCTACCTTTGCACCATAAACAGGAATGAATCTTACACCACCATTTCGAACTATAACTCACAAACTCTGGTAATGAGATGATTTATGCAACTTCATGAAATCAATCCTTGAAGACCCAGAAAAGGAATAATTGAAATGGTCTCTCTCCAACAGGCAGTAAATTGTTCAGATTTTATAAAATTAACATTAATATGCATTAAAAATGTTCTGATTTTTTCCTTCCTTTCTCTTAACCCAATCGTTCTTTCCCTTTTCATTTCTCTTTGTTTAATTTGACTAACTCAATCTCTGTTTCTTCCTTCGCTCTGTTTCTTTATCTATAAACCTTATTGGTTATTGAGATAGACAGTTAGTCCAATCATTCACCAATCCAGATCACCCGTTCACCTTATCATGCTTTCTCTACATCTTTGCTATAACTGAAACATTACATTCTGCACCCACTCTTTCCAACTCTATGAACAGTATTCTTTATCTGTAAATGCAAGAAACAATACTTTTTAATGTATATTAATACATGCAACAATAATAAATCAAATTAAGTGTTATCAGCTTGCATTTTTAGTAAGTTGTGGTACAAAAATAATAATATGATGGCTAAGCTTAATAAAAATGCATATTATTGTGTTTCTCACACTATGACACTCCAGCAATTTTTGGGCCTTCAATTCTGTATTGTCACAGATGCCAGCCTGTGTACGAGGCATTAAACTGAAACTTCCCTTTGCTCCAGTAATTTCAGAACACATTAACATTTCCATAGAAGATTGAAAGGACAACAGGATGCTTTTCCGTTGTACTGGCCAACATTTATTCCCTTGATCAACAATAGCCAGACTAACAGATTTTTCTCCTTGCAATTTGTTGTGTAATGTGATTACTGTGATTGCCCACATAACAGCCATTGCATTTGGGAGACAGCCATTGTTTTTAAGCACAATGACATGTTTTGAGAAATTGACTGGATGCTGTGCAAATGCAAGACTTTTCTCCTTTGTGAGACACTGAAGTAACTTGCATGAAACAAGTTCCATTTTTCTTAAATGGAGCTCCCATATACGTGACTGTACTGTTCAGCTTTACCACATCAGTGTAATGGATGAATAGATGTGCATATGCTTTTTTTTTTGCAGTACATTATTTATAACACACTTGATGAATATTGCTGACAAATCAGAGCATCTTCATTATATATTATACTTATGGTGCTGTAAGGGAATATTTAAATAGTTTGAGTATGTGGGTTTGGCACATTCTTTATTTGCTTTGTGCATCTGACTTTTTGAACTCCCATCTGTGTTTCCTTAAGTGGTTAATTGAATGGGAAAGAAAATTTATGATACTGTGAGTTTTTAATGGAGATTTTCATTTTTTCTCAGTCGTTTTCTCTTGCCTGTCTTTTGTTATTCTCTATTGAGAAGATAGTGTGCCCTGCATTTAACTCTTAGCCAAGGTTACTGTGCAGTTAGCACCTGGGAGATGCACATGATTCCACTGAAAATAGTATGGTCTTTGCTCCACACCTTCTTTAACCCACCTGTGCTTGGATATTTGATTCATGCTATTATGTTCAGTGTTTCATGAACATAGTGCTCTCATTCTCAATGGCAAAAAATGTGATACTGCAAGGGTTTTACTTTGCCTTTTCTCCTCCTTCATGTTTTCACTTGGTATGTCACCTAGATTTTTAAATTTAAAACAAAATGCCAGCATAATGGTTGCATTCTCCAAATTGGTGGTAGACCAATTGATTTGTGTGCCAGACCTTAGCCCTACCTGAAGAAATGATGCTGGAGTGATTCTATTTGATGTTAAATACTATATTCTGACATGGATCAAATATCAGGTTGTTAAGTGAGATGCTGAGCAAAGGCGGTACTGTTCTCAGCAGAATCAGGGTCTACACTGCTCTGGCACAACTCCCAGGTGCTAACTGCACAGCATCCTTGGCTAAGGGCCAAAAACAGTGCAACGGAATTTGACAGTTTATCTTAGTTTACCCCTGCAGGCAAAGAGGAATGAGGCGATGAGGTTGCTACTAATGATCTTAGAACAGCAATGATGTTCTTAACAAAGTGCGTTAATGAAGTTCATGTTGCATCTTGAGGGATGTCTTTGTCTCAGCTAAGAATTTTAAAGTGGAAATTCGATTAATTGTCAGAGTAAATGGTTTTTATCTGAAGTTAGGCCACCATAGCGGACAGATTCAGGAGTGCTCAGCTATGCGTGCTTGAGAGGTGTCAGAAGAATATTGAGGTTCAAGGTGCGAGTGATATTTGACCTCACTGTCATAGAGTCACTGTGGTATTGCAGCTCATCATTTAAGAATGGAGAGCAGTGAAAATAATTAGATATTTGCTGCAGCCCTCAACGTAACTACATTAAGAAGTCTATAACACCAGGTTAAAGTCCAACATATTTATTTGGTATCATCAACTAAACCAGGCAGCAGATCAGACCCCAGACTTCATGAAGTTGATGAGCAAATATCAGGGTCAGTGGGGGAAGGAATCAGTGGAATGAGAGGATGTGAGGATCAAGAGAGGCTACATTAGAGCTTATCCATTGGCAACTATAGTTCAAAACAAGTACATAATTCAGACTGTAAGTCTCTCAATTATTGGGAAGCAATCAATGCACCAACATAGTGCCCTTCTGTAGTTAAGAAGGAAAGTCATGCTCGTGTACTACTAAAGAGAAAATACCAGTGTAGGAATTGTGAACTTAAGTAGCTTCTGACTTATAAAATGTACTTACTAATTCAAGGGTTGGGGCGGGGGGAAGGAAAATGGAAGAGCTAACTACATATTACATACGTCTTAAACAAGATAAAATATACTGCCTTGACTCTGGCATTGCCTTGAACAAAAACCTCATATTCTTTTAGGGTAAATTTTTATTTTTTTTGCTTCTCCTTCCTCTATCATATTTGAACTCTTGCATTGTGTATACAAGTCAAAAAGTCTGATGTTTGCTCTAACAGTGTTAAGTGGAACATTAAAATGGTTTTTGGCATGAGATCAAAAAATCATGCACAGCTTCATGCTACTTTGTTGTATAACATTAATAGAAGATAAACAAAGAGTGAATAATAGTTTCATGGGGAGGTGAGTCAACTTTTGAAATACTTTTTCCAATAATTAGTTTTAATTGTAATGTGCCAATGCTAATATTTCCATGAATGAGAGCTATCTCTCATCTATTTCATGCTTCAATATCTCAATTAACTTTTGTGTAGGTAAGTCTTCATTGTATTTTAGTTTATCCTCATAAAGCAGCTCTCTTGCTCTTTGCTTCTTATTTTTACTCTTCTCAACTGTTTCTTCCCCTTGTGCTGTTTATCTGCTTCACCTATTGTCCTTTAATTATCTGCACTATTTCCTTGGCTGATTTCTATTATTTTCTACCCTCTCTAGTCTGACTCTTTTTCTTTTCTCATTCCCCATTTTCCCTCTGGAATGTCTGTCCTCTGCATTGAAGCTTCACGATTTTCTGTGCCATTTGACCACTTCTCAAAATATATAAATAACTCGCTGGACAGCTAACAAGGCCCAACTCGTGAGATACTCAGACATCAGATCACATCCATTGGATGAGCAACTGGCAATCTCTGCCCACTGTGAACCTGATAGAAAGGATCACATGAAAATCTGCCCCTTGTGCCGTATGTCTATCAAATCTCATTTCTTCCTCTCACTCAATCTGTCTCACTTTCAGTCTTGTAATTGTACCACTTGTAGAGTTTTGCATTGATTGGTGCATTATTCCCACTCTTTAAGACCATTTACACTCCCTTTAGATCATAAATCCTACTTAAGACTGTATGGTTAATTGGAATAGCACCCACATTCCAGTACTAGTGTTGCTTGATTATTTCTGTGACCGTGGGAATTAAAGAAAGTTGGATGTTTACCAACCAATTCAAATTTGAGCCCGTGCACCACCCTGGAGGTAAACTGCTTCATTGGGATTTGAGGTTGTTAGTATTAACTGTGGAAATATACAAAGCAAGGAGGGAAATGTAGAACAATGAAAAAAGAATGATTATGCACAAGGGAGAAAATATATAAATTGTTAGAGTGAATGGATTAGTGTAGATCAGATTAAGAAGCCAGAGATAAATTAACTTTTGATATGACAGGTTTATATTCAGAACGCTATGACATAAATAACAAATGCACAGACTAAATCAGTTTTTAGGTGATTTTTTTTCAACTCTGTTTCTAATACTTCAATGAGGTAAGATTTTTATTTCAATATTATGGAAGTGATGAGTCTAGCTTGTCACATTTACTTGGCATGTATGCTTCTTAAATTTGAATTATTCAAATTTATGAAATGAAAACTGACTGATATTCAGATTTTTCCAGCTAATTACGAACTCCTTCCAGCTGATTGGTTTAAATGCTAATGTAACAATTACAAGTCAGTCAAATGCAAACTTTATAGAAAGCAGAAAATAAACCTAGTAACTATGCACATGGCTCAATGATGCCGCTCTCCCCAACCAACTGCCTGCAATTTGAAACAGGGTTTGTACAAAATGTTCATAGTACCCAAGTAGTCCATTCAGCCCAACAGATCCATTTCAATATTTATTCTTCGTTTAGCCTCCTCCCATCCCTCTTCATCTAATTCCATTTGGATATTCTACTATTTCTTTCCCCTTCACATGTTTATCTAACTTCCCTATGAATGCATCAATGTTATTGACAACAATTCCTGACTCCCATGATAGAATGTGGAACGCACTAAGTTGAAAGAAAAAGATTCTCCAGTATTCTCTATTGGTTTTATTAGTAGCTATCTTTTTCTCATGGCCCCTAATTTCAGTCTTCATCTATAAGTGAAAACGTAGATGTTCTCCATCCATTGTAGCAAACCCTTCCATTATTTTGAAAATTTCTATCATATCACCCCTTAGCCTCCCCTTTTATTCTAGAACAAAACATCCAAATGTTTAATCTTCTATAAAACTGCTTTGAAATCAACAAGCAAAATGCTGTTGATCCTGAAAATCTGAAATAAAAACAGAAAATGGTGAAAATATTTCACAGGTCAGGTAGTTTCTCTCTCCAGAGATGCTAAGTTATTGTTTCAGGCCTATGACTTCTTGTCTTAAGTATGTGTTTCAATAACGTATTACATTTTCAAATATTTAAGAAGTATTTACCTTAAAAAAAAATCCAGATTGGCTACTAATGGACTTGATACTGTGCTAAGATCATCCAACCTCAAATGGGCTTGAAGCAGGCACAACAGTTACATCTTGTGACTGCAAGAGGAGATACTGCTTGACATAGCAGCAACAGATTGTCCATTATGTCACGCCGTACTCCTGACCTTACAGAGTAACATGTCATCTGATCCACCATGAGCAACACTAAAGGAGATAAATTGGTGCAAGAATAACATTGGATTGGACTTTGCACTTTGGATTCAGACGTAGCCACCTGCTTTTCAGAGCCCCGTATGGAAAATATTCCACAACATAACCTTTAAAACCACAAAACTTAATACAGTGCTTATTCAGGCCTTATCCAGACTGGTGGAAGCAAATTTTAAAAATAGAGTGAATTTGAAAAGAAGCCATGATACACGACTGGGTTTGTACACACTGATAGAGCACTCAGAAATGCAAAGAACCACATATATATGGAACTTGTACAAAACGATATATTTGGCTTCAGTTTCCTTTTGCTGATCTTCCTAAAGATGTTGATTAACTTTTGAGCACCTTACAAAGTAAGGTGTACCCTTACTTCGGGTACACCTGAAAGTAAGACTAAATGTAGCTCTGGCCTCCCTCTCCACTTCTCTTAAAATGATTGCGTTTATACTGTTGAAGTATTTAGAGCTAGCAGAAATGAGAAAATTGAATTTAAAATCAAGTCCCATTCTCCTTTTTAATATCGAATGCAGCTCTGAACTGCTTGTAGTTTGATATAACATAACGCCTCTCAATTAATTATAGTTCCAGTTCACACCAAGTTATTCATTTATCTGTGCAGTCGCAGCATAATTACTCAGTAAATCTCTGTACTAGGCTAGTGGTGTGTTTCTTACCTTAGAGGTTTTTCTTTAGCAACTGTTAAATTATGTTGTCGTATACCATTTTCTCATCGCCTGCAAATTCAGTGGAATGTTCACTGGCTTTTTAAATAAGTTGACATGGGTAATAGTTTATCAATAAAAATATATTTATGTAATAATGGATACTACCAGTTAGTCTAAATCAAACTATAAAACTTGTGTCTATATGTCCATCTCAAATTAAGTAAATCAATTGGTCAAATAAGTGAGTGAATTAACCCATATTTATGCTATTTCAGAGAAAGCAAAACTTAAATTACTTTATTTGATTTCCCCGAGGCTTATACAATTGATCAGCCTGCACAATTTACCTTATTATCAAAGGTTTGTTTGAAACTTAACCTTGCTACATGGTTTGAATAAACTACAGTCCTAAATTAACTAAGGATTTCCACGTAATTGAAGAGGTGAGTGAATGTGGACAGTAGACATATGACAGGGGAAAAACCCCAAAATATATTGCTAGAATTCTGGAATATTAAGTGGGCAGAAAGCATCAATAAAAAGTGAGTTAAGAGTTTATGGTTTTTGACTGAGAACATAAGAATACTTTTGAAATCAACCCCAGCCCTAATCTGTTATGCTTCTTTGTACTGAAATGAAGTCTCGATTTTATATTGTGAAGCCACTAGAATGCCAAGAAAGTTTGTTAACTTCATCTTGAGCTTCTTTGATGCCAACTCACTCATTTGTCTTTCACACTGTTCTGCATCTGAAAACCTGCATTTTCAATGCGACAATGACAATACTGTATAACACTGATTTTCCGGCTGCTCATTGTATTAAGCAGGTAGCAGACTTGAGTCACTATTTGTAGCATTATGGCAGTCCTAACTGATAAGTCTGGATCTTTTTGATTGAATTAAAGGTTTATAAAAATAGCCCAATGAAGAGTGTTTCTGACCAATCTAATTTGTTAGCTGTAGGGGATGGGACATGCAGGTTGTGACCAAGACTAATGGCAAAGACACTTTGGTTTTCTCATAGCTCCATGAAAAGGGAATTGATTTTGGTCTCCACTCAATAAAAGAGCCTCTTGAGGAATCCTTGTGGCACACAGTTCAATTCTATTTGAATGCATTAAGTACCTTGGTATATGAATTATTTTGCAAGCTCAAGCTCTCCATTATATTCTGCATGGTGTAGAGAATTTATTTGATTGGGCGATTTGGTAGTTATGGGAAGTGTCATACCTCTGAGTAATTGCTGGGTTCTGACTTTCTTCAGTTCCATTGCCTTCCTGTTGAAGGCCACATTCATGCAGGTGTATAAAACATGCTAGCAGTTTAGTGGTGCAAGTACAGTGATTGATATTACCTGCAAATAATGAATTGTCATTATTATGTTTCAAAAATAAATATTTGGTGGTTCTTCAGTGTGGAAGTTCGTGCCATTACATCTTCCACTATCACCTCAGATTTAAAAGGCCAGGATTGACTTAATCTATCTGTATAAATTTAGGAATGAGTGATATTTAAAAACAGTGTTGTGTCTTTGTCTATGTGAAGCTATATGAAGAGGTAACGGAAATTGAGATTTAAATGTGATTTGCTGTCCAAAAAAAAATGTGTTCTATGACAAACGGGCAATATCACATTCAACCCGAAGCTCTGTTCTGTGCACATTTTACAGCAGTCACTACATGGTACTCAGGAGCGAAACCCTGTTCAATTATTGCTTTGTTCCCTTGCCCAGTAGGTTAAGACTGTATCTTAGGCATCAGTGCCCTGGCTGAGAGAAGCCAACAATCCCAGATCTTGTTGGTATGTGTGCCTCAGTTGCACATTGGGTGGTGAATGTACCATGGGAGCTGTTAAGAGTTATTTTTCAATGGAATTAATTCATTAAATCCTCTTTTAATTTGCTCCTTAGAATGTCATTTTTTTTTATTCACAGCTGACAATACAGACAGCAAACTCAATATAAATGGACAGTTGGATCACTTGTTTAATTCAAAGGGATTTTGAAATGTGTTGTTGAACTGAAGTGCTTTTGTTCTCCATTTTACATTCATTAGGACAACAATAGATTATTGCACAGTTAGAAATAATTTATATTTTTACTAATTAAAGTCTGATTTGGGCTTTGATAGTCTGTCATTGATGACTCTCTTTCCTACTGGTGATAATAATGCTCAGTTGTGGTATGCATTTCAATCCTTGCCAACTTGATCCACTCCACTTTGCAAGTCTGTTATCATGCGTTTTCTATTTAGTGGTCAGAATTCACCAGCTTCCTATGAGCAGGTTTTTTGGGCAGTGAAAGGCAACGCACTGTTTGCTGGTAGTGGGATGTTATTGTCCCACTCTGGTGAGAGCGTATTGTCAGCGGGACCAGAGAATCTGCTTCTAGCAAAAAGCTGGAGAATTCTGGCTGGTGAAACAGGTGAACTACTGCATTGACTGAGGGTTGCCACTAATTGATGCCATCTCATAGCCAAACCAAATACGTCTTGAGAATTTAAATTCATTTGCCTATATAAATTTGGAATTATCATAGAATTCCTACAGTGAGAAGGAGGCCAGTCAGCCATTGGGTCTACACCGACTTTCCAACAGACCATTTTAAGCTGGACAACTCCCTGCCCTATCCCTGTAAACTCCGTGCCTTTACCTTGCTAATCTCCCTAACTACACATCTTTGGACACGAAGATGCAATTTAGCATGGCCAGTCCAACTAACCTGCACATCTTTGTACTGTGGGAGGAAGCCAGACTACCCAAAGGAAACCCATGCGGACACAGGAAGAACATGCAAATGCCACACATAGCCATCTAAGGCTGGAATCCAGCCTGGGTCCCTGGCACAATGAAACAATAGTGCTAATCACTGTATCACCCCAGTATCAGTAATGGTGACCATGAAATGATCAGATTGTTGTAAAAACCTATCTGGTTCATCAATAACATTCCAAAAATTGAATCTGTTAGCTTTACACGGACTGGCTGATATGTGACTCAGAACCACAGTAATGGAGTTGACCTTTTGCTGCCCTCTGATGTAGGCAAGAAAGCCTCTCAGTTGTACAGGGATGGACAATAAATACTGGCCTTCCTGGCTTTGCTCATGTTCCATGAATGAATTTTTAAAAATCTTACAATAAATGAATGAGACATCAGGTATTACAAAATGTTGTTTCTTGAAAGATATCTATTTGATTTGAATGAATTAATATTAAAAACTCCACTCTCCCTAGAGAGCTTATTCTATAGTCTGACCTATTTGCTCACAAAAATGTAGTTTGTTTTGAATTCACTCCCTTGTAAGCACAGGTCATGTCCTCAGGTTCTACTATTCTGTACGTAGAAAACAGTTTGTTATAGTCTGTTGTATAATCCTTTTGGAGTCCTTAAAATGCCAATCATAAGCTCGTACAATCTTAAGAAATAGGAACAGAAATCTGTGTGGCCCCCTCAAGCCTTTTCCATTATTTAAGATGATTTGCAGCTGAATGACTAAGTTAACCCCCCTTTCCTATCTTCATATCCCATAATTAACTTTTTGCCCAAAAATATGTTGATCTTAATCTTGAATATAATATGACCCACATCCCCTTAGATTAGAGACTTGCAAAGATTCTCAATCCTATAACTGAAGAATTTTCTCATCTCAGTCCTAAATGGTGAACCATTATCCTGAGGCTATGATGAGACAAATGAATTTAAATTTCCAGCTGCTATGGTGGGATTAGGAGTCATGTCTCCAAATCATTAGACTTGGCCTTTGGATTGCTACTCCAGTCATATGGCCAATATGCTACTGCATTCCTAAAGCATATTTGTGAGGACAGTAACTTTGAGCTTCTGCATCCCGAAGCGCACTACCACTGGGAATTTTCTCTTGTTGTTTCTTGGACTGTTGTAGATTAATGAATGGGGATTGATTGATTATCGTGGTTAGTCTATTATCATTGTATAAGCAAGGAAGACAACTAGATGGACAGTGGATATTTTTCATCTGACAGTTCTTATGTTCCCATTGATGTGAAATGACAATGGCTTTTGTGCTCACCCTTTAAAGTTGTAAAGAAAGCACATTGTTGAGAGCAAACTAAAGCAAATAAATTATAATTTAAGAATAGGAGTGTTGCAACAAACAACGGCACCCTGCTCCCTTACAATGTTGATGAGACATCACAGATTGTAAATCTGAATACCACCAGTCTTCAAAGATTTTGTTTTGACACTAAGGAATTCAAGAAATACAAGGATAAAGCAGGAAAGTGAAGTTGAAATAGATGATCATCAAGATCATACTGAATGGTGGAACAGACTAGAGGAGTTGTGTGGTCTACTTCCCTTATTTCTTATGTCTTTGGTTGCAAGAGTGAATATTTTCTGTATCTCTTTTTATTTCCATTTTAAATTTGTTTGGTTTAGTCTGCTCTCAACTGTGCACCTTCTTTCCAGCTATAAAGGGCGAGAGGGCACAAATTGAAGAGAATTGGTAAAAGAAGCAAAAATGATATGAGAAAGAGCTTTTCACATAGAGTTGTGACTGTATGGAGTTTACATGTTCTCCCAGCGACTGTGTTGGTTTCCTAGTTGAGTGGCCATGCTAAATTGCATCTCAGTGACAGGGAGATTAGCAGGGTAAATATGTGGGATTACAGGTTTCGGGCATGGATGAGATTGTTGTTAGTACAGGCTCAATAGGTTGAATGGCTTTTTTTTTGCACTGTAGGGATTCTGTGAGTAGTTAGGGTCTGGAATGCACTGCTTGAGAGTGTGGCAGAGACAGCTTTAAGTGATCATTCAAGAGGCAATCATATGGTTGTTTGAAAAGAAACAATGTGTAAGGTTATGGGGAGAAAACAGGAGAAAATGATATGCTCGTTGGCAAGCTGATAAAGAGATGATGGGCCGAATGGCTTCTTTTAGCGATTTTATCATGTTTTTCTACCTCTCATTGATATAGAAGAAAATTATATTAAAACTATCTGCATTTGAGGACAGGAAATTATGTAACTCCTTGTCAATAATTGTTAATTTCATTACTTAATTTTCCTGGTGTTTCACAATGTAAATGTAAACTACAGACTGTGCTTGGAGACGCATGCTACATTCCGAGAATTGATTAGTCGAGTCTATAGATGAAAAGAGGACATGGAAAGTTGAAGGTAATTCCAGCCTGTTAAGTCACCCCTTGCTGAGGTTGGAAATTGATCTGACCAGTGAGAAGAAGAAATGAGCATCATTTGAAGTGACTGGGGCAAACAGCAAGTGTGATTGTTTTCTGTTGGTGACATTGTTGCAAAGCGACCAAATCATCCATCAAAACAAAGAAATAATTATTTTCTTAAACCTTTGTTTAAGCTCAATTGACAGCCAGATACAGTATTAATATACTTAGAACATGGAACACTACAGTACAAACAGGCCGTTTGGCCCATAAGTTGCACTAATCATATCCATTCTTACCAGGCCTATCTATAACTCTCAATCCCATGTACTCATCCAGAAGTCTGTTAAAAGGCCCCAGCAAGTTCGCCTCTCCCACCACCAACAGCAGCCGATTCTACTCACTCACCACCCTGTGAGTGAAAATCTTATCCATGACATCTCATCTGTACCTGATATCTCCTTTGTTTCCTTAAAGAAACAACATGCCATTAAAGCTGAGCATGTTACATTCCTACCAACCAGTGACTGATCCTAAACCAGATAACAGTTCAGTATTTAAAACCTTGAGTGCTAATATATCATAGATATTTAAAAAGGTCTCTACCACTTTATGCTGTGCAAAATCTGATGCCAGAGCAAATGTGTGCAATTGCATTGCCTGCTGCATTTTGCTTTTAATGGGGAAGATTTAAGTTTGGGATGAATACATTTCGTCAGAAGTACGTTGCTCCATTGTTAATGAGTTTCAAAAAAGCTAATTGATGAGGAAAACTCAGAAGATTCCACCTGTAGACTTGTCCATGATGTCCTTGGAGCCCTTGATGCTGACTCTGGGAGTGCAGAGTACAGTAACAATAATACGGAACTAGCAGATCCCTGTGGCATCGCTCATGCTAAATAAAAGGATGTGTGGTCTATTACAGGAGCAGCATTGTTATAACATGTTAAAGGATAGTACGTTTAGTGCAGTTTCAGTCACAATATTTGACTGGTGGATATAAATACATCCTGACGGCAATTATAGAATCCTACAATGCAGAATGAGGCCATCTGACTTAACAAGTCTGCAGCGAACACAATCTCACCCAGGCTCTATCCTCATAACCCCTTGCATTTACATAGTTAGCCCCCCTGACATAAAGGGGCAATTTATCATGCTCAATCCAACTAATTTGCACATCTTTGGACTGTGGAAGGAAACCAATGCAGACATGGGGAGAACATGCAAACTCCACACAGACAATGACATAAGCCAGGAATCGAATCTGGGTCCCTGGCGCTATGAGGCAGCAGTGCTAATCACCATGCCATCATGCTGCTCAATGGGAAGGCATTTTTCTAAAACAAGCGCAAGTTCATTAGCTTTGTACCTTGTTTAAAAATGAAATCTGGTGCAAAAGAAATTTGCATAATTGGTGCCTGTTGTTTGTTGGTGAAATTAGATGATCTGAGCAAACTTCCTGTCAACTTTTCCATTTTTTTTAAAGATGTCTCAGCATTCACTTGTCGTTTAAAGCAACTCATTTTCCTGGCATTTACATTGTGAATTATCAGGTCACTGACGACCTTGTCTGTATGGAGCGTAGTGAATCCAGATCGGGGGTGGTCTGCAGCAACTTGGGGAATGTTAATGATTGGCTATTCTGCATTTGTGGCGGTAGATAAATCACTTGGGCACAACTTCCAAGCGATTTGTCACTGGAGCAGCTCAAGCCTTCACGCAGCTTCTTTCCACCAAAGACACCAGGCTTGCTAAAGAAGCAAAGAGATCTAACATGGCAGGAAATTTCTGTAGCAGTTTTAAATTATCAAGGAAAAACAAATGGGAGGGTACTTTGAACACAAGGTGCCTCCTTGAATTTCTTCGGCTTTATTCTAATAAAATTAAACATATTGCAAAGCCTGCTGTTCAGCAGGTACAGGAAACAGTACGAAGAACTGATCAGGTTTTTCTCCTGAGATTTTGGACTGAAATAGTTGTGGCCCTCACAGAAACCTCACTGGTTCAAAAAATACTCTGGTCTTCAATGCAGATAATTTATGAATTCTCCCTTTGGAAGTTCAGTAGTTCCATCCGTTACTACTGTTGGAAGAAGGAAAGAAATGAATATTTGAGATGTTTTCTGAACTATATCCCAATGAATTGGAACAGGAAACAGAAATCGAGGGTCTCCAGAACTAATTTATAATTGAAGTGGAACTACCAGAATATGTTGTGGCATTTAGGATATATTGCTTGTATGAGCTTGGTTATGGATTTGCATCAACTGGGATGCTAGATGGATAGAACTAATGTGAAAGGATTTTTATAAAAGAACTTGTCTACAAATTGCTTTCTCTCTCTCAATGGCAGATTATGATTTCTGGTATGACGTAGAGATTAACAGATGTTCCTACCTTCCTAAAGTCCATCAGAACAGGCCATTCTATGCAACTGGGCCAACCATTGTTGAAGTTTATGAAGCTGATTGACGTCGTAGCAAGTTGTTCGTTGTGAAAAGGGTATTCAGTACTTGGCAACACAAGTTTAAAGAAAATTGGAAATGAGAAGTTCCCTAAAGCTTAATGATCTGTGAAATAACTTATCTCAGAAATTCCTTGGAGTAATGATACAAATGATTTTAAGAGATCCTTTTATTGATTGAAAGAGAAGGTGAAAAAGGAGCTTGCTTGTTGGACCAAATGACTCTTCTCTTTTTCCCAAAAAACACATGCTTTCACAATCTGGATAGATGGTACCCTAATTTAGGAAGAAAGTGGCTGTTAAGATCAATTTCAGCAGTATTTATATTTATTGGAGTCAACAGGCTATGGTTATATTTTTTGCTCATGCGATGTGAGGGTTGCTGGCACAGGAATGAGGCTGGTACCAGTGTGGAGGATCTAGAGAACAGACGGATGAACTTTGGTAATAGAATTATTAAATTGTTCATAGCAATGGTGCTAATTATAAGCTGGCAACAGCTTTTGGGCATCAGTGTTGGAGGTTCACATGGAAGCTCACTTGATGGAAACACACAGCAGTGTGGAACTGAGTGAAAATCCAAGGTGAGATGCTCAAATCATCTTCTGCACTGTTTGCTAATCAGGTAAATAGTTGCCTTTAGCATCTTGTGAGGAAGAGCCAGCTTCCTCGTTGTAACTCAGTATTTGTTTGATGGTGTGAATATGTGTATAGATATCATCTAGGATGGAAATTGGCCTGTCAACACTTACCATTGCATCCCACATATAAAGAATAGGTAAGATACTGGAGAGTGGCCAGTGCCCAATCTGCACAAAGCTTACTGCATTGTCAGCACTGCTAGGTGTTGCAATTCTAGGTTAGGTTGCCAACAAATAATGACTGTTATATTAATAGAACATATGCATGTTGACCTACATTTCTAAAGCGCAAGTACATTGCCCTTCTGAATTACACAGGCACAACTGTTGGCCAAATGGTTGACAGGACTGGGGATGACTCTGAGGCCTCTGTAATATAACAAGGGACCCTGGCAACTTTAAAGGGATACCGAGTTCCCAAAATAAAATTGTGTCTGAATGCAATCCAAAAATAATTGTTTCCAATAATGAAAAATTCCACTGGGAGTATTGCCTACAGATGGATAATGCAGACCAGTGAGCTCTGAAAGGAATTCTTAATGGAATCAGTGAAATTACTGGTTTTTTTTATATGCACTTGGGGAAAATCTTGGCAAGAAACTTTAACTCTGAATGATTTTCTTCAAGCAACTTTCTGCTGATAGGAGGCCAATTATTGTGCTGCTGATATTTCTTTGACTACAATTGTTAAGAGTCATTGAAACATTGAAATGTAAATGTAGGGCCTACTTACAGCTGTTTTTATTTACAAAGTTTAACATTCAGATTAAAACATACGAAGTGCATTTCAACCGTAATTATTCATGAAGATTTTAACAACTTAAATGTATTTACAAATGGTTCTAATGTCTGCTCTTCATTCTTGCTACTGACAGCAGCCAAGGGCAATAGTTGGGTAAAATGTCAGCTATGTCCAAACTGTCTAAAAATAATCATTTTTAACAGATAGCATTTGGTGAGTAAAGGTGTGGGAATCTTGGATGCTGCTTTGTTTCCAGTCACGTATGTGTTCAGTCTCCCCTTCCACCCCACCTTCCAGAATATCAATTCATCTCTTAAAGCAGCTAAGGGGAAGCTAGATAACTACATGATTATAGCATCCTGATGGAGTTAGATGATGCAAGTAGGGAGAAGGCTAACATGGAGCATAAACACTGGTATTGACAAGTTGGCCTGACATGACCTTGTTTTCGTAATTTATATATAAAACCATAAGACACAGGAGCAGAATTAGGCCACTTGCCCCATCAAGTCTGCTCTGCCATTCAATAAGGGCTCATCCCCATTTTCCTGCCTTTCCCTATAACTCCTGATCTCCTTATTAATCAAGAGCCTATCTATCTCTGTCTTAAAGATACTCAATGACCTGGCCTCCACAGCCCTCTGCGGCAAAGAGTTATATAAATAATAACAAAGCAATCTTCTTGTTAGTATTTGTAGTCACTATTGTATTTAAAAAAGGCTACTTTTGTATTTTAATAGTTCCCTAATGTAGTGAAATGTCCCAAAAAATTTGCTAGATTTCATGTTGGGGGAAACAGCAAGGCCTTTATTGAGAGAGTGAGCTATGATTAATTTTATAGGTTCCCTCACCTCTGTTTATTTTGTGATAGTTTGGTCTCAATGCAGAGCACATTTTAAACCCAGTCCTGCTTTTAATATTACTGTGGGCTGATGTTAATTCCCCTTCTTTTCTTCACCAATTTGGATCATTTTATTTTCTAACAAAGGAGACATCAAGGTATAGTTAAGTGTTATGTTATTAATTTATATACCGAATATTATCAGTAAACTGTGTCCGGTTTGCTCAAGTGATTTTGTGTCCAAACAATTGCTGCAATCTTCATGTTCAAAGCCTGTTAAATATTTAAGTAGTTACATGATTGCTGTAAGAGCCAGGCACATGATTTGTTGATAGCACTGGAGCTTTTCACAGGCTCTGCTTTAGTTTCATTTTCTACTCTGTTCAGGCAACAGCTCCTGCAATAAATCTGTTGTTATTTTGAATCTATGTGCAAACCACATTTTTTCTTTTTGTTTAAAACGTGAAACACCAAACATGTTTAAGACAGTACCAAGACCATTATGAAGAACTTTTATCCTCTGAGGTGAATTCAGCAATTTTTAGAAATATTTGATGCAATCAACTAATTAAAGGACATAATCCTTTAACAGAAGTGTTAGTTCTGTTTCTATCCTTACAAACGCTATTAGGCCTGCTGAGTATTTCCAGCATTGTCTCTTTTTATTTCAGATTTCTAACATTCATGGTATTTTGCTTTGCAGATGATGGGAGGGAGCCTTGAGAATACACTATTAAAACTGAGATAGCAGCCTGTAGGGCATAAAAACATATAATAAATCCCCAGCTGTGCTATCTGTGGTTATGGACTCCAGTGGTTTTATTCAAATAGATCTGTACAGCCGGTCATTATCGTGGTAAATGACCTTTCAGATATAATTAAGGTGGAACTGTCTTATAAGCCAACATGGTTAGCAGCTAATTAGTTTACAACACAGCAGAAATCATGGGCTTTTTCTGAGTGACAGTCTATCTTTTATCAGATCTCTCAAAGTTGTTGAAGATGCACCAATTTGCAAAAGAGCAAAATCAATAAATAATGCATGGCGTTAAACTGAAATTTTGTTCCATGCTTTTTCATGAACATTAGCTTGGTTGCATGCAGTGAAGGTAGTTCCATTATTCTTTCTATTTCAAAGCAACACATTGGAAAAAAGTTTGAAAACAGTTGGCAATTAATGGATATTTTCTATATACTCTAAAGGTGTCAAAACATATGGAGAGAGGATAGAAGTCTGGTGTTGAAGTAAAGGATTAGTCATGATCATATCAAATGGTAGAGCAGGCTCGAAAGGCTGACTGGCCCACTTCTGCTCTTATTTTGTATCTTTCTGTTGTAGAGTGTAACATGCCTACAGAATCTAGATCTAGCAGCTCTAAGGGAATTCCTTCCTCCCTTTTCCCAAGACTACAAAATCTTCAGTTCCCCAAACCTGAGTTAAAACTGGTAGATTAATTTTCATTGAAATAATCTTTTAAATTCACTTCTATTGTTTCCATTTCCTTTTGTTTTTTGTAGACTACTCATTTCTGTATTTATTCCCCATAACACAGTTTTAAATCTTTATTCTTATTTAATTTTTTTTATTTTATTCAATACTTTTTCTTCTGCATTATGCTTCTGAGCTTCACCTTAGAAGGTGAGGCCTTTTATTTAAAAAAAGATTTTGGTTTGAGCAGAGTGTTTCAAGCCTGGCTAAAGCCCGTTCCTCAATCTTTCTGAGGACAGAAATGAACACTGGGCCAGCCTTAGGAGTCTATTACCTTGCTGAGAGCTTAAGGTGTGAAACTTTGTGGTTGTGATGGCCAAATTTGATGATTTTTCTCACATTTTTGTTAGTATTTCTTTTCTTTCTTCTCAAAGGTTATTGCTTTAACTGTTAATGACTTTAGATGGCCAGTAGAAATTAAGGGAAATATATCTGGGAAATATAGTTTTTGTCCCTGGGATATTTTCAGTATTTTTCACCAATGTTGAGAGAGGCTGTGTATTCAGTGCAGCTTGGCCAGGTTAGGGCTTCCACCACTCCAGAATTGGCAAGGTGTCTCCAACAATGGAAGATTAATCTCCTAGACACTGCTGAGAGGAGGAAAAAAATGAGGCATTTAAAAATATTTTCTTCCATTTTCTTTACATGCTGTTATTTGTTATTGAAATATTGCAAATAGCTATTGGAGATAGTGTCTTGGAGAATCATGAAAATTTGCAGTATAGAGGGAGGCCATTCAACCCATTGTTCCTGTCCTAGCATTTTGAAAGTCTTGTCTAGTAGCATATCCCTGCTTTTTGTCGATGACCCTTTATGTTCCCCTTCTTAAAATTGTCCAACTCGTTTTTAAAATGATTTATGGAATCAGCTTCCACTACCTCTTAAATAGAATGTTCCAGATCTTAGCAATTTTGAAGAATGCAATTGTTCTCTTCATATTTCTAGTTATTTCCCCTTATCAAACCTTGTGGCTGCCTTTGTTCCAATGAAAGCAGTCCCAACTTTTCCAATCCCTACTCATTACGAAACTCCCTCATTCCTAGTGACGTTGTTTCTGTGAGAATCGAAAAAATCACCATGGAAATGGTCAACCAGAGTTGGCAGCTTACCAGTGGCACCTTGACTTGAGTGGGAGCTCCTGTACTTTCAATTATTATTTAGCTAAGGTATATGCAAATTAACTAGCCTTTTGCCTTTTTTAACTTTCATTACAAAGAGATTACATAAGAACATGAGAAATAGGAGTAGTAGGATTATAAACCATCACACCCACTCTGTCATTCAGTATGACCATGTTTGATTTGAATATAAGAGCAAATAAATTCCACTTAGAGTTATACAGAGAATTGGTGAGGCTGTATCTGGTGTATTGTCTGCAGTTTTGGCCTTCTCACTGAGGAAGGACATAATTATCCAGAAGGCGTGCCATGTAAGTTCACTGGACTGGCTGCTCGGATGAGGGATTATCCATGGAAGACAAAATGCCTAGACTTGGTTTATAGTATCTGGAGTTTAAAAGAATGAGTGCTGATCAAATTGAAACTCGAAGAAAAACTTTAAGGCTATATGCTGGAAATGTTTCTCTTGGCTGCGGCTCGAATGCAGGATCACTGTCATGGGTAAAGAGGTTCATCATCTAGGACCAAGCTGAGGAGAAATATCTTAATTTAAAGGTTGTGAATCTTTTGAATTCTCTGTATAAATTCATAAGATGTACCCCCAGGAGTATACCATAGTCTGCTGTGCCATTCAGTACCATTCTGGCTGATTTTTCTTCAATCCATGTCAGCACCCACTCCCCATATCCCTCGATTCTCTAAATTTCTACATTTTGTCTCTGCGAAGCTATGGTTTTACAATTTGCTAAGCAGCTGAGTTTAAGTGGAGCCCATCACTAGTCCTGGTGTCACTGTCCTATGAATTGAACCTTTTTTTGCTCTCTGGTTAATTCTGTTATCTACATGACCCTATGCCTATTTGTGTGGGGCTCATGTAGTAATCCAGTGATTATTGGCTTTGAGGTTCTGCTAATTAATTGAGAATCCAGTTTCTCAAACTCCTTCTGCATAATCTTTTTCTTACTTCCATCTGTATCATCGTTCCTACATGGACCTCAACGACCAGATCCTTCTGATCCAAGTTCTTCTTCATCTGCAAGGAGATATCCTGAACTTGAGCACAGGGCAGGCAACTCCACGTTTTGGTTGTAGGGGACTGTGTTTAATCTCTTAACCACATTATGCTTCTGTTACTGACTCATTCTTTTTCACTCTCCTATTTGTTTTCAGCATCCAAGAGCAATCACCATTTTTGGGATAACAAAAACAAAGTGTCAGACAGTATTTCTGAGAGAAACAGAGTTCATATTTCAGGTCACTGAACTTCCTTCTATGTGAAATGTAAACCCTGTTTCTCTCTACACAAATGTCCCCCTGACCTGCTGTGTATTCCAGCCTTTTCTGTTGTTATTCAGATATCTAGCATTACAGTACTTTGTGAAATTTCAGCAAATTGCTTGGGCAGTGTGTGATTAAAAATAAATGTAGATCACAAAATAAAAAAAATCCCAGGGAGATGCAACACATCCTATTATGTGGTTAATTGGAAAGATTTGATGCATTAATACTGCAATTTGAATTATTTATTATAACTTGCCTTTGTTTAGTGAGATAATTGAGTTTTTCCAACCATGCACGTACATCTGCTAAGCATGTACTACCAATGGCATGGATGGAACTTATTTTCACAAATTGAACCAACGTTGCAGCTCCTCACATTAAGATTGCAAATGTTTATCATGAGGCTGTTAACAGGAAGCATAAAATGATCATTAATTGAATTACAAAATCAGCTGTTTAGGCAATAAGGTTTAACATAGCATAACTTTGTACAACTATTAACAGGATAGCAAAAGTTAATAAATTGTGTCAGCTGGTCAGTAGACTTATTGGCTTTCTAATGTTCATGTGTTGCCATTTTTATTTGTATAAATGTTGCTTATGCAATTAAAACAGAAAAGCAAAGGAAGACTAAACGAAAATATGGATTTCCATCATGAGAAAGAAATGATAAACAAATCAGTAAAAGTCTGTCTGAAAGTAGTAGGCTTCTTCACTCTCGCTCTGGGGCAAGAGGCACAACACAGGGATGTTACCATCAAGAGTAAAAAGCCACAAATTGTACAGGTAGGAAGAGCTCCAGAGGCTTGTTCAGATGGAGAAGTATGCACAGGCTCATATAATCCCTTCATTGCAGAAGGAGGCCATTTGGTCTATTTTGTCTGCACCAACCCACCAATTGAGCATCTCACCCAGGCCTTATCTCTTTAGCAACACACTTGTGCTGCTAACAATCCTCCTAACATACACATCTTTGGACACTAAATAGCAGTTTAGCCTGGCTAATTGACCTACCCTGCATATCTTTGGACTTTGAGAAGAAACTAGAGCACCTGGAGGAAACCCATGCAGACACAAGGAGAGGTGCAACTTCATATAGACAGTCACCCAAAGCTGGAATTGAACCTGAGTTTCTGGTGCTGTGAGACAACAGTGCTAACCACTGTGCACTGTGCTACCTCAATCTCTGAAGGTGTTACACATACACATTACACATGAGGATGTTTGATCTACTGAACCTATCTTCTTCACAGTTGATATTAGTTTTATTGATATAAAAACAGAAAATGCTGGAAAAACTCAGACCTGACAGAATCATAGAATCCATACTGCGCAGATGGAGACTATCGAGTCTGCATCAACTCTCTCTGACAGAACACCTTACCCAGGCCCTTGCCTGCCCCATCAGCCCAATCATTGAACTTGCTGATCCATCTAACCTACATGTTTAATGTCCATGTGACTCTTCTTTACCTCTGAAGAAAATTCATACAGACTCACAACGTTAACTCTGTTTCTCTTTCCACAGTTGCTGCCAGACCTGCTGAGTTTCTCCAGCATTTTGTGTTTTTTATTTCAGGTTTCCGGCATCCGCAGTATTTTGATTTTATGTTGGTTTAATTGGTTCTTAATTGAGCTCTGAGATTGCCAGACTAAATGCATATGCAGGAACAATGATAGGCTTCCTCCTATGCTTGCAAATCAGTTCATTTCTGGTTTCTCAATTTACAAGAAACTAGAAGCTTTTTGGTGCTTTTGGAACCACCCTACTACAACAAGCTGTGAATGCTGAGTCATTGATTATGTTCAAGATTAGAGATCGATAAGACTTTTGGTTGCTAAGTGATGTGATGATAATGTGGGAAGGTGAAGATGAGCAGGATCTTGTTGAGGCGGCAGGGTGGTTAGCACTGATGCCTCATAACGCCATGGTCCCGGGTTCATTTCCTGTCTTGAGTCACTGTCTGTGTGGAGTTTGTATGATCTCCCTGTGGGCTTCCTTTGGGTGCTCCAGTTTCCTCCCACAGTCTGCTAGTTAGGTGCATTGACCCAAACAGGTACAAACTGGCAACTTGGGGAATTTCATAGCAACTTCATTGCAGTGTTAGTGTAAGCCTTACTTGTGACTAATAAATAAACTTTAATTTGAATGGTGAAGCAGGTATGAAGGGCCAAATGGCCTAGTCCAGCTGATCTTTTGCTGTGTATATGCTGCCATTACAGTTGGTGATATGTACTAATGTCGACATTGCATAATCCACCAAAAATCAAAATAGTAATTAACTGTTTAAAATCTCAATTATGCTTCTGTTCACATTTTTGTTTTCAACTTCCCACTCCAATATTTTACTCTGCTCCTACTTGTTCAGTGCTGGAATGCATTCATTATTTAAAAGTTAGGACTCCTAAGTACTGCTTTCCAGCTGTAAAATCCTGACTTTGCAGAGGGTTACAATACAATTAAATGGAGGAAGAGTTTGGTCCTATTCTGTTTGATATCTAGAATCAGATTTGCCTTCACTGCAAAAGAAATAAATAAAAATGAAATGGGATTTTTTTTCTTATTTAAAATTACCTTCCCAAAAGCACTAATTAGTCAATGCCCTAATTATTTGATATATAACATTGAAATTGCTCAAGTACAGTTTCTGCTCCAGGCTGCTATGATAATGACACTTTTGATTTATCTTTGAAATACCTTTTGGTGTACAACAAAGGTAAATTGACTTTTAGCCAGCAGTTTCTATAGGGAAGTGTTTGCTGAGATCTCTGGTGAAAGCATTTTCTAGTGCTGGACTGATGCACCATCCTGGGGTTCTTGTATGTTTGCCGGCTGGCTGACTGACAGTGCATATGGCTTGCTGCAAGAAGTCCTGAGTCAGGTCAGTTTCCTAATTGAAGCAATTGTATTTGCATAGAACTGCAAAAGTTTAGAGTCCAAATATAGACCGTTCAGCCCATTATATAAAAAGGAAAATAGACTTGCATTTTTCCCAATTTTTGGATTTCCCAAAGCACTTTACAGCCAATGAAGCATTGTCACTGTTGTAGGAAATGTAACAACCAACATACATTCAGCAAACTCACACAAACAGCTGATGGTGATCAGATAATCTGGATTCAAACATTGATAGAGACAACGTGCAGGGGAATGGCACCAAGTCTAAATGCTCATTTGAAGGGCTTTTGCTGACACAATGGGCTGGTGGGCTTCCTCCAGTGCCAGAACAATTTTGAGATTTTAGGATAAACATTGGCCTGGAGACAGGAAATAATTATCCTGCTTTTTTTTTTTGAAATACATCTACGCTAGAAGGCAAAAGGTGTCTCGGTTTAACATCTCATCTGAACAGCTATGACTGTAGAGCACTCCCTCAACAATACATCATTGGAATGCTAGTCTTCATTTTTGTGCACAATTCAGGAAAGAGACTTGAACCCAGAACCTTGAGATTCAGAAGCTAAAATACCACCAACTGTCACAGTTATGTCTACTCTGATCTGTTGACAATATGTACACTTGTGCAGAAACAACTCTGTTAACATGATGGGTAGTATTCTGTAAAGTGACCCTATGTTTGGACATTTTCCTATTCTAAGGCCTGCATTTTTCATCTGTAGGGTATAGGCATTTGGCAGGCCCAGAAGCAGGTATGAAACATACTGATGAAGGCCTTCCAGCCTTCTCAGATGCAGGATAGGCCAGCTGACCAGCAGCCTGTGAAAGGTGCCCTGGGAAAGACTCAATGCTGCCAGGGAGGGCAGGAAAAGGGAGGGCGCTGGCTTGCATTTCTAACAGACTCACTCAAGGGGACAGCTGCAGACCTGTAAAAACACAAAATTACAATGAAAAATGATAAAAGCAGTGTCAAGGCATTAAATTCGAATTAAATCTCAGTCGCCAGACAACCTTTTAAAATTTTATAAAAGCAAATTACTGCAGATGCTAGAATCTGAAACCAAAAGAAAAAGTGCTGGATAATCTCAGCAGATCTGTTATTTTCTGTAAGGATGGAAAAGCACTGACTTTCGAGTCCAGGTGACCCTTTGTCAAAACTGGGCTTCAGCAAGGACATTTCATGCAGCCTTAGATCGAGATTGCACCTAAAACATAAAGGCTACCTGGCCAATCGGCCTAACTGTAAAAACAGATGGACAATGTAAATGTAGGGCGGCACAGTGAAACAGTAGTTAACACTGCTGCCTCACTGCGCCAGGGACACAGGTTTGATCCCCAAATTGGGCCACTTTCTGTATGGAATCTGCATGTTCTCCCCATGTCTTTGTGGATTTCCTCTGGGTGCTCTGGTTTTCCCTCTGTCTGGAGGATGTGCTGGTTAGGTGGCTTGGCTTGGCTGTGCTAAATTCTCCCTCAGCATACCCGAACAGGTGCCGGAATGTAATGACCAGAGGATTTTCACAGTGACTCCATTGCAGTGATAACGTAAGCCTACGTGTGACACTGATATATCAACTTAAAATTTTAAAATAGCTCTCAGTTGGTCCCTTAAAAGTTAAATTGCATGCTTGATTAATGTGTTTCCCACTCTCTCATATACCCGCTGACTGAAATATTCTGCAAGTGCATGATGAAAGAGAAACACGCACGCTGTATCTTCTTACAAGACTTCATGCCCTTTTAGGGATGGTGTACATTGGCAAACAGTGTAAACTTCTGGCCTAAGGGGGTGCAGTATATTTCATCTTTGCATACCTGAAAGTAGGCAGTCAAGTGGATAAAGTTGTTAAGAAGGCATATGGAGTCTTAGCTTTTATTGGTAGGGGGATTGAATTTAGGAGCCGCAGCATCATGTTGCAACTGTACAAAACTCTAGTGCGGCCGCACTTGGAGTATTGTGTGCAGTTCTGGTCCCCACATTATAAGAAAGATGTGGAGGCATTGGAGAGGGTACAGAGGAGGTTTACCAGGATGTTGCCTGGTATGGAGGGCAGGTCCTATGAAGAGAGGTTGAAGGATTTGAGGTTGTTTTCGTTAGAAAGGAGGCGGCTAAGAGGGGATCTTATTGAAACATATAAGATGATAGAGGTTTAGATAGGGTGGACAGTGATAGCCTTTTTCCTAGGATGGAGAAAGCTAGCACGAGGGGACACAGCTTTAAATTAAGGGGTATGAGTTATAGGACGGATATCAGAGGTAGGTTCTTTACTCAAAGAGTGATTAGGGAGTGGAATGCCCTGCCTGCAGCTGTTGTAGATGCGCCAAGTTTGGTGGCGTTTAAGAGGTTAATTGATAAGTATATGGAAGAGAAGGGAATGGTTTAGTTTGGAGGGGCATTGCTTTTTATTTTGGTCGGCACAACATCGAAGGCCGAAGGGCCTGTTCTGTGCTGTAATGTTCTATGTTCTATACAGAGGGCAGTAGCCTATTTGTATTCTGCCATTCAACCCAGTTTCACCAAATCATGTTGCACTAATCTTATGACAAATACTTAACAGCACCTTGACAATGAGCCTCCCCCTGCCAGTTTGAAGGCATCTTAAGTAAAGAGTTAAAGAAACGAAGAGGTTTATGGAGCGAATTCCAAAGTTTAGTGCCTTAGCAATGAGCGCATAGGCACCAATGGTGGAGTGATTCTAAATAGAGGATGCTCAAGAGAAGAGATTTGGAGGAGTGCAGATCTCTCAGAAGGTTACTGAGCTGGAGGAGATTACAGAGATGGGAAAGGATACAAGGAAGATTTTAGAACAAGAAATTTTTAAAATCAAGGGATTGTTTGGCCACGGGTTACTGCAGGTTAGTGAGCAGCAACAGAGGAAATGGAACAATAGAAGTTCAGATATGGCAGCATGGATATCCTAAAATTAAATAGGATAAAATATGGGAAGCTGTCAAGGAGTGCTTTGGAACAGCCATCTCGTGTAATGAAGGCATGGACAAGACAAGCTGAAGTAGGGACAGACTCTGGTGATATTCCAGAAGTGGAAATGATGGTCTTACCGATAGCGTAAGTAAGTGGTTGGAAGCTGATCTCAGGATCAAATCTGATACCAAGGTTGTGAACAATTTCTCAGCTGCAGATTAGTTGCCAGGAAGAGGGATAGAGTCTGTGGTTAGAGAATTGAGTTTGTGGCAGAGCCAAAAACAATGGCTGTCGTCTTCCAAAATTTCACAAGAGAACTGTAAACCTGAATAGGATTCTCTCCAAGGTCTATTTTCACACAACACATGACGTCCATACTACTACATGTGTAAGAGTGTGCCAACAATTTTGGATTCAGTGATTGTTGCTCTGTCGCCATCCATTGGAGGTGTTTTTATAGGATGCGTTTATTACTCAGTCTCCAAAGTGATTCATCATGAAACATTCCCCGAGAAACACTAGTCCGTGAAGAGTAACAGCATCTGCTTGTTGGTACGAAGTAATTCAAACCTTGCATTTGTGAGCTTTAGGGCCAGCACTGTGCTGTACACAGATGTTCCGAGCAATATTGCAAAATAACACGTCTCCCTTGTGATTTTATTTCAGAACAAAGTCTTCCTGAGTTAATGGTGGATCTAAGTTTGTCTTTACTGCATTAAGAAATTCATTATGAGAAATGCTTTGGGACATTTTGAGAGCTTATTAAGACATTCCTGAAGTGCTAATATATTTCTTTGGCTTTGGGTGAAATATATGAAAAGAGTTTATTTTTAGAGGGAGATTTACTTGCTGGAAAGGACTTGTCATTGTCGTGGGTTAAGTTTCCTGGGGTGGGAATGGATCTGTTACTGGGGTTGACATATCCCTGGCAACAGAGCTGTTACTCGAGGTAGAAAAGCCAACACATTGCCACTTGAATCAGCTCAGCACTGAGATTGCAGGTATTTCATTGGTGTGAAGAACAGCTTGTCCCATCCTTGCTGTGTCTTATTGCTGCCTTGGAGTTTTGCTTGGTATTATTTATATTCTTAGCATGGTCTTTCAGCTTGCTGACACATTGCTGTGTCTGAGAAGTGCAGCAGTGCCTGTTTTACATTTCTCCGTTAAATGAGAAACTGAATAATGTACTTGTGAAGCTCCTTTTTACATCATCAGTTGTCACCTTCCAGAACAGTACTTAAGCATTAAATGATACTAACTCTGCAGTGTCCTTACCACTGTTTCTTGTGCACAGTTTTAGACCTTTTTCAATGTAGTGCAATTCTATTTTGTTGTGAAAGCTCTTTGCCTGCCTGTTGGCAAATGTCAAGACATTCGAGCATTATTATCAGTGACCTGGAATGTCTGATGTAAGAAGTTCCTGTTGATGTATTAAATTGATTGAGCTACATAATGTTGGCAGCATTCCAACTATTCTGGGCTTAGCTTGCTTTTGATCCAGTCATTTTGGAATCTGCAGTGATTTTCTTTTCGTTGGGTTTTGTCAGTTTGCTCCTTTTCTCCTCTTCCCCCTCTTTTCGAAGGTGCTAGTTTGTGACGTTATTATTTTACGTGCACTGGTTGGTCTATGTGTACTTTGTCCAAGTACATTTTACTTCATTTACCAATCTCATTGCTGAGCACAGCCAAGCTGTCATGAGGTGATCCGAGCCTGACCTCATCCAATGTACACATGTCCATTACTCAGCAGAGGTCATGGAATCATAGAGGTATACAGCACAGGAAAAGGCTATTTGGCTCATTGCATCTGCGTCAGTCCAAGACAAACCACCTAACTATCCTAATCCCTTTTCCAGTACTTGGCTCATAGCCTTGTATGGCTTGGTATCACAAGCACACATTTAAATATTTCTGAAATGTTATGTAAGTCTCTGTTTCCACCACCCCTTCAGGCAGTTAGTTGTGGACTTCCACAACTTCCACTTAGAGTGAAAAAGATTTTCCTGGTGTCCCCTCAAAGCCTTCTGTGCTTTACCTTAAATTTATGACCTGAGTCATTGATCCTCCACCAATGGGAACTATCTCTTCCTGTCTATTCTATCTATACCCCTCATAATTTTGTCTTTCTCATGCCCTGCCTCAGTTTCCTCAGCTCCAAGGAAAGCAACCCCACTCTATCCAATCTCATTTCATAACTGAAACTCTCCAGCCCAGGCAAGATCCTGGTAAATTATGTGTGCATCTTATCCAGTGCTGTCATGTCCCTCCTATAATATGGATTCCAGTACTGCACACAATATAACCAAAGCCTAAATAACATTTTATATAAATCCAGCATAACTTCCTTCTGTTAAGCTGTATGCCTAGGTTAATAAAGGCAAGTAAACCATATGCCTTAATAACTTTATCCATCTGTCCTGTCACTTTAAAGGACCAATGTAAATGCTAACCAAGGTCCCTCTGATCCTCTGTGCTTCCCAGAATTCTGCCATTCATCATATATTCCCTTGCCTTGTTTGTTCTGCTCAAGTGCATCACCTCACATGTATCCAGATTGAATTCCATTTGCCATTAATAAGCCATCTAACCAGTCTATCTATATCCTTCTTTAATCTAAGGCTAACCTCCCCACTATTAACCACCCTATCAATTTTCATATAATCTGTAAACTTACTGATCAACCTTTCAGTCAGTGGATAGTGCTCAGAATCGGGATTTAAGTTTATTTATTAGTGTCACAAGTAGACTTACATTAATACTGCTAGAAAGTTGCTATGAAAATCCCCTGGTCGCCACACTCCGATGCGTGTTCAGGTACACTGAGGCAGAATTTAGCGTGTCCAATGCACCTAAACAGCACATCTTTCAGAGGAAACAAACACCCAGAGGAAACCCACGCAGACATAGGGAGAACGTTCAGATTGTGTACAGATAGAGACCGAGCCAGGAATCGAACCTGGGTCTCTGGTGTTGTGAGGCTGCAATGCTAGCCACTGTATCATTGTGCCGTCCTAGTATAGTATTGTAATGTAGCAGTTGTATTACTGGAATAATCTGAAGATTTAAGTTAAAGTCACGTGATTGAGGAATTTAAATTTAATTATTTAAATTTGCATCAGTGCTGGTAGCCAAAATAATGACAATGAAACTGTTGGATTTTCATCAAAATCTATCTGATTCACTAATGGCTTTTAGGGAGGGAGATCTGTTCTAACCTGGCCTGCTCTGTATGTGACTCCAGATCCCCAATAATGTGCTTTATACTTAACTGCCCTCTGAAACAGTGTATTAATTTGCTCAGTTTTATCAAAACCATAACAACTGGTTGCAGTCATTCAATAAGGTGGCACACCACCTCTTCAAGGTTGATTAAGAATGGGCATTAAATGTTGATCTTGCCAGCCAAGCTTGCATCCTGTGAATGATTAAATTAAAAAGAAGTAATTATAATAGTAATCACAAACATGTTTAACTTGTGGTCATGCAATGTTTGTCATTGGGTGGAGCAGAGCGAAGATTGTGAAGTGATGTAGGGCTGAAAGCATAAGGAAATTTGAGGCAAGGCTTACAGCTGCTACAGAAAACAAAAACTGTCCATTGTTTGATCTGGAGCAGCTGCTTGCCTGTGGCATGGTCTATTATTCAATTCAGCTCTTAGTGTCATATAAGAAAGTTAATACCACCTTCTTCTAGTTTGTCATAGCTAATTGTGAACAAGAAATTTGAACTCAATATTTGCAGGTTAATGTTGTTTTGCTGGATGTTAACTTTACCATACAAGTCATCAGGGTAGCTTTGCTTGTTGCTTTGCAGCTGTTTTATTGGTACAATCTAACTAGTATACAATTTGCACATTGTGCCATTTCCAGAGCATTATGTAACACAACACAATACCTATTAGGAATAAAAGTAAAATACTGTGAATGCTGGAAATCTGGAATAAAACTGAAATACACTGGATAAACTCAAATCTAAATGACCCTTTTACAGAAGTCCTCAGGAACGATTGAACAGTTAGCTAGGACTTTGTATTCGAGGAAGAAAAGTGAGGGGTGTCCTGATGGAAGTCTTCAAGATTTTGGAAAAGTTTAAAAGGATTGATATAGGGAAGATATTTCCATTTGCAGGCAAGACATAAATATACAGTGGTGTCTAATAAATAGGGAATTCAGAAAAAACTTATTTACCTAGAAAGTGATTATAATGTTGAAATCGCTACCACAAGGAGTATTTGATGTGAACAGTAAAGATGCATTCAAGGGACAGCTGGATAAGCTCATGAGGGAAGAAGGAATTAAAAAATGTGTTGTTGGGATTGGACGAGAAGGTGTTGAATGTTTGTGTGGAAAATAAAGGTGAACCAGTTGGGCCAAATAATTTGTTTCTGTGCTGCATATACTCTGATACCCTATGTAAGGTGATCTATAGATCAGCAAACACTTAGTGTTATTTGATGTGTTGTGGAGTGAAGGGTAGCTAAAAAGTGTCAGGATCTTACTGCTGCACTTCTGCACTGAAAAGATTGAGTGTTCTTGGGAAGCTTGCAACGTTCGGCTTTTTCATAGTTAGGCTGAAATATAGCGATTGTTGGGTTCTGGCACCTTATCAAATTCTCTTCGCAAATACGAGATGAAGGGTTTCCTGTTGCCATTTGTACTTGCTCTCGGTATTAATTAAGAATGAAAACTAGCAGAAACCCTCTTCTTTTTAATCCAGGCTGAACAATTGATCCATAGTGATTGGCAGTGTTACAACTGCTGGTTCATTCAGCTTTATCCCAGTTGTTGTGCTGCACCATAATTGGAAAATGACTGTCAGTGATATCATTTTGGAATCAAATTCCTCACTGTTATAATAACATTCATTCATCCACAATAACATTACAATCTGGAATTGCCACAGTTTTAACATTTTCGACCATATGTTTCTTTATCTCCATGGCCTCACTTTCCCCATCATTGTCTCCTCCAGCTGTGCAGGATTTATGTATTTCAGTTTTATTCCAGATTTCCAGTTCTGTCTTTTTGCAGATTCCCAATTTTCTTCATTCCACCATTGGAAGTTATGTCTTGTTTGAGCTCTGGAATTCCCTCTGTTTCTGTATGACTCTCCTTCAAAGCTACCACTTTTAAGTTGCCTGTCCTAAATCTTTGTGTGGTTTAATTTTGTCTGGTAATGCTCTTGCAAACCATATTGTGACTTTTTACTATATTAAAGATTCTATGTAAATGTTGTTGATGCTTAAGAAGCTGAATTTGCCTTTATATGGGTGGAATTTGTTCAGCAGTGTCTCAGCAATGTGTCACATCTCTTATGCCAGCATATGGTCTTTAGTAATTTCACATTTGTAGATGAAACTTACTTAAGAGCCAACTGACTCCTTTCCGTCTCCAGTCTTGAGGCATCCCAAGTACATTGTAATCCTGGGGGAAAGGCATCAAGTCTCATTAAATAATTTCTAATTATCTGCATGCACAGAGGGCTTGTGGTGACTGTGGAGAGCTCTTTAATACACATTTGGCATGCCTCTCTCTTCTCTCCACAGATTATTCTGTCTCTTCAAGGGATTTGTGCTCATTGAGATTTCCACCATAAAATAGAGATGGGCAGAATTTCTGGCTCACGTACAAAACATCAATTTACTGCAGAGAGGTGTGCGTGTGTGTGTGCGGCAGTGTAGAAGAATGAAAGCAGTGGTTCAAATAAATTGTCTCAGGGAATAAGGAAAATACTACATGAGGAAACCTAAATGGTCATTTATGTGACAGCGTAATGTGGTTAGTTTTCCAGTGTATGCAGGAAGAAATTTTTCATTAATTTTTTGATATAATTCATGTGTAACGGAGCAGGAAAGGACTTGAATTTTATATAAGAAGCAAGCACTCAGGTCTCAGGATGTCCAAAACATTTTGCAGTCAATGGAAGTGTGGTCATGTGGTTTTGTAGGCAAATGTGGTCATGAATTTGCATGCTGCCAACAATGTTTCAAACAGAAAAGTGAGGGAATATTCAGATTACCCATTCTTTGTGCATTTATTTCTGGTAAGGATGCTGGATAGGGCATTGAGAGAACTGCCTGCTCTTAATTTTAAAACTGCTACTGAAGGCAGGCAGAGGTCATGTTTTCATCCCTGTTAGCCTGGCTGTCTGTCAACAATACATCCCAAAACGCAATGGGCAGATTTCAGCAACACTTGGTACACAAATGGGGTGTAGTTTTTTTTACAGGTATATAAATAATAAAAGATTGGTTAGGGTAAGATTAGGGCCAGTCAGAGATAGAAGTGGGAAGTTGTGCGTGGAGCCTGAGGAGATAGGAGAGACACTGAATAAGTATTTTTCATCTGTATTCACGCAGGAGAAAGACAATGTTGTCGGGGAGAATACTGCGATACCAGGTTATAGACTAGGCAGAATTGAGGTTCATAAGGAGGAGGTGTTAGCGAATCTTGAGGGTATGAAAATTGATAAGTCCCCTGGGCCAGATGGAATTTACCCTAGGATTCTCTGGGAGGCTAGAGAGGAGATTGCAGAGCCTTTGGCTTTGATCTTCATGTCGTCGTTGGCTACAGGTATAGTGCCGGAAGACTGGAGAATGGCAAATGTTGTCCCTTTGTTCAAAAAGGGGAGTAGGGACCATCCTGGAAATTATAGACCAGTGAGCCTGACTTCTGTTGTGGGCAAGGTCTTGGAAAGAATTATAAGGGATAGGATTTATAAGCATCTAGAGAGAAATAAATTGATTAGGGATAGTCAGCACGGTTTTGTGAAGGTTAGGTCGTGCCTCACAAACCTTATTGAGTTTTTTGAGGAGGTGACCAAAGAGGTAGATAAGGGTAAGGCAGTTGATGTAGTGTACATGGATTTTAGCAAAGCGTTTGATAAGGTTCCCCATGGTAGGCTACTGCAGAAAGTGCAGATGCATGGGATTGAAGGTGATTTAGCAGTTTGGATTAGGAATTGGCTAGCTGATAGAAGACAGAGGGTGGTGGTTGATGGGAAATATTCAACCTGGAGTGCAGTTACAAGTGGTGTACCTCAAGGATCTGTTTTAGGGCCACTGCTGTTTGTCATTTTTATAAATGACCTAGATGAGGGTGTAGAGGGTTGGATTAGTAAATTTGCTGACGATACCAAAGTGGGGGGAGTTGTAGACAGCGAGGATGGATGTTACAGTTTGCAGAGGGACATAGATAGGTTGCAGAGCTGGGCCGTGAGGTGGCAAATGGAATTCAATACGGATAAGTGTGAGGTGATTCACTTTGGTAGGAATAACAGGCATATGAAATATAGGGCTAATGGAAGGACCCTTAATAGTGTTGTCGAGCAGAGGGATCTTGGGGTACAAGTACATAGCTCTTTGAAAGTTGGCACCCAGGTTGATAAAGTTGTTAAGAAGGCGTACGGTGTGTTAGCTTTTATTGGTAGAGGGATTGAATTTAGGAGCCGTGAGGTTATGTTACAACTGTACAAAACTCTGGTGCGGCCGCACTTGGAGTATTGCGTACAGTTCTGGTCGCCGCATTATAAGAAAGATGTGGAAGCATTGGAAAGGGTGCAGAGGAGGTTTACCAGGATGTTGCCTGGTATGGTGGGAAGGCCTTATGAGGAAAGGCTGAGGGACCTGAGGTTATTTTCATTAGAGAGAAGAAGGTTACGCGGTGACCTAATTGAGGCGTATAAGATGATCAAGGGATTGGATAGGGTGGATAGTGAGAGCCTTTTTCCTCGGATGGTGATGACCAACACGAGGGGACATAACTTTAAATTAAGAGGTGGTAGTTATAGGACGGATGTCAGAGGCAGGTTCTTTACACAGAAGGTGGTGAGGGCGTGGAATGCCCTGCCTGCAGCAGTTGTGGACTCGCCTATTTTGGGGGCATTCAAGTGGTCGGTGGATAGGCATATGGATGATATTGGAATAGTTTAGGTTAGAGGGTCCACTGGCTGGTGCAACATTGAGGGCCGAAGGGCCTGTACTGCGCTGTAATGTTCTATGTTCTAGTTGAAGGAAGAACTTATCAGTTTTTGGCTGAAATGTAGATCCCGATCCTGAATTAAAAAAACAAAAGGGATCTGTTAACATTGGGAGATTGCATAAATTGACTTGTGTTGGAATTTTGTGGATTGTTTCATTTAGAGTGTTGTTGATTGTTTTACGGGTGTCAACTGAATTTTTCACAGCTGTCAAAATGTGAGTAGTTTTCAGAGCAGATTGTTGGACGTGGACTAGCCTGAAGCCTGTTTTTTTTTTCCCAGCTTTGTAGTTAGAGTATGGACCAGGCAAGGAAAAGCTTCAAGGAAGAGCCGCTTTGTTATAATATTGAATTAACACAACATGGCAGAAGTGCATCCTCGACTGTGTGACCTTTTTTCTTGATTTGAATGGAATCATAGAAACCTATGAAAAAATGCCATTCAGCCTGTTATGTTTTGAATAGTACCCAGGGATCTTTTCTATTTCATCTGAATGGGCAAACACGTGATAATGAGTCGTAAATTACAAGGGGAGCAGCTTCAGAAATGAGAGAAAAGGGCGTGGTGATGTATGCGACTATGCTCTGGGGCCACTGGAGCTTTGCTTGCATTGTGTGTCCTGGTATTTTTGTTTCAGTATGGGGTTGTGGTACTGCTTGAAGAGAACTATCCTATATCACTGCTAAACCTGACAGAGTGGATTTCACAACGTGTCCAAATTTAATCAACACGACGCCTTACACTTTGGAACATGCTGATAAGCACTGCATTAAAGATTACAACCTCTTTCTATTCGAACCCAACAACCTGTTTCAGTGGTTCACAGCTGTGAAAGTTGATCGCATCAGTATTCTTTGAAAGTTGTACCTCAGCATGTGTCTTGATTAGTTGTCTTGTCTAATCCCTTACAGGTAATGCTGGTGACTGCAGGTCAAATTAAAGTCGACTTCTTTACAGACGAGTGCTTATTTGGCTCGTGCTTTGGATATATAGGCCAAGGTGTATTTAAAAGTAAGCTGGGAAAATATTCCCTGAGCTGACTATAGTGCAAAATGCTTAGGTTCAAAATTGTGATTCATTTTAAGATTTTGACCACTTATGGAGGGATTTACATAAGAACTAGGGGCATGAGTAGGCAGTTCAGCCCCTCGCGCCTGCTCCACCATTCAGTATGATCATGACTGATCTTGTATCAGCGTTAATTCCACTTTTCTGCTGTTCTTCGTGACCCTTCAATCCATTATGAATTAAAAATCTGTCCACCCCCTCAAATTTACTCAATTGTCTTGGCATCCACCATACTCTGGGGTAGTGAATTCCACAGATTCACAGCCTTTTGAGAAGTAGTTTCTCCTCATCTCTGTTTTAAATGTATCTTAAAAATATGACCTTTTGTTCCAGATTGCCTCACAAGGAAACATTCGCTTTATGTCTACTTCGTTAATAGTTTTTATAATCTGACATTTCTCAACTCTATCTCCTCTCGTTCTTCTCTAGCAAGGAGCCAATCTCTTGTTCTATCATCTCAATTATTTTCTGTCCTGAAACTAATGATTTATACTTGGCCGTGGCTCCACAATCCATGTCTGCCCTTTGTTTCACCTTATCCTAGAGACCATGCCTTGCATGTTAGCCTAGGTGGCGAACATGAGCAGGTCAAATGAGCTTTGGAAAGCTATCAGCACTGAACTGAACCCAACCCTATCTTTCGCTGATGTCCACAGGTTTTGTTTTCCAGCAGTAGATCAGGAGTGTGATCTACCCAAAGCTGAAGGTCAATTGAAGCATCACACTAGCCTGCACAGACCTAGGAGCAATGATGCCATTTCCACTATCTGTGTGGCTCTGTGCGCTTATGTATGAGTACAGACCGATTTTGAGGATATTTTGACATATTCCATGGCTTCCACAATATGGAGTGAGGAGCTTGTCATATAAGGAATGGTTGAGGACTCTAGATCTGTACTTCTTGGAATTTGGAATTTGAGGGATGTTATTGAAACTTACAGAATGAGGCCTGGATAGAGTGGACACAGAGAGGATGTTTCCAGTAGTTGGATAAAACAGAACCAGAGGGCACAACCTCAGGCTGAAGGGATGATCCTTTAAAAATCTATCCAAATGAGTAGGAATTTCTTCAGTCAGAGAGTTGCAAATTTATGGAACTCTTTGCTGCAGACAGCCGTGGAGTCTAGATCATTAAGACAGAGGTAGATAGGTTCTTGATTGACCAGGAGTTCCGAGGTTATGGGGAGAAGGCAGGAGAATGGGGATGAGAAAAATATTAGCCATGATTGAAGGTGGAGTGAACTCGATGGGCTGAGTCGCCTAATTCTGCTCACTTGAATTATGGTCTTATAATGGTCTTATGGATTGGAGAGGCTTATTGCTATTAAACAAAATACCTTAAAAGCTGATTAACGGTATGTTAAGGCAGAGTTAATAGTTCCATTTTCAACTTGTGACAACCAAGAATTTCATGTGACTAATTCCTCAAGATATATTCATCTTCATATTACTCAGCTGTCAGTGTCCACGTGAAAACACAGTAAAATCTTGATTGTCTGCTTGTCAATCAGTTATAAAGCATGCATCACCTGTCTTCCCTCCCTCTGCACAATCTGCAGGATTTTAATACCCCAAATATGATTTTACCTAATTATGACTATATTTGGTCCTAACTCCCGTTCTTTTCAAATTTCCCTGACCCAACACAATGAGCCTTTCCACAATCTTCCTGATTTCTCTTACACACACCAACAATCCTTGTCAATCTTTGTCTTGCATTGCTGCTGGATGCTGCCAAAGATGCACATTGGACTTTAAGGTGCAAACCAGGTTTGTGACGCATGTACTTGGTACATATGACTCTGCTTCGGGAATTCCAAATTTAATATCTTCCTCCAGTTTAATAAACGGGTCTGAAATCTATTTTCATTCCTGGTTGCTCTATGCTATTTCTCACTTCTCAAACAGGCACCAGAGTGTGACGATTAGGGGATTTTTACAGTAATTTCATTGCCACGCATTCCTGTGACACTACTGAATAAACTTTAAATCTTTTTCATGTGATAAGTGTTTTTAACCTCCTCGTTCTTGGGCTATATCTCTTTAGATATACTAGGCTGACAGTTTCTCAAATTCACTGTACAAGGACTTATTTTTACAAATTCATTTCACACACACAGCAGGAGAGAACAGGTTTTTAAAAGCAGAGATGTTGACACTAGCCATTGCCTCCTTGTGCCACGTTTAAACTGGCCAAAAAAAGTTAATACGGAATTCTCCAAACAAGGAGATTTTTTTTTTGATTGTTGCGTTCTGTCAGTGGCATTCAGTCTCCAAAAGAATCCTAACCTCTTCAAAACACTTAGTAGCTGTCAGACAAATGGAAAATGCACCTTGCTGTGAATGAGGTGATTAGAGGTGAGTGCTGGAGACTTGATTTTTGGTGGATACTCTGTCTTGTAAAGATGTTGCTAAGTGTCAGAAGATTAGCTTTGTGTTTTATAGAATCATTGCCCCCTCTGGTGGCTACGGATAATACACCAACTATCTTCACATTGCAAAGTTAACATTACTTAAAATGTGCTCACCTTGGTTGTTAATTAAATGACCACACATCTCTTTATGTGCACGAAATCTGTAGCTTTGATAAATTATACCTAGTACCTAACTGAATGCAGAATTTCTGGACCAGTAAGAATGCCAGTTCTTACATCCAATCTCTTCCCTCCTCTCTAAGCCTCACGAGTTCTCTCTGCTCTTGTGTGTCAGTTTTAAATTCTGATCTTTATTTTCAAATCTTCGCACGGCCTTGCTTCAGCTTACATTTGTGATTCTCCCCACATCCCAAGATAAAATGCATACTCTTCTAATGGTGAGTTTCTTGATCCTCAGTCGCTTCTCTCCACCATTGGTGGTTAATCATTTGAGACAACAAGATATGCAGCATTTTCTGTCCAATTCTGTCCACCTTCCTTTCTTCCTCAGTGTACTCAAAAAAAAAACCTTTATAAAACATTTATTTTCACTTATCTTTTGTTTCCTTTTCTATTCTTTCAACACCTCTCCTGTTTCCTCATGCTTAATGCCTATCTTTTTCTCCTTATGGTCAAATATTCATTTTTTTGATTTGATTTATTATTGTCACATGTATTGATATAAAATGAAAAGTATTGTTTCTTGCACGCTATACAGTCAAAACATACAATATATAAAGGAGGAGGAAGGGAGAGAGTGCAGAAAATGGTATTACCAGTCCTACTAGGGTGTCGAGAAAGATTAACTTAATACAAGTATTCAAAAATGATGAAGAAGCTGGTTTTGAATTGGTTGGTACGCAATCTCAGACTTTTGTATCTTTTTTCCTGATGGTGGTGTTTCTCACCTGATGATGAGCATTTAAATGTCGATTGCTGCTGTCAATCAATTCTGGCTTTGTATAATGTTACAAATGATCTTGCTGTGGTTCGTTTTACAATCAATGCATGTCAAAAATCCATCATAGTAAAAACTCCAAACCATGCCAAGTTATACTGAATTGCTAAATTTCTAGAGATCTTTGTGGATGTTTTTAATTACAAAATTAATAATTGAAAGCTGGTTTATTGCATGTTTTTCAAGCAAACAAATATGCATTCACTCAGGTGAAACAGGGAAGGGGGAAACTCCTAAAGTTCTTGTTTCTCATCACTATCCAATAATCTTTGAGATGTGTTTGTATGCATATCATATCGATCGGCTTGGGTCTAAGCCTGCACGTGGTTAGGATCAGCTTCATGGGTGATATGCTAAGGATATCCCGTAGAGTATACTCTTGGTGGGTGCAAGAGAGAAAATTGAAAGAAACAAATAAATGAATTTGTATAGTCTTATTGAATGAAGCAAGCTAACAGCTTGTCATTTCTAATGACAATACGGCTGGTTGTAAAACCACCCTGTTTATATCCAACTGGTATTGACAGAATCAAACCATTGAAGTAAATTTTGTCTAATTTATGCAAAATTAATGTCATAAATGCAAATTTTTAAAAATGTTCTGTCACGCACACTGTTCATATACTTTCAAACTCTACTCTTTCTATTGTTCTTTTGGCTATGACCCTTTTACAATTGCTATTGCATTAACCAGTAGATTTCCTCTGCCGAGTATAGTTGACTGAAAGGTAAAGTTCTGATGCAAATACTACTTCGTGTTTAGATTAGGAATTTCCTTTAAATTGACTGGGTTCTTTTGAGAAGCTTGAATTGTTGTAAATCTGCAGCAAGGGGCTTCGCTGAATGTTCCATTTGCGGTTATGCTTTTTTGTTCTGAGGTATAGTGTATTGTTTCCTAGGTATTCACTTGCCCTAAAGATGCTGAAATTCAAAAATAGGTGCAACTTAACTTACAAAGCAAAGAGCTTCTGCCAAAAAATCCTCACGAGTATATCTCATAACACTTTGCCACATAGCCACTTGGCATATGTTTCCAAACCATACAAAAACTTCACTGAACAGCAGGTGAAATATTCGGGTGATAGAACATCCTGATACATTGCTCTTTCTTCTTAGCGTGTTCGCATAAATGTAAAGTCACATTTGCTCAAAGAATGTTGCAATAAATGCAGGTCATTGAAATGGAGTTGCAAAATTATTTGATACCATAAAAAATTTAAGACAACGTAGTCAACATATGACACTCAACAAAATTGAACAGATTGTGGAAAAAGTAATCCCAGTTGTGACCATTCATAATGCATGAAGTAATTCTCGTTTGTATGCTAACACAATTGCTGTAACCTCACTCATCACTAGTTATTCACTCTTGCATTAGTATTCACTGACTATTCTGGAAAGCCAGCCATCCCTATCTCTTGGAGATATTAATATCTTAATGTTAGATCTCCAGTATTAATATTCAGGGCTTGTACTTTGTCTTAAGGTGATTTTTTTGGATTATACATCATAGAACATGGAGGAAGGTCCACATTTCATACTTTATCTTTGTATTGAGAATTGTGGAACTTGCTTTCCTAAAATGTACTTGAAGTGAATGCCATAGCTTAAAGTTAAAGTTTATTTACTAGTGTGATAAGTAGGCTTATGCTACAATGAGTGTAAAGTTTTACTGAGTGTTACTGTGAAGATCAAATGCATTTAAGGGGAATCTGTGCAAACACATGGGACTGTGCTGTAAACTCTGTTCAATATTAGAATACCTCAAGAATACCAAACCTTGTAGGATTTGTTCCCAAACCCAGGAATGAAAAAAAAATAGTTAAAACCATTTAGCTATCACTGTAAGTAGAATCCAGGAAAGCTGTACAATGCACATGGGAGATCATTTGGTCCATCAAGTCTGTAGAGACCCTCTAAAAGAGCATTCAGGCCCACTCCCTGGCCCTATTCCCCCATAACTCCACCTAAACTGCATATCTAGTCAATTGGATGATTGCCACTGGGTTCTTTGTTCAATATGAGAAGTTGTAATGAGGGATTAGCCATCAGTAACAAATACTTGTTGTAGCTTGCATACATGGGAACACCTGCAGGTGTTTCATGAGACTTAGAGGAGAAAGGAATGTTGAATCAAAGGAAAGATTGGAAGCAATGACCAAACACTCGCTTAAAAAGTTAGATTGTAAGGACGTTCTTAAAGTTGGCGGATTGGACAGATTTAAGAGGGATTGTCAGAGGAACCTAGACAGTTCAAGGAGTGATTGATCATTTATCTACATAGATTGTAGTGTAATGTATTGTTTGACTTTGTCAGAATGTGAAGCCCACTGTACTGTATTTAGTTATAGATTAAAAATTCAGATCTAATGCATGTCTGTAAACAAGTCAATATCTGATATATTGTACAGAAAGAGTGATGTTCTGGTGATTGTGTACAGTAACTTAAATGCTGACTTTGCGTTATAGTTTTTCTTTCTAGTATTTAAGATGCATGTAAACCAGGATCGTAACACCCCAGCATGATTTGATATTTAATAAGCAGTTTGAAACAATCAATTCAAAATGCATTTGACGTAAAATAAATCTTTACAACATCTTAAAAGTTGGGTAGCCTCTTCCCCTGATTTCAGACCTGTTGTAAGCCTCTCCTTTATTGGAGGGTGGGGTGTGGTATAGTTATAATGACACAGTGGTTAGCACTGCTGCCTCACAACACCAGGGACCTGGATTCGATTCCTGGCTTGGGTCACTGTTTGTGTGGGGTTTGCATGTTCTCCTTGTGTCTACGTGGTTTCTGCCGGGTGCTCCAGTTTTCTCCCACAGTCCAAAGATATGCGGGCTAGGGTGCATTGATCATGCTAAATTCTCCTTTGGTGTACCTGAACAGGAGCCGGAGTGCGGTGACTCAGGGATTTTCACAGTAAATTCACTGCAAAGTTAATGTAAGCGTACCTATGACACTAATAAATAAACTTCAATTTCTTCAACATACTGACTAAGAGTGGAATCAATAGACATGTTGCACTTTGCAGTTAGTTAGAAAGGATTATTGATGATATTAGTGGGAAAGCATTTTGTACCTTTTGTTATTTTTACTTGTCAGTTGCTTTATTGAAGGGACTGGTCCTATTTTTTTAACAGGTTAATAGGCTACGCTGATATAACAAAGAAAATTCTTACCAATTAGTTCAACATCTATTAATAACATCCAAGTCATGCAAACTTTATACAGCCTTTTTAAAGAAAAAGTTGTTTTTGAATTGATAAATAATTTTTTAGAAGTTTATTTATTACTGTTACCAAAGATTTGAGTACTAAACTTAGGCTGCCTTTTGAATGTGGCATAGTGGATCTTATGGATGTAATGTTGAGCTGAAGCTCTGCTTCTTATCTTTGAGGTAGACAAAAAAACTTTTGTGACATTATCTGAAAGAAGAAAATGAGAGATTTTCTTGGTGAGCTGCTCAATATTTAACTCTCATTGAACATGGTTAAACAAAAGAAAGTAATCTCATTGCTGTTTGTGGGACTTGACTGTATACAAATTGGCTGGTTTCTACATGGAAATATTTCAAAAGAATTTAGTTGGGGTGTCCTGAGTTTGTAAAAGTGTTGTATAAACCCAAATCTGTCTTTCCTGATACCACATTTGCCTCCCTTTTTTTCATCTAATATTCTTGTTAACATGTGTGACCTGTGGTATATTTCTGGTATAGCAATAAGATAGTGAGTGTTCAGTGGCAAGTTCGAACATATGGAGGTCATTACAGTGCTTTATGGTGAAGGGATTTTGAGTAGGTCTTGTTTAGTATTTATTCTGAATTTGCAAAGTAATGATCGTTACAGCACACAGTATTCTTGGATTCATTTTAATGTAATTTATTATGTCTGTGTGTGTGCCATTGTGCACATTAAGCTAGATAATGACAAAATGTCAGCCAACTGGACTTTATTTGTGCTTTGCATTAACTCAGGTTGAGCAATACTGAATCAGGAATAAGATGACTTGGATTCAATGCTATAGCTGTGTCCCCATGATCAAGACAATCTGTCTGAATCCCAGCTTTCAAAGTATGTTCCCTACTGCACTAATCTGATATTATTCTGCACTTTTTATCTTCATGTCCTCACTCAGAGCTTTCTGGATCTGTGCCAGCTTGGCTCGTTCAGTACCAAAAACAAAAAACAATGACATCTGCCTCGGCTGAATTTGAATTAATAATACAATCACACTCATTACATTGTCTCATGTCTGGAAGATAGATATTTGTTAGGACAATAATTCTAATTTTAGTTGAACCCATCATTCCCTTGATTCAAATCAGCCAATGGAATGAGGAGAGGGACTCATTCGTAGACTTCCCATTGCTTCCTCCTGACACATTGCAAGAACGATCTAACCTTCACTTCCCACTCTTTAAACTTCAGTTGACGGATTTTGCAGCTCAGTCACTGGGAGGGAGAGTGGAGGAGTTTCCTGCTCATTAATACCTGACATCACCACCAGCTATGACTCACCAAAGGAAGACTTTAATATACTCAAATGCTCAAAGCTGTTAATAAGTTACTACCGGGTAGGATATGTTAATTGGCCTCCTCTCTGCTGTATCATTCAATGATGCTGTGTTTAGGAATGAAATTCAAGAGTGCATTATTACCCATATGATAAACAGTACTGCTATTCTAACTACAAGGATGGATTCTGAGGGTTTGTTATGACCTTTTGTTTCAATTTGTGTGGACAGTAAATATGTCATACCAGGTTTTCATTACACGTTATGGCATTTTCTTCATTCGGAATTAAATCCAATCATTGGCCTATTTCCAAACACTAATACTTTTTAAATTGAAGATCTTTCTGGCTTCTGTTGGACTCAATTCCTTCCGAAGTAGTACTTACAATGGTCTGTGGTTAAAAGTGCCCTCAATGGTTCAGTGAGTTCTTGGTAATACGTTTACAGTGCTTGCTGTCTTACATTGGCTCCAGTCCAAAAATGCTTCAACTTAAAAAAAATCCTTGTTACAATTTCTTCCGTGCCCTTGTCATCCTGTATCTCTGTAACTGCCCCATAGCTGTTGGATGTGTCTGTTCTTCAACTTTTAGCCTCTTGCACATCCCCAATGTTCACCCTCTAATACTATTGATGATGCTTTCAGTTGACTATGCCTTTAAGGTCTGGATTTTCTCCCCAAAATCTTCTTGTCCCTCCACTTCTCTATCCTCCTTTTAAGACCCTCTTTAAAACCTATCCTTTGATTAGCTTTCCTAATATTTTCTTATGTCAAATTTTGTTACATTATGTGCCTTGCAACTTTTGCTCTCTTAAAGGTTTTATGAATCCTTTCGCTGCTCTCATAATGAGTTTCATGAGCATTAAATCACACGACTAGGACTATCTGAAATGTTAGGATGGGTATCGTGCTACATCTTGCTCCCTCCAGTATGAACCTCCAGAAAACACCTCTTGCTGATATCTTATTGCACATGATACTCAAATCTGTAGAAAACAGCTTAAACCAAAAGGATCTAAATAAACTCTGATTAAAGAATTCCTTGTTAGTTGGTGATATGTTTTAAAAAATTGTTTGAGATGTGATTATTGCTGGCAAATGGCATTTTTGTTTTCTAGTAGCAGGTGGTATTGAATCATCTTGAACTGCTTCAGCTTATATGGTTAAGTTACTTACACAAAGTAGCAAGTTCCAGGATTTTGACCCAGTGACAGGATGTTGTGTGATTTGGAGGAGAACTTCCAAGTGATGATGTTCTCTTGTGTTTACTGCACTCATCCCCCCCAGATGTTAGAGGTCACAGGTTTGGGAAGTACTGTTTGAGAAAGAAGCTTTGGCAGATTGCTGCAGTGCATCATATAGATAATAATATGCTGTGTGCTTAAGTCGGAGAAAGTGAATATTCAGTGCGGTGGTTAGGATGCTAATTATGCAAACTGCTTAGTCTTGGATTGTACTCAAGCTTCTTGTGCTGTTGGAGCTGCACTCATCTAGGTTGAAAGTATTCCATCAGACTCCTGACTTGTGCTTTGTGTATGTAGAAACACTTTGGGGAGTTAATGAGTGAGTTACTCAGCAGGGAATACCAAACTTCTGCTTTTGTAGCAACAAACTGGTTGGAAACGTACCTAATCTAGAACGAAATGGCACAAAAGACTTCCATTATGCTCTGATATTTATATCTCAAATGAGTAGTACATCTGCTGCACTTAAAGATTGTTGTTTCCACAGTAAATTGTTTTAGTTTTGCAGACAAGTTGCATTGAGTCTACAGCATAGATCCAGAAGTGAGTCTAACTGGTCTATATCAACATTTATGCTCCTCTTGAGCCTCCTTCAACTCTTCCTTGATCTAACGCTAACAATATAGTCTCCTATTCTCTAATGTCTCATGTACTTATCAAATTTCCCCTTCTCAAGAGCACTTAGGGATGGGCAATAAATGTGGGTTGAGCCAGTGACATTCACGTCCCAGAAACAAATGAACAAAAACAATTGTGTTCTTTGTCTCAACAACTCCTTGTTGGGTGTATTCTAACCACTCTTCGTAAATGCGCTTCTGAATTTTTTATTGGATTTATTAGTGACTGTTTTGATAATGTCTAATTTTGGACTTGTTTACAAGTGTCAGTATTTTCTGCTGCTACTCTGTCAAACCCTGTCATTATCTTAAAGATCTTTATTATAAGCTTGTATTTCAGCCATGAATCTGATTAGTAATTTCTATTTTTAAGAGGAACTCATAAAATACCTTGCTTCAAGAGCACATTTGTAGCCTTTCAGACGTTGCACTTTATTACTGATGCAAAATGACATGAGAGAACCATGACCATATAGTTTATTCTGGAGCTTGAAATTAGCATGTAATTTACTGCCCTGTGGTATATAAAAGCAAACACAATTACTTACATTCCTGCAAGTAGTATTTGAGTAGTAGCCTTAAGCTGATAGAGTGTACTTTAGATTCCAGAATACCCAAGCACAACACTATGGGCCATCCACTACTACTTGTAGCTGCAAGATTGCTAAGGCAAAGGGAAGTGATTCCTTGCATGCTCAGGCTAGAAATATTTCATTGCGTTTTCAGTACCATGGACAGGTACTAAGCTGTTGTTTCACCATGGAGTTGATATCCAGGCTTGAAATAGTTTTCATGTTCCGATTGACAAGGAGATCCAACACTCAACCAGCTGCGCTAGATCAGCTTCTACGAATTATGGCAATAAGTATTTGACAAGAGATCTCCCCAAACACCCTAGTATACAGAACAATTATTGCCACCACATTCTGTACTGCAGTGAGAACTGGACTGTACATTAGTGACACGTAAGAAGAATGTTAGAGAAATTCCATCAGCAATTCCTCTGCCACATTCTTGGCAAGATGGCACAGTGGTTAGTACTGCTGCCTCATAATGCCAGGGATGGAGGCTTGATTCCAGCCTGGGGTGACTGTGTGAAGTTTGCTGGTTCTCCCCATGTCGGCATGGATTTCCACTGGATGCTGCACGAGGGACTGAGAGATTTGTCTCATTTCTTTCAGATTTCCCAACATAGAACCCACATTCTATCATTGTATAACACCCTGGGAACATTAACGACAGCATTTTGTATTGTGAGGGGATCTATTTCTTTACTTCCAGTAACTTTTTAATTCTTCAACTTCACTCATGCCTCTCAGATAAATGATAACACTCATGAGGATCTGTCACTGGGTTGTAGTTAGTCATTTTTAAAGGAGTTGTATTGTCTACCTTCACTGGAGTTGGATCAATCACTGGCCACCTCGTTGCTATCCCAGCACAAGAAAATATATAGGAAAAATAAATCCTGCTTCAAATTGGGATGTACTTATGGTTTTCTTGAAAGTAGATGGGAATAAACTCTTACATTCGTGAGACATGGGCATCACTGACTGACCAGCATTTATTGCCCATACTTAGTTGCCCTTGAGAAGTAGTAGTGAGCTGCCTTCTTAATCGCTGCAGTTCACGTGCTATGGGTTGACCCAAAATGCCGTTAGGGAGGGACTTCCAGAATTTTGACTGTGAAGGAATGGCAAGATATTTCCTTGAGTTGCTTGGGAGGGAACTTACAAGTGGTGGTATCTGCTGCCTTTGACCTTCTAGTATTCTCTGTATCTTAATGAAGACAGAAGTGGAATTTCATCTGGCCTTTTTCCATGACACAGATGTAATGTGTAACAAACAATCAAACTGATGGCTAGACCTGTGGATCCTTTCCAATGTTGCCCATGTGCTCAGATCTCTCAGCATTCTTTGTAGATTTAGGATAGTTCCCCTCAAATGGTTTCTGGGATTGGATTGCTGGGACTTATTCCTTAGCTTCTCCCCAGACTACTCTTGCATCTCAATCCTATGCTCCTATGTATCTCAAGTGATTGAAATGCATCTAAAATGGTGCAGATATCAAATAGAGTACCTCCCCAATGCATTGTTTAGCAGCTGTGGAAGTCAGCAGAAGGCAGTTGCTAGCATTCCTGTCAATGTTAACAGGCTACGACCACTGATTTCAAGCCTGGATATCAACTCCGTGGTGAAACAACAGCTTAGTACCTGTCCATGGTACTGAAATCGCAATGAAATATTTTTAGCCTGAGCATGCAAGGAATCATTTCCCTTGCCTTAGCAATCTTGCAGCTACAAGTAGTAGTGGATGGCCCATAGTGTTGTGCTTGGGTATTCTGGAATCTGCTTCTATCTGTAAATTTCCAGTTATTTTGATTGCTTCTAATAATGGCTTACCTATTGATTTTACTCCAACATTTTCTTAATGTACAAATGGAACAGAGGAAATGCGAAAACTTTAGAAACAGCAGATCCCGTAGTAGTGAATGTAAATGACCTACCTTGCTGTCAATTGTCTAAATATCCTTGACATTGTAAGCATAAAGCCTTGCTGAAAGTTGTGGTTTGCTAGCTTGTTGACGATATTCAGCTAAGAATTGGATCAGTGAGAAGTTTAATGGACTGTAGCCTTAGGCTACTCAGAGAGAGGAGGCACAAGCCTCCAAAAGAAAATATTAAAAGAATTTAAGTTTACTAATGCTGCTGTGTATTTTGTCTTTATTATGTTGAAACTTTATTTTGAGCACTGTCTTTATCAAGAGTTTTCAAATGTTTCTTGGATTTTGTTGATTGCTTCTTCTGACTGGTACTTTTTCTGAAAATGTTGGCCTGTTTTCATAGCTATTTTAATCAAATTTTTCGATGCTGTTTTTCAAATATAATGTTTTGGATGTGATGGGTGAGCAAGATTTATATTATTTTAAGAATGTTAGGTAGACTCGATTGCCTTATAAAATAAAAACTATTTGCGTCAGCTGAAATCATAACATTTTTCCTGGAATTCGATTTGCTTTATTATTGTCACCTGTATTAGTATACAGTGAAAAGCATTGTTTCTTGTGCTATACAGACAAAGTAACCGTTAATAGAAAAGGAAAGGAGAGGGTACTATTACAGTCTTAGGTCAAGTGTAGAGATGGATCAACATAATATGAGAGAGGTCATTCAAAAGTCTGATAGCTGCAGGGAAGAAGCTGTCCTTGAGTCGATTGGTACTTGACCCCAGACTTTTGTATCTTTTTTCTGACGGAAGAAGGTGGAAGAGTGTATGTCTAGGAATTGGAATACAATTGGAATACATTGGCATCATGAAATCCGTGTGCATTGTGCAGAGCCACATGGATTGGATTATGTCGCAAGGACACAACATTTCCACATCCTGATAATATTAGTAACTGTTGAAGCTTGATAGTCATGATTTATAATGCCATTTGCATGTAACCTGTCACCATGATCTATGGAGTGTATGAGAAAATGAATTGTGCAATTTGGGAAATTGCATAAGCACTTGGACTCAAAGTTACATTTGCTGAGAAAGAAACATTTTAGGTAAATGTGAAGTCAGTGTTCTGAAATCTGTACTTAATTCAGCTACAAGACTGTAGCAGTGAAAAATGTTTCCATTTCAGAATACTTTTCCTAATTTTAATTAGGAATTCCTTTTCAAGAGCAAATGCCATTTAAACCTTCTAGTCACTTTGGTAGATATAGTTCTTGGGACCGAGTCAGTTTCATTGAAGAAAATGTGCTGTTTGTCACTTTTTTTTTAAGAAAGCTCATGGGTATATCAGACAAATATTGTTGGTCACATTGTATATCTATCTGAGAATAAACATGCCTTTGGAATGGAATGAGGAGGGTTTTTTATGTTGTGGAATTTCAATATGCCAGACCTACTCAGTAAATTTTTAAGCCAAGCACAATTTTTGATTATCATATTAGTCTAAGCTGTCCTTTAAATTATTTATTTTTCTTAACATCTAAACTTAATTGATCTGCACTGCAAATTCACTCTAAGCCACAGCAACATTGTTGAGATTTTGATCAGTTACGTGGAAAACATGGAATAATTATGCCACCTTTTTCCACTTGTGTTTTGATTGCTTTGTGATTTAATTTATTGGGTCCCAATACGAAGATGTGAACAGGAATTTTGATGGAAGCGCAATCCCGATTAGAGTATAACACTTTGTGGTAAAACTGCTGCTTTCTTAACGGGATTGACTGCAAGTGAAATTGCCAGTAAGAAAGCCCAAACACTCAGTTCAAGTTCAACCAGTACTCTATCTGTCCCTCTGAAAGAAATTCTGAGTTGCACCTGTAGAGATCAAAATAATAGTAAGTGCATAGAGTAGGATCACCAAGATAATTCCAACACAAATAAACTAAAGTTACGAGGGAAGACTTGTTCTGAAATGCGTTACTGAAGAAGAGGCAAAAAAAAGACTTAATACAGATTTTTTTTAAGAGATTTAAAAAATTCTAAAGGGATTTGATTGTAAACAGCTATTTCCTTTGGCTGGGTATTCAGTGACATTGCCAATTTTGAATTGGCATAATAAACAAATGTTTTAAGACACTTAATATGGGAACATGGAATATCGTTCTCATGCTAAGTGCTTCAGACAGAAATCATTGCATCTTTTGGAGGAACATTGAATAATCAGGGGGAAAGTGGCATCAGAGAAAATTAATAGTAAAATGTCATCTGGTAAGAAAAAATATTCACCCACTTTTTTGATACAGAATACTTGCTCTATGTGTTGAATCATAGGTCTATTATCTCAGCCTTTGCAAAGCTCCTTTTTATTTGCCATTTTAACTGAACTCTATCCTTCAAACATGTTATTTTTTTGGATGCAAATTGGTAATAGGGCTTTTTGGATGTAGATTTGCTTCACTTGTGCCTCTTCAAAGACACAAAGTATAATTACATGGTCCTTAAATTGCTGTCAGCATGGTAAAACAAGTTGATTTAAGTTCTCACGATGGTGCATGAGGTTATTTAAAGAAAAAAGTTCATTTTTGTTATCCTCAAACTAAACAGTGAATACATTTTGTACCCCCAAAAAAATTTAAAATTTAGAAGCGTAAAACATGAGTGTCACTTATCAGTGACGCTCTTTCTAAAATATTTAAAATGTAGATACTGCAGTAAAGAGATCAAATTACAGAGATCTAAATTCATTTAGATTTTATTTATTAGTGTCACAAGTAGCTTTACATTAACACTGCAATGAAGTTACTTTGAAAATCCCCTGTTCGCCACACTCCAGCATCTGGTCGAGTACATTGAGGGAGAATTTAGCATGGTCACTGCGGTTACCCAGTATGTCTTTAACCAAACTGTAGGAGGAAACTGAGGCACCTGGAGGAATGCATGCTTTTGTATTTTTACACTCAATGTTCAGATTGAGTCTGCATGTAAAGAGTGATAAGCCTCAAATCTCAGGCAGACACAAGGAGAACATGCAGGCTCTGCACAGACAGTGACCCAATCTGGGAATCAAACTTGGGTCCTTGGCACTGAGGCAGCAGTGCTGACATGTTGCCACCATACTACTCATAGATATCTTAACCTGTTTTCCTGTCAAATTTCTGCTAATTAACTGAACCCATCTAATATTCTCTGAAATTTGATCCTTCTCCAAAGTGTCACTCTTCTCTTTAAATCTCCCTTGTGTTGTTTGACATGAAATTTGTATGCCTTTAAGGACTATTCAAATTTAATCATCTTTTGGTCTCTACTTTGAAGAGAATATATTTTGTTCCATCATTAGATGATTGTGCTGAGGAATGCATGCTTTGTATTTTTACACCCAATGTTCAGGTTAAGCATGCATGTAAAGAATGATAAGCTTCAAATCTCAATATAGAAACCCTGTTTTTTCTATAACAGTGAATATGTTTCATACTAAAAATAAAAAATAACAAAATTTAGCTGAAACAAAGGAGTATCAATTGCCACTCAGTAATATCTACCTGATTTACAATTCACCACTTCATGGATTATGAAAAATCACCCCTAAATCATCCTCTTTTGACATTAATTAAGGGTCTACCAATGATTTTGGAACACAAATTAATCTTTCACAAGCTGTATATTTTAAATAGAGAGCAGCCAGCACCAGAGAATGACTTCAAGGCAGTAACCTCACCTCACTAAGGGGTTTTGTTGCCATTACGAATGGTCAAGAGCAAAATTTGCGCAGTTTATAAACCGCCACTTCAATCCCAGCATGGTATTATTATGTGACCTTTCCAGTTTCCGCATCGCCTATCGCTACAACATGCATTTGTGAAATTGTGAGTTTTAAGCCAGTTGATGCTAAAGACTAGCAGCTGCCATCTGCTGGATTAGGTCCGACCAAGTGCATTTCTAAGGACCGGGGTTTTACTTAACTAATCATTTTTTCTGTGGTTTGATGTTGCATTAAAGAGTGTCATTTTCTTGGATTCAGATTCCACATTCCTGAAGCAGGTCATTTGATAAATCACTACTTCACACACCATTGTACATGATCTAATTTCAATTCTTCCATTAATTGCTATGCTATAGTAATCTAACTGGAGGGTTTTTTGTTGCTTTCCTTTTTCATTCTAATAAATCACTGTTGATTTGTAAGCATTATGCAGACCAGAACTGTTCAGGTATTCTATTATGCAGAATTATTCCCACACCCTTGGTCTTCATGCTTGTGGTACCACTATTTAACATTCTATTGATAATTCATGTGCACTTTCAGGTGTGGATCGAAACTCACCCCTTTTCTACTTCTAATTAGTGTTCAAATATTTCTCTTGTTACAGAAGATCACTTTGTATCATTTGTTCTCGATAGAGAAAAGCTAATTCGGGTAATTGCAAGTCCGTAATTTTACCAAAAGTTCTGATGTTATGGTGAATGATTAAAGTTTGTGCAGTTTGTAAATTGCCATCTGAACCTTCAGATGATAATACAGTTGTAAAAACACTTGCAAATATTATTTTACTCTACCCTCACAAGCGTAATCTATCTCCAACCTTTCCTACTTATCTTTGGGCTGACAAAGTTACAAAAACATCAATAACCAAGGCAATCCTCATAATTGATATGTATTGACATCCACATTAAAGGATTCATAATATGATGTATATTGATTAATAAATATGTTGGTTATTTGAAGGCTATTATCATTAGAGAATTGTTGGCTAGGACAACAAGAAAACTATTTGTTTTTCATCAAATAGTGCCCTGGGCGTTTAGCCAGCATCTGAATAATACGTGGCCTTGTTTTAATCTTTCACTGGGAGGACAGCATCTCTCACAGTCCAGTAGTTCCTCTGTGCTGCATTACGTAACAGCCTAGTTTAAGTCCTAAGTGCTGGGATGGGATTTACACATGACTAAGAAGTAAAAGTCCTACTATCTGAGCCAGGCTGACCATCTTCAACAAAAATAATGTGTTCCGCGGTTATGTTGTGCAGAGCTGCTAGTGAAAGCTATGTTTGCTCTTGGTTAACAAATTTAAGATGATTTGCAACAGGAAAAATGAATAACTGTTTTGAATTAATGGCTAATACTTTGGTGGAAACCTCTCATCTAATAATTTAATTGTTGGTTCTGGTTAAGTGCACTTTGCTGCACTGAGCTATTGCTAAAGGTTTGTCTTTGACTGCATCACTGACCTGTTTCTAAAGTGTGCAGGGTACATTTATATTGAATATTAAAGAAGATGAGAGCAGGTGGTAATGTTACTGGGCTAGAAACCAGAGGCCTGGACTAATGCTCTGTATCCATGAGTTCAGATCTACTACAGCAGCTGGCGGAATTTAAATTCAAATTATAAATCTGAAATTAAAATGCTCTTCTTATTAATGAGATTAATAATCATAATGATAATACTGGATTGTCATGAACACTCATTTGATTTATTAATGTCCTTTTAGGGAGGAAATCTGTCACCCATACCTATCAGACCTACAAATGACTCCAGATTCACAGCAATGTGGTTGACTCTTAACTGTCTTCTGAAGTGGCCACTCAGTCATATCAGTCGATTACAGAAAGACCCAGAGTGGCTCTATCAACAACACATGGATTACGATGATTCAAGAGATAGCTCACGACCACTAAAGAATAATTTAAAAAGTACATGAAGGAGGCCATTCAGTCAACCATGTCTGTGCTGACTCTTGGAAGGAGCTGCTCAATTAATCCCACTCCCATTCTCTTTCTCAGTAGCCTACATTGATTTTTCCTTTTTTAGTAATTTTTATCTAATTCTCTTTTGAAAATTATTATTGAATCTATTTTCATCGTTCTTTCATTCAGTGCATTCTAGGTTATAAAATTCACTGTGCAAGGGAAAATAGATTCTGCTGATCTCCTGGCTGGATATTTTGCCAGTTATCCAAAATCAGCTTTCTCCGGTTTCTGACCCTCTTACCAAAGGAAACAATTTTTCCCTTTCTTTCTTTATCAAAACCCTTCATCATTTTAAACACTATTATTAAGTCTCTTCTTTGTATATGAGGGTGGTTGAAATTTGCTCTGATTTTTTTAACCTTAATTTATCTAAGGAGAAGTGAACTTCCTGGTGCTTCATTTTAAATACTGTACATTGTCCATTCTGAATAACAAATGCACGTATCTTGATCATTCTAGTACAAATCCCTTTTACATATAAAAGCAAGTTTAACACAAAGCAAATAATATGTTCCAGTTCTTTAAATATGCATTTGACTGCAGTCCATATATCCCAATATTCCCAACTCGTTGCATGCTACTTCAAGTATAAAGGACAGCAGTCTTCAGTATGTAGTCAGTGAGATGTCTTCATTGAACTGCGTTTAAGTTGTTGCCTCCAGAGGCAGCCTCATGACACAGCCACATGACTACAGAAAGCCTGAGTTATCAATCAGACTGGTTACATTTCATAACCCAAGTATAAACTAACTGGATAAACATCCAAGTACAATTGCAGAGGCTTAAGAGGTTTATTTTCTTGTGAGAATTTGTTTTCTAAGGAGAAGCACACAAAAGTGCCACTCCAACCTTATTTAAGTGTTAGACTTGCCACTTAACAGTTTTTCTAAGAGCTCCATTACTGCCCTAACCACTGCAGGTGTGCCAGTAATTGCATGTATCCATCTTTTCCCAGGTCAAACTTATCTGAATTTGGAACTATTGTTTGTGGCCTTTATTGTGGTTTTTGGTCATTGAGACAAGGTGAAAACTGTCAACAAGTCACTAGGGGAGTGATCACCCTTACCTCACCCCACTTTACCTATGCAACCTGCTGCACAAATGTATCCCAGTTCATACCACCTATCCTAACTCCGATCTGCATTGTAGCTGCGATCCCCTCCCTGTGCCATGAGTCTGCACTCTGGAACCACCCCAAGGCCAATCAGTCAAGAACTACATTCTTCGATTTGCCACTCTTCTCAAGACCTACGGCTTTGATTGCCTCTGCAACTCTTCTCTTAATTTATGCTCAGTGCCATTACTCTGTCCCTTTTTGTCAAGATCCTTCGGACTTACTTCCTCAAAGATTAATGCAAGTTATTGTGGCTATTTGTGACCTGAGCACAGTGTTTTAGTGTTTTTTTAAATCTGTAAACTCCACTCAGATCTGCATTGTCTTTTAGTGCTCCTGTTCAGAGCACTCTTAAAGACCATGCTGCTGCTAAATCTAGACTGTTCTCCACTTTTCCTGTCCCTCACCCTTTGTGATACTGATTATAAAAGCACATGCTTTATTGTTATAGTGCACATATTATTCTCAGCATATTTTCATGGGGAATAGTGATGGAGACTTTTAAACTGTTTTGGGTGTATATCATTTGAAAATGGTCTTGTGACAATTGCACAGCAAGCAAATGATTTTAGCAGCATCCTGACAATACTCAAATTTGACTAAAAAAGAGCTGTTATATTTCTCTAAAATTTTACAGATGTTAAACTTTGAAAAAGCTAGTTTATAAATCTTTAACCTTCTTTCATTAAAATCAGCTCCTTAGACAAATCATCACTGAGTACGTACAGCCGCAACCCAATTATTTAAGGATGGCATGGTGGCATAGTGATTAGTACTGCTGCTTCACAGCACCAGGAGCATGGGTTCCATTCTGACTTTGGGTGACTGTCTATGTGGTGTTTGCATGTTCTCCCTGTGCCTGCATGGGTTTCCTCTGGTTGCTGTGGTTTCCTCCCACACTCTAAAGATGTCTGGGGTTAAGCCATACTAAATTGCCCTTCTAGTGCTAAGGGGATTAGCGGGTTAACCAGGTCAGGACCTGGGCAGGATTGTTTAGTGCAGACTTGATGGGCCGAATGGTCTCTTTCTGTGCTGTGGTGATTCTAGGATTCTATTTTGTGTCCACATTGAAACCATAGGATTTACTAATCTGATTGCAATCATTCAATTACTCTTTTTGAAATTACCTAAAGTGATTATATTGCTGGTAAATCACACAGTACAGCAGTTACTTCATTGCGTAAATAGCTTCAGATTGTTAACTGCTGCATTGCTGATACTTAAACTTTTAATGCATGTAAGGCCCAATTTGCAAAATGTCCCCAAGTGTTTGATGAGAGTGACAACTAGTTTCACTTTATTGGGATGTTTCCAGGCAGATTTAGCCATGTCAAATTACTTTACAGACTGCTAACAAAAATCACCCTTTGAACGGATAGCAGGGTTCAGAGAGCAGGCAATTTCTTGAGTGCTTTAGTTTTTGCAGTTTTATCTTTACCTGTGCATGAAGGTTATTTTCTACAACACACATCTCTTCATTGGTGTTTTTGGATTGTAAAGTATTGAGACTGTCTCTTCGTGTAAATAGTGATACTTAAATTGTTGTTCTGTCTTTTACACAGAAGAATGTTTTGCAATTGTACTAGTGAGCATTAAATAGCAGCCTCTAGATACTGAAGTTTATTTCCGCAAATTACAGCGTATTACTTGTGTACTTTCATATTCAATGCCTTTGTGTCCTTCGACATTTGCCTCATGCTATTATCTATTTATGGTTCCACTTGTGTGCTTGACTTTTTATTCTGAGATTAGTTAGAACCTGTATTTTTCTGCTGGTATTATAATTCAGATCAGGAACACCCAAGTGTTTTATGGAGCCAGCCTCGATCATATGTTTTGCACTTTGAATTTGGTTAGGGTAAGCATGATATGTTAAACCTCAGGTATGATTGAAATAATCTACTAAGGAGCTTTTATCAAAGTTTATTTAAGCATATAGTTAACGTATGTAGAAAGAAGCTTAGTAATAACTTTTATCAATTACACACAAAACAACCATGATAATGTATAACTCCTAACAAATATATCTAAAACGTTCCAATCAAACAAAACTTCCCATAGACAAAACCTTTCCACAGATGTAACATAACAAAGACTAATGCCTTAATATGAATGATAAACTCAGAACACTCTGAAATCAGAACAACTTGCAGAACACCAGGGAGAGACTCTGGTCAAGCCACCAGCAACGGATTTTCTGCTGCAGGAAGACAAAGAAGCCTTTCTTTCAGCTAACTAGCAGAATTTCTAAAACCAGGGCAAGAGAGAAAAACTTCTTTTCAGCTTGATGTCCCTTCTAAAACTCAAACTGCTGCCAGCCAAACAGAAATTGAAACCTTAAATTCATTAGGAAGAACAGAAAGCTGTCCTGCTAAACAGTCTTCCTCTTAACAATGCAATGTCATAAAAGATCCCAAGGTTAAAATAAATAGCCACATTTAAGCACTGAAGGAGCAATGAAAGTACTCTTATACAGACAATCTGGCAACAATGAGAGCTGAAATGTGAGAGTTACAGAGAGTATGATTAAAAGAAATCTCTTAAAGGTACACTAATGTCACATTGGGTACATATTATCATTCTTCTAAAGAATGGGTAACTGACACATTAAAAAATAGTAATAGGGGATTTGTAAGGTACAACATTCAGCTGAACTGGTAAATTTTCCTTACTTATTGAAAATGGGGCTGAGGCAGAATATAATTTTACTGAAAGTATAATTTGCAACCCCAATATTGTTCAAAAATTTGAGATTTCCACATGTTGCAATAGATTGATATTTCATTATTTCTTTCAGAGAACATTCTAGCTTATGTTTCAAAGAACAAAACAGCATGGGAAACGGGCCCTTCGGCCCAACGAGTCCGTGCCGCCACCCCGATGTTCCACCTCTACCCGTGATCCCTGTCCATGTTTATAGAACATTTGATGTTTGTTGTCATTATGTGTGTAATGATTGCATAATTTAAATATTTACCTAAAGCAGTTTGTGTGGAAACACCACAATTTAATGCAAGCCCATGACCATGGTGACCTGGACTGTTAATATATTTTATATTTCAGTTTATATTTGGCCGTCCTAATACGAATGTTAAATTTAAGCATATTTTTCTCTCTAAAATAAGTCAATTAGGCTTTCAGAATATACTAGTTATTTGTATTCAAGGGGAGTGGTAATGTTGATGGCCCCTTTATTACTCATTGTCAAGGTTGTACTCAAACCTTATAGAAAACCGTGCCAATAACTGGCAATCTGAGCATGTGGTTGGCCAGTAAAGTAATCTTACACTTGGATGGAGTTCTTATTTTTTCAGACAAAATTCCATGCAGTTCCTGTAGTGCTGTCCAGAAAACTTGAATCATTTTGAAACTTTTTCTTTGGTTACACCTGTATGTGTTCTGTCAGAATTTACAGACACATGTATAAAATATTTTTTACAGTATTTTATAAATGCATATGTATATATAAAATACCTGACCCTTCAGGCTCGGCATGCCCTTCATGTTGCAGAGACTGCAGACCTCACATTTGACCATTTTAGAACATATCAAATCACAATGGAAGCAAGTCATCGTCAATCCTGGGGGACTGCCTCAGAAGAAGAGAGGTGTGTGTACGCGGGTGTGCATCCGCACTCACCCCAAAACCGAAAAATCCTGTCAGAGGTCAATGAACCTTTGCACGGTCCACTCTCTGCCCGCTACAATTCCTGTGGCGGGCAGAACAGGAGAACTTCCTCCTATATATCTAAGAAATATCAATGTTTTGCACAAATGAAAATCTCAGGTTTTTGAACAATGTTGTGGCTACATGCTACAGTTTGAATGAAGTAATGTGCCTGTTTTGCTTCCTTCACTAAGAGTACGAAGAGAGCAAAAATTACTAGTTCCGCTGAATGTTATACCTTACAGATCACCTATAACTATTTTTTTAATGTGTCAGTCATCCTTTCGAAGAATGACAACAGTATGTACCAGGCAGAAAAACTAAAGATTTCAATTGAACACAGAATAATTTGTGTGTTTGTGTGTGTGTATGTGTATATACACGTGCACTTATATATGTGTCTGTATGCATCTATGTATAGGCAAAATGAGTGACTGCAATCATAATTCTAAACTTATATCAGTTGGAAAAACGAAGCCTCAGAATATATTATGGGGATTGATTGTATTAATTTACCTGCAGGTTGATAGTCTGTTTCTCTTTGTGCTCTCACCTATGTTGCCACAGTGACTAGCTCAAGACCATCATTGCTGAAGGCTGTTTGGCAGACAACCAGCCATCTTCTAGCTGGGGGAAAGATATAAATACAAATTCAAAGTGCGGTAATAGATAATGGACAGATTTAAATACTAATTGGTTTGGTCAAGGAATTATTCTTTTACTATTGTTGGTGATGGTGAAAGAGTGGGAGAAGGGTCATTGAGGCTGGATATCGTTTCCTGGTCTTTATGAAGACAAATGAGATTTTTGAATGATGTAGACTGCTCTAAATAACCATAAGCTCTGGTCTCAATTTAGTGCCTGAATTTTGGATTAGTTTTAAGTTATGAAAATCCAGCTCGATTCCCTTGGATTCAGACCCCTTCCGCAAAAGCGATGCAGAATATGTCTATTGAAAGTTTCATTTCCCTTCATGCTGATCACAATTTCTTTCAAGCAACTAAAACATATACACAATTTTTCACAGGCTCCTGGTGTCAACAGCTGAAATTAAGTGACTGTGACATAGCTGATGTATTATTTTGTTTTTAATTGTAATTGTACTTCAGGTGTTTGATGTGATGTTACAACAGCTGATATTTTTATTTGATGCCAGCTATACATGGCATGTTTGCTTTTCCTTGGGGCTGAGTGGCTATTGATCTAAATGTGTAAGGGACAATCTACTGCTTGCATCCCACATTTTTAGCCTAGGGTTACTCATGGTGCTGCAGAGCACAATGGGGGAAAAAAAATGTTCTGATGTTGACACTCACTTCAGGCTTAGAATTTTGGACCTACGTTCTTTGTTACCTTCACATCCTGAGTTACATAGCCTGCATGCAGCCTGCACGTTAGAGACCTGGATCATGCGACCTTGCCAAGTTTTTCACCCATGAAATGTCACATTCAGCAAATCTCATCTCACAACATAAAGCTGTGAAACCCAGAGTCACTTTAATCATCAGTTGTGATGATTTTGCAAGGTGGAAAGGATATTCACGAAGGACTGACCCTTCAGGCTCCACATGTCCCCTCGGCCTGGTCAAGGGACTTGAATGAATCACAGAATCGTGGTGAGGAGGCTAGAAATTTTGGGCTTAGTTCCCTTTAAAACGATAGAAACAGTGCAGAAGGAGACCATTTGGCCCATTGAGTCTGCACCGATCATAATTCCATCCAAGCCCTATTCCGGTAAACATATATTTACCCTGCTAATCTCCTGATATGAGGATCAATTAGTATGGCTAATCCACACATCTTTGGTCTGTGGGAAGAAATCAGAACATCCAGAGGAAACCCAACCAGATACAGGAGAATGAGAAAACTCTACACAGACAATGACCCCACATAATACTCCATTTACTAGAGTTTTGCCCACTCACTCACCTTTCTGCATCTCCTTATGGCATCCTCACAATTTACTTTCTTACCTATCTTTATGCAAATTTAGCAACTGTACCTTTAGTCATTTCATCAAAACATTTCTACACATATAGTAAAAAGTTGAGATCCAGCCTCAAATCTTTCAAAAGGTTTCATTATGGCTATACAATTAATTTTAGATCAAATTTGACAGGCTCATCAAATGATTAACCTAAATGTCTGACCACAAGTTAGTTGTTGCATAATTTTTTTCGACTGTTACTGAAACATTGAATTCAGAGCCCAGAACTTGAAGGGTTTATTTATAAATGAAACATAAGGATAAAAAAGTATTACTTATAACAAAGCGACACAACAACCTGTCTCAGCAAAACACTGGCACGTTTAATTTGGCACCTTCTTTGTGTAAAAGTTGATTAGAAGTCCACATTAATACGAATGTGTTGATTGTATTTATAATTCACTTCTCTTTGATCTTCTATTCAAAAGCTGTTTCTTCTGTCTTTTTCAGGTGGTCTTGGTCTTTGCTCTCAGCATTGGTGCACTTGTAATATACTTCATAGATTCTTCAGAGTAAGTACCACATTATCTTTTAACTTGGCTTTTCCAATGGAGTATAGGCAAAAATGCTAATCATTTCTATTTATAGTTTTGTATACACTTTCGGAATAACTTGTGAACTAATACACATGTTAATAAATATTTCCAGCATATAAACTATTTATCTGCTATTCTACATTTTGCGATTTTTTTTTTTTTTTTTTTAAATTTGATTTAAAAGTATGAAATCCATAACTTTTGGGAGCATTTTAATGTGTTCTCCTTGCCTTTTTCTTAACAGTTAGTCGATGGCAGTCTTTCTCCAGGATGCATTTATTTTACATTGGATTGCAGTCTAAAAGAAATAAGCTGCTTTCTCTCATAATTTGTCAATAGGAGGATCACTTCTATTTATAAGAAGTATATCCTTCTTATGCTGACAGCATTGCAAATGGAATTTTTTTTTTGAAAATTGCTGTACGTTTGGTAACTAGAGGGCACTGATTTAAGATAATTGACAAAAGAAGCCGATGTAAAATGCCTTATTTTACACAATCATCTGCTATGATCTGGAATGCACTGCCTGAACTGGTGGTGAAAGCAGATTCAATAGTAACTTTCAAAAAAGTTGGATATATATCTGAAAAGGAAAATTTTGCAAGGCTATAGATAAAGAGCAGGAGAGTAGGACTAATTAATTTTTTTTCAAAGAGCAGGCACAACTATGTCTTTACAGGGCTGCCAATTACTTGACAAAATACTGGAAGCATTCAAAAGCTCGGGCAGCAACTGTGGAGTGAGATACAAAGGTAGTATTTTGGACTGATGATCTTTCAACAGAACTGAAAGAAATTATACAACTGTTTATAAGCAGCACCTGAGTCAGGAAACAAAAGGCAAAAGGTTGGTGGGATTGAAAGAAGGAAGGACGAGATCTCTGTTAGGGCAGAGACCAGAAGTATTTGAATGATAAAATGGATGATGGTGCAAGGCAAAAGGAGGGTGTTAATGGACAGTAAATAAACAAAAGATCTATCCAGGGGATGTAAATGGCAACCATTACCAGACCCTGCTGTCCAAGAACTTTTTTCTACCATAAAATATGCAGATAAAAGAAAATTTGACAGCTTTCTCAGCACATTCTGATGATGATCAAATAAAACCACAAATTAGATGGTGCAATGTAACTGGCAACCTTAAAATGCTCAGCTGGCATTTGACAAGTTGCCACCATTGGTTCTAAACTCTTATAGAAAATACTGCTGTAAGAAACAGAACTCACTGACTGTTTAAGTTTAATTTTCAACCTTTTTTTAATTCTACCTACAACATCGAGCATCATGTTTTTTTATGAGTATTGTCTCATGCTTCAGCAGTTCAGTGAGATGAGGAAGACGATGGAATCTTTGAGCATCAACCATCCAGCTCTTAATCTTGTCACTGACCTTCCAGTGAAATTGAACATACCCAATAGTACTACAACAAAACACCTAAGAGTTTGACATAATTAAAATTTTTGCAAGTTTTTTTGATTATAAGCCACCCACCCAACTTCAAAATGAAATTGATGGCAGACGATCCATAGTTACAAGCCTGGAATGGGAACCAATGGGATTTAGTGAACATTTACACCAAATTGTAGATGAAATGTTTCAGTCCTTTATTGGTTGATTGGATAGAACAAGGGAAAAGGAAACAATAGTTTACTTTTTAAAGTCTTAAAGTGTTACCATTTTGGAAACAGAGTGCACTGGGTTTATTGTGCTCAACTGAGGTGGCTTTTGGACTGATTTTCTTCTGAATCACATTGGTTACAGATGTTTGGGAAGAGGAGAGTGCACAAATGTCATTGGTGCTATTTCATTTGACTTTTTTGTTTCCTTGCAACACACAACCCTGATATCATTCATCCCAGCCTGCTGAGGGGAAGACAAAACATCTGAAGTACTTTTCTCATTAGCTGCTTTGCACAGCTTTGGTGGCGGCAGCAACTTTGTCAAAAGCTATCTGGTGCTTACTGGCTGGAAAGCTAAAGATTACAAGTTTTTTTTCTGAGAAAAGCTACATGCTAACATTTTACTAATGGAATCTGCCATCAAAAATAACTTGATCTAATACCAGCTCTTTCTCCCATTCATTTCCTCTTAAAATATCAAATTATTAGTTCATCAAGGTAAGATGTGCATGCTCTTGTTTCACTCTCTTGATTGTATTAGACACATTTGCATTGCTGAGGAATGTAGACACGTTAGAGGCGTAGTGTTGAGTAGAACTGCTGTTCAAACACAGAAGCATGCGGTCCCTCACCCACTTACTTTCGGACAGACCTATTGAACTTATTAGCAACTGCCTTTCTCTTCAATTAGTTCTTTCTATGTTAGTGTAGTCATTTGCTGATTTGGGAATGCTTTCTGTAGATAGAAAATAGCATTGCATGAATTAGAAATGGCCGTCATTATTTATATTTATTTTAGTAGAACAGTTTAAGTTTTTTGAAAAAAAATGTATTACAATGTTTTTAATGCAGCTTCAGCAGTTTTGGTGTTATGTTTCTGTGTTGAATTATTTTATAGGGCAAATGATCAGTGGGAAATGCAGATGTTGGGTGTAAATAGTTGGCTGCCTTGATTTTCTTGTAATTCTCTCCTGGCAAATGACTGGAACCAGAGTTCTTTTCTGTTCACCTATTCATTGAGACGTTCTACTTTATCAATTGATTAGCTGTTTTAGATGCTGAAGCAGATATTAGTCTATTCTCGTCTGCAGTCTTTCAGTTGCACTGACGATGATTAATCGATCGTCTGATCAACATGAGAATTAAAAATGCAAAACTTTTCCAATTTATTGCTGAAAAGTAATGAGATTCCCCTGAGTTTCAACTTGTCCATTCTTCTTCAGGAATTTTACTCTCATCTTAAAATTCTGGATTAAATGGATGCAACAAACTGAGTGAATACTGTAATAAATAACTATTAGGCGCCCCAAAATATTGATTATTTTTTATGGCTTTTGTTAAGTTGGCCATAAAATGAGCTGCACCAGAATTAACATGTTTAAATGGAATGATGATTTCCTTTGCTTTTGGAATAGATAAATTATGATTTCATAACATGGAGTCCAGAGCCTGCAGAATTGTATAGCATCATATATAGTCTAGTTTCTCTCACAGTCAACAGAAACTTAGTGTGCAGAGCATACTAATTTATCCAGCATAACGGAAACATTTCTAAATTGATAAGAAACAAATTTATAAAGTTGCGAGGTGATCTGGTGAAATGGACTGGTTATAGTGAGAGATCAACAGGAGGCATTCAAGAACAAGATTTTAGAGGCGCTGGTAGACTTGACCCCTACCAAAGAAAAATGGTGTTATTGCCAAATCAAGAGCCCCTGGGTTATCCAGAAGTGTACAAGGTAAAATAATGCAGAAAAATAAAAGTTTATGACAGCCATAAAAAAAAATCTAATACTGAAGAAAGCCTAGAGGAGTATAGAAAATACAGGAATGAAGTAAAAATAAAGGAAATTAGGAAAGCAAATACAGGATATTAAAATGTTGGCATGTATAATTGAGGAAAACCCAAGATGTTTTATTAGTATGCTAAGAGCAGGAGGATAACCAAGGAAAGGGCAGGTACTATCAGTGGTGTACAGTATTATTTGTGCAAAACATGTAGGGAGGTTCTTAATGAGTACTTTGTCTTCACAGTGGAAAGGAATGATACATACATTCTAATTAAATTTCTGGTTTGATTTTATTATTGTCACATGCCTTGGGATACAGTGGGTACACTGTACAGGCAAAACATACTGTTTATAGAGTACATTAGGGGAGAAGGAAAGGAGAGGGTACAGAATATAGTATTTCAATTACAGACAGGGTGAAGAGAAGGTTCAATTTAATGTAAGATAAATCCATTCAAAAGTCTGATGGCAGCAGAGAAGAAGCTGTTCTTGAGTCAATTAGTACATGTTTGCAGACTTGTATCTTTTTCCTGTCAGAAGAAGTTGAAGAGAGAATGTCCAGGGTGCTGAGACCTTTGATTATGCTGGCTGCTTTTCTGAGGTAGCGGAAAGTATAGGCAGAGTCAATGGATAGGAGCTGGTTTGCATCATGGATTGGGCTTCATTCATGACCTTTCATAGTTTCTTGCAGCCTTGGTCAGAGCAGGAACCAAACCAAGCTGTGATACATCCAAAAGGTTGTTTTCTATGGTGCATCTACAAAAAGTGATGGGAGTCAGAATGGACATGCCGAATTTCCTTAGCCTCCTGAGAAATTAGAGATGTTGGTGGACTTTCTTAACTATAGGTCAGTGTTGAGGGACCAGGACAGATTATTGGTGATCCAAACATCTCAAAACCTGAACATCTTGACCATTTCCACTTAATCACAAGAGCATGTCTTTCACTATGTTTCTTAAAGAGGAGGGTTATGAAATATTAGACATAATATTTATTACAGGAAAGGAACTGATTAATTGGGGATAGTCAACATCATTTGTCAGGGAAGTTCACGTCTTATTTCCTCAAAAAATGTAAGTAAATTAGTAACAAGGAGGGTTGATGAGGATATTGCTATGGATGATGTCTACATGAATTTCAGTAAAGTATTTGACAAGGTCTTAAACGATAGACTGGTCAGAAAAGTAAAAGCCTATGGGATACAGGGGAAAGTGGTGAGTTGGATTTAAAACCAGCTCGTTGACAGGAAATAAAGATAACGGTCAGTAGAGGTTTTAGCAAATGGAAAGTGATTTCCAGTGAGATTCTACAGGGCTCAGTGTTTGACCATTGCTGTTTTTGTATATTTTGGGGATGTAGTCTTAAATGTGGAAGGCATAATTACAGGTGACACAAAAGTTTACCCCATGTAGTTGTGAAAAGGATAGCTGCCAACTCCAGAATTATCAGTGGTTTGACTGAATTGGTGTAAAAATGGCGAAGAAATTCAATCTGCAAAAGTGAGAGATAATGTACTTGGGGAGGACAAACAAAGCAGGGAAATACACAGGAGGATACTGGGAGGGGATGAGAAGTGAGAGACTTAGGGGTCATTGTTCACAAGTCTCTGAAGATGGCTGAGCAGGTGAATAGTGATAACAAAAGCAAATGGAATGCTTTCCTTTATTGAATGAGGTATAGAATACAAAAACAGATGTAATTTTCAGTGCTCAAACTGTATAAAAGCTGATTAGGCTATGGCTAGAATTTTGTATGTAATTCTGGTCACCACATTAGAGGAAGGACGTAATTGTTATGGAAAGGCAATTTACAAAAATGTTGCCAGGGCTGGAGAATTTCAGCTATGAAGGAAGATTCAATAGGCTGGAGTTACTTTGATTAGAGCAAGGTAGACTGAGAGGAGACTTAATTGAGACTTACAAGATTAGAAGGGGTCTAGATAAAGTAGGCAGGAATGCTTTGTTTCCCTTACCAGATGGTCAATTATCAAGGAGCACAGGTGTAAGGTTATTGGTGGAAGGATTAGAGGGGACATGAGGATAATCTTCAACCAGAGGATAGTGGACATCTGGAATTCACAAGTTGGTTTAGTGAAGGTAATATTCTATAGTTCTGTGTGTCATTGTTCAATTCTGTTACGCCTCCTTTTCTGATTGAGCTTTTGCCCCATGGCCTGCAATAATGATGCAAGACCAATCTTGAATTTCCATTTGAAGTGAAGAGAACTTTATTTTTCCGTGTTATTGTACCAAGATTTTAATGAACATATTACAGTGACGGTTTCAGTGCACCCTGGTGATGGTATCAATAACTTCCAAACATCTTCTCCATGACCTGTCTTTGCGACACTTTTCTCTCATATCGTTCTTTGCTGATCAGTCATAATATAGCAAATGGACTTCTAAGAATTATTTCTTTTCCTGACCTGCAAGAATTCATTCCTGTCCCTCATTATTTTGCTGTCATATGTTTCCTTTCAGATTCATTTTCTCATGGGATGAAGTAAATTTCTGTGTGTGTATTAAAATTCCAGGTTGATTCAGCTCCCAAAAATCCATGTTAAGATACCTTTCTTTGATCAAGTCATAGATGAGCCATTGTTCCCTCCACTTGAACATTGTGAACATCAAAATTAACCTATAGTCTCCTGCCAAAAACTCCAAGCTATGAGTATATTTTCCTCCTGACTACTTAATCAGACTAAAACTGAAGGTGTAAAATCTTCGTATTGCTTTTAATTCCAGAATTGAACTTCAAATTTCATACCTTTGTCCATAACCAAGGCCTTTTACTTTCACCTCCAGAACATTATCTATTTTGGCTTTACCTCTTTGCTCATCAGTCTCCTGAATTCTCTGATCATCATCTAAGAGCTCCATCTCTAACCTGTCCAAATCCCCAGTGCCCTCTTCTGATCTTGCGTGCATTCCTGTTCTCGTTCAGTTTTTTTCTTCCTCCAATATATCAAATTCAACATTTCATTTTGCCTCATCTGAACCTTCTTCTCTATCTTCACTACTCCATTTACTCTGATCCTCTGACTTTGGCTTAGAGTCATTATGATCACAGAAGTAGGCCATTCGACTAAATTCTTGAATAATTGGATCATTTAAGGTGTGAGATGATTTATGAAAGTGAATCTAATTTTCAACTCTTTGCTTTTTGTGATGGAATTAAAGAAATTTTAGGTTTTAGATAACACTGAAGTTTTGTCACAGTCATAGTTCAGTGTAAAATCTGTCTTATGAATCTAAGATAAAATCTATATTATGTCCAAGCTTAGTTTATTCTAAATCTCCACCTCTATTAGAGTCATGTGTTAAGAGACGTATTGGATCAAAGTAGACTTGATGTCAAAACAATTTTATACTTTATCATATGCCCAGGGTGGAGAAACCTCATCTTGCAGTACATTATATAGTTTGCTGACTGTCCACAAATTAATAAAGCCTTTGGTTGCTGTTGGCATTCAGATTTCCAAACGATAAACTTCAGTAAGCTTGTAAGAGCAACCAGTTTGATTTGATATATTATTATCACATGTATTAATATATAGTGAAAAGTATTGTTTCTTGAGTGCTATACAGCTAAAGCATACTGTTCATAAAGAAGAAAATGAGACAGTGCAGAATGTAGTGTTGTAGTCATAGCTAGGGTACAGAGAAAAATCGATTTAATGCATATCAACTTAATATGGTTGAATATGAATATTTAGTTTATTTATTAGTGTCACAAGTAGGCTTACATTAACACCACAATGAAGTTACTGTGAAAATCCCCTAGTTGCCATTGTAGGACGCCTGTTTCAGTGCACTGAGGGAGAATTTAGCATGGCTAGTGCATGTAACCAGCATTGCTTTTGGACCATGGGAGGGAAACCAGACCATCCAGGGAAATACAAGCAGACCTGGGGAACATGTGCAGACTCTGTACAGACAGTGACCCAAGCCGGGAATCAAATCTGGCCCTGTAAGCCGTCACTGTAATCTGATCATTATAATCTCAGTGCAATAACGTAGAAAGATAAAGTTCTCGCCACTAAAAATGGAAATTCACAGTTGGCCATCATTGCAGGCCATGAGGCAAACCGCAATCAGAAAAGTTAAGCAAACCCTTATATCTTGGATGAGGAAAGAAAAGTGAAGAGAGATGCAGAAATGAGAGGAGGTAAATGGAGTGACCAATCCACAAACTATTCGTTAGAAAAGTAGGATTCTGTTAAAGGATATAAATCTTCATCTTGGTGTCAATGTAAAGACACTAGAAATAGAGAATGTACAATACCTTTTAGTGTCTCCACAAATGACTGATAAAGAAAAGCTGGAAACTGAGAACCTGTTGAGCATTTGATTGTACAACTATGATCATATTGGATGGTGGTGCAAGGGCAAATGGCCTACTCCTGCACCTACTTTCTATGTTTCTGTTTGACAGTGCCCTTTATGGAGCACACACTGGGATGAATGTTGAATTTTGGCAGTGGGCCAAGTCTGGCAGGATCATATAGGCATCTGTTGGTGAAACAGATGCAAATTTAATAGATCATGGGTTTGGTTTTGATTTTTTGGATGACAGACTGATGTCGCTGATGGGTTAGCTGCTTGCTTTTGGTATGAAGAGATGGTCACTACTCGAAGGCCGTGGCATCATTTCCGATAGCTGCTGAACTGCGGAATGCTAATTGAGCGTCCAGCTGTGGTTCAATGAACTGTAGTTTATGTTACAAATGTGAGATTTATAGGTTTTCAGACTGTTTCTAATTTAGTATAACATGGAGGAGTGAAGGGGGTCATGTGACCTGTTCGGCATTCTGTTGACAGAAAATCTGGATGGGTCAATTGTTAAAGATTAAGGGGAAAATCAGAGTTGGAGTGGAAGGACATTCAGATTTGTGCATAATGACAGAAGATTCTGTGCTGACTATAGATAGACTGACAGTTTTCAAAGTCTTAGGAATATTTTAAGAATGTCAGATTTTGTAAATAGTTACATATTAACTGTCTTTAATTTAAAGATGGAATTAAGTTAGGTGTCTAAAGGATAGTTAATTAGCACTTTTGTCACAATACATGGCCCATATGATTCAAATTGCCATGGGGATATTCTTTTGAAAGGAGTAGTGTATAAGAAACCTTGTAATATGAGCTTACTTTTTTTTGTCTCTTTAAAATATAATTAAATCTCATGGACAAAGTCAGTCTGCTAGAATCTGATGGAGGATCAAAAGGTGGCAAGATTGTTTGGTTTGCTATGCAGAAATGCTAATGTGAACTCGTGCTTGAATTGAAAAACCAAATTCATAAGGATTTAAAACAAGGCTGGACAATTTGCCTTGCTTGAACTAGAGGGAGAATCTCCAGGACAGTCCTTACCAAAGACACTTATGGGGTTAAAATTAAACAGGCTTGCAAATAAAAAGAACTGAAGTGAGTCCGTGGGAGCGAAGAATGACTTTGGATGGGTTCTGGGAAAATTGAATGACTAGTTAAGGGATAAAGTAAAGTACAGCCATGGAGAGGGAGATTTTTGGTTGCTTTAAATATTAAAAGGGAAAAATCTGTTCTGTACGTTAAAGGGTTTAGTCCACATTGTGTTTAGTTTGCTGCAGTAAAAGTTATAATGCTTGAATTCTTGTTGTATAATCCTTTTAAATTGTTCATTGGGAATTCGAATTTCATTTTCAATGTTCTAAATCAAAACGGAGATTGTAATATTGAGTTTGCAGCAAGCTAAGTTTGGGCTGCCCGTGGCCAAAGTTACTCGGAAGGATCTGGAAGAAGATTCATTCCGTGTGCCCTATAAAGACAATTCTGAAATAAAAATAGAAAATGTTGGAAATACAGAGTTGGTGAGGCAACATCTATAAAGAGATAAACAGAGTTCCAGATCATGACCTGTCCTCATCTGGGCCTGGCAGTAGACTGATTTCATCATTAAAGCAGAAATTGGGTTACTAAAGTTGCTTTGAGGCCCTTAGCCAAGACCTGTACTCTCAAGGCCATCCCCCATTCTCTGTTAATATCAAATACAAGCATGTAAAACAGGGCAATTTAGAATTCCACAATACAAAAGCAGGCCATTCAGCCCATCAAGTCTGCACCAACTCCAATCCAGGCCCCATTCCTATCACTCCATGTATTTACCCTAGTTAGTCCCCTAGACAGCGAGGGTAAATTTAGCATGGCTAATGCACGTAACCCGCATATCTTTCAGACTGTTGGAGGAAACTGGAGCATCCGGAGAAAAACTATGCAGACATGGGGAGAACATGCAAAACTCCACACACACTAACCCAAGCCAGGTGTTGAATCCAGGTCTGTGGTGCTGTGAGACAGCAGCGCTAACCACTATGCCACTGTGCCGTCTCCCATAATTAGATAATCAAGTATTAAGATGCCAGAATGAGTGTAGAATCAAAGTGTTACATCTACAATAGAGAAGATATGATAGGAAATCAGCTCATGCTCAAGGAAAGGCGAACTACATATTTCAAAATAAAAATGAATGAAAAATAAAAATCCTTGTTACAAAAGCCAAGGACAAACAAAAGGTTGGAAAAAGCATCAGAAAATAATGTACTGGTTAAAAAGGTTCACTCTACCACACACGTGTCTAACTCACCTTTTTAGCTTTTGGTTGAACCAGAATGGACAGTGGAGCTCTGTATTTTCAAGCAGTATATCATGTCGAAATGGGCTGTTACATGGATTTTCCTGCGTCTTCAAATGATAAATAGATTCTTTTAAGATAAGTCCTCCATCAAAAGTGTCCAGTTTGCAGTGTTCATTGTACCCAGATGGACCAAGATCTAAAATTATTAACCTCTGATCTACTCAACACGCAATTCTTCATGAATACAGTATCTCTTTAATGTTACGTCTGTCTGAAAATATGCTCTGACGAAGGTTTATTCCCTCAAAATGAAAATAATTAATTTTATAAATGAGGTTATGAAGGAATTCCATTTTATTATTCACTGGAAAAGATTATAATATTCAACAAAGAAAAGGCTTACATTAGGTGTCAAATAATAGCCTGTCAGTTTAACACAGCATCCCTTGAATATTGAACATTTAGGATTGCTGAAGAAAATACTTCCTGTCTAAGCACTCATTAGGACCCCTTGCGAGAAAAACCATTTACGCTGCCTGAGAAGAGAGTGCCCATTGGTTGGCAAATGGTCTCTGGTAGAGGCATCACATGGAGAATGCACCAGGGAACTATTAACTGCCAAGCTTTTCTCTAAATCCAAATCAGGCAAGTGGACCCTGGTTTAAGGCACTGCCATGGGGAGTAGACCAGGGAATTGTTGATAATCAAACTTTTGCTCTTTTGAAAAGGTGGCATGCATGGCCATAACCCTTCTGTCCGCAAAAAAAAAAGTCCTATATGTGAATATATGTAGCTTCTAGCACGTGTAAGTGAGCCACACTGAGTCTGACTGATAACTATTTTACTGTGTTGTTAATAATAATTCTGTGTATTATCAGCACAGTCAGAATTGGTTAGCAAGACTTGTCCAATCTTGGGAACACATCTAAATTTAGACATTGTTTTGAGGTTTGCAGACACTGGCCGTTTGGGTACAGTCAGTCCTTCGTCTGAGGGCAATCAGAGGGACATACACTCCAACAACTGGTGGATGGATGGATTAGTATGGCCTACATACTGATACATACCGGCACTGAAATTTATATAATACATTATATAAATGTGTTAGTTTGACGGGCAAATAAACACAAGCTTGGGATACAACTGTTCCCTAGTTCATTACCCATGGCAATGCCTTGACCAATTACCTGCCTTGAATTTGAATAGAAGCTTGGCAGTTTAAATGTTTCTGGTACATCCTGCCTAACAATGCCTCTACCAATCAATCAGCATCCTCTCTTCACACAGGGTAAAATGTTGTTTCCTCCACTATTGATGTTCTTGTGAACTGTCCTAATGAGTGCAAGATGAAAAGCTTTATCTCTCTTTCAGAAATACTCCAGTGCTGTATTACTAAACAACTAACTATTAAACATTTAAGATATTTATATTGTACCATTGCGGGGTTAATTTAAGGGATAAACAAAAAAAATCTAAATCTACTCTGGAACTTTAGGGCTTTGCCAACTGCCTGCCTTAATGGTGGAGTTTTCAATGGTTCAGTGACGTTAATTACAGCCTCAATGCGACTGTCAGCTCCTCTATTTCCCTCCTGGGATGCGGATACTGGGCTGATTACAGCAGGTTGTATGTAATCTACAGAAGAAACCTTCCAGCATTTAGTCACAACTGCAATCAACTGAGTATCACTTGCAGTCATAAATAATCACACCGACAAGGGTTACTTTACAATCCACAAGGGAAAATGCGTTCCATCCTACAAACAATTAATTTTGTGAGTCATTTAAGTGTTATGGGGGGTGGGGAAGGATGTTCTATCATATAACCAATTATGTGTATGAGTCATTTAGCAGGTCACATTGAATAAAGCCTGGAATATAAATAGCTAGAATATTCTGCAACTGAAGTAGAAGACTAAACCATTTTGACAAAAATTATTTCTTATATCCGCCATATTCAATGGCTTGTGACACATCATTTCATAACAATTTTATTGAATAGCGACTTTGAAGCACAAGGAATTTAGTTGTGTGGAAATATAATCTTGGATCCTGGGGTCGGGGAGCATGGATTTCCTACCTGGGAACTTTTTACTGGTCAGTTATTGCAAGGGGAGAATAGGTGGAATTTGACTTTAGAATGATAGCACAAATGTTATCTCACCTTTCCTGTCTTGAAGGTGGTGGTTTTGCCTATTCTGTAGGTTCTTTTTTTCATATATATTGGAGCCTGAATTTAGAATTTGGACAAAATATTCCATTGTAGTCAAAATGTCAGTATGCATATTTGTGTGTGAATCTGACCACGATCATGCTGTTGCTTGATATCCACTGTAGAATGGAATGAAAGCCTTGACCAGTTGTTCTCCTTTACAACTTGTCACACTTGGAACCGTTTGTAAAACTATCATGGCTGCACCTTCTCTCTCCTGTAACTTAGTTTTTATTTTGTAGCTTCAGTTTAGTCAACAAGTTCTTAAACTGTGATTTCAGAGCCATTTCAAATAGGAGGGCTGTAGAGTTGCTGATTCACTGGGAGAGTTGTAACATTATTGAGGAGTGGGACCTTTGGTGTTTGTGTTATATACTAACGATTTGGAAGCGAATGTGGGGATCACAATTGGAATATTTGCAGGTGACAAAGATTAGCCGAGTGGTGGATAGTGTAGAGGAAAGCTATAATCTACAAAACGATATTGATGGGTTTGTGGAGTGAGTAATAAAATGGCAAATGGATTTTAACATAGGGAAGTGTGAAATAATACATTTAGAGCGGTCAAGTAGTTGTAGAGAATACACAATAAATGGGAATAAATCAAGAAGGGTAGATGAAGTGAGAGATCTTGGCGTACAAGTACACATGTCTGTAAAGGCAGCAGTTCAAGTAGATAAGTTTGTAAAGTAGGCATATGGAATGCTTTCCTTCATTGACAGAGGTATAGAATATAAAAGTATGGATTTAGGATGGGATTTTCCAGCTGCGCTCAACCCAAGTCCAGAAAATCCTGCCTGAGGTCAATAGAACTTTGCATGGTCTATGTACCGCCCTGTACGAATCCGATGGCAGGTGGGATGGGAAAATTCTGCCCATAATAGAATTGTATAAAATGCTGGTGTGACCACAAGTGGAGTATTGTGTACAGTTCTGGTCGCCATATTACAGAAGGGACATAATTGCTCTAATGAAAGTGCAGAGGAGGTTTATATGAATGTTGCCAGGGCTAGGAAAGTGTAGCTATGAGGAGAGATTGGACAGGTTGGGGTTATTTTCCTTGGAACAAAGAAGGTTGAGGGGTGACTTGATATAGGTGTACAAAATTATCAGGGAAAGAGACAGAGTGGACAGGAAAAAATTGTATCCAGTAGTGGATATTCTTGAGAACCAGGAGACATAGATTCAAGATAAGTTATAGTAGATGTAGAGGATAATGAGGAAGAATATTTTTATGCAAAGAATGGTAGGTGTCTGGAATTCACTGCCCAAGATGCTGGTGGAGGTAGAGACCTCTTTTGGAAAAAAAAATACCTTGATTTGTACCTTAATTTGCTATAAGGTACAGGGTTATGGGCTGGGTGCAAGAAGGTGAGATTAGAAAGGGCACCTGGGTGTCACTGGGCTAGTATGGACAAAATTGGCTGATTGGCCTCCTTCCCTGCTGTAATTTTGCTGTGGTCCTTTGGACTTTGATGTGACTGAAGGGTTAAATGGGCAAAAATTCTGACAGTGAGGAAAAGTTGACCCTGAACCTCCTGACCCTGACTTCTGGGTTTTACTGAGTTTACACGAGGGCAGATGGGTGCAGCCAGTCCACTCTTGAGATTGGATTGACAGTTTAAATATGATATTATGGCTAAGAGCCTCAGATTTAATTTGCTCTGTGTGTTTTACATTGGCTCTCAAGAAGCCCAAGATCAGGATTAGTCTTGCAGTCTCCTTGAGTGCTTTTCTTGAGTGAAAGTCCAGGCAATCTATCAGGCTGATATTTAGGGCTGTTAAGCTCAAAGGTCACACATGGAGTTGAAACTCCATAGCACATAGTGAAACCCAGACCTTCTGGATTTTCTGTATACCACTGGATGACCCTCCCACCCCCACTGCTGCCTGCATCTCAGCTAGTAATAATTCCACCCACCAACTCTGCACTCCTGCTATTTTGTCAGATGCAGACTGTTTCTCTTGATATTGCATACGCTGATGACTTGATTGCCATGGAAGCATTTGGATTTTGTTAAAAGCAGAAAATGCTGGAAATACTCAGCAGCTCTAATGGCATCAATGGAGAGAAATAGTTAACATTTCAGTTCAGTGAGCCTTTGTCAGCTCACTCAGTAGCTCTTATTCATTTTCATTAGCTTTCAGTGTTTGTTTTGAACATACTGTTATAACTGACCTTTGCTGTGTTCCTTCTGTTGCTCCACTTATCCTTCCAGTGATCTACTGGATCTACCCTGTGCATCACTAATAGCTGAGGCCACCACTCACTTCTGCTAGTTCATGGTCAATTCAGCTTATGTCCTGGACTCTCAGTTTTAAATGGAACTACTCTTAGCAGTGCTCTCACTGATTATTTTGTGTCTCAGTTCCTGGTCTTACTCAACTTCTACATCCATGTCCAAACCTTAACATTTTGATTCAAGTTGACAGACATGATTTTGATCTGTGCAACTACTTCCCCCTGTGACTATCTTACTTTGGTGCAATCCTCTTGCTTTTCTATTCAGCAACTTCTCATCCACAATGATTCCAACTTCCATCTCAACTTGCTTTGTCCTCTACTCTGAGATCACTGACTGCCCAACCTTCCTTCATTCCTCTTGTCGATCACTTAGGCCATCTCCTCAATTTGGATAGGTTTTCTTTAGATAGTGACAACTATTTTTAACTTGAGTTTAGAGCAGATAAATCTCTCATAGTGTATCAGTGTGCCAGTCTGTTACTCCACAGGAGCACGGCTGTCCAGCCATACTTCCAAAATTATGACGATGATTTGGCACAAGGTGCAAATGAGAGGCTGAAGCTTGCCCTCAAATCAACAGTTGTGCTCCAGTTAAGAGGAATGTCAAGTTACTATTATATCCCTCCTGGAATCACTAACAAATCTTGGGCAAATTATTTGAAGAACACAAATGAACAGTGTATTTTGTTGAGTCACATAAGAATATTCTGGAAGAGTCAGAAGAGTGTCATCAACAACAACATGAGGGTAAATAGCCCAGATAAGAATCTGATTTCTTTTTGTTAAATTAATTTCTGGGAGGTTAATAGTCCAGCTTTATTTCCAGAAATAAGAGCAGTGAGAGCTTTTGATTACAATTTGGAACAAGGCAGAAAAAGAGGCAATACTTCAAAATCAAACTGAAGCTTTGTGTAATTGGGTGCCAGACTGGATATGTTGACTTTGATTCATAAAATCTATCTGTAAGAGTTTTAGTTGCCCTCTCCTTCAATGAATCTATCTTTAAGTTGCCCTGTCTTTCAATGATCTCAGTTACGTGAATGAAAAATGTAAATAATACTGCAGCTTCTGGCTGTAGACCTCTGGTATAAGAGCAGGTGTGCTCAGGCCTCTGGATCAGCAGATCTGATTTATTCACAACTATTGCAGCCTCATGGTGGGGAGTACAACTTTCAGGAGCCAAACCTCAGTTCTGTATCGTTTGATTAGGCCCATAATTTGGCCATTTTTGTAGCGCGGTAGCCTGGTTATGCGGTTACTTGCCACAAATTCATGCTGACCTTGTGCTACTCCACGGCTGTGCTTCAAAAATCATTTGGTTCTTTCAGCTTAGATTTCCAAAACCTTTATCCTCAAGCTGATGGTTTTTCCAGCACAGTGCCTCAGGCAATCTCACGCCTTCCAGCCTTGGCTATATACATCACAGCTTCTGACAAAGGAAGGGAACTGAATGACAGAAGAATAATAATTAGAACTAATGCATTCCTAGTATTAAAGTCACTTTAATTATTTGACGACCTTAGGATGAATTGCGGAAGTATGATATTAATTTTATTATTAATCATGCATTGTGAAATGCTAATAACATTTGAAAATTTGAGGGTTAGTATTATCATGTCAACATGATTTGCAAGTCTAGGTGCCAGGCTAATATTACAATTAATAACTAGGATAATGTTTTTGTTTCCTTTATCTACATTCTAAATTATTATGAGAAATTGTTTGTTTCATAATGCCCCAGGATGTGTACAGTTCTAACATTTGCCTAACAAAGATACCCTTTTTCTTAGCTGGCTCTGAACAAGGCCTTGAAATAACAGCAAATCACTAGGATTTCGATAAACCCAAAATGAGATTTTTGTGGATAAAATAGTTTATCTGCATAGAGCAAAATGAAGGTTCTCAGATACAGGAAGCATTGAGATTGTGTCAGAAAGAAGCTTCCATTTATTTGCAATTGATCCTTTTCTTTTAAAGAGAGACTAGGCTAGATGCATTTCTGCTTATCAGGCTTTGATACAGTTGATAGTATATTCTCAAGGACAGTGTGAAAATTTGCTTTTATGTTGCCAGAAAATGCTAGTCAAATTATTGCAAAATTCTCTCTGTTACAAGGTTCTGGTTTGTACCGTGTAATTTCTTTCTGACATTCTAGGCTATTGTAAGCAAAATGCCTTATGGTTACTTAAACTGCCGTTCCTCACTCAATGTTTGTCAGCAATAGCAAGATTATCAGTTATTTTGCAGCCAGTGTGGCTGATTATCAGACTGTAGATCTGTATTGTTTGAAAATGTTTATCACAGAATATGCAAGGATATACAAAGGATAAAAGAGAAGGTGTCCTTTTGTTTTGTAATTCGGATTGGGTGAGTTGGTATGCAGTGGATGGTCAGTTTTTAGCTCAGCAAATCTTTGTTTTTTCCCCCCATTAAAGTGAGGTAGACTGGAGAAGTGATTTAGGCAGGGAAGAACAGTTTAAAAAGAACAAAAATCCCAGTCCTTCAACCACAAGAACTTGGAATTCAAAGTTTGGCATTGCAACTAGTTCTCAAAGACATCCTGAGTTCAAAGGTGACTGAAGACCTCACTGCCAGCTCAGTGATTTGGGTAAAAGGCTTTGCTTTGTCTGAACATCGAGATCAGCTGTTTATACACCACTCATCCTAACAGTGAAGCTTAGAGCATTGAGTTTTTTCTTTAAAAAAACAAATAATATTTCAAGCTAAGGGGCCTAGGAAAGACAAGTCCCAATGGCTCTTGACGGAGCTCAGTATGATTGTTGGTTAGTCTGTTTCTTCAGTTTCAGCACCAAAACCAACTCTCCAGTCCCGACAATGTGGTGGCAACCCCGCAGAATAAAATAGCAAGTTTTGACACTGCAGCAGAAATAATCAGCATGGCAACTTCAAGTTATTTTTCCTTATTTCAAACCATACTCAAATAAGGCCATACATCTCAAGGGCTATTTTTAAAATCTGTAGCAAACAGGAGAGCTTCTCCCTTAGCAGTGCACTTTTATGAGTCAACAGTGATGCTTGTTGCCGCATTTATTCTCCAAAAGCACAAGGGAAGCAGACAGGCAGCAAAGTGCAAACTCTCGACCCAAAGAGATGCAGCACTCAGCAGCTCCACCTGTGCAGCACCCAGTGTAGCCAAAAACCAGGAACATCGCAATGGCAAATAGAAATTTGACTATGACCTCCAGTGACCACTGAATAGGAATGCACCAGAGGAAGTCTTGGTCCTATAAGAGACCTTCTTGCAGAACTCTTTAGACAAAAAGGCATTTACACTTTGTAGATGAACAGGCACAGCACACCAAGGGACAAGAGAGCTAATTTCTCTCGGCAATGGCATGTCAACTCTTCAGATCTATCAGATGAAAAACAAACGGACCCAAATAAAATCTTCAAGCTCATTAAGGATGAACTAAAAGTCCGAGTCAACTTTAGAATTCGCAGGCTAAAGTTCATGTCATTACCAGCAACAGCCAAATGATCAACTTATGAAGTGGTGCTAGTGCAAAGGAGGTGAATATGACTTCAATCAGATGACTGTGTGGAGAGGCTAATGGAGCTTCATCATTCATCAAGTCTTTTAGAAAGGCACTACTATACAAAGCCAACAATTATTCAATAGATGTGCTGCTAAATGAAGATAGAAAATTTGAGGCAATAGTTGCTGGTCACAAAACTACCACTGCCGAGGTGACCAGAACATCAAAGACATCCAAACACTGCGTGCAGTGTGGTCCTAAACACTTACCAGACAGTGTCCAGTACATTTGACATGAGCATGCCATGCTCAACCAACAGCATTAAGCAAGAATGTGCCACCGTCTCAACAAACCAGACATAACCCAAAGTACAAAACTCACCACAAAGAAGGGTTCCACAGAAATCAACACAAATAATAGTCCCAAGACTTATCCCACAAAATGTAAACATATCAATGAAGTGAAAGACATCTCCAGTGCACCAAGCTGTAAGGTCAACCTCCCTCATCATGTCAGTGGAGTTAGACGGGTTGCAGCATTTGCCACTGTAAACGTTAAGTTTTCAAGACCACTGCCACATCAACATTTAGGGCAACCAAACACGTTTTCAAAATTGCTGTGCTCAATCTTTGTGTCACACCACAGTCTTACCTCCCAAGTTGATGTTTGCGAGGAAGGTCCATATCACTCCTGTCCAAAACCGATAACACTGATAAAAGGAGGTTAAAACGTGCCAGACCATCACATGAAGACGTGGGTACAAGAGTAAGTACTGCAAAAGTGCGCACAGCCACTGTTATATGAAGTTGATTGCTAAATGGACAGATCTTCAGAAGGAACCGTTAGCATATTTGCATCTTCGCATCATGAGTTCTGATCTACAAACACACAGGTCAGTCACAGAGAGTAACATGTACCGATATTCTAAGACAAGATGATCCCGCTGAGAAGGTACAACCACAGAATGTCACACATTACCCTGAAAATGACATGAGAATAAGATACAGTGGCATCATATTATCTTCATACATAAAGACTCGAGTCTTTATGCCTGAGATTCGCTGTTCTCACAAAGTTTTTCTTTTGTCAGAAAAGAAAGGGGTTGATATGACGTTGGATGAAGACAGTGACATGTACCTCTAAGAAGCTCATAGAGACGCCATTATGACGCTAGCTTGTGTAGGGCTGGAGGATAAAAGGTATAGCCTCCATGTTAGGTGTTCAGATTGGCTATGATCTCTACTGCAGATGTTCACAACAGTCTAACTGAATCAAGCACATAGTAAAGTTATCAACGTATGACAAACTGAGCAGTAAAAATGTATGGTGCAATGTTAAAAGAGATGTGCAAATTAAGACAATTTTGGCTAAAGCACAAAGATACTTAATTTGCACACATCAAACAAATAAATATGCAGCAAAAAAAGTTCATTATCTTTCTAGATGTTTGTACACTGCAGAATTTAATTTATATCGGTATTGCACAGTCAATAATATACATTGTAACAATAGTGCTTTCAGAATTAAATTACTGCTTGAGGGTGATTTTTCAGTTTCACAAGCCGAATTGGAGCAATTAGAAACTGCACCTGACGTGGATACTATCAAGTCTGTCATCCTGCAAATAGGTTTGTCTAATGTACAATGATCTTTAGAGTATCCAGCGCCCTAACATATAGGGTCAACTGGAATCCAAATCATTGATTTATTTGTAAGTCTCAAATGATTCAGATCATTATAGTTTGCATTGGCTACTTGTATCAAAAAGTAATTATTAAAAGAACAATTGTTATATTAAAAATTTTGTGTACTTGTTGCACTAACCACAAATGTATTGCATCAAAAATATATTATAAAAATTATGATCCAACAATATTAAATGATATTATTTCAATTCGATTCAGTGAGTAAAAAGGGCAACTACTTAGGAGCATACTGTTATTATTTGGAAAAGTTCTGCAAAGACTTTTCATGAATTTCTGGTATTTCAAATTGCTGTGCACATTACCATTGCAAGTAACCAAACTTGTGGCTATCAATGCTTCACTCCTGGCTAGCGGTTTAAATCGCAAGCTAATTGAATAATTACTAAAGTTTCAAACAGTAAACCTCCATTTGTCAAGTTTTTTTCATGGTACAAGTGTGGGGGGGTGGGGGGGGGAAATCACAGAACCCACTGAAACCCACTGTTCCTCCTTTCAGATGTTTTACGCATTGATTTGAATTTTTGATTCTTCGAGTATGTTTTATATGTACATACATAAATGCGCACAACATGCACTTCTCATAGTTTCATACTTCACAAGCAATTTCAGTCACCGTAAGCCATTGACCCTTATAATGCATTATGTTAAATGCCATGGAGCAGGATCGAAGGAGGTTGTGCTTGAAATCTGCATACTTATACTAAACAGTGACTTATATTTCAAAAAGGGAATTTTAAAGAAGTGAAGATTTATTTGCAAAGGAAATCTTAAACTTGAATCCTCTTCCCTCATTTCTTCTATTTTACATAGAATTAACATAGTCTTGGATTAGTTTGATGTGACAAGACTTGAATTTGAATTGAAATTCTGTTCTATATTTTTGCTTCCTGGAAAAAAATCATACTTCACCTTTTACTCTGCCAATCACTTCATTTTTTTTCTCTTGGTTTCTCTTTTAAAATAACACTTTCATGTTTTCAGGAAGAGGCTTAATTTATACTGTGGACCTGAACTGTGTTTGAAAAGATTATACATTTGTCATGAATATCCAGCAGGAAATGTAAAAAGTGTGCAACTAATGCAGTACTTTCTTAAAATAAAGTAAATATGGGTGGCACACTGGCACAATGGTTAGCACTGCTGCCTCACAGCACAGGGATCTGGGTTCAATTCCAGTCCCAGTGACTTTGTGTGTGGAGTTAGCATGTTCTCCCCATGTCTGCGTGGGTTTCCTCTGGGTGCTCTGGTTTCCTCCCACAATCCAAAGATGTGTAGGTTAGATTGATTGGCCATGCTAAATTGACCCTTAATGTCAGGTATTAACAGAGTAAATATATGGGGTTACAGAGATGGGGCCTGGGTGGGAATGTGATCGGTGCAGATTTGATGGGCCGAATAGCCTCCTTCTATACTATAGAGATTCTATAATTCTATTCTAAAATCCCAGTGGAAACACTGGTGAAGTTACTGAGTCCAATGGTGTGAGAAAACTGAAGAGTTATTTGATTAAATTATGAGTTACTTGGCCTTTTCCGATGATAATTCACCTCCCTCGCTCATTAAGTTCAGAAATGTTTTAGTACCTTCTATAATTCCAGTAGAAAATCAAAAGTAGCCAAAAATACTGTTAAACTTGTTAGTTTTTCCATCTTTGAGTTTTTATCCAGATTACTATTAATGAGGATAGTAGCACCTTGAGACCATCTGACCAACTTGGTGTGACAGTTCACAGTAGCTTTGGCCTTGGAAGCAGTCTATTGCTGCAAAGGTGTTTCATTGAGGTTAGATGAACCAGTCCATTAACCTGCAGGAAGTAGAGATTGTTTAGTCAGTGGATGCAGTGCAAACAATTATAACAACCCAGTTTTTATCTGATGTAAGCCTTACTTATTTTGCAGTATCAAAATAGGGAAAATTGGTAAACAAATCGTGTACAAGTATTTTCAAAAGAAGCACAGTCTGTTTGAACACATCTCCAGGGAGTTAATCATTTTGCAACGTTCTATTTTAGGTCCCTTGCATGTGTCCTGCTTCTTCAGTTAGAGGACACCATACAGTTTGAACCGTAGACTTCTCATAGCAAATTTGTTTGTGCTTGGATATAAAAGTTGAATGTATATTTTCATGAATAAACAGCCAACATACTAAAGCTCGTCACTTTCTTTCAGGATACATAACAGCCAGATTATTCGAATTTCATAGAATCCCTGCAGAATGGAAGGAGACCACTCAATCCATTGAGTATATACAGATCACAATTCCCATTTTCCCATAACTCTTCATTTTTAACTCTGCTAATCCCCCATACGGTAGGGTTAAATTAGCATGGCCAACCAACCTAATCTGCACAGCTTTGGAGTAATGTTTCTGTAATATGTTTCTATATTAAGTTAAAATTTATTTCTTATTTATTTCTTACAAGAGAAATGAAAGAATGACCAGGGTGAAGTTAGGGCCAGTCAAGGGTAGTAGTAGGAACTTGTGCATGGAGTCAGAAGAGATAGTTGAATGAAATACTTTTCTTCAGTGCTCACTAAGGAGAGGGGCCATGTTTTGAGGATGAGTGTAGTACAGGCTGATAGGATGGAGGAGGTAGATGTTCTGAGAGAAGATATATTAGTAATTTTGAAAAACCTGAGGGTTGATAAGTCCCCTGGGACAGATGGGATACATCCTAGGATACTTTGAGAGGCAGGGAATGAGATTGCGGAGCCTTTAGCTTTGATCTTTGAGTCCTCACTGTCAGGAGGATTGTGCCAGAGGACTGGAGAGTGGTGAATACTAATCCTCACTTCAAGAAAGGAAATAGGAATGACTTTGGTAATTATAGGCCAGTTAATCGTACTTTGGTGGTAAGTTAATGGAAAGGGTCCTAAGAGATAGGATAAATGACCATTTGGAAAGATGCAGCTTAATCTGGGATAGTCAGCACGGGTTCATGAGGGGTAAGGTTTGCCTCACAAATTTGATTGAATTCTTTGAGGAGGTAACTAAGTGTGTAGATGAAGATAGAGCAGTTGATGTCACATACATGGATTTTAGTAAGGCATTTGATAAGGTTCCCCATGGTAGGCTCATGAGGAAAGTAAGCAGAGGTGTGGGATAGAAGGAAATTTGGCCAATTGGATAAATAACTGGCTGTCTCATAGAAGACAGAGGGTGGTGGTGGAGGGAAAATTTTCAGACTGGAGGATAGTTATCAGTGGGGTGCTGCAGGGGTCAGTGCTGGGTCCTCTGCTATTTGTGATTTTTATCAATGACTTGGAAGAGGTGGTTGAAGAGTGGGTTAGTAAATTTGCTGATGACATCAAGATTGGTGGAGTAGTGGATGAGGTGGAGGGCTTTTGTAGGCTGCAAAGAATCATTGATAGGATGCAGAGCTGGGCAAAAAAGTGGCAGATGGAGTTTACCCTGATAAGTGATTCATTTTGGTAGGACAAACTTGAATGCGACAGCAGGGTTCTAAGGAATGTGTTGCCATGAAGAAGGCTTATAGTGTGTTTATTAACAGGGGATTGAGTTTAAAAGCCATGGGGTTATGCTGCAACTGTACGGGACCTTGGTGAGATCACATTTGGAAGATTGTATGCGGTTCTGGTCAGCTCACTATAAGAAGTATGTGGAAGCATTGGAGAAAGTGCAGAGGAGATTTACCAGGATTCTGCTCGGTATTTTGGGAGGGGGGGGGCGGAGGGAGGGAGGGAATAGGTCTTGTGAGGAAAGGCTGAGGGAACTAGGACTCCTCTCTTTGGAGGAGAGGAGGATGCGACTTAAGAGGTTTATGAGATGATGAGGGGGATAGATGGAGTGGACATGCAGAGACTATTTCCTCAGGTGGATGTACCTGTTACTAGGGAGCATAAATATAAGGTTCATGGTGGGAGATATAGGAGGGATGTCTGAGGTAGGTTCTTTACTCAGAGAGTGGTTGGGATGTGGAATGCACTGCCTGCTGTGATAGCGGCGTTGGACACTTTAGGAACTTTCAGGTGATTATTGGATAGGCACATGGAGCACACCAGAATGATAGGGAATGGGATAGCTTAATCTTGGGTTTGGACATAACTCAGCACAACATTGAGGGCTGAAGAGCCTGTACTGTACTATGTTCTTTATTTATTAGTCACAAGTAGGCTTACATTCACACTACAATAAAGTTATTGTGAAAATTCCCTTGTTGCCGGGTCCCCAGGCACAGTGAGGCAGCAGTGCTAACCACTGTGCCACTGTGACGCCTCTATGCTGTAGATTCTGGATTCTGATGCTGTAATTATTTTAAAACTGGAAGTATCATTATTTGTTTACACCTTTCTTTCCTACTGACCAGGGTCACCTGATGTTGCCTCATCTCTGTAGCTAGAGTCATGTAGGATGAGAAAAATGTTTTTTTAATAGGCTTTTGGATTATATTCCATTGTGGCAAGAACACATCCTTGTAGATACAGGTAGCACTTACACAAGCAGTGTTACATCCTCTGCTATGAACCATTACATTGATTCACATAAACAGACCAAGCTGTTCATGCAGATTGAATACATGAATTCTTCATGAAATATTGGTATCCCCATTGTGAAATATTGGTAACCCCATGGGCATAGTTAGTAGATCAAGGTATTAACAAAGAGAAGTCTAATTAAAATTTTTGCTCTTTTTAACAAGTATCTCGATAAAGAAGTCATGTTGAGTTCAAGCCGTTAAGTTCAAAATATTTTGCTTATTTAAAGCTAGCACGGAGGCCAAAGGGAATGATAACTTCTCCGGTTAGCATGTATCAGGCCCTCCTCAGTACATTAATCTCGCAGGACTAATAATTTAAATTATTGCAGCTGCGAGTTCTATTGTTTAACTGTTCAATTGTCCCACTCAACAGGCAAGTGTTCAAATTAGACTGTTTAAAAAGATGGCTGAGGCATATTGTTAAGATGTTAGTTCAAGCTGATATCCTACTCCTGCTCCTTAGTTACAATGCCCTAAATTGGTGGCCATGGACTTCCACTGGATTGGTCCATGATTACGCTAGGCAAAATACTGCATGTAATTGATCAGGAAACTCTTCTGCTCTGACCGCTGCCAAGAGGTGTATTGGAAGGATTAACAGGCTGACAATTGACCTGTTTGGCCACGTTATGAATGTGATCATCAAGGGCTGACATGGGACTTTGGAGCTTTTGGTCCAGTGTTAGGAACATGACCACTGTGCCACAGGACCTTTCTTCAAGCTGATGTAGAACCCTTAAAATTAGTAGCATTATCAAAATCTTGCTTATAGATTGCAATCCTAGACAGTATTGCTGGATTTGGAAAGGCTGATCAGTTTATTTAAAGTCTGTCAAATTATACATTTTATACCACCAGACTGATGTTCTTGTGCACATGATCATAATAATAATATTAGAGTTCAGTGCACTGAATTAGTATGTGAACTGAAAGCTTCAGCAACTTTTCATTATTGTCACCAAGTCAGAAGTTCTGCCGGTTTAGTTTAATTATTTATGCAAGGGATAGATTCATTCCACTCATCTTGGCCCAATAATCATCAAATGGAAACTTCTCAGAAACTAGTATTTCAAACTTCTTCAAATTCTTTCTGTGAAAGACTCAAGTTTATTCTCTAATGTTGAAAAACAAACATTTGTCTGATCCCAAATCACCCCATTTGTTTATAATTTCACAATTAGACTGTCAATAGCCAGATCTTCCACCATGTTAATATTCCAGGTACTTTGATCCAAAGTTTTTGATGGTTCCTAATTAATGCAACATATTTCCAGCAAAATGAACAATCTTCATCACAGGACAAGAGAGGATAGATACAAGAATTCTTTTCTCAGTGTGATAAAACTAGGCTGTTTAGTGTTCTCTAGTATTTCAGTTTGGCTATTGCTATGGGCTTTCTGTTTGTGGTTGCCATTTTCTTCAAAGTCAATGCAAGATACAAAGAATTTCTCCAACTTCCAGAACACAGTTCAATCTTTTCTATCCTGTCTTTTGTTCCCCCTTGAACAATGTTCAGAGTTACTGTTACCTTTTCTTGCGCTCTGTACCATGAATCCACTACTACCAAACCATAGAATTTAACTCCTTTCATATGATACTGAAGAACGTGTTTATCTCTCACATTATTTTCCCACTAATTGGAAACTGATGAGGTAAAACATCACTGAAATAAATAATTTAAGTGGTAGAAATTTAATGTGTTGTAATTATTAATTATACCTTTGTAATAAATTTTCAAAGCATGCCTAAACGTGGTTGAATTCATCTTCAAAGAATTTCCTTACTTGGACAGTCCTAATTGACCAAGTGAGTAGATCTGTAATCATCTTGGCTCACTTGTTGTCCACTTCTCTCCCACTTCGGAAGGTGGGGTTCAGGCCCTGGTCCAAAATTTGAATCACAGTTGACACTCAAGTACATCACTAATATGTTAATCAGAGGTTCTGTTCTTTTTATGATAGCTAAAGATCCTTTAGCAATATTCAATGCCGCAGGCTACATTTTTTGATCAGTGCATCACTTAAAAAAAGGAAATTAACTGTGTGTTCATCTCATTACTGCTCATAGGATTGAGTTACCAAGAAAATGATGTTGTAATACAGAATAACTGCAACTGCACTTTAGAATAACTTTTGAACTGTGTAACGTTACTGGGAAATAGAAGTCAAAAGATGGCATTTCAGATCTAGATTATGAGACTAGTGCTGGTTGCTTGATTTTTATTTCAGCACTTGTCTCAATCAAAAGAAAAAAGCATGAGTTTCCCAGCACATTTGGTTGTGAAATGGCGTTCAAAGAATATTTGAAGCTCCTTTGAGTTCTTGAATTGACAGTAAACTTAATGAGTTTAAGGTGAGATTTGTAGGAAACAGCAAATTCACAAGCACTTTAAGCCAGCTTCCAATTTGTTTTATCTTTTTTTGGCATTTGGGAATTTTAGAAAAGATGATATTTAGTGTGCTTTTAAAGCAAGAGTCATTCATATGAAAGAAGGATAGAAATGTTAGAAAGAAAATTTGATCATATCTAATTTAATAATTTCATTAATGTATTGAATTTTCAAGTAATGAGTATGAATCTTGGACAAATGTTGACAGAACAAAAAAGAAATGTGTACTTTTATATATCTGTATCTCATTTTTATTTTGTTTTTCATTAGTTTTGGAAGGGGAATCTGGATGCTTGAATGGTATACATATCAGAAGATTGTGTTATTGCTCATGGCTGTGCAAAATGCTAGCAAAAACCAGTGATTTTCTCATAGCAGGGAAGGAGAATCTGATGGATGCCATTTTTAGCTGCTATGATCTCTGCCTGGGTGGCTCAGAGTTGTACTGACAGAAGCTTGAGAGCAGTCATTTACCTGCCTGGCTATTCAAACAAGGAATGCCATGAATTATTGGCAGTCTGTGAGATGAGAGAGAATTCCTCCCCTCCCAGAATGCTTTTTTATTGGTAATGAATGAATGTTGTCGACTTTATGGACTGTGGCAAGTGGCTACTACTTTTAAACACTTGGTTCCTCTTTTGAAGAGGAACAATTGCTTGTACTTGTAGATGTAACAAATAGTGCACAATTTTTTAAAATACTTTGCGGCCAATGGCTGAGTTCCTGGAGAAATGGACTTCTTTTACATCAATTATTGTAGTTACAATTGTCAAGTCACCAGAAATTCCAAAATGGCATTGGAAGCCTGATCCAAATTAAAATAGCTGGTAGTTAGAGCAAGACAGGAATTGTCCGGTCAAGAAGATAAATGATTCATTCAGCACTTTTTGTTGAGCTACAAGGAGCAGGAGTGCTCTTTTCTCTAGGGTCCTCAAGGAAACCTTTGGTCACTATGCTGCTGATGGCAGTCTCTGTCCACGGCCCACTGATATAAAGCAGACTTTCACCACCGCTTTTCCAGTCTCTGGCTATTTCTGCATGTGTAATCATGGTTGACCACCTCTTTTGATTTGATTTGATATTGTCAGAGTGAAAAGTATTGTTTCTTGCGTGCTATATGGACAAAGCATAGCAAAAACTAATCTCACCAACTCTGTCCCCCCAACCTCCTCAAAGGTCCCTGATTTTCTAGCCAAACTGACAGGCGAACACTCAGGAAGCGGAAAAATATACATGTTAAATCCAAGATTTCCTTAATTATGACTCCATGACCACCTTGATTTGCTGGGTTTTCCATGTGCTCTTCTGTGCCTTCCCTACTAATATTGGGGCCATTAGGTGCTGTATAAATATATCGTTCTTTCTCTAGAGATGTGAAACAGAACCCAGAAATAGAGCAAAACAACACTGCAGTTTTCTGTCATTAAGGAATATAAACTGAAAGAGGAGAAATTTATCACCAACGCATTAAGTAAATTTGCAGGAGAGGCTCATGTAAAACTGATTCTGTGGGTCTACTTGCTCTTAAAAAAAAATGTTGATTGTAATCCAAAAATTTGACATGCCTTCAATGTTTTTCTGGTAAATGGTATGATCGTGGAAGAACTTAGCTAATCTGCAAAACATCTACAGCAACAGTGTTTGCATTCTTATCCACTTACATGGCAATCTTCAGAGGCCAGAAGCAAGTGTTGTCTGCTACCATGGTTACGTTAAAATCCCCTAGCTTCCTGTGGAAAGTTGAACTGCTTTGAACATTCAAACTGAATTGCACTGTGAAGAATTGACTGAAGATAGAGTAAATCCAAATCAATTATATGGGGTTAAGACTGTTATACAAATACAGTGCACATGTGACCTAAATTTATTTATTCACCTGGCTACCAACGTATGCACATGTGTAGCAATTTAATTGGGGGCTCAGAAGTGGAAATGAAAAGCAAAGAAAAATTTCCCCCCATAATTATTGAAGCATTAGTGTTGCACAGATTTAAAGCAGAAATATGCTAATATCAACCACCTTAATATATGAAAATGCATTATTAAATGTTAGACCTGATTGAATAGCTTCTTTTCCGGTAAAGCAAAATTGTTGTTACCCAAACCACCATCCATTCATTTGTTATTTTTAACCTGGTAATATGTTGCATTTATATCTTTTGCCCCAAGCTTGTCAATAAATGGATATACATGACATCGCTTAAAGTAGGTTCCCTGAGAATCAACTAGACACAAAGCCCTCTGCCACATCGCAAAGGGAATGAAGCCTCATGAATGTTGAGGAGGAAAAGCCATTATAACTGCAACAGTTTGAAGAATAGGACCTGTGTTGCCGGAAGTAGGTTAAATTCATAACTTTCCTTCATCTCTCCCTCCTCCCTGAGGGTGCTGGAGCACATATTTCATCTCTTGCAGCAACTTCATATAATAACCTATGTGGCCATGCGAGAGTTGGTTAACCCTGCATTTGACTGTTTATGAATGAAGCAAAATTTTCTCAATCAGTTGAATCGAATGATGTCCTCATCTGACATCTACTTCTGCATATATTCCAAGCAGGGTTGAATATATAGCTATCAATTTTTCCCTTCCTAATGGAAGAACATTGAAGTCAGTTGTGAAGTACTCATTGTACATCGAGGTGAGATCACTTGCAGAAGCTGATAACTGAACCTCAATCTTCATCAATTATAAGACTCCATATTATGCAACGTGGTGCATTCAATCTTTGATCATTGGAACAGTCAGACATTATCATTATTAATTTCTCGAATCATGAACTTAGTATTTAATTAGAAAGATAGGAACAGTAAGTCATTTAGTCCTCAAGTTTGTTCCACATTCAATTAGATTGTAGCAATCAGCACCTCAGATTTATTTCTCTCTGTCCCTTGAGACTCTTGCATAACAAAAATTTTACCCATCTCCGTCTTGAAAATTTCACTTGACTCAGCATCTTTTAGGGGAGAGAATTCCACATTTCACTGCTCATCATGTGGAGAAATGCTTCCACTATTCATTCCAGAATGGTCTCACTGTAATTTTGAGATTGGACCTCCTTGTTCTGTTTCTCCCCTCTTGAGACAAGGGCTGTCTGTATCTACTCTTATTGAATCCCTTCATCTGTTTAAACACTGCCGCTCAAACTTTTACACTCAGGGAATACAAATATGTGAAATGTCTCAGATAACTTAACCCTTTAAATCCTCGTATAATTTTGATGAGCATGTGCTGTTGCCATCCAAGGCCAGTATTATACTTTCTATGATACAGTGAATAAAACAGAATCCAGATGGGAGTCTGAGGCTCTGTATGGCTGAAGAATAACTTTTTGCCCCTTGTATTCCAACAATAAAGCCCTTGTTTTAAAAAAAAGGGCTTTTTTTAGTATGTTTTCATGGGTACCTTTTTAGTAAATTTATACCCGGGCACCCAATACTTTTCAGTTCTTCATGATTTCTAATCTTGCTTTGCCCTTGGATTCTTGCATTACACTTCCTCACTTCATCTGCCACAGTTTTGCCTATTCATCTAAAATTTTAATTGCAGATGTATTTGTGCTCTGTGCAACAGAACATTGAATACATAAACACTGTTCCTATCACACTTGTATATGGATAAATGATGCAGAAGAACTATATCCATCAGTGCTGTATAGGAATAGACAGTTCAAATTTGGGATAAATACGATGAATTGGAATGCACTAATCATAAGTTTTAGTCTAGAATAGGTTGTCATTTATGTGATGGAAAATAAATTTGAATGAGTAATGATAAAAATGCCTAGCCTAATGATGTGATTACCATTATGTACAAAACACAGTAAGATGACATTGATTATATCACTGACTTTCTCCATGCTTGAAAGGTGCCGTGGCAAAAATAAACTTTCCATGAGAAATGTTAATCTGCATAATGCATTCGTTATTGGACAACTGCCACATATTGACAATTAATAAAGACTGTAAAGTGTATTGTGTTATAACTGATGCAGTATTTACAAAACTCTTCAGAGATCTGGTATGGGTAGTAATTAACAAGGTCTGGCTCATTGCTTTGCATAATCTTCCCTGTTTTTCAGAGATCTTTTTGCTGCTGGATAATGGGATTCTCTTTTGCAAAACCAAACAGAAGTTTGGTACTTGATGAGTTGTTGTATGTCCGCAATTTTAAAATTGCGATCCAGACCTATTTTAGGAATTTTCTTGCATCATTTTGTACTGCAAATCACAGGTCAAAAAAAGAGTACTGCTCGCTGGAAGCGGTCAGCAACTCGGGCAGTTTTGAGAGGAACAGAGTTAATACTACAGGTCAGTGAGCTTTCCTCAGAACCAGTTGAACCGTTGAAAGGTTAGCAACCAAAATTATTATCTCTTGATCCTGTTCCCTCCGGTGCTGCCTGACCTGCTGAGTATTTTCAGCACTCTCTCTTGCTGCAGATATCTAGCATCTCCAGTTTTTTTTTACTTTATTTTAATGTTTGGGGTCAGTGGAATTGAGATAATTGAGCGTTTATTTCTTAACTCACTCTTACCTGGACAGATTGTTTCTGGAAAATGTGTTGAATTTCTCCAGTAGAAAATAGAAGATGTTTATCCCACAGAATGGCTGCAGTACAGAGTCAATATAGTTGTAAGATTTATCCTGATCTGGGGATCAAACTTGTCTTTTCATTTCAAAGGCAAACTATTAAATCGTACTGATGGAAAAATGAGATTAATTAATATTAGTGTAAATTATACTAAAGTGTTACCTGCTCTAAAACATGCTGATTTGTTACCAGAATTCCGATACTGGTTACATTTCTATTTGGAATTAATATTGTTGCATGAAAAATTAGGTAATTTGTTCAGTATTTTTACAATCTTGCTAATATGCCAATTATTTGCCTCATTATGGTCAATGCAAATTAATTCCTGGATTCTTGAGCCTTCTGTAAGGATCAGATTTGGATGAACGTCAGAATAATCTATGTTTTAATCTATGAATTATATATTTACAAATGTGGGTGGTTATTCTTGTGATGGAAGTCCAATACATACAAACTAAGGATTTGATTCATAAATGTTCTTTGAAGCTTTTGAAATGTGAAATATCCACATTGGCTCAAGAAAGTAGAAATTAACTTCATTTGCCCTAATGAAATACCTTTTCATTGGATATATCATGCTTTAGAGAGGCATTAGATTACGGCTCTTCAGAATGGAGAATTCTTTTGGTTGAGAACTGGTTTAATCATGTACCATTTTGAATCCAGTGTTTTCTATGCATTGAACAAATAAAACATGATTGTCAAAATGATAAAACTTTTAATCTAATGACAGGGATGGTTTTAAAATTAGTGTGTTTATTATGGGATGTTTTATGTTTAGTACATGGACATGGCTTCATCTAATGCCAACGCTATCAATAACGCACTAAAACCTGCAATAATTACCCATGCTCACCCCTAGTTACTTTAGCTACCTTCTGTTGGTCTATATATTCTGTTAGTCTATATAGACTTGTATCTCTCAAGTTGAGGATGGCACATTTATGTGCTATTTGATAAATATCATTCAGTTTTGTTGCTGTTAATCCTAGATTTTGTGGGCCAACAAAAGGACTTCTGCTTTCTTTAACAATCCTATCCTAAGAATCAAATTTAAACATAGGAATCAAGTGCAGTCAATTGCAAGAGGAGGAAGATGAAAAATACTTGTTGAAGGGGAAAACTATTGGCTGTCACTTATATGTTCATTGTGGAATTACATGATACAGGTAGCCATTTTGGAGACAGATGCATATGGTTTGTTTGAAAATACCTGACTTTGAGAATAAAGATGTTAGGTTGTTTATGGTGAGTATGTAATGGAAATAGATTCAATGGATGATACCACATGATGCTGTTGGATATGGTAAGGGCTAATAACTTGTTGATAATGAAAACAATTATGGGACTGCTTAAAATGGCAAGCGCCCTTCTGGAATAAAATCGGTCCAGTTCCACTTGCTATCGAAGAGGACAACAAAATATTTATCTTGCGTCTGATGTGGAAATATTTATACAATTAATATAGTGCTGGTAAAATATTTTTTTAAATAGTAACAGCAATTTCCCTCGATCTATCGCTGCTGTACTAACCAAGCCCTGTTTCATGTCATGTCTTACCCAGGAAACGCACTCCAGGCTCATTGATGTAGGTTTATTGCATGGCATTAAAGCCATGCACTAACTGCATGATGGTACTAACCATTGCTTCCCTGTCCAACCATAGCTAAAGCCTATGCTGCCTGTGCATGCAACATAACCAGCCTGGTGACTTGTTAACTGAATGTATGGATTTTTGAAATAATTATTCACACACTATTTCTTTCTGAATGCGTCAGTATATATTGAGCAATTTCACAATTGCCAGGTGATTTTGAAACTTAACTGTTAAATCTTTATAGTAAGTGATATAACACTCCAAGACAAACCAATAGAAAAATAGGCTCATTGATGGCCCAGGTGCCACAATGCAAGATTCATTTTTGGTGTTAACCCAATGCAAATTGCAATTCAAAATCACAGTGTGAAGGACTGTACTGACCGATGAACTAATATTCCAGCTGCTGAAACATTTTGTTAACCTCAGTGACATCAAAATGCTGTGGAATAGTAATTTTAACAATGTTGATGTGTTGCTTCTTATTTGGCTTGTTAACATCTATTATTTTGTTGGTGGGTCTTGGAGTACTTATGCATGAATGATTTTGTATACTAAGTTGTGGTATTAGAATGTTGACTGCAAATTCAAAGTACGAGTTGTGTTCAAAGACCTCACTTCAGTTCATATAATTTCATGAACTAGGAATTTCTATTTAACTGTTGAATACATCTTAACTACCTGAGCTATATCTGTTTATATGAAAGCAAAATGGGCAGAGGAGAGTTCATATACTGTACTGAATAACTTGTCAAACTGTTTAGCTTATTTTCACCTGTACAGCAGTTTGTATCTCTGGAGTACAAGTTAATATGTGTATTCACCATTCTCAGGTAAACGCAGTGATCAGATTGATTTTATTACCATTTGAAATGAAATATAGACAGTAAATATTGATTTTAGTGATCACGATCTTCAGCTTTGTATGTAATAAAAAATAAAAGGAAAACAAAAGGAGGATTTAAACAAAATGTTAATTTGATTTTGTACACTGTTGGGATTGGCAAAATAAATGAATGAATTTGTACTATTTTTAAAAACTAAGAAAATATTATCCACTATTTAGTTCCAAAGAAACTTGTGATGATTGTTAAGTAACATTTAATACAATATACATGTTTCCATACAGATATTGTGTTAAGGAAGGAGATAGTTCACCTTCTTTCCTTTCACTTCAATCTTACTTCAAAGTTAGCTCTAAATGATGGCATGAAAATCCCACTACTTTTGTGAATTTAAGGAACATCTCGGAAAATCATTTAAAGAGTTATAACCATGGCACATACTCTATTGACAATTCAGGAAAAAAATTTAGTAGAGAGACAATTGGAAAATGAGAAATGAAATGATTCTTAAGGCAGTAGTGAGGTAGCTTTGCTGTTCGTCAAGCTAATAAACACTAGAAATGTTCCATTCTCCAGAACTTATATGAAAATAAAATCAATGCAGAAACATTTTGAACTGTTTTGGTCAAATGTTACTGCTTTTCTTTATTGAGTGAATTCTTTGTTCCATAGAACAGTTTGTATTTTTAATTTTCATGGCCCAACCTATGAAAATCATTTCACTGCAAATACTTTGGACCCACCCCACATTTAAGTGTTTTGCAAATACAAAGCAGGCATCACAAGAGTTTTCTTGCAGAAATATAAACAGTTCTGTAATGTTATAGGTATAATCAAGTGGGATAAAAAGTAAATTGCGCAAAGGGATGTAAGATCATGGCATCCTCCTTATAGGATTAATATGTAACATCAGGTTGATCTTAAAGTCTTCCTCCTTTTTATTTGTATAAGGAACATTAAGAAGGAGGCATTTCATTTAGACAAGTATTTAGTTTTGTTTTGGCTTTTAATTATTAATTTCAGGGAGCAGATTTCAGGTTTAACTTGATGAAGTTTCCAAATATTTAATTGTTACCTACTGTTGGCTATATACATTGTACTAGTGACATTAAAGTCACTTTTTAAAAGTTCATACACAGGATGCAGGCATCGCTGGCTAAGCTAGCATTTATTGCCCATTCTAATTGCCTTTGAGAGGGTGGTGGCGAGCTGCCTTTTTGAACCGCTGCAGTTCCTGAGTGTGAATACATCCAGTGTTGCTGGGGAGGAAAATCATGCGTATGTTTGTAAGAGCAGTTCAAGATAAATATCTGATCCAAGACGCAGTGAAGTGGCTTCTTTATGACTCAACATGAAAGCCATTCAAATGTAGCTTTTTCCATGCCAACTGTCATAAGAGAAAATGATCCACAACAGCTCTCCCCTCCCCCCCCCCCCCACCCCCCCCCCCCCCCCCCCCCCCCCCCCCAACCCCATCTCCCAAGACTACTTTGAAGTGCTTTGCAAATTTTGAAATAGTAATTTTCAATCCCAGGTCTCAATCAGTTGTTATCCCAGTACCACTCTTTGTGAAATGCCACTTTTGCCGGTCCTAGTCACTTTTTTCCTTTTTTAGCCAGCATTCTATTCATTCTTTTACTTGTTCCTTGACTTCACCTGTTCTCATTTTAGTCATGAATCTAGTATGTGGTACCATACAAATGAGCTGTATTGGAAATCTAAATATATTAATATACCACATTATTCTTGTCTACCTCTTGTCTAACTGTAACTTCTTCAAAGAATTCAATAAGGTTAATCAATAGTTTCCATTTTGAAAAGCAAGTTGATGATTCCATTGTATTTTCAGTTTCTAGTGCTTCAACTTGTTTTTCATTAGTTGTGTCTAAGGAATAATATTTCATATTATCTTCCTTGATAATTCAATGTGTAATTTCTCTTTGCCTTATATTTTCATTTCTCCTCACTCTTTCTGTCTTTTTGTCATCCTCTCCTTTTTTATTTTACTTGATGCATTTTTTTTTAGTTTCTTTAATCAGCCAGGGTGTACCAAAACTTGCTTGCTGTTTTACTTTTTAGTGAGACATATTTCCCCCAAACTCGACTGATCATCATTTCAAATGTTTCCCATTTCTGTTCCATTTCTTTGTCAGTAATTATTTTGAGTTTATTTTGTTAGTTGCATTCTCATCCCCTTAACAGCAGCTTTTATCTACTTTAATTCTTTGGACTTCTTACATCTTATGTTATGATCTCTATTGCATTGATGCTTCTCTTAACTAAGTAAGAAAGGAGTCCTGCACATATTGTAAAATGTATATTCCAATCCCTCTGCACATTTTGCATCCTTCTCTTCTCAGTTTATGTAGGGGTAGGTAAGACCTTTAGTGATGACTATTCTATGTATTTTACTCATTTCACATAATTTTCACAAATTTCTTCTTCCTCATTTTGATAATTTGTTGCCCTGTATGATTGCTAGTATAAATATGATCAATCCCTTACTTTTTATTTCAATCCGTAGGGATTCTATTTCTAACCTTCTGTTAATTATGTTCTTTTTCCTCAGCTGCTATTTTGTTACATGTAACCAGTACTCCAATCATAACCCCCTTGCTTTACTATCCTTTATGATTATGCTATTAGCTGCAATATTTAGATGCCAGTACTGTTAATGTTTAAAGTTTATTTATTTGAGTGTCACAAATAGGCTTACATTAACACTGAAATGAAGTTACTGTGCAGTCATATTTCAGCTATTCCTATTGTATCTGCATCTTTGCTATGGATTATTGTTTTCTATTTTATTTTGAATGCTGTCATTGTAGACAGTTTAATTTTTCTTCAATCATTGTATATTTGACCTTGCTTTTAATGTTTTTATATTTGCTTTCATTTTTTTTATATAAGTGGATTTACTCTTTGACTATTTATGTTACCCTTGAAACTTCCCATGGTCAGAGTTCTATTTTCACCTCTGGTTTCTTGTTTGTTTTAGTTTCAGACTTGTTATTTTCAACATATTGCTCCACAACAACAACAACAGCATTCACACATTCTTCCCCACCAACTCCTCTACTCCTGCTTACTGGATTTTGTCCTATGGTTCTGGCGACAGCTATATGTATACTGCAAGTATATGGGAGAAAATATTAAGGATCTGTTAGAATACTAGTGTCAGTTTAGTTCAGGCTTGTCTCTATGATAGTTTCTCTTGTCCCACTATTGGTGCTGGTCTTATTCCCTCATCAATCTTTCAGCCATCTACTCATCTTCAGGTTTGTACAAATAAATAGTCTCAGCCAGGCATTACATTTGGTTTCAGCACCCCTTGTTTCAAGTGGGAAAAGCCAGGAGGTTTGCCACTCAAATTATAGAATAGAATTACTACAGTGTTGAAGGCAACTATTTGGCCCATCGAGTCTGACCGACTCTTCAACAGAGTATCTTATCCTGGCCCACATCCCACTTTATCCCTGTAACTCTACGTGTTTACCATGCTAATCCCCTTAACCTGTACATCTTGGGACACTTGGGGAAACTTAGCATGGCCAATCCAGCTAATGTGCACATCTTTAGAAGGAAACCAGAGCACCGGAGGAAACCTGTGCAGATTTGGGGAGAATGTGTGCAAATTCCACACAGACAGTCACCCAAGGCTGGAATTGAACCCAGAGCCCTGCTGCTATGAGGCAGCAGTGTTAACCACTGTGCCATCAGTGATCCATACTGCATGTGTCCTACTGTGTGTGGCTATAGGGTGAAAACAGGATGAAGCTAAATTGGGATGGCCTCCATGGCAAAGCAAGCAACAATTCAATGAGAACAATGTGTATTTGGCTAGTTATCATGGAAGCAATTTGTACTCAAAAAGAATTCCATAAGAAGTATTGGCATTTAACTAGAACATTTAAAAGCTCTGCACTAATGTAATTGGCATTATCCTGGCTTGCCATAGTTGGTGAGCTTAATACCATTAGATCAATGGAAAGAATAATAAGAAACGATCTTAATTTCTAATAGGAGAATTACTTGAAAATGCTTGGGAGCCAGATACCTAAAAAATGCAAGTTTACACATATAAAATCACAAGCTGCCAATTCTTTGGTGGAACTTCATAAATCTGGCTGCAGTATAAGTTGCAAATCTGTCATAGAACAATCAGATACTTCCTTTGAGTCTGTGGCAATAATTGACATGAAGCTCTTGACGTTACAGACTGTCATTCAAATAGCACTAATTTCAGCTTGGAGGGTGAGAAATATATAAGTTACTGATCTGGGAAAACTACCACTCCTTCCAGTAACTCTGTACTGACTCTCATTAGCTCCTCTGCTTGGTCAGGTATGTGACTGGCTGCTGAGCAGCAGCTTGTATTTACTTTGATATGCCTGAGTCCTGACGTCTTCCCAAGGCTGGCTTTGCTTTTTTGACATTAAGTTGTCAAGAGTTTGGGAATCATCATGGGCTGTATTTGCGAATGATGAAAGCAGTTTCTTAAATTAGGTTTATAAAGGTGTGGAAATTGGTCACATTTAACACCACACTTCTAATGAAGCAAGTTTAGGAGACTAAATTAACCTGAGTGATTGATGACACTGCACAGTTATTTTTCCACTGTTATATCTTTATTTATTTGCAAAAAATAAATCTACACAAATATTGTTTCCAGCAGTGCTGTAAAGAGAAAACTTACAAATAGAAGGTTTTGTGATTAATGTGAAATGTTTTGCACACAGCCCAAGCAAACCGAAGGCTTTCTGCAATAATGTCAATCCTTGGTCCAGAGGAAGTTGAAGGGAAAAAAATAAACTTCAGTTACAAATATGCAGCCCCTGTTAGGTGTTGCTGTTTCACTGACTTGTTCAGTCTGAATTTAGATTGAATTTTTTAAAATTGACTTTCTTGTTACAGATCTTTTTGAAGGGTCCTTCCAGGTCTGAATCAATCTTGATCAATATAACTTCACATCAGTTTAAAAATTCAAATTGAACAGCAATATACAATCCCAGATCATTTCCCTTTTTCGACCTGGCAATTGGACAGTTGTAAAGTAAGATTCATTCATCTGATTCCTGTTCAAAGGTGAATTACCTTAAGAGTTTCCACTGGGAACGCGTGCTGTTCCTCAGAATATGTTGGTTTATTTTAACTGCTTTACACGCTGTCATCAGTTGCTTGAGTACATTTTGTGAGCTTTACTCATTGCTAACTTTCAGTTCAAGCCATTTCATTTATCACCATTTTGCACTATTTGCCAATCCAGCTTTCATTCTATCTGTGGTAAATTGCCATTAATTCCATCAATCTTAATCTGCTTTAATAGCTCTACAAATGTCATTGTTTTCTGAAAATTCAATGAATACTCAAACTTCTGTTTGTCCGTTTTTGGGACATTGAGTATTTCTCGTGCCAAATTTACAACTAAATACTAAACTAAAAGTAGCTTCTCCCTCAATCCCCCTTTTATATGTTATTTCATAGAATCCTACACTGCAGAAGGAGGCCATTTGGCCCATCAAGTCTGCACTGACCACCCCCCTCCCTGCCCACCCAGGTCTTAACCTCACAATCCCATGCATTTACCCTGGCTAGTCCCCCTGACAAGGGGCAATTTAGCATGGCCAATTCACACAGCCACGAGGAGGACATGCAAACTCCACCCAGGCAGAGACTCAAGCCAGGAATTGAATCTGGGGTGCTGTGAGGTAGCAGTGCTAACCATTGTGCCATCATGCCACCCTATTTGTGTGCAATTTCTTCCCACTTTCATTACAATATTTTGTTTGTTCCTAACGTGTTTGCTTTACACCTGAAATGTTGAAATCGACCATAATGATTAAGAACAAACCCTTGGATTCCAAAAGCAAAATCATGTGCATGCTGAAAATCTGAAATACAGAAAATGCTAGGCCAGTCTGGTCACATTTGTGGAGAAAAGCTCCACATTGTAGCCCTTCTCATCCATCTTGAGTTGGTGATTGGTTGCTATCAAATGCTACTTTTTATTTTATTGCCATTATCATTCTTCTATACAAACTACTACTCCTTGTTGCTATATCAATAGTTGTCATTTAGCTACCTTTCTTTGCATTTATGGGACGCTTCTTCATCTACTTGGGGATATTGTGAATTGTTAACATTCTCTGCAGTTTTTTGTTCTAGGCCATTCCAACTGCCTTTTTCCAAATCTTTTAGTTTGATCCTCCGTAACTGATCCCTCATTATTCCATGTCCCATACTCTTATGACAACTTGACATAATAAAAAGAGACATCACTGAATCTGATTCTGGGAAATGAGGTGGGATCAAGTGTCAATAGGGGAATATTTTAGGACAATGATCATACTATCGTAAGGTTTAGGTTAGTAGAAAAATGGACAGGGGGCAATCATGTAGTTAATTAGAAAAAGGCCGATTTCAGTGGATGAGAGCAAATCTGGATCAGGTAAATTGAAATGAAAAGTCAGCAGGCAAAATTGTAACAGGATAATTTGCTGCCTCCAAAGAGGAGGTGGTTTGGCTATAGTTGAGGGATATTCTTATGAAGGGGTAAGCTAGGAGAAACAATACCATAGCTCCCTGTGTTTATAAAATGATAGAGAGTAGAATGTGGAGATACTAATCTTGGACTGGGGTGGGCACAGTAAGAAGTCTCACACATCAGGTTAAAGTCCAACAGGTTTATTTGGAATCACGAGCTTTTGGAGTGCTGCTCCTTCATCACGTGAGCAAAGTGAGCTCCCTTATCACCTGTTGAAGGAGCAGCGCTCTGAAAGTTTGTGATTCCAAATAAACCTGTTGGGCTTTAACTTGTTTTTGTGAGATAAGAAGTCAGACAGATATAAGGTTCGATAATATAAGTGAAGACCAAACTGAATCTAGGAAGTTCAGAGGAGAAGTGAAAGAAGAAATGAGAAGCAAAGAGAAAGTATGATAAGAGACTATCAAATAAGAATCCAAAGGCATAAAAACAGTAAAAAAAAATTACTAAAGAGAGATATGAGGCCATTTAGGGCCACAGAGGGATTTTATATATGGAACCAAGGCTCTGGCAAAGGTACCACACGAGTGATCGTAGCATCATAAGTTTAAGTTAGCTATGAACAAAGACAGAAAAGAAACAATCTAAAGTAAAAAAATTTTTAGTGAAGGGCCAATCTAAGTAAGATGGAAAATGAATTGGCTTGTGAAAATTGGAGCAAAAGATTTGCAGGCAAAATTATAATTGAGCCACTTGCCTTTGCCAATAAAAAAGTGTTGCTGAAGACATAGTGAAAGAAAAGGCAGTTAAAACACAGGGTTTAGAAAGAGGAGGTTTTATAAAGGCTGGTTATATTTTAAAATTATGTCACCAGGACCAGACGAAATGCACCCAAGGATATTGAGGGAAGTTAGGGGTGGAAAAGCAGAGATATATGGTCATGCCAGAAGACTGAAGAAATGTTACACACTCGGCCAAAACAAGATTCGAATATTTAGTCCAGTCAATTTAGCCTCGGGTTGGGAATTCATTTAGAAATTATACTCTGGGACAAAATTAATAGTCACTTGTACATATGTGGATGAATTAAGATGAAGTGGCATTGCTTTGCAAAAGACTATCTATGCACCACTATATCTATCCATGAAGGTGCACATACCTTGATTTAAAAGAAGATAAGTCTGTGCAGAGTCTCTAACTCTTGTAGAATGATTTAACCATTAAAAAAATTCCAGTTCATCCAAGAATGGTTGTGGCAACAGGTTGAATGACAGTGACAATCAGTGACAACCTGTCCTGTCCACCTATAATTCTGCATAGTTTTTCAAAAGCTTAACAACCATGTCATTTTCAATGGTACTGGATAAAAGAATGCAAGTCAGGGTGACATCTGCTAGCGTTGCCTGACTGACCATATTAGGCAAGATGCCACCAGTTACAAAGTATGTTAGGCCAACCTGGAAATGACCTTGGCAAATATTCCACAGATTGAGGGTCAGGGAAAATCCCAGATGCTGGGCTGAGCTATCCTACGACTAAGGGCAGCATAGAATTGGCACAACCGGAGCTTTCAACTTACCTCCACATCTTACTAGGTACATTATGCATAAGTATGCTGTGGTTGACTGATAAACAAAAGTACCTTCTCACAACCATCTCATGCAACTTCATGTCTACTGCGACTCTATCAAACAGAGAGGGGGTGGGAGGTCATGGCCGCTGACTGTGTCTGTCACTTGTGTGTAGATATCTCACTTCTTAGCAATATCCCCCTTAACCTTGTCAAAGGCTGCCAACAGATTATGGTAACATTTGAGCTTTTGTAAAGGCTGTAGGAATTTTTCTTAACTATTATTATAAACTTCACTTATTCAAATCTCTTTCAATTTTATCTACATGCATTCTTCCAGGTCCAACTGCTCATGTGTTCTAAGTACATGTTCATATCTGCAGCTGGAGCTGTGAATAATTGTATAAATAGTTGACCCATAAAAATTATGTTCTTTTGAGATTTCTAATGGACCTTATTTGAAAAGTGACATCACTGCTTAAGGAATAACCCCACTGTTTCATTTTCAAGTCAGTTTCCTTCATTTTGTTCCTTTTATTTAGGTTCCTTTGTTGTGAAATTCCTTACATTGCAATGTTGCAGACTGCAGTCTTCCTGTCAAAATTTCCTATACCCAGACAGAAGTTTGGGCTAAATTCCAAAGCTAGGAAAACGCCTTAATTGTAAAATCTTACTAACAAAATACCTTGAAATTAGATTTTCAATTAGCTAAGCTATGCACACAATTCTAAACAAAGCATTGAACATCAATTGCTGATTTCCTTCCTTGGTGAGTGCTTCCTTTCATTGTTGCTGCTTTAGCCTTAAAAAAAAACAAAATATGCAAAAGTTCAAGAGAAATTCAGACAAATATATGACTTCTCCAGTTGAGTTTTTCCTGAATATGGGACCTGGATGTTAAGGGTATGTGATGTTTAGGAAGGACAGGAAGTTAAGAAAGAGTGGAGGGAAGCTCTGTTAATTAATAATGGTGTTAGTGTATGAGAGAGGGATGACCTAAATTCAGGAAAGCAGTTTGTAAAAACAGTTTTGATTTGAGATGAGAAATTACAAAAGCAAGAAATCACTTGCGGAGTGCATACAGGCCCTTAGTTACAATTACACAGTAGAACAAAGTATAAAAGAAAAGATAATGGGAGCTTATAAGAAAGCTATTGCAATAATCATGGGGAATTTTAACCTATGTATGGGCAAAGGTAGTTCATGTTTTGGGGGTAGTTTATTAGAACAACATATTCTGGAGCCAACCAGAGGGTAGGCTATATGAGATTATATTGCATCATATAATGAGAGAGTATTAATTGATAACCTCACTGTGAAGGCACCTCTGGATTCTCATAATCATAATATAATTTAATTTTATATCCAATCTGAGGGAGACAAGAATCAGTTCAAAACTAGTATTTTAAATTTAAATAAAGATGACAATGAGAGTATGAAAGCAGAGGTTGCTAAAGTGAACTAGTAAATATGACACATTCTACTGAGAATGAAAGATTCCAAAAGGAGGGCTCATTTTCTGTAGTAAGCTAAGAAGAACTTAAAGACAGTATTAAACTTAAAGATAAAGCAGAAATTTGCACAAAGATGAATAGTGGGCCAAATGATTGGAAACAATATAAAGAATATCAAAGAATGACAATGATAAGAAGGGAAACATTAGAGTATACAAGAAAGTTGGTCAATAATATAAAGCAACAGTACAAGTTTCAATAGATATTCAAATAAGGAAAGAGTTAGCAAAGTGAGCACTAGTCCAGTAGGGAGTGTATCTGGGAATTGGTAATAGAAAGTAGGGCTATGGCAAATGAATTGAAAAGGTATTTTGCATCCGTCTTCATTATAGGGGATAGCTATCAATCAGGAATGGAAGTGAGGGATGAAATAAGGAAAATTACAATCACCAGGAAAGTGATATTAAACAAATTGTTGGGACTGACAAATCCTGTGGTTAGATGCGCTTGATCCTAAGATCTTGAAAGAAATGGCCAATGAGAGGGTTGAAATATTTGGTTTTAATTCTCCAAAATTCTCTAGATTTGAGGAAGGTCCCTTTAGATTGGAAGAAAGAAAATGTAACTCCTTTAATGAAAAAGAGAGACAGAAAGCAGAAACCTACAGACCAGTTAAGCAATTATTTAAGATATTATGGCAGGGCAGTTGGGAAAATTCAAGGCCTTTGGACAGAGTCAGCATGGTTTTGTGAAAGAGAAATCATGTTTAATCAATGGAGTTTTCTGGAGGAGTCATGCATGTGAATAAAGGAGAACCTATGGGTGTACTATATTTAATTTCCAGAAGACATACGATAAAGTACCGATCAAAGGTTATTACATAAAGTGAAAATTCATTGTAGAGTGGATGATATATTGCAGTGATTGAAAATTGGCTAGCTAACAAGAAACAGAGTTGTCATAAATAGGTCTTATTCTGGTTGGCAGGATTAATGAGTGGTGTGCCACAGGGATCAATGCTGGGGCATTAACTTTTTGCGATTTATATAAATGACTTAGAACCATATAACCATAGAATTCCTATAGTGCACAAGAGGCCATTTGACCCATCGATTCTAACTCTGAGAAAGCATTCCGGTCAATCCCTCCCTTCTACCTTATCCTTGTAACTTTGCATTTTCCCTTGGCTAATACACCTAACCTACACATATTTGGATACTAAGGAGCAGTTTAATAAGGCTGATGCACCTAAATTTGCTGATGATGCAAAGACAGGTCAAAAAGCAAATTGTGAAGACGACATAAGTGGGCTACAAAGGGTCATAGTTAAATGAATATGCAAGAATCTGGCAAATGGAGTATAATGTAGGCAAATGTGAAATTGTCCATTTTGGCTGGAAGAATAAAAATAAGCTTCTTATCTAAATGGTGAGAGATTGCAGAGTTCTGAGATGCAGAGTGATCTGGTTGTTCTTGTGCATGAATAACAAGAGACTAATATGTAGGTATAGCAAGGAATTAGGAAAACTAATAGAATGTTATCATTTATTGTGAGGGGAATGGATTGTAAAAGATTATGATTCAGCTGTACACAGCATTAGTGAGACCACGTCTGGAGTATTGTGCACAGTTTTGGTCTCCTTTAAGGAAATATGTAAATATGTTAGAAGCAGGGAATGGGCAGGTTGTCTTATGAGGAAAGGTTGGGGGAGGTTAGGTTTGTATCCACTAAAGTTTAGAGGTGACTTGATCAAAACCTTTTAAGATCCTGATGAATATTGACAGACTGAATGTGTTGAGGATATTTCCTCTTGTAAGAGAATCTAAATTTAGGGACAGCTGTTTAAAAGTAAGGGGTCCCTTAATTAAGACAGATGAGGGAATTTTCTTCTGTGAAGGTTGTGAGTCTCTAGAACTCTCTTCCTCATTGAATATTTGTAAGGCAGAGCCAGATAGATTCTTGACAAAAACAGTGTGGAAAAGCTATTGGGACAAGGCAGAAAGGCAGATTCGAAGTTACAATCATGATTTTATTGAATGATGAATTAGGCCCAAGGGGCCAAGTGACCTCCTCCTCATTCATATGTTCAATGTATTTTCATGGAATGGGGCTAATTGATGTGGCACATGTTACAAAAGTATGTGATCCTCATTGACTCAACAATCAAGAATCCTCTTCATTCTCTGATGCCATTGTCACAAGCTTTTCATTGGATCCCTTCAACTTTAACCAAGGGTGGTCATTTGGCCAAGTGTGCAGATATTTCTATTCCAAACTATGTTCGTCTTTTTAGACCCTGATATTGTGCGAACCTATTTATCATATTACAACACCATAATTTTGAATATCTTCAATGTGTATTTCTTGAATATTTTTGAGGTTAAAGAATTATACCTCCCTCAGTGATCCTGTTGTATTTAATTTTTTACAATGAATATACGTGCAATATTTATTCAAATTATAAATGTTTATAAATTATGATAAATAAATAATGCTTCTGACCTTTTAATGTTAAAACTAGTTGAAAAATGGCATGTAAATGCAGGCTCACACTGCTTTAACCTAGCACACTTTTGAATGCTGTGGGAGTTTTGCACCTTTGTATTTTCAAGAAATATTATCACATGATGTCATTCCATCAGCAAGGCCATTTGACAGGTGTGCTACGGTTTTACTTGCTTTCTTGGAAGCATCAAGTACTGCTGTGCAGCAATGCCCTCCTGTGGGATTGTAATTAACCTTGAGGCTCAGTGTTCTGATGACTCTGTCACAGCGGTGCTGCTCATTTCCCTGTAGCACAGTAAGGCAAGATGCTCAGCTTTCAGTTTGCCTTCCTCTCTGCTACAGTTTTACCTACACAAAGTTATTCTGTTGCACAAGCAGTCTGCTTACTGCTAATTTTACTCCTTTGATCTATTCAGGGAAAGGCGGTTTAATCACACTGTTAGTCTGCCTCTGCAAGTACAAGAATTTAAATTGGTTGTTCCTTTCTTCTCAGAGCCCAATATTCTGAGAAGCGTTTACCATTGATACAAATATTACAGGCCATCCATTCTACGTTAAATATTACTTCATTATTTCATTAAATTCTTGAATAGCCATTGTATTTCTTGTATTTGTGGTAATTTTAATGACACCTGTATAGATAACTCTCTTAAAAGACAGGTTTCCATAGAGGTGAAACTGCCCATCAGACCTTTTGATCACATAGCATAGTCAGCTTATTTCCTTCATTAACTAGAAGATTTTGGTTGATGTCCTAATGTGACTCATTCTCAGGTAACACACCCTGAGAGGACTTGTTACAGTCTGGTTTGGGATCAATAACTTTTTGTTTAGTAGACAAAGTTTGAACTTTCAGTTATCCACTAGAAGAATAAATACCCAAGAGTCTAGAATTTTAAACAAACAGAAATAAACTTCATTATGCAACTTCAAAAATGTAAAACAATCTATCTTATTCTTTAGCATTCAGAATTAAAATGAAGTAAATATGTATTAATAGATAAACTGTGCTCAAACATACCTCACAGCATATTAAATGGCAAATGAAACCACGAGTGATCCCATGGATTTCTCAGTAACCCAACTAGATGTCAGTGACCACTGAGTCACAAAATCTTGTTAAATCTCTCTCTTCCTCATGAGGAATTTCAGCTCTTCAGTTCAACTCCCAGTGCTTTCTCCGGAATTCATATCTGCACTCCTACCTCTAATTAGCAGCATAATTCTAGCTCCTTCTGAAACCAGAAGCTTCGTAAAACTGGTACTGCCCTTGTATTTCTCTGAGCCCAAACCTTCTCTAGCACAGAACGAGCTGCCTTCTCAAGCTCCCAGAACTTCTCCTGAGTATAAACTGTACTGAACTGTTTTCTGACCCCCCTGTATGAGCTGCAAACCACGGAAAGTCCAAACTGAAACTCTCAGTTGCACCAAGCAGCTCCAGGACTTTATCTGACCCCTAACTGCCTGAAGCTTACTAACAGTAGGATATTTTCAGTGTCTAGCCTCATCCTCTGCTGCAAAATTCTCAGATAAATTGAAACCTGTGTACCTTCTTAGGCTCACCCATCTCCATGATGACATAGGTTCAGTTTTCAGGGTTCACTGAATGCTATTACATTTGTTTAACTCTAATTTCCAAAACAAATGTCTCTCTGGACCATACTACTTTGCAAGCAGTGTAGACACAGCATCTTCTTCAACTCTCCACCTAAGTAAGCCTACCTGCCATTTTAGGATCTTATTTTATTTGCTGTAGTAACCTGCAGTAATTTGCTTTAATCATCTCGACCTGTTTCTCTACAATTGAAGTTTTGTTGCCAACTACCTTTTCCTTTTCTTCAGCCAGCCTGTTCTTTTCTATTTTTAAAAATCAGAGCTCTCAATGTCATTCAGTTGATTTGAAGCATTTTGAAGGTTTTGATTCTTTATTTTCACATTGGCACTAAGCACTGTGAACTCACACTGAAGCCTCCTATAATTCATTTGATATAGCTGACACATTTCAAAAATATTGATGGTCGTCTAAGTATAAAAATTCATCAATTTCTGGCAGATCTACCAAAGCTTTTAGCATCCTATGGCTTATCTTTTGACTTTGTCATTCCCTTTTATACAAACTCTCTTCCATTTAAAGTTAGTATTTCTCTTCTCTTACTTTACTTTCTTATCTTTGCTATCTGCTTCCTGAGCTGAAGGATGCTGATTTGAAGTACTGTCTTTTAGCAGTTACACTCGACTCAGGTACCATATGGATTCATCTGGACCAGCTTCATTTCCATAGCTATTGAGTTGGGGAAGATCATCCTAAGCAACCCGGGAATGATATTGACAGCAACTCAGAGACCAGTCCTCCTCTCACGCTTTTGGCCTCGTCAAAATAAACGGAAAGTAAAGAAATGAAATAATATAAAGTTCAACTTTTAACTCTCTGCAACATTATTGTTGCATTCCTGGTATGTGATGACCTAGATTTTTTACTGGTGTTTTCTTGCACTTCACCAGACTGGAATATTTTACGTAAAACTTAGAGCATATAAACAGACAAATCAATTCCAATTGTCTGTGGAACTTCTTTTGCTCTAAAAGAATATTTTATCATGTTGCTCTGTCTACTCATTTCAGTAAATCTATCTCCTTATATTCTCCCTCGTTATTTACCTCACATTAGCTATTCACATGAATCTTGAGAAAATATCTACTGCCCTTATTTGGCAGCACTTTTACACACCTTCTTCCCTCACCAATCTGTGGTGGTAGACTCTGGAACAGTGAAACTTGTTACAATACTTCAAAGAAGATTCTCACATATTTTAACTTAGGTGGAATTCTAATCTGACTCTTTCCTGTTCTGCATGGCTCAATTACTGTCTGGTAAACTTGTGAACCCCTAGGGGGACTTGCACCTTCTGTATTTGTGACCTGTTACTTCTTCTAATGAAGGTTGTCTGCTCAGTTGTGTCTCTATCCTTTCAAAAGCCAAGTGCTGCAAAGACGAGGTGGAAAGGAACCAGCAAGTTAAAAGAAGTTTACATTTGTATGTTCTCAGAGAGAGAGTAAAAAGGCTGCCTGATGGAAGGATGGATATTTTTAAGAGCGGTACTTTATTTCAGAGTTAATGATTGATTCAGTTTTGCTATGAGAGAAACAGGAAGTGCAGATACATTTTTCAACCATATCATCCTTGAGCACTACTTCATTTTGAAAATCAGCTTCTGGTGATTTTGAAGATCCTTTGGAATGGTTGCAGCACATCCAGCAGAAAGATACTTGGACTAAAAATGTTAAATTATGAAGAGACAGGTTAGTTAAGTCAGGTTTAGTGCCTTGAATGCAGAGATTTAGAGTGATAAGAGGCATTTAAGCAATAAAGGGAGCACGGAGTTATAAAAGTGTTTCTTTCAGTGGCGGAATCCAGAAGCTGGGACACGTACTGGAATTTTACTGCCTCGCCCACCCAAGGCTTGTAAGATCTCACGCGAAGCCAACAGAGAATGCCATTCTGCTGTTTTGGGGCAGGTGTGTCAGTAAAGTTTCAGCCGTAGTGTGAATGTGAGAGCTAGACTGTTCCTGAGTGCAATCATGAAGCATTTCTTCATGCAACGGCTGGTAGACATCTAGAACTCTCTCCCAAAAGGCTGTGGATGCTGATTCAATTGAAAATCTCAGGACTGAGAATTGTAAATTTCTATTAGCTCAGGAGGGATGAAGCAAGTAAATGCTGGGAGAGCTAAGGTGCATTCCAGTTATGACCTAATTGAATGCCAGAATAGATGTAAAAGGCTGAATGGCTTACTCTCGTTTCATTATTCGTACATTCCACATATGGGGCTGGAACTTGTAAGCCACAGGTAAAATACGAGTGACCAGTACTTTGAAACTTAATTTCTTGATGAGCATACTGGGACACATTAGGCTAAGCCTCCTGGAACCAGTTTTGCAAATTCGCTTTGGTGTTATTTTTGCTGGTTGCTGCATATCCCAATAATTTGGATAGCTTTTTGGAACCCGTTTCACTTTATCTTGGAAGAAAATGCAAATTAGTCACTGCCATCCCTCTAACTTTAACTCTCAGCTGTTTACTCCCACTGTCGTAACAATCTGCTGCTCCATTTGATTCAAGAAAAAGGCTCCCAGAGAAACCTCCTTGTGTTTGACCATGGCTGTATTGTAATCCTGTTGATTTTTAGTAAATTGGTGCTTGACTCTGACTTTGTTACCTTCGGGTATTATACGTAAAAGTTTTATCTAAAATTCTTAAAAATGTACAGAAACGTGTACCTTTGTTTTAACTTTTGGGTGTAATCAATCCTGCAACTAAATCAATAGAAGATGTGACTTGTAACAATAGAAGTTATTGTGGGGAATGAAATGGATTCTAAATTGCTCTGTTCCACCTGAGAAACAGGCTGCAGGATGGATCACATGCAATACATTGGACATCCCTAATGCTTTTATCTTTGCAATGCAGAAAGTTATTTCCTGATGAATTGTGATAGCAAGTTAGTTATTTGATTGTTCCCACTGTGGCACCAGCTGTTTTCATTGAGCTGATGGATTCATATGGTACAGGCTCAGAACAGTAATTATATTTAACTTCTGTGCTCTTTCTAAATTTACCAGCGCTCTGCACAGCATGTTCTCCTGTTGCATTGTACGATCTTAACTCTGTAGTAATAGTAGATTCCTGTAAACAAATTCACATAACTCGGTCCCTCTTGCTATGGTTCTCAGCAGTGCCAATGAACTTTTAGAACCCATAATGGAACACAATCACTTCTCAGAATTAACAATATGGGACTGGTTTGACATTTTTTAAATTAAAGTTTGCTTAAAAGAGACATTGGAAGAGTTGTTTGTCTGAACTGCCAGCATAAATGGTTTATTAATAAAATTAAAGAGCTTAGACAAGCAGAATTTTTTAATTTTATTGAAGTTAGTTGTGTTATAGTTAGGTTCAGATCATGTGATAATCTGTTAGTTACAGATTGCAATGCCAGCTTTTGAGGTAACCCTGTGAAGTACTGGTTCCTGGCTGTTATATTAGCACGGTTGAATGTTGTTGCTTTTGTATAGATTCGGTATTCAGCTGTAAACAGTCAAGTTTTGAAAATGTCAAAGTCATTTTTAGTGATTTTAAATAATTGTATTTTTCAGCTCAAGGCCACATCATTCATCAAATGAAACTTTGCAGCTTTATTAGTTGGCTTGTCAAAAATGATCAATCGATATTAGCGTGTGCACTCAGAATATTCCTCTGTGTTTATACGGATAGGTTAATCGATTCCATATTGCCACTCTACCCCATGGATGTAATTATTTTGCTAACAGTACTTTCACTTTGGTGGAAGCTCGCGAAATTAGTACCAGACTATGTTTGAACTTTCATACACAGAATCCACAGCTCCAAAAATAAACACCCCCTCCAAGAATTGTGTAGACTGCCTCTCCTTTTCCTTACCTCCTTTCCTTCTTGCATAATCAACTCTGAAGTGATTAACATCACTAAATCATCAACAATAACTGGAAACAATGGAATGGAATCATGTTGGAAAGTGAGACGTGTTGCCGAAGCTTTTTGTTTTGTAATTATCAGTACAAAACCAAATTTCAAACGCTCACAGCAATTTATTCAAATTATTACCATTTAAAGCTACTGTTTGGCTGATCAAATAAAAGAGCATGTTCCTTTGGTTGTTGGTAATGGGCACAATAGAGATAATATTCAAGCAGCCCACACTTGCAAAACTGAAATAAAGTGTCTGCAGTTAGATGTGACTCCGTGATTGGGTAGCACTTACTGAACCATTCTGAGTGTGCTAATAGCTACACAAACAATCAGTTTAAGATAATTAGTCAAGCTTGTAATGTAGCTCACTTACACTTGCAAGAAGTGACATTAATTTTTATGTAGGGGCCTGTTCTTTGAAACAAAAGGATATGCTCAAGCTTTGCACTTTTTTTTAATTACCTGCGAGCTTGGGAGCCTATAGTTCCCATTGCTTTCTCCACAGCAACATGTCAGCCAATCAGAGACAACTTGCCAACCCTTTCCTCCTGCAGGGTAAATTGTTGTGATTGTTTGAAACTTAGCATTTTTACATTTGTCTTGATGAGTGTAAGATGAAAACCTTTGGCAATTCAGCAATATTTAATAGAATGTGTACTTTCTGCAGTTAAAACCAGGCCATTGTACACATCCAATGTTTCTTCTTGACCAAGCATTTTTCATTTTCTCTGTCTTGATAAAAAAACTTCCCTTCCCTGTAACTAACATAATTTTAATGACTTGCTAATTCTTGTTCCTATTTAGCAGTCCCCTCCCTTACCATTTAGCCTTCCTTTCTCAATATCTTACCCTAAGCTAGTTTCATGGGACTTATTATTCTGCAGAATTATAGGACCAAGAGGAGACCATTCAGCCTATCAACCCTGTTCCTTCATTCAATGTGATCATTACTAATCTATGGTCTATCTATCTATCTTTGGTCCATATCTTTGATAAGCAAAAATGTATCTATCTCTGATTTTAAATTAATACATGATCTAGCATTAACTGCTGTTTTTGAAAGAGGTCCAAACCAATACCATCCTTTGTGTGCAGATGTATATAGAGGCACAGTGGCTAGCACTGCTGCCTCACAGTGCCGGGGCCTGGGTTTGATTTGTAGTTTGGGTCATTGTCTGTGCAGAGCCTACATGTTCTCCATGTGTCTGCACGGGTTTCCACTGAGTGCTCCAGTTCCTCATACTGTTTGAAAGATTTGTTAGATGGGTGCAGTGGCCATGCTAAATTCTCTCTCAATGTACCTGAACAGGCGCCAGATGTGGGGACTTGGGGATTTTCACAGTAACTTCATTGCGGTGTTAATGTAAACCTACTTGTGATACTAATAAATAAACTTTTTTAAAAAACTGTATCCTAACATCTTTCCTGAATGGTCCAACCCAATTTTTTAGACAATACCCTGTAGTTCTAGAATCTCCAACCAGCAGAAATAGTTTATCTTTTTCTATTCTGTCTTTTTCTGTTACTAACTTGAAGACTCTGATCAGATCACCCCTCAGCCCTCTAGATTCAAGAGAAAACAGGTGTAATTTGTATAATCTTTGCCTATAACTTAACTCCTGAAGTCCAAGTACCATTTTTGTAAACCTACGTTATTCTCCGTCCAAGACCATTATAGCTTTTCTAAGATGTGGTGCCCAGATCTGCTCAAGCTAGTCCAAGTGTGCTTTTTGCAGCATAACCTCCATGTCCTTATATGCTAGTACTGTTTGTTCACAGCAATTTAAAGACCAATGCATCTGAACTCTCGAGTTTTTTTTGGACATTGATTGCAATTAACTTTATACCACCAAGGGAGTACCCTGAGCAACCTTTTTGATCCAAAGTAGATAACCTCACACTTGTTTACATTGAAATTCATTTGCCACAGTTTTGTCTATTCACCTAGTCTATCAATGTCCCTTTGTAATTTTATGGTATCATTTACACTGACCTGTATTCTGTCCTCTGACACTTTACATAGTGTCAATGTCTAGAAAACATTTATTGGCAACAATATATGAAAATAATACTTCAGTAGAGGTAGAAATTACACTTGTCATCGCCCTTCTCTGCAGCTAAAGCCAAGAGACACATTGTAAAGTTTCATCACTGAATAACAACTAAATACTGATAGGGCTGTGGACCTGAATCCCAAATTACATTAGGAAGCCAGACTATATTTTGCTCTAGGATTGATTCTGTTGACAAATTAGTGATCTTTTATCAAAACAAGCTTTATTCATAAAATAGTTTAAATATATAAAATGAAGAGATTAACTTTTAACAGTTGAACAATAGTGAAAAAAGAAGGGAAACAACTTTAGTTTCTCACTTTTCACTCTTTCAGTTCCAAATCAACAATATTCCTCTTAGGCTCAAATGTCCATTTTAAATGCAGTTAGCAAATCCAGGCAACCTTGAAGCTTTCAGAAAAGTTTTGATTTTAGAGCAGCTTGCAGACTTCTAACTTTAAACAACCCCGGCAGAACTGAACTCTAATCTGAAATTAAACCAAACAAAATCTTTTCTACAAATCTAGCTCCTTCCATTAACCATATACAGGATCAGAATATCTAAACCCACCTTCCATTCCTTTAATCTGAAGACCTGAATGGACTTTTTTTGCAATCAAGAGTCCGTGAGTCCTATCCTGAGTAGACACTACATGGTTAAAATGAGAAATTCTTCTGCTTCCCCAGCATCAGAGCTGTATTCCTCCCAGATATATCGACTAATGGTAGAAAAAAAATGAACTTTAAAATAGTCCCTTTAAGCAATAAAATATATTAATAGCACAGTATCATCACATTCTGAACAGTATTTATATTGTATTCTGTTATCTTAAAGGGATATTACTCCATTATAGATAATTATTAGCTTGACAGTTATAGGGACTTCTTAAATATTTTTATGGGCTGCAAGAGCCACTGGCAAGGCCAGCATTTGTTGCTCATCCCCAATTGCCTTTGAAATGAACATGCTACGTTATTTCTGAGAGCAGCCACGTTATTGTGAATTTGGAGTCCTACGTAGGCCATACTAGGTAAGGATGGCAAATCCCTTTACCTAAAGGACGTTAGTGAACCAGAAGTTCGTGCAATAATCAATGAACACTATTAGTTCTATATTCCAGATATTATTGATTGAATTTAAACTCCACCAGTTGTCATGGTGGGATTTGAACCCATGTCTGAAACTAAACAAATATATTACTATCTCCCCTTAATATTAATGTTTGTATTGTTGGCTGATTCGTATGGGAGATTCTGGTAAAACATTTAGAAGTACATTATAGATGTCACGCTTTCTTGTAGTTACCAAACAATCTTATGATGCTGGATGCCTCTCGGCCTCAAACTGAAATTGGTTAACGTTCAAGGTCCCAAACAAAATATCAACAAATGTCTTAGGGACCTCAAATTACATATATACTTCTAGAGCAATTAGTATTACGTGGTGTTCAGATATGTTCATGTTACACACCTGAGCAATGTATTAACATGAATTGTCTATTGGTATAATCCATCCATTTTAAGACTGTTTGTGACCCTAGTTATCATGAACAATGGCATGGGAATTCTATGGCAGCGTATGCTAAACTCTCAGATGCGGAGGAAGTTAGATGAGTTCAGGGGATAGATAGAAAAAAGAAGAGAATTTTGAAAATCTAAACTAAAAATTGAAAATGTTGGAAATATAGAGCAAGTTGAGCAGCATTGAGAAAGAGATAAGATCAGATTTTTGGTTGAATCCTTCAGAAAATTGTATTGCTGGATATTTTCAACGTTTTCATTTCTTCCTATTCCCAGTTTAGCATTCAATTGTTGTCTTCCCAGAAAGATCTATTATGTATTTCTAAAACAAGGATAACTTGAGTGTAATCTCAGAAAGCAAATAAAATTTAGAAAGTAGCGTACATTTTCAGAACTTGTAGAAATTGTTTATAATGGTGGAATTCTATTCAGTTAAAACATTATATTTTGTTTGTACGTCAACTTGGAACTGCACTTAGACTGGTTTGCATCTGCGCTTTGAGTTGAGTACTTCGAAACCTTTGCATTCGTTCGGAGAGGCTTTTAATAATTCAGTGGCCTGCAACTCGTATACAGATTGGCAGATATAAATGTTTCTGGAGAGGAAAGTTTCAGAATGTTGTAACTATAATTTGTTTTATATAAATTGCATGTGTCAAGATACACATTTTGTCAATAACTGGTGCCTGATACTGATACACATGAAGAGATTCGATATCTTAGCATTTGCTATGGCTGCTTCTCATATAGAGAAAAACAATCCTGCATGAATTTAGTAACCCTTAAAGCACTGCTATTGTACATGCTATTTATTTAAAGGTATAGTGTATTTGTGTTTTGAGGCACCACATGTTAAGGGTGCACTGTATATTTTATGCTTAAGGAATAGATTTAGTATATTTTGGTATTTTTAAACTGAGTTTAAGTATTCAGTCCTTTAAGGGTTAATCAAGGGCCAACAAAATTATGATTGATATCTGCTTTGTTTTTGCATGTTCCTTCTTTTACAGCAAATCCCATATATCCTGATGCATTTTTGGTATTCCCTGATATCGGATGCTCTCTCCTCCTGTATGTGTAATATTTGAACAGTTTACCTGGAAAATTACAGGGATAAAGACTTTGCTGTTTAGGAATATAATGAGGACTGAAAATGTTTCATTGTTGTTTTATATTTTCTGCATATTGCTCTGTTCTGATTCATCATAAACCTTCCTTTCCTGTGTTTTACTAGCCCAATAGAATCCTGTCAGAATTTCTACGATGATTTCACGTTGCAGATTGACATGGCATTCAACGTATTCTTCCTTCTCTACTTTGGACTGCGGGTGAGAACCAATTTAATAGATTTGAGAGTTGTAATTGGAATGCAATCACATTTACGAAGTGCAGTTAGATTCATTCAATCTTTTTAGGTGATGGGGTGTATTGTTTGGATACTTATATATATAATATCAATATATGTTCTACAACTTCCTATTTGTCATAGTTTGTTTTCCTGTTGTCACTGACTTGCCACAATGAGATAGCACTTGATTAACAAATGCTTCCAATAGTTTCATAGATAATGCTGTTGTTCAATCCTCCCAATACTGTGGGGGACTGATGTGAAATGAGTTGACTTGATTTGCCCATCGTTTTGACCTGATGCAAAAAGAGATCTAAAATGCATGCTAGTTCCTCCAACTAACCATGGCCAATGCTACAGAACATTAGCTGTTTATGTTATATGCATATGCAAATGTTTGTAGCATGCTCTAAAAAGAATCATCTCCTCTTTCTTCAGTAACACTTCCCTAGTCAGAGCAAGTAGCTTCCAAGTAATTTTTCGCTGGTCTCAGGTTATGCTTAAGTTCATCATTATGATGTTATGGCCTTGAAGCGAAGGCCAGGTTACCGTTTAGCCCCAGAATATATTGTGTGTAACATGGCATAATGCTGGTGTCCATAGAGCGAGTTCTCTGACCAGTGTGTACAGTGCCGCACAGGAATGATCGTTTGTTGTAATCCTGGTCTGAACTCATCGTCAGTGTCCCTCCTTTCCCAAGACAGTGTTAACAGCTGGCTTTGTGAGGAAGGAAAATTTGGTTCTGAAGTCCCTCCTTCCAGATGCCATTGTAATCCTGGTCTGGACTCATCGTCAGTGTCCCTCCTTTCCCAAGACAGTGTTAACAGCTGGCTTTGTGAGGAAGAAAAATTTGGTTCTGAAGTCCCTCCTTACAGATGCCGTTGAATGGGGAATAACACAAAAGGTGATTGTCCCCCTACCCAAACAATGGAGTGCAAGGTGAAAATAAAGAGCTGTGTTCTCAGAAGTGGATATTCCAAATGGCTTCAACCTGTTAAAGTAACATTTTAACAGAATTATAGATTAGAGCTTTTTACATGAGGCCTTCACCGGTGACGCTGCTAAGGCATGTGAACCTGGGTGATAGCGCCCGAGGCTCACTAATAATATTTAAATCCTGGCATTACCATGAACTTAAATATTATAATCAGCCTTCCTGGACACAAGGCCAATCTCGCTGGAAATCCGGGCCTGCTAATATTGTGATGTGCAAGAAACCATACGCAAACCTTACAAACTCACCCTGTCCTTTGGCTAGTAGGATAAGATGGTAAGATCACCCTCCTGGTCTTTTGAGCTAGTGTTCCGTTCTGGGATCTTCCCATCCAGTTATAACATCTGCTAGCACATCATAAATGACTGGCCTAAAGTACAAGATGATGAAAAATTAGAGAAGTATTTCACATGGGGAATTGAACTCAGTGTAGATCAAGGCTGCTTCCTTTGGTGTTTATGAATTATTGTTCCCCTAAGGTTTAGAAAGAGCTTGTTTGAGGAATTCCATCAAAAGCAAATGTTAATAGCAAGAAGCTATTTCTGTATCCAAGGTAGAGAGGAATGTTGAAGAATTGGTGAAAAATTGTGAAGCATGTTCTGGAATAAGAAATGATACAATCAAGGTTCCTTTCATTCCATGGTCAAACACAAGAACATTGGGATTTCTTTGAAATGGAAGGGGAAAAATAATTTGTTCTGGCCAGTAGCTAAGCAAAAGGGTAAATGTTGACTTTACGCCTTCTGCTACAAGTGCTAAAACTCTTGAGTTTTTGAGAAGTTGGTTTGTAATTAATGGTTGCCAAAGGCGTAGTGTCAGATAGTGGTCCACAGTTTACACAGTTCAAGTTTGAGATATATTTGAGTAAGAATGGAGTCAAACACACTCATGTACCACTGTATGACCCAGCACCAAATGGTGCTGAGGAAAGAAGTGTACTGGTTATGAAGAGATAGATCCAGAGGTATTTACTAGGTAACAAGCTGGCAGTTATTTCTGTTATTCTTCAACACACTCATCAATTTTCAGTTCCCTTGCATAGTGACCCCAGTTTTGCTTACCTTATGAGTTGGTGTTAGAACATGTTCCCAGGGCAAGGTTTAATTTGCTTAATCCTGACATCAATAGCACAGTAAGATAAGAGCAAGATGAACTAAAAAAAATCATGATACATAGAACACAAAACTTAAGAGTTCAGTACAAATCAGAAGGTTAATAAATACCGTAGTGATGAAAAGACATCAGAAAGAAAGTGAAAATCACCAAAGAAGCTGAAACTTTGGCAGCATCACAGAGTCTACTAATTGAGCAAAGGGAATCATGCTCTTTGATATAGAAAAATCAATGTTGCAGTCTTGGGAGCGTTGCTTTCCTGCTTAAGGAGAATGTCACAGCTGTATAAAGGGAGGACACCTTGGTGGGATCATGCAGTGAAGCCATATGGGTAGAACTCAGGGACAGGAGCAGTGCAATCACACTATTGAGTAGTACAAAGACCTTCCAATAGCCAGCATGAAGTGGAGGAACTGGTAAGTCAGCAGATTATGGGAAAATGTAAAAACAACAGCTTTATTGTGATAAACGTTTTTAACTTCCCCAATATAGACTGGGATTCCTTTAGTGCCAGGGGCTTGGATGGGGCAGATTTTGTTCACTGTGTCTAAGGGTGCTTTGTGAAGCAATATCTACATAGTCCAACTCAGGAAGAGGTTACCTTAGATCTGGTTTAGGGAAATGAGCCCAGACAGGTGATTGAAGTCTCAGTGGTGGACCATTTTGGGAACAGTCATCACAATTCTCAAGACACTTTCAAGTTTCAAGACACTTAAGTGGCAGATGAAGTTTAACCCTAATAAGTGCGAGACGATTAATTTTGGTACAACAAACTTGAATGCGAGTTATGGGTCAACAGTAGGGTTCTGAAGAATGTGGAGGAACAGAGATATCTTGGGGTTCATATCACAGATCTCTGAAGGTTGCCACTCAAGTGGATAGAACCGTGAAGAAAGCTTATAATGTGTTAGCATTATTAATAGGCGGTTTGAGTTTGAGCTGTGGGTTATGCTGCAAATATACAGGACCTTGGTGAGATCACATTTGGAATATTGTGTGCAGTTCTGGTCACCTCACTATAAGAAGGATGTGGAAGCATTGGAGAGAGTGCAGAGGATATTTACCAGGATGCTGCCTGGTTTGGAGGATAGGTCTTATGAGGAAAGGTTGAGAGAGCTGGGGCTCGCCTCTTTGGAGCAGAGGAGGATGAGAGACACCTTAAAAGAGGTTTATAAGATGATGAGGGGGGTAGATAGAGTGAACGTGCAGAGACTATTTCCTCGGGTGGATGTAGCTGTCATTAGGGGGAGATATAGGAAGGATGTCTGAGATGGGTGGTTGGGGTGTGGAATGCACTGCCTGCTGTGATAGTGGAGTCGGACACTTTGGGAACTTTCAGGCAGTTATTGGAGCAGACCAGAATGATAGGGAGTGGGATAGCTTAATCTTGGATTTGGACATAGCTCAGCATAACATTGGGACGCCGAAAGGCCTGTACTGTTTTATGTTCTATGTTCTAAAAGGATAGAAGTAGTCCCAGAGCAAAAGTACTAAACTGGGGAAGGCAAGTATTAGGCAGGATCTAGAGAATACAGACGGGGGATGGTTGTTTGAAGATAACTACACATCCGATAAATGTGAGTCTTTTTAAAAGTCAATTGTTAACAATTGAGGACAAGTATATCCCTGTAAAAATGAGAGATATAGATGGCAAGATTTGGGAACCCTTGATGATGAGAGAGATTGTGAGCTTAGTGAAAAAGAAGGAGGCATAATTTCAGGAAATTGAAAGTTGATAAGGTTCTTGAGGGATACAAAGATAGCAGGATAGGGCTTAAATGGGACTTAGGAGAGCAAAAATGGGCCATGATATGTCCTTGGCAGGCAGAATTAAGGTGAATCCCAAGGCTTTTTATGCAAATATTATGAGGAAGAAGGTAGCTAAGGAAAGGGTTGGCCCACTCGAAGACAGCGGAGGAAATTTTTGTGTGGAGCCAGATGAGGTGAGTAACGTCTTTAACGAATACTTTGCATTAATATTCATAAAGGAGAAGGATGTGATGGATGGTAAGTGTGGAAAGGAAGATGTTGACATTCTCAGACGTGTTGAGATAAAAAGGGAGGAGTATTGGAAGTTCGTCCCCAGGGCCAGATGGGGCCTATTCTAGAATACTGAGGGAGATGAGGGAAGAAATTGCTGAGACCTTGGTCAAAATCTTTGTCTCCTCTTTAGCCACAGGCGAGGTACCAGAGGATTGAAGAGTAACTAACATCGTTCTTCTGCTTAAGAAGGGCAGAAGAGATAATCCAGGAAATTACAGGTCTGTGAGCCTTACATCAGTGCTGGGGAAATTATTGGAGAAGATTTTTAAGAACAGGATATACTCACATCTGGAAGAGAAAAGGCTTATAGTGACAGGCATCATGGTTTTGTGAAGGGAGGTCATTTCTCACAAACCAGATGGACTTCTTTGAGGAAGTGACAAGAAAGAATGATCAAGGCAGGGCAGTGGATGTTGTACACATGGACATTAATAAAGCTTTCTATAAAGCAGGCTGATACAGAAGGTCAAGTTATATGGAATCTGAAGTGAACTGGGAAAATGGATACAAAACTGGCTTGAGCATAGAAAGCAAAAAGTAGCAGTGGAAGGGTATTTTTCTAACTGGAGATCTGTGACAAGTAGTGTTCCACAAGGATCAGTGCTGGGTCCTCATATATAAAGGATTTGGAGGAAAATGTAGGTGGTCTGTTTAATAAATTTGCAAATGATACAAAAATTGGGAGAGTAGCGCATTGTCAAAAGATAGAACAGGATATAAATCGGGTGGAGACCCGGGCCAAAAGTTGGAATTTAACCTGGACAAATGTGAGGCGGTGCAATTTGGAAGGTCCACTTCAGAAGGAAAGTATGCAGTAAATGATAGAGCTTTTCGAAATATCAACATACCTCCCTAAAGGTAGCAACTCAAATGGACAAGGTGGTCAAAAAGGCATATAGCATGCTGGTTTTTATTGGTCAGGGCATTGAGTAAAGGAATTGGAAAATCATGTTTCAGCTATATAAGGCTTTAGTTAAGCCACATTTGGAATATTGTGCGCCATTCTAGTCATCATACTACTGGAAGGATGTTGATGTATTGGAAAGGATGCAGAAGAGATTTACCAGGATGTTGCCAGGTTTGAAGCAGATGGACTATGAAGAAAAATTCAACAAAGCTTGGATGGTTTTCATTGGAGCGTTGGAGGATGAGGAGGGGAATCTGATAGAGGTTGCAAGATTATGATAGCTTGGATTGGGTGGATAATCAGATTCTTTTTCACAGGGCCAAAGGGTCAATTACTCAGAGGGCATAGGTTAAAAGTGAGAGTTTAAAAGAAGTGAAAGGGGTATGTTTTTCACACAGCATGGTGAATGCCTGGAACACACTGCCTGAAGAGGTGTGGAAGCAGATTCTATAACAATATTCAAGAGGCATCTGGAAAGATACGTGAATAGACAGGGAATAGAGGGATATGGACTATGTAGAGGCAAGAAAATATTAGATGAGAGGGACATCTGCGTCGGCACAGACATGGTGGGCCAAAGGCCCTATTCCTGTGCTGTATGGTTCTTTGCTTTTTTGTCTCAACCATTATGTGGAACTAGTTTCAAAGTTAAAGTTTGACACAGTCAGAGATGTTGAGTGAGCAGAGTCAACCTAACGAAAATGGAAGGAGATAAAACACAGTAGCCAGATAGGTTAATCAAAAGTACATAGGAAAGAAGAACAAATAAGTTATTTTTCATTACTTCTGTCAAATCATGATAGAGTTAAGGAAAACATTTTTATATGTAAATTCTGGTCAGATTGGTTATATGTTTTGGTTGTGATACGCTGAAAATAAATATGCAACTCAACCAGTTGTAATTGCATCTATTGTAGATATTGCTTTAGTCAGGTTGTATTCAGGGAACTTATAAACAGGTACCATTTTTCATTTTATTCTTTTTTTAATTGGGGAAGGTGTGTAGTACATTTCAAGAACTGACCATTTTGTCATACTACCCTTTATGCTGCCCTCTCTGGCAAAAATTTGTAAATAAAGTTACTCAATAATGGCTGCGTGCAGCAGCGTATGTGTTTGTCTTAATGTAATACACAAGAGTATGACTCAGTTTGTAGTCAACCTGCAGGATTTCCCATCACCTTCCTGTGAGCAAAATCCTCTTTCTTTCCATCCATCCATCCATCCTGGGACTGACGATATTGTGGCTGCTTCTCCTCCATGGTCACCACCAGTAGTGTGCTAGTTGAGTTAGAATATTTTGTTGTTGATTTAGGACAGCAGTTAAACCTTTGGAAACTCAATCAAGGCAATCAAATTCAAAGTCATCAATTCTGACTGGAGTTGAATCCTTTACAAGTAAGCCAAAGAACCCGGCGATCTGCAATTTGAGTATTTGTCTTCCAACAGAACAAAAAAGAAATTGAATTAAAATACAACATCCAAGAGTTTAGATAGAAAGATGAATGTATGTATCAGGTTCTTATAGTATCTCATATCTTGCTTTAACAGACTTATGTTAGAATATTTGAGACATTCTTATCATGTGAGCTTTGTAGTGCAGCCGTCACAATCGCCGTTATTAATGGGATCAGGTCTGCCTCAGGTTCTGCCTCTGCTTCCCTTTTAGTTTAAAGTGCATAATTATTTAAGATTTTATTTTTATAAATAGATTTGAAAAATCCCAATTTAAAATTCCAATTATGCCTTGTCACATATTTCTTTCCTAAATGAACTGTGTAATGTCCATGCCGTGATGGCTAACTTTTCCTTGCTTATATTCCTTTCTGCATTTTAATATGGTTAAGTTTATAAAAAAGGATGACCTTGTACACTGTCTGCATGTGTACGGAATCTTGTTACAACTCCTGCACAAAAAAAAAATCAAGTTTGATCTGAGCAGAATTTGTATGCTAACATTTGCTATCTTTAGAGCAGGCACAGTGCTAATCTAATGCCCTTTTTTGTTTTCTAATCAAAAATAACATTCTAATAAAAGATTAGAATGAATACACTTGTTGGATGCTGTGGAGAGGCTAGGTTCAAGAGGCCTGCTGGAAGTTTCAGTTAGCCTAGTGAAGACGAGTTCATTTACCAGGTTGTTCACTAGATTAACTCTTTCCTGCCAAGGAATAACTAACAACGTGCACCTTTCCCTTTTGCTGGTTTTATTTTGTCAATTGAACACATGGTGGTCTGCAGCTGATGTGCCATAGAGCTGTGTGGTGGTTATAGCAGCAAGAACATGCATTAGCTTCCCCAGCTACATTGGTTTGATTTGATTTATTATTGTCAGATGTATTAGTATACAGTGAAAAGTATTGTTTCTTGTGCACTATACAGACAAAGCATACTGTTCATAGAGAATGAAAGGAAAGAGTGTAGAACGTAGTGTTACAGTCGTAGCTAGAGTGTTGAGAAAGAGCAACTTAATGTAAGGTAGGTCCATTCAAAAGTCTGACAGCAGCAGAGAAGAAGCTGTTCTTGAGTTAGTTGGTTTCTTTCATATCTTTTTCCTGATGGAAGAAGGTAAAAGAGAGAATGTCCAGGATGTGTGGGGTCCTTGATTATGGTGGCTGCTTATCCAAGGCAGTGGGAAGTGTAGAAAAGTCAATGGATGGGAGACTGATTTGTGTGATGGATTGGGTTACATTCACGACCTACAGTTGTATTTTCTTGCGGTCTTGATGTGTATGTTTATGCAGCTGACTGGCTTTCATTAAAGCTAACATGTACAGATACAACTAAGGTAATTCCAGAGGGATTATGTCTACCTGACGTAAAGAAGAAGGTTTTGTTTTGACTGCTTAACAATGAAGGAAAGAAAGGCAGAAAGCTTATTCAATAAATGCTAAACAGAATGCCCCATGCAGCAAATGCCAACCTGTTTGCTCGTCAAGTTAAAGAAAATATCAAGCTGGCATTAAAGTAAGAGTAGTCTGATTAATAAAGGATCTTCTTGGGGATGAATTTTGTTGAATTACTCAGTGACAGAGTTAAATTTAATCTCAAACAATCACATATACGCATTTGATCACAAAGCTGGAAGTGCTCTGTCAAAGATTAGTTTACCTCCTGTACCTCCCCTGAAGTTGCGTGTGAAAATGAGCAAAGAAATGCACTGGGGAACGGGAGTAGGCCACTCAGTCTCTTGAACTTGTTTTGCCTTTTGATCAGGTCCATGACTGACCTTTTTTTAACTCCTTCTGTCAGCCTTCACTTCATGCTTTTGTCTCATTATTTATCAATTGTTGTTCTCAAGAATGGTAAGTAGATTCGAAAAAGGTCCAAAGAAGCAAAACTGTCTTTTACATTCCAGTGTGTATAGACAATGCATATTGCTGAAAAGATTGCAGTTTATAAAATGACAGCACCCTTAAATGTATTTATTAAAGAATATAGAGTGAAGCGTGTGCGTCCGATACTGGAATTCTGGGTGAGTTAAATCTGGGTACTAAACATAACTTGGTTAAAAAAAAAAGTTCTGATTCTGCAAGGGGTCTACTAAGGTTTACTCTTTGGTACAGTTGCCATTGTACAATGCAAAGTGGGAGTTTTTTGTGGAAGTACTGCATAGATTTTCAGGCTAGCCTCCTTTCCTGGGACTGCACTTTTTGTTCTTAAGTGTAGAATCACATTTGGGATTTCTGTGGAAGTAAATGCAAAATCATAGTTTAATATTTCTGTAGGCCAGTGGGCTCAACACATTATTTTTATGAAAAATTTTACATCTAAATTAGGTGTCAGTAACCCAGTACAGCCATGCACTATCCCATACACTGTTGTATTCATGTTTCTAATGATGGGAAGTTGCTGATTTTTTACCAAAACGCTCAGTGCAGAATGAGCAAAAGAAAAGTGTGCGTCAGATGGCATGGCAGTAAAATTAGGAAGGATTCTGACATTCACCTTTCTAAAAAGCAGCTGGGAATGTGTGATGTGTGCAAATTCCATTTTCAAGGTCTCGCATAGAGGAGTTCAACATTGTGTTTAGGCTGCTAAGACCTTGAAAAATTTTCACATCTTGCAGTTCTATCCTAAGGGACCCGGCAATTCACAACTCATCACATTATATTGATCCGAATATTATTAAAATGTCTAACCGTGAAAACTTCAAAATGTGAAGTGTCTTCATATGTTGACAATCTGCTGTAAAACTGAATGAGCTCTGTCACGAGATGGGATTTTGGAATGATGATACTCTCATTTCTCTTCCAGTTTATTGCAGCAAATGATAAACTGTGGTTCTGGTTGGAAGTGAATTCTGTAGTAGATTTCTTCACCGTCCCTCCTGTCTTCGTGTCTGTGTATTTGAGCAGAAGCTGGCTGGGTAAGTTGAATGTTGATTGTTGCAAAACTAGCAATGTCAAAAATGTTTTATACTTGTGCTAGTGGTTCTGCATCACAAATAATCTTTTCATACATTGAGACATTAAGAGTGTACAATTGACACTAATCTTGGAGCATAAGTGGGGTTTCCAGCCTGACTTGAGAGTGTTTCCATGTATTCCCGAGAGCCTTAGTTATGGTATCTTGGTCGGGGTATCAGATTGGGCTACAATTCCAGAATCTTTTTGCCTCAGAGCAGATTCACTGTGAACCCAAAATCTTTCTGTGCCCACACTGTAGATAAGCTGTGAATGCACCCAAAGTCTTGATAATTGGTGTACAGCTGACATTCGCATCTCTTAGGGAAGATCAGCTTTAAGACTATCTATAAAAATTGGGCAGGTATGATTTGTATATAGTGCGGGAATTGAGAAATAGAACTTGACCATGTGTGCGCCAAGTAATGACTGAAAAGCTATGATAACACAAATCTTATTCAAGCAGAAAGGGGTTAAATATTACAGTTTTTGTTACCACCAGTAGACCATGAAAAAACTTGAAGCCAACCTGTTGCTAAAATAATTGCTGCAAAAATGGTCAATTAGATTGCATCTCTTCTCTATTTCTCATTTGCATGCTGGTATAATTAGAACTTTAATGAAAGACCATTTTGAGCTGTGAATGTTCTGTTTTATTGTTGTTCTTCTAATCAGCCTTAGCTGACCTTGGTAACTCCCTTTGAAGTTGTACATTTTAGCCAGATGCTGAATGTTGCATATGTTCCTTTGCACTTTTACAAGACCAATCGTTTAGTAAAGCATCTGGCTTTATCTGCAGAAAATGAAGGGAGGAGCATAACTACTAGTGATGGAATGTGAAGGGAGCTTGACCCCCCCTCTCTCCCATAGCTCTTTGGAATGTGTCATTTTTCCCTTTTTGCTCCATCTCCAGGCCCTGGAATTATTCTCGAAATCCCACTCCTCAGTGTGAACTGACGGTAGAAGTGAATTAGAGGCTGTTTTGCAACTGTATGAAATATCACAGAGGGTGCAGGAAAAAGCCGAGTGCCAGGGATCACTGCAAGTTACAAGGGGCTGATTCTCATCAACCATGCATTAAACATCAATAAATCTGATTTTGGAGTCATTGTAGCAGATTTGAGAATTCAGGTGGCACGCAGTAAGTTCAGGTTTATGAGCATGCAGGACTCATCTGAATCTTGAGATTCTTTTGTCGCCTTTTGCTTTCCTCCTATCTGTTTTTCCTTTGTGTTTGTGTCTGGAAACTGCTAGTGATCTGTCACTGCAAAGCCATTAACAGGCCTTAGGGTTGTGAGAAAGGTGACCACTTTCAGGACAAGTTTACACTCATTCAGGATAATGGAGTACATTTATCATCTTGTGACCATTAGAGGGACTCAGCATTGTTTCCTTTTATGGTGAGGAATAACATATCCACTGCCTTGTATCTCTGGTAATTGGATGAAGAATTCTGATTAAGATAAACCATTAAGTTCTGCTGAGGTTGTTGCAACTCAACTCCCGAAGTAGGACATGTATCCATTTGGTAATGTTCACAGGTACCCACCTCATGAGGAAGGTTGGCACTCAGTATGTAACATCTTCTATTCTCCAATCTTCAGTTTTCTGGGGTTTTTCTATTTAGAATCTATGGAAAGTGTCTTGGGTAAAATCCTGGGATAGTAAATAATCATTTCAACCTCTAGAACCCACATATGAATATGCCCAATTTTCAGGCAGACTGATGGTCCACCTGCTGTTGTGAACAGAAGAATCCCATGCACAGTATCAGCTCTACGCCCTCAGCACACAGCTAATCTAATTTTGTAATTGCTAAGGAGCCGTAGAGAGATTGATGGGAAATGAGAATATCACACTGGTACACTAGTGTCAGGGCAGAGGCTTATCCCTGATGTAGTGTGCAGGGCTTTTGGTGTACAAGACTTGGGAATACTTGATATTGATATTGGGTACCTGAAATGGGAAAAGATTTCATTCCCAGCATTAAGTTAATTTTTTCTTCATGTGAATGGTATATTGCTCAGTGTAATGTAAAAACCTATGCTTCAGGGCTGTAGAGAGGTTGCAGCTCTGACAAAGAGTCATCCAGACTCAATGTTAGCTCTGTTCTCTCTCCACAGATGCTGTCAGATATTTTGAAACTTTCCAGCATTTTCTGTTTTTGTTCCAGCATTGTCAGAGCTGTCGATGGGGCAGGAAGTACCGGTTAATTGTGAGTCAGATATTCGATGCCAACCCTATTAATAAAGACAGAAAAAATTGTTATGCAATGCCAATGTCTGAAACAACCTTTAGACCCTTTGTGTGCACAAACATGGGGAATATACAACCTGTTTGAAACCATTACTCTAAGATTGGATTTCCTTGAGGTAGTGGACTCCTAGGCCACAACCAACAAAGTAAGTTTTGGAAGTATATCCAGTTGAATGTGGAGTCTGGAAGAGCAAATGTTCTTCTAACCTTCCCAATGTTAAAGAACACTGACCCCACTCTCCACTTCCTACCCACAACTTCCTGCTCTCCACAGCCCTTAAACCTGTAGTGGTCCAATCACCATTTACTCCAGTTCCTGGAGCCTTACCATACAAGGAGTGAGGCCTAATCCTGCATGTGCCTCCACGCTCCCCTTCCCTCACCCCTCCCAGTTTCTGGACCTTTGGATTTGAGTTGATCTGCTGTGTTTAAGTGTTGGCATTCCCATCTCATTGCCATTATGAGTGAGGAATAGGAATCTGTGACTCATTTATTAACATTACAATTGTTTTTTTTTATAAATTGGTTCTTTCCTGTGTGTTCTTTCAACTCAGTGGGATGCCCAACAGCTTGAGACTGTTGCAGAATTTGTATTCATAAGTTCAGAATCCTCTCTGTTTTGATCTCCAGTATTGCAAAGGTGAGGAGTATGTGCATGAATTATGGTGATGATGATTTATCCTTTGTAATGGGATGAGAAGGGAACTTTGAACCCGTGATAAACTGGGCTGGTACAGACTGAAAGTCCTGAGAGAGAAAAGCTATGCTTGATGTGTAGCCCTGGCGAGATAGAGAAGTTGTATTTAATGTGTAGCTTTCAAAATGGTGAACTGTTATATCTCTGGTTCTAAAAACCCCTTGGCTGCATTCTGTCATCTTGTGATCAGTGGAATATTAAAGTGTTGAAAATGGCTGTGAGCATCAAAGCTGCATTTATACACAAAAGGAAACAGGCCTTTGTTATTGTGCTTTTCACAACTTCAGGGAGTTCCAGATTGCTTCACTTGGAATGAAGTTGTTTTTGACATGTTGCTGTAAGGTAAGAAACATGGCATCCAGTTGGTTAGGTTGGGAGAAAAACAGCTCCTACTCGAGGCACCATGGTTCCGGGTTCAATTCCAGCCTCAAGTCACTATGTGGAGTTTGCACATTCTCCCCGTTTCTGCGTGGGTTTCCTCTGGGTGCTCCAGTTTCATCGTACGTTCTGAAAGATGTGCAGGTTAGATTGATTGGCTGTGTTAAATTGACCCTAGAGTCAGGGTAAATGTGTGGGGTTGCAGGAATAGGACCTGGGTGGTCTCGATGGGCTGAATGGCCTTTTCTTGCACTGTAAGGATTCTATGATTCTTGGCCCACAGGTATCTTCGACTCCCTTCAGCTATCCCACTTCACAGGATCCCAAAATTCCATCAACCAGCTTTAAACTAGGAGTGGGAGAAAATCGGAAACACACAGTCTCATTAAAGTTACAACCTGGCAGCAGGATGGATGCCCCTTTTCATTCCATGTTCATGAAAACTGGAAGCAGACAGATTGAAGTGTATTGTGTTTGTATTTGACCCCAAAGCAAACCCGTCTAATTACCCCACCAAGTGGGGCTGCGTCTGGATCTATGACCTTCTGATTCTGAAGCAAGAGGGCTACAATCGAACCAAGGCTCTACGTGAGCTGTGGTTTGGGTCCCCAGTCAATAGTAGTTCACAAAGATTATTAAAAGAATGGAATTATTCTTTAATTGGGAACTTAAAGAATCAAGTTGATCAGTAGAAGTGATGAAGAGGATTGGTGGTGCAGTTACTCAGTAAGTTCAATTATAATGGCGATAAGCTGGACAGACGGAGGCCAAGTCACTGAACAGAAATTATAACTGCATGTTCAGAGATATTATGGTAAAGCCTTAGGTCAAGCCTGGAGAGGGGTGTATTGTCTTGTCTTTCAGCTTGGATTTGGTTTGCCCTTCATGTGGGGCTATGATTGAGCTTGATTTGAATTGGCTTTTTTTTTATTAGGATAAAGTACCGAAAGGTATCCAAAAAAAAAGTTTGCATCAACTTCTCGGCCTTTTGGTTAAGATCTAGATCAAGCCCAAGATGGCATGCTGTGCTTTCGCTTGTCAGCCTGGATCTTGCTTGTCTCCCTTGTGGAAACCATGAATTGGATTCAATTTGAATTTGGTTTTTGGAGCAAGCGAAGAATGGATTTGCATTTGCCTGGTCCATTCTGAGCATTGGCTTTGTAACTTTGAGAATATAGAATTATTTAAAAAAAGAAATGTGCATCAACTGATGAAATAGTCAGTTATAACACAAGTACCATCAAACTTAACTACCTGCATCAGATTTGACTTTTGCCAAGATATTGCAGGATTGCATCAATATTTTGTTTGGGTTATTATTTCACACACAGTTCCCAATGCAGCTCAGAACTATTTTGTTCTTCATTATGAAAGTAACTCCATAATATACCGTCATGAAGTCCATGACCTTTACAAAAAACATTAACAAACAATGTATTTTATAAAAAAACATGCAAATGCAAAACTGATCAGGTACACTACAGTCTTTCAAGAGTAATGTGGTGCATTTAAATTTAGTATTCGAACAAGGCTGTATTTTCAGTTGTTGTGGAGATGATTTTTTTTAAACATTAATATTGGAATCAAGCAACTATCTTTCCAAATGGAAATGTTAAATCTTGGCACTGCCAACCGAATTCTGGTCGTACCATGATAAGCCATATGACTGCTGAGAACGGCTTCTGTGCAATGTTGGCACCATCTAGTGCTAATTTTGTGATACAGCTTTAAACAAAAGACACAAATTTCTTTTTTTAGAAGAGAGCAGGAGCATGCAACACAGCTCCTTCTCTGCCAGTTGGTGCAGTTATGTCTGATCGTCTCCTCATTTTGTCTCCTGCCTTACCCCCATATTCCTTGATTTCTCTTGTGTCCCAAAAAAAAGCAATCTCAATTTTGAATATAATTAACAAGTGAGCAACTATTGCCCTCTGAGTTAGGGAATTATAAGGAAAAAGCTAATAGTCACCATGTTGCTCTTTTTTTCCTCTAATGGCAATTTAACCAGTTTGAAATTGTGTATCAAATTTGTGATGTTTAAACCAAGTAGTAAATAATTCCTTTTCATTTTAAGTAGATATTTTAATCTGACTGGAATCTGTCTGATCTTTTGACCATTCCCTATTGGATAGGTCATGCAAATGAGCAGCACAAAGGCCATTAGTGAATTCTGTCAGAATGACTTGCGATAACTTGTAAATAGAATTATAGAATCCCTGCATTGCAGAGCAGGCCATTTGGCTCATCAAGTCTACACTGACACACTCAGAGTATATTTCCCCTGCCTATCCTGTAATCCCATACAGATGGCATAATGGTCAGCATTGCTGCCTCAGCACTGGGACTCGGGTTCAATTCCGGCCTCGGGTCACTGTACCTGTGGACTTTGCACATTCTCCCCATGTCTGTGTGGGTGCTCCTGTTTCTTCCCACAATCCAAAGGTGCGTGGGTTAGGTGGATTGGCCATGCCAAATTGACCATTGTGTCAGGGTATTAGCAAGGTAAATATGTGGGGTTATGGGGATAGGGTCTGGGTGGGATTGTGGTCAGTGCAAACAACTTGGGCCGAATGGCCTGCTTCTGCACTGCAGAGATTTTATAATTCTATGATTTACCATGACTAATCCATCTAATCTATATAGTTTGGGACATTAAGGGGCAGTCGAACCTGGGTCCCTAATACTGTGAGGCAGCAGTGCTAGCCACCCCGAAGGTGTGACTCGAGCTCACAGATCAGTAACCCTCACGATGCTTGAGTGGTAATGGTCGATTAGGTAAACTCCTGCCACTTACCACTTCTTGATTTGAGTCATTTACTCGCGCAAAAGTGTTTGAACGCCTGACTGCCCATTGCAGCCCATCCATGGTATTGCTCCCGAAATAGCTTCAGAAATTGGAAAGATTTCTTGTGAAGTTAATTTTAAAATTCCCACTTGTCGTCTTCAAGGGATTTGAAATGAGGGAAAGAAGCTAAAAGTAAAGGTTTGATTGCCTAGATAGTTGGTGATCGAATTTGAAAACATAATACTGTCAAGATTGGGGTGGCAGGGTTTAGTTGTCAGCTGGTGAGTTCCTTCATAGGTTAATGCTTTCCATGTTTATTGAAACAGAAATCTAGATGAGTGAAATGGTTAATAATGCAATGAGCTTCTTTATGAATTGTGAATAACCTCAAACTAAATAACATGCTGCACTGCGGAGCAATTATATGCTAGGTAAAATAAATTGCACGTAGTAATGTTGGAATATTATTTATGTTGACTGAACTCGAGGATGTTCTTTTTTTATATTTGAGGTGTGAATTTGAGGGATGTCTTTACTCAGAAGAGATAGGTAAAGAGTTGGAGAGCTTTCCACATCTGGAAATGCAAACTCAGATGTAAAGTTAAAGTTTATTTATTAGTCACAAGTAAGGCTTGCATTAACAGTGCAATGAAGTTACTGTGAAAAAGTAGCAAGCAGTTTCATGTTGGCTGGAACCTATCTTATTCACTCCAGTTATAAAATATGTTTGCCATTCACAATTTCGTCGTCAGTGAGATTTTGTGGGAATGTGATCCTCGCAATTTTGCTATACATCAGTGTACAGAATTGCTAGCAAAGAGATGCATTTCACAGGATGTTAGTCAGTTTTAATACTCACTATCCTATTCCTCCCTGACCACTTCTGACCATTTAACAATTGTACCCTCATTTTCCTTCTAGAACTTAAATTATGGCCAAGCATGGAACATTTTGTTTCTGCAAACCCATTATGACAATGGAAAAGTTTTCATCATACTAGCTGTGAGAGATCTCTCAGAAGATATAAGGGCTGAGCTGGTGAGAACAGTATGTGAGTGCCAGTCCTGTGCTACATTAAGAAGAATAAAGAGCAATTGGAGACTGATTAAATTGCAGTAATGGAATAAAAGTTTAGGTCAACAGACTTTGTAATATTCAGCAATAAAAATCGATATGAATCTTTGCACACAAGATTTGAAAGCTTCAGGAAAAAGTCATGGCCCAAAGAACTAACAAGGCTGTGAGTTTTATTTCACTTGTGTTTATTCAGTTGTTTCCACCCTAATTGTAACACAGCCAACATTTTGAAGAAAATGTTTTTCGAGCAGGAAATGCTTAAGATTTGGAGTGTGGTACCTGATAGAGTGCTGAATGCAGATTCAATAGTAATCTTCAGAGGGGAATTAAATAAATATTTAATTGGGAAAATATTGCTGGGATAATGGAGAAAGTGGGGATTGGAACAAACTGGGACAGACTTGATTGATTAATGGCTGCCTTTTATTCTATCCTTTCATAATCCTGTGATTCTTTGTTTGTTTATTGTATATTGTGAAGGGAAGCCCCACTAATAATAACACTGGTGCATTTCTCCAGTATAGTGATCAACTGTCATTGGTCACACACAAGGAAATGATGGGGACAGCCATGGCAGGATTTACATAGAAGGAAGAGTGGTCCGTTCAGTTCCTCGATCCTGTTGCACACATTTAGATTCCAAACTGAAACTCAGCTTCTGTGCATGAGGTAGTGGAACTGGAATGTGGGCAATAAAACTTTACTCAGACTTTCTCAGAAGTAAAGGCTTCTACTATGTTGAGTTGCAAAGTTTTGGGAATCTTTGTACCCTGTTATGGCTGGCATGGGTTTCACTGCAAAGCTTTGATGCAAATCAACTTCATTGAAACAAAGTCAGGACAGCTTTATTAAGTTCACAGATAAACTATGCTACCAAACATAGGTGGCAATCCACAGTTTAACATGGAATATTCTCCCCTCATGATCTGAATGGTCAAACACAAAATTGGTTCTCTCACAGCTTTGGTCTTTTGATCTCAAGGCCTCTTTTTCCCTCCCTTGCTTCTTGTTTTGCTGTTTCCTTAGGATAATCTTTCTCTGCCATGAAGAAGGCAAACTCAGGCCATTCTTTATTCTGGTTGTTAGCCAATTAACATTTCTGCCCCTGTGTGTATGGACACTTTTCTTGACCAACCAGGTAGCTCATGTAACTGTTGTTCGCCTTATATATGATACATGAGTTATGTCCTTTGTATGTAATACTGTATCTCAGTGCTGAGATTCTGGTAGCGAAAGACATCTACATTTCATTCTCAGACCAAAAGTCTTTCACAAACTATCTTCAAGCTTTTGTCCTTTTGTTGAAGATAAGTTATTTTAAAACTTGCTGAATTCCTCTGATTTGGCTTATTTTCTGCACTCCAATTTACTACTCTACAAAGACGAGTGTCTAAAAAAAGTCAACTATTAGTAAAATAAAAAGATAAATATTAATTTCTAATAATAAGTTAGATTTTAATAATTCATATTATTGTTCATGGCAGTTTTTCCAGATCTTTCAAGTCTTTATTACAGCTGCTAGCTGCACAATGATGTTGACACAGGGCATATCACTTCTGCATAGACATTTTTCCATTCCCCTTTTCATTGATTTTATTCCTCTTAATCCTCTGCATCACCTTCAGCCTCACACCAGTGATAAGAGGCCTGCTCTTAGAGTTGCTTGTGCTCCTGCTCTGTACACATTAGTTGTGATGTGCCACTTAAACTGCTGGGCTTTCTTTGCATTGACATCTTGGAGAGTAAAATTGAGTGGGTATAAACCGGTTTCATATCCCTGACAAAAATAAAACTGATCCCATTGGGCTTTGGCTTTACCCATCATTCACAAATTTATTAAGTTCTCAGATAAACTATGCCACACAAATGTAGGTGGTGACTCATAGTTTAACATGGAGTACTGTGAATAGTGTTCAGATTTGGGGCTATGTTCTTAGTCTAGATTGGTGATCTGTCCTTTTACCACGTGTTGAATTGCAGAGGTATCAATATCTTACATAGTGGATTCCCTTGTGTATAAGACTGAGCTAGCTACTACATTTGTATGTATTGATTTTGTCTTTTTTTCAGTCTTGACCTACATTAAATATTCTCTAAATTATTTGTGTTCCAACTCCCTCCCAAGTGCCAGCCAATTTATTATTCTGCCACTCTTTATGTGTTATTCTGGACAATGAGTATTGGAAGATTATGAAGCCCAGATGTAGAACAGAAGTGTTGGTGTGGGGGTTAATGTTACAGTATTTCTAGGATTTAAAGCAAGGAAGAGGCTGTGGCATAGTGGTATTGTTGCTGGACTAGTAATCCAGAACCCAATGTAATGCTCTGGGGATGTGGGTTCAAATCCTATCACAGCAGATGGTGAAATTTGAATTCAATGAAAACCTGGAATAAAAAGTTTAATCATGAAACCATTGTTGTAAAATTCCATCCTTTTCATTAAGGGAGGGAAAGAATTCTGCAACGTCATTGACTCTTAAATGCCTTCTGAAGTGGCCGAGCAAGCCACTCAGTTCAAGGATAATTTACACTGCTCAGTTCAGTTCTGATGAAAATTCATTGACCAGGAATGCTTCTCTAGCTGCAGAGTATTTCTTGGTTATTTTAGTTCCGATTTCTAGCATCTTCAGTATTTTGGTTTTGGTTTTGTTCATCAGGTCAATTTTGCAAAATGTGACCAGCATTTCTGCTGCTGTACCTATTTATTTTAGTGACATTCTACTTCTCCTCCCCACTCTTCCTCTCACTTCCATGGCACCTCATGTCCAGCCTACCTTTCCTTTCTTTGGACCCCTCCCAAGACACCCTGCTGCTCCCTAACTAGTTGCTGGTAAGTAGCAATAATGGTACAGGTTGATAACATCCCTTACCTGCAGGAATTCCCTAATTTATCTCCTTTTGAATTCTGACTGCTTTCAAGAATTCTGATATAGTTGTAGGATAGCAACCCCAAGATCACAGTCAGAGTCATGAACCCACAGTAAAAATGTAATTTAAGGTGCAGTGGCATCATGACACCAACGTAGAATTTTGCCACCCTACCCGTCATGGGAATCGGAGTGAGGCCATTAAATCCCGCCCCATATTTTTGATTGTTGAGTGTTGGGAGAGGCTGAGTAACCTTCCAACATTGAACTGATGGTTGTTTGGAAATGGACTTTTTCCTGTTTTTCAAGCAATGTTGAGTTTAATCAATAGCTGATTGTCAGTCAATGTTTCCTTCCCCCCCCCCCCCCCCAATCCAATCACTTCAATGTACTCCTCTAAACAATATCCGCCTTATATGAAGGTGTTCTTTGCTGGTGGGTCTGGCACAATTTCAGTTGCAAATGGGGTATGGTGTATACTCTAACTGGGACAAGTGATTCTTTTTTTGTAACTGCCCTGTGATAGTACTTGTTCTTAACTCTTCTCTAATACATGTGCTCAGTAGTTTTCTCGTTTAAACTAATATTTATTTAGAGGTCTTTTCTCCATGTCTGGCAATAATCAACACAATGGGTTTGCAGAAAAATAATGAACATCTTTATTAGTTTCATCAGAGGTGCAGTGTTGTTAGTCGTGAGCTAATATGGTTTATGCCAAGCATATTTAGTGATAATTTCATGGTGGTTAATCTAATCCAAGCTCAGGATGTGTAAAGCACTCTCAACTGATGTATAACTTGTCAGGTCACTTCCTACACAATATCATTAAACAATGATAGGTAGAGGTAAGATCGGTGCAACTTGTGGGCCAAAATGCCTGTTTGTGCTGTAGTTTTTCTATGATTCTAATGTCACTCAATCGGTACTGTGAAGTTTTACTTTCCCATGTGAATGGTTGTTAGAAGAACTATTTGACCAGAACTACTTTTCTTCCATACTGGTGACAATTTCATCAGAAATGTACTGATTTTTTTCCAAAAAAAAATCATTTATGGGATGTGGGCATAGCTAGCTGGGCCAGCATTTATTGCCCATTCCTAATTGCTCTTGAACTGAATGAATGGCTCACTAGGGCATTTCAGAAAACAGTTAAGAGTCAACCATGTTGCTGTGGATCTGGAGTCACATGTAGGCCAGATCAGATAGGGATGGCAGACTTCCTTCCTTGTTCGATGTTAGTGAATCAGATGGGTTTTTACGACAATTCACAATGGCTTAATGGTCATCATTAGACATTTAATTCCACCATCTAAATTTCACCTTCTTCTGTGATGGAATTCAAACCTGGGTTCGGAGAGCATTCCCGGAGACTCTGGCTTGACAGTACCAATGATTACAACTGTATCATCACTTTTGCCAGCACTCCTTCAGACAATTACTGTTGTGAGTCTAACCCAAATAAACCATGTCTAAATACCATAGCATGAAATAGAAAAACAAATTTCCATTACTATAAGGACCTTTCATATCCTCAAAGTGCTTCCTAGCCAATTAATTACTTTTGTAAATTTCTTGTTACATCCAATTCACACAATTAACATTGAGATTGTTGACTTGCTAATCTACTTCAGTGGCATTGTTTAATTGTTGGCCTCCAAGAGAACAGTCCTGCTTTTCTTGGGATCTTTATATTCACTTAAACCAAGGATCTTTATGACTATTTAATGTCTTATCTGAAAGACAGCATCTCCAGTAATGTAATGACCCTTAGGATTACAGACAACAGTTTAGATTATGTCTGGAATCCTGTAGTGGAGTGCGATGACACAGTGGTTAGCACTGCTGTCCCTCAGTGCCATGAACCTGGGTTGAATTCCCAACTCGGATTACTGTCTCGCAGAGTTTGCACGTGCTCTGTTTTCCTTGCGCAGTCTGCAAGACATACTGATTAGGTGCATTGGGAATGCTAAATTCTCCCTCAATATGCGCAAACAGGCATCTGAGTGTGGCAACTATAGGGGATTTTCACAAGAACTTCATTGCAGTGTTAATGTAAGCATCTTGTGACAATAATAAATGAACTTAAACTTAAAAAGAGTTTGAGCTCATGAACTTTTAGCTCATGTGAGAAGGGTACCATTGGATCAAGCTAACAAAATCACAACTTTCATCAAGGTTGTGTCTTATTATTCAGAATGCGATGGCCCTTTGGCCAAACCTAACTCATTAAGTCTCACATGAAATTTGATTATCTGAACATGCACTAAGTATCGAAGAACGATGACATGCATTTATGTCGTGCATTTAATATAATAAAACATCCCAAGACACTTCAAAGAAGAGACAGGGAATACAATTTGATACCATGCTACATAAGTAAACATTGGGGCAGATGACCAAAAGCAAGGAGGTTTTAAGAATGGCCTTAAAGGAGGAGAAGTTTTTAAGAGGGAGGTGTTCCAGAACTTAGGAACCCAACATTCCTAACAACGATGAGTGTGGTTTTGAGGCAAACAGGTCAAAATCTCTTGGGTTCTCTCCTTGATGTATTCTATGCAAGCAATTAAGCAGGACGGTAGTTGGGCCATCAAGAGTAGGCTTTGTGTGTCTGCTCAAAGAACAGGGTCCTCATTCTCAAGTGCGAACGAGTGACTGCTTTTCCAGAGTATTTTTGCATGGATATCAGGGAGAAGTTTGGCCAGGTTATGATGCTCTTGCTAATGCCTGTTAAAACTCATTGCCTAAATTTGCATATGAAGAAGAATCATATGCGTAGAGTGCCAGACATTGATTAATGTCCATGGAACCCAACCCTAGTATGAATCAGGACTTGGATATAATTTGCATCATAGAAACACAACACTTGGCCCAAATAGAACGTGCCAGTATTTATGCGGCAAATGCACCTCCTTCTACCTTATATGATCGAACTCTGTAAGCATAGCCTTTCATTCATTTCTGGCTCATGTACTTCCTCTTAAAGGCATTGTGTTGTTAGCCTCAACTACTCCATCTAATTCCACATTTGAAGAAAAGGGCAAAAAAAACAAAGAAAATCAACACTTCTAAGTTAATATATTTCCTTTATTTTTAGTTGATACTGTTTTGTTTTAATGTGAGACTATTCCGATCAGCCTTTGTTGACAGCAGCTGTCACTGAATGCCTACTGTCAGGACATTCTCTGTCCTTGCTGTGCAATGACTTTCACAGAAGAGCATTAGTATCTCAGACGTCATTACTGCAGCTTCATTGAGAAATAATCTGGAGTTGATTAGCAGGAGATTCAGTAGAAAGCAATATATCTCTGAATAGTAATGGTTATATGGCTTGCAAACACTGTCAGTTTGAATACTGACCATAGGCTATTTCCCTTCTGTATTTTTGAAACACTTGTACTTGTGGAGACCTGAGCACTTTTTTGTTGCATTGTCGAACGGAGTGAGTGAATGCATTTGGACATATTTGGGTCTTTTATGGCAAGGATAGCCAGGTTTTTACTTTTGAGAGCTACTTAATTATGCATCTTGAATATTTGTCTCCCAAGAGTAAAGAATTATTGCAGTGGGGCGGTATGGTAGCACAATGCCTCACAACGCCAGGGACCTTGGTTCGATTCCTGACTTGGGTCACTGTCTGTCTGTGTGGAGTTTGCACATTCTCCCCATGTCTGAATGGGTTTTCTCCAGGTGCTCCAGTTTCCTCCCACTGTCTGAAAGACATGCTAGTTAAATGCATTTACCCAAACGGGTGCCAAGTATAGCAGCTAGGGGAATTTCACAGTAACTTCATTGTAATGTTAATGTAAGCTTTACTTGTGACTAATAAATAAATGAGAAAGCATCAAACCCAGTAGCATTGCCTTTAAACTAAGAGGCAGTCTTAGGAATTATTTGAAACAAAGTCAGAAAAAGCTGGAACCCTCAGAGGGTCAGGCAGCATCTGTTGAGAGAGAAATAGAATTAAAGTCAGGAAAGGGCATTGCTCTCCAACAGTAACTCCCACATTTCCAGCTCTTGTTTTAGCATGCTTGCAGCCCACTCCAAAATGGAGTACAGGGAAGATACACAGAATCTGTAAAATGACAATGATCTCTCCCCCAGTATCAACAAAATGAAGAAAATAGTCATTGACTTCAGGAAGCATAGTGTAGGTCATGCCCAGTCTACATCAATGGGGACAAAGTTGAAGTGGACGAAAGCTTCACGTTTTTAGGTGTCCAGATCACCAACAATTTATCTAGGTCTCCACATGCCAACACTATAGTTGAATAAACTCATCAATGTCTCTACTTTCTCAGGAGACAATGGAAATTTGACATCTCTGTGCTATAACTCATCATCTTTTACAGATGCACCACAGAAAGCATTCTGGTTCCTGCTCTGCCTAAGACCGCAAGAAACTACAAAGGGTCATGAACGAAGCCCAGTCCATCACTCACAACAACTCCTATCCATTGATACTACACTTCCCACTGCCTCAGAAAAGCAGCCAGCATAATTAATGACCCCACACACCCTGGACATTTCTCTTCCACCACTTTCCATTAAGAAAAAGATGCAAAAGTCTTAAGACACATACCACCCGACTCAAGTATAATTTCTTCCCTGCTGCCATCAGACTTCTGAATAGACCTACCTTGTATTAAGTTCATCTTTCTCTGCATTTTAGCTATGACTGAAACACTACATTTTGCACTCTCTTTTCCTTCTCTATGAATGGCATGCTTTATCTATATAGAATGCAAGAAACAATACTTTTCATTGTATACCAATACATGTGACATAATAAATCAAATTGAAATATAATACTTTTGTTTATGAACTTATTGAGTGTAATTTGGCAAAAGTAAGTTCTTTTCAGTGTCCCCTGCAAGCTGTCATCTGCTACCTGTATGAATTTGATGCTACATTTCTGGAAAGCAATATAGTAGTGGAAGTGATCTGGGCTTCCTAGGCTGCATGTGGTCTGTAGCCCATTGAGCAACAGACTTTCCATCATACTTGAAAGGCTAATCTGCTCTGGACAGAAATGCTGCTAGTGTGGACAGAGCCTTTCAATTTGCCCCATTTCCATCACGAGGAAGAGTCATAAAACTGACAACAAGACTGAGCTGTGTCTTTGCTGTTATTCAAGTTTTGTGCCTAGCATCTGCTGAGCATGTTTGCAATGTCAAACTGCTCAGTTCACTGACGGTACAGCCAATTTCTGGTGTTCTCCAAAAGCAAAGTACCTTGGGTATCCCAATCTCTGATGGTAGGTTTTAGTGTAGCTAAAAACAAAAAGAAACACTTTGTTTATTTGACGAGGCTTTTTCCACAGGCAACACTCTAATACAAGTGAAACATTAAAGAGGCTATCAATCATGCTGTGAAAAAGACAAGATAATGTTCCTACCACTCGTTTTTAGCATAACAATTATCTTAGTTCCTGTTATAAAAGTTGATATTTTTGGTTATGTGTGGACTCATAGCTGTCATTGGTGCAAAGGCTGACCTGAGAAATCACAACTGCTACACAGCACTTAAACAGTACATATCACAAATAAATGGAGGATGCTGTGTAGGAAACTATAGGGAGTGAAATGGGCCCCCATGGTAGCGGGAAATGGAACAGAAAATTAGATAGGATGTGAAACTGTCGATCTGTTAATGTCTGTTTTGCCTTGCTGTCGAGCAAGGAACAATTTCAGCCCCGTTAACTTGTTTTGCACTGCTTCAGGTGCCTACGCCCCCAGCACTCGCTTCCACCCTATGCCCTCGCCCCACCCCACACTTCCTCTGAATCAGAGGAAGCAGAGTCCCTGGATGGCAGAATTCATCTTGCGGGGCCCTGCCAGTTATATTTTGAAGCTTACAATGATAACAATGGCCTGATGATCTTGCCAGATGAGCAAGGTTTTTTAAAAAAGGATCTACATTTATAAACTTCCTTCATGACTCTTTGAAATCTGAATGTTTACTTTTTAACAAGGACCATATTTGGACTGTTGCTGCTTCTCTCTTTTCAAAGCCCTGAATATGTTCCCCATTCACTTGTCACATATCAGTTGTATTTAATAAAAAAAATGTTGTTTTCGTTGCTTTATTGGGAATTAGTAAATTTGGCTCTTCACTGTCAACATGGTGGATTGTCCTCTGTTTAAAATCCAGTCATAATGTTTGGCTGTTGTTTTGGGGGCAGTTATTTGCTCATCCTACCTTATGTATGGATCTTGTATTGGGCATTTTACCATACGCGTAAGACAATGCTGTTCATTTTAAACACTGAGCTTGAAGCTGAAAATTATAGCAGTGTTTATAAATAGCCTGGAGATATAATTCGATCTGTACACCCAGCAAATTCTGTATGTATTCAAACTATATTCTGAAAAAATAACACCATCTGCCCATTGTGAGAGTCCTTTGGGTCATTTGACATCCTCTTTATATCTGTTTGGTACCAATTTTGCAGTGATGCACATGACTGCAGCTCCTGTCTCTCTTGAATCTGAGGAAGCAGAGTCCCTGGATGGCAGAATTCACCTTGCAGGGCCCTGTCAGTTATATTTTGAAGCTTACAATGATAACAATAGCCTGAGGATCTTGCCAGATGAGCAGGTTTTTAAAAAAAGGATTTACATTTATAAACTCCCTTCATAACTCTTTGAAATATCTCTTGAGATTTTCACATATTCTACGACTGTCGTGTAGATAAGTACAACAGCTGCTTATACATCCAACATATCCCAAACAAATAGAAATTATATAAATCTTCAGTTAATCTTGCTTGACAGAGGAATGTTGACTTGATCAAATTGTGTGGAACTGAAGTGAAGGTGGTCAGAACTTTTTTATTTAAAATATAAGAAACTTGTTTGTTTATGGAAAATGTGTCTGTGATGATCACAGTGACATAAGCAAGTGACACGGAAGCTCTTTATTATTGTAAATAAATGAGATGTTTGGCAAGCTTGTTTTTAAGCAAATGATCCTTTGAGATTTGGAAGATAATGGCTGTTTAGAATTAAATTGTTAACGTGAGAAACGCTTGGCAGCATATGTTAAAATAGGTCAAAACTGAAGTGCAAATAAGAAAGATATAAAAGATTTGATGGGAGCTTTCAGATGTCATCGGTATATTTGGAGCATTTTCAAAAGAGGTTTGAACTGTTATTCGTGGGTTTTATGAATTGAAATATTTGTAGATGAATACAGACAAGTATAAAACAGTAGATACCACATTTTAAGTTATATTTATTATTTATTTGCATTATTATGTTTTGGACAAATTTTAGTTTCAGATTGGAGGCGTTAGAAAGGAATAATCCTAATAAAATCAGTACTGAGAAGATAACGCTCAATATATTTTCACAATTAGTGACATGGTGGCACTGCAGCCTCATAACACCGGGGATCGGGTTTGATTCCTGGCTTAGGGTCACAGTTTGTGTGAGTCTGCACTTTCTTCCCATGTCTGTGTAGATTCCCTCCCATAGTCTGAAAGACGTGCCAGTTTGGTGCATTGGCCATGTTAAATTCTCCCCAGTGTACCCCAACAGGCACTGGAGTATGATGACTAGGATTTTCACAATAACTTCATTACCGTGTTAATATAAACCTGCTTGTGATACTAATAAGTAAACTTTAAAAACTTTAGATGCACCATTGCATTGACACGGCAGTAAGTGATGTGAATCTCAATTAAGGGAAACTGTTAATAGCCAAGGAGAATCGGGGAAAGCAGTGATTAAGTAGGTGCCTTATCTTGAGTTGATATACTTGTATGTTATGATAATCCGATATTGATTTTTCTTAATCATTGGTGCAGTTATTTGTTATTCATGATGGTCATTGTTTACAACAAGGCTGCAATGGTCACATTTTCCAACTCACATTTCCTTATCCTTCACCATGATGGCCTGTTACAACTGAAAGGCAAAAATAATAAGAGAAGTATAAGAAAAGGAACAGGCAGATTCTGGAATATGGAAAAGCTCAAGTCTAACACAGGCTTGGAAGGTTGGCGTAGGAAAAAATAGAGCAGCAAAACTTACAATCTCCCAGCATGTAAGCCTTTGTTTGTATGAAGTTTTAATCTTCTGATAACTTTGGCCTTGAACCCTTTTCTCAGCCATCACCCAGAATTTCAACCGTTCTTCATTGCTTGTTCTGTACCTAACCTTTTCTGTTCTGACACATTATAGATGAAAATGATCACTGAAAACAAAAGTGACATTTTCAGAAGTTCGCAGCGTTTATTGATTAATTTCAGTTGGATTTTTCTTGTGTGAGCTCTCTTGAAATAATTTCCTTTCTCAGCCGTAGAAATTAAGATATGTTATTATTGGGGCAGGAAGGGGTGATGGTTTAGAAACTGATGGGACCCAGTGTATTTTTGTATTGTGACACATAGTGAATTCAGCTGGATTCACAGCCTGTTGTTGAGATATCTGATAACCTTGGGAGCAAAATGATTTGGTTAACAGCAATCACATTCAAGTATTGGATTGGAGACAGAGAGAGAAGTGGCCAATTGGTGCATATTTACAAACATACAGAAGTATTTCAAAAAGGACTATTAAACCCAGCAAGTTTGGGCTTTTTGATAGACCTATGATGAAGGATCAAACTAACTCGAACAAAGAACAACACAGCACGGGAAACAGGCCCTTCGGCCCAACAAGCCCGCGCCGCCATCCTAACGTCTTAATGACAATATAGAGACCAATATAGGGACAATTTGTTACCCAATCAGCCTAGAGCACATTTTTGGGATGTGGGAGGAAACCGGAGCACCCGGAGAAAACCCACGCAACCATGGGGAGAACGCGCAAACTCCCGCAGACACAGGCCCAAATCCATGTGTCTGCACAGCAACAGCGATAGTCTCTGAGCTGTCATGTTGCCCATCTGATGGTCCAGTTTAAGCATACACTAACGACATGAAGCACTAGGCCACTCCTGAAGTAACATCCAGGAGCAGCCCTCGCACGACCTGCCGAATGCATGCACCTTGTTGGTCAACAAGGTGGACCGAACAGCCTGTGGAAACAATTAAAGTATTTAAACAGTCCTCCTATATCCCTCTATCTGCAGACCGCTCATGTGGCTGTCCAAGAGACCCTTAAACAACCCTAGCGTGCCTGCTCCCACCACCTTACTCGGTAGTGCATTCCACACCCCCACTACCCTTTGTGTGAAAAAATGCCCTCTAATATTAGTCTTATACATAGCCCCCCTCACCCTAAGGCCGTGACCCCTCGTTCTATCCGAATCTAATGGTGGAAAAAGCTTACCACCATTTACTCTATCTATACCCCTCATAATCTTATATACCTCTAATAGATCCCCTCTCAGCCGACGTCTTTCAAGGGAAAACAACCCCAGTGCGTTCAACCTTTCCTCGTAAGACAGCCCTTCCATACCAGGCAGCATCCTGGTAAATCTCCTCTGCACTCTCTCCAGGGACTCCACGTCCTTCCGGTAGTACGGCGACCAGAACTGGACGCAGTACTCCAAGTGAGGCCTAACCAACGTTCTATAGACTTGCAACATCAAACTCCTACACTTGTATTCTATACCCCTTCCTATGAAGGCTAACATACCATACGCTTTCTTTATCACTTTTTCCACCTGTACTGACACCTTCAGAGACTTGTGAACCTGCACCCCCAGGTCTCTCTGCGTCTCTATACTCCGGATAGTTTTACCTTTTATCCTATAACTCCCCTCTACATTATTCCGGCCAAAATGCATCACCTCGCATTTATCCGGATTAAATTCCATTTGCCATCTATCTGCCCAATCTACCAGCCTATCTATGTCCTGTTGTATTGCCTGGCACTGCTCCTCAGTCCCCGCCAATCCAAGTATCTTAGTGTCATCAGCAAATTTGCTGATCACACCACCTACCCCCTCTTCCAAGTCATTTATATAAATCACAAATAGAAGAGGTCCTAGTACTGAGCCCTGTGGCACACCACTAGTGACTGACCTCCAGTTGGAAAAAGAGCCTTCCACTACTACCTGCTGTCTCCTCCTCCCAAGCCAGTTCTCAACCCATCTACATACCTGGCCCTGTATCCCATGCGCCTTCACCTTTTTTATCAGCCTACCATGGGGAACCTTGTCAAACGCCTTACTGAAATCCATGTAGACGACATCAACGGCTTGTCCTTCATCAACCGTTTTTGTCACCTCTTCAAAAAATTCCACTAGGTTCGTAAGGCACGACCTCCCCTTAACGAAGCCATGCTGCGTATCCCTGATCAGATCGCAGCGCTCCAGATGCTCATACATCCTGTCCCTGAGGATCCTCTCCATTAGCTTACCTATAACTGAAGTCAAGCTCACCGGCCTATAGTTCCCTGGGTTATCCCTCTGACCCTTTTTAAACAACGGTACTACATTTGCAATCCTCCAGTCCTCTGGGACCTCACCTGTGTCCAAAGAAGAGACAAAGATTTGCGTCAGAGGCCCAGCAATGTCATCTCTCACCTCCCTTAGCAGCCTGGGATAAATACCATCAGGCCCCGGAGCTTTATAAGTCTTTATGCTACCTAAAAGCCCCAACACTTCGTCCCTCGTAATGATTATTTCCTTTAACGGGTCCTCAAAATCCTCAAAGCCAGCATCAGACATCAGGCCCCTCTCCCGCGTGAATACTGACGCAAAGTATTCATTCAGGATCTCCCCCATCCCCTCAGGCTCTAAGCATAGATCCCCTCCTCTGTCCCTGAGAGGTCCAATCTTCCCTCTAACCATCCTTTTGCTCCTTACATAGGAGTAAAATGCCTTAGGATTTTCCTTAATCCTACCTGCCAAAGCCATTTCGTGGCCCCTTTTTGCCTTTCTGACACCCCTTTTAAGATCCCGTCTACACTCTCTATATTTTTCCAGCGCTGCCTCTGTCCCTAATTGCCTGGATCTAACCTGGTTCATCTTTTCTCACTCCTATTTAATTAATGGGACTATTTTGGATTTACCTTTTGAGATTCCACATCTCCAAAAAATCATCTCTTAGGTGCCTCCTTTCCAAGCTGCAACTCATTTCTTTCTGATCAGGTGAATGTCACACTTTTTTTCTCATTGACCAAAATGAAGCAGAACACCAGGAACACGGTCAGATCGGAAACAGTAAAGTTTGATTACAACTTTCTCCCACTTGTCGTCTTCTCTTCTGGCTTGGTAGGCGGACATTCAATTGGCTTACTCAGTTGTTGCTTTTCATTGGTTGGGAGTGCTGCAGCAGTGAGTCCACTGAGATTCCTAGATCTTTGTCAGCTTAATCCTGGGCTATGTCATCACTATTCACAAATTATGCAGGTTTTAAGTATTTCCTTGTTTCTTCCTCCTACATCTCACGGGCAGTCCCTGGGGAATGAGGATGCCTTGCTTCCATTCTGGTTGATTGGTTCTAAGATGATTGATGGGTTTAATGTGCAATCTGCAGATTCTGCCACATGCTGTTTTAAGGGCGGGGGGGGTGCTAGATGAAGTGTTTAGAGTTTGTGCACTCTCTTTAACATCTCAACATTTGTCTCTGTGTCCTCCCAGTGAAGTCTCTTGATGTGTTCCATGCCTTCCCAATTAAATCTTCTCCATTTTGGTTAGTCACAGGCCAGGGCTCCCATGGGTTGGCACAGATGTGTGATCTTTTCAGTAATGCATTGAAGACATCATGGCCTCAACTACATTCTGTGGTAGTGAATTCCACACATTCACCACTCTCTGGATGAAGAAATTGCACCTCTGTTTATCCTCAAGCTCCGACCCCTAGTTCTGGACTTCCCCAACATTGGGAACCTTCTTTCTGCACTTATCCTGTTCGAATTTTAAAACTTCTATAAGATCCCCTCTCAATCTTCTAAACTCCAGTGAATATAATCCTAATCAACTTAATCTCTCCTCATAAGATAGACCTGCCATCCCAGTAATCAGTTTGGTAAATCTTTGCTGCACTCCCTCTATAGCAAAGACATCCTTCCTCAGATAAGGACACCAAAACTGCACACAGTAGTACAGATGTGCCCTCACCAAAGCCCTATACAATAATCTAGATCATGATGTGAAGAGGAAAATTATAAATTTTGTGAATGACACAAAACCTGGAAGCATTGTAAATTGAGGAGGATGGACAGTGTAGAATTTCAAAAAGACATACTTAACTCATGGAACTTGGGCAGATGGAACTCCATGTGGGGAAATGTGAGGTGATGCATTTTGGTGGGAAAAACTTGAACAGATGATCTTAAATAAGGAGTGAAATTCTTAAAAGGGTGCAGGAGTAGACGGATCTGGATGTACGTGTTTCTAGAAATAAAAGAGGCAGCAACCTGATTGAACCACTATAGGTTATTATAGAATGCAAGTGTGAACATAATGTGTGAATTTAATCTAGATTTTGTGATTTGTGTTAACCCCTGGGTAAAATAATAAAGTAGTATATGTAGATGAGCTTGTAAGCATTCAAACATGTCCAAAGTATAATATGACCAAACTTGTACTGTTTTTTTTTTATGCCCCTAAGAAAGTGGTTTTTATCTGTAAGTACATACTCTGCAAAATGCCCCCTTCAGAATTTAGAAACATAGAAAATAGGCACAGGAGTGGGCCTTATGGCCCTTCCAGCCTGCTCCGCTATTCATAATAATCATGGCTGATCATCTAACTCAATAGAGGCCTGGTCACATTATTTCCCATCTCATTCCATCCTGTTTTGCCTCAAGAGCTATATCTAACTACTTGAAATTATACAATGTTTTGGCCTCAACTACCTTCTGCAGTAGAGAATTTTGGGTGATGAAATTTCTTTCCGTCTAAATCCTAAAAGGTTTACCCCCATATCCTTAGACATGACTCCTGGTCCTGGACACTTCCATCATTGGGAACATTGGCACCTACCTTATCTAGTCCTGTTAGAATTTTATAGATTTCTGTGAGATTCCCCCTCAATCTTCACAACTCTAGTGAATATAATCCTAACTGATTCTAATCTCTTGTCATATATCAGTCCTGCCATCCTAGGAATCCACCTAGTAAACCTTCACAGCACTCCCTCTAAAGCAAGAACACCCTTCCTCAGATAAGGAGACCAAAACTGCACACAATATTCCAATATTTATTTCATTAAGACTTTGTTTTAATAAAGCTTTCTTTTGTTTCGTATTCTGATAGTAAATTAATTTTCAGCACGTGTCCAAAGCTTGTTTTTCAAATGGGTTTAAATCAAAGGACATGCTGGCTCATGAATCATTTTTACCAGAAAAAAATTAAAATGAAGTTTTGTAGTGTGATGATGCTTTTTTAATATTCATAATTATAATGTGAGATGAATATCTCTGTTATGATACACCCCACACACCCTCCTTCTTTCTATAAGTGTCAAACATTGCTGTACAACAATCTTGTAGATGCCAGAAACACACTGCTTAACTGGCTTTTTATGTGTGTGAGCCTACTAGCTGGTCAGTGTCAGCAGGGTATTTGATCAGACATTGCAGTCATGCCTGAACTTATGCTCACCCAACCATGTCCTCACATGCTATTCCAGCGTGCCTTGGAAAATATTTTCTTTTAATATGCTACCAATAAAAATTTTCTACTGATAGTTCCTTTCTCCCTCCTGGGGAAATTAGGCTGGGGTAGTAGCAGCACTTTTTTTATTCATTCAGGGGATGTGGGTGTCACTGGCTGGGCCAGCATTTATTGTCCATCCCTAATTGGCCCTTGAACTGAGTGGTTGCTATTTCAGAGAGCATTTATGAGTCAACTATATTGCTGTGGATCTGGAGTCACATGTAGGCAGATTTTCTTTCCTAAAGAACATTAGTAGAGCAAATGTGTTTTTAATGACAATTGACAAGGGTTATCTTTTCATTATTGAATTCAAATTTTACCTTCTGCCATGATAGAATTTGAAACCAGCTTTCCAGAGCATTATCCAGAATCTGTAGATTATTAATCCAGTGGCAATACCACTACACTACCACCTCTCCGAATTGCTACTTCCATAGTAAAAACCAGCGGGGTCAGTCCAATCCGAGGATTGAACCTTGGTCTGTGAAACAAAGCATCTGACTTAGTTCATTTATAGCATTCCCAGCTTTCTTCAGGGGTTGTCAACAAGATCCTTGTTATAGGTGCTCATTTCAGTGTAACAATTAAGGTGTGCATTAATACAGGTCTTGTCTTTTAAATAAGATTTTATACCCTGTCACTATTGAAGAGAAAGGTGTTAAGTGCCCAAGTCAATACTTCTCCCTGACACAAATAAACTAGTCATTTATTTCAGAACAGTGCTGTGCGCTAATTGGCTCCCCTATTTCCCAGATAATAACAGGAACTGCATTTTTAAAATAAATAATTGGTTTTGAAATGCTTTGGGACATCCTGAAAGTTGCTATATAAATGGAGAATTTTTTTTTAATTGTATCAGTTAGAGTTGTGGGAAGACTAATGAAAGTTGGAAATGCATGAAAGGAAAGGGAGAGTTGTCTACAACATTCTTCAGAACTCATCTATTTGAAGGCAGATTAGTTTCCTTCTAGAATTTGCTTCTTTTAATCTGATGTTTTCCTTTGGGTCACCCAGCACGAGAGTGTGATCCCCATATTGTGAAAGTGTGGCTCTTGCCAGTAGTGCTGCTAAGCTTTGCAGGAGTGTGAGAAACAATTAGTGTCTCAAACTTGTTCGACTTGTCCCTTGACAGGCCAGCTGAGATCCACATGCATGTATTGTATTCAGGCCTGTTGTAACATTGCAGAGTATCAACAGAATATTGAATCCGGTCCTAAGATTACATTGATTCCGATCGATCGGACAGTGTCACAATGTAGGAGAGTCTGGGGAAGTGCACATATTCAGTACAGTAGTAATGTAGTCTATATTAAAATACAAAGAATAGTGCTGATGAACTGTGTCGCAATTGAGGATGCAGCCTCAGAAGATGAGTTTTCCATATATTTAACAGAACTCCTGCGGGTAGAAATAGTTATATATTTGATTTGATTTATTATTGTCACATGTATTAAAGTACTGTTAATTAACGTACGTATTATTGTTTTGTGTGCGCTATACAGATAAAGCATACTGTTCATAGATAAGGAAATGAGAAAATGCAGAATGTAGTGTTAAGGCTAGGATGTAGAGAAAGATCAACTTAACATAAAGGTAAGTCCATTCAAAAGTCTGATGGTAGCAGGGAAGAAGCTATTCTTGAATTGTTTGGTACCTAACATCAGACTTTTGTATCTTTTTCCCGGTGGAAGAGAGAATGTTCAGGGTGTATGGGGTGCTTGATAATGCTGGCCGCTTTGCCAAGGCAGCGGGAAGTATAGAACATAGAACATTACAGCGCAGAATAGGCCCTTTGGCCTTCGATGTTGCGCCGACCAATTAAGAAAAAGCAATGACCCTGTAGCCTAAAACATTCCCTTTTCATCCATAAACTTATCTACTAACCTCTTAAACGCCACCAAACTTGGCGCATCTACAACTGCAGCAGGCAGGGCATTCCATACCCTTACCACCCTCTGGGTAAAGAACCTACCTCTGACATCCGTCCTATAACTACCACCCCTTAATTTAAAGCTATGTCCCCTCGTGCTAGCTTTCTCCATCCTAGGAAAAAGGCTATCACTGTCCACCCTATCTAAACCTCTAATCATCTTATATGTTTCAATAAGGTCCCCTCTTAGCCGCCTCCTTTCTAACGAAAACAACCTCAAATCCCTCAGCCTCTCTTCATAAGACCTGCCCTCCATACCAGGCAACATCCTGGTAAACCTCCTCTGTACCCTCTCCAATGCCTCCACATCTTTCTTATAATGTGGGGACCAGAACTGCACACAATACTCCAAGTGCGGCCGCACTAGAGTTTTGTACAGTTGCAACATGACGTTGCGGCTCCGAAATTCAATCCCCCTACCAATAAAAGCTAAGACTCCGTATGCCTTCTTAACAACCTTATCGACTTGATTGCCAACTTTCAGGGATCTATGCACATATACACCAAGATCCCTCTGTTCTTCAACACTATTAAAAGTTCTACCATTAGCCCTATACTCTACACATTTGTTATTCCTGCCAAAGTGAATTACCTCACATTTTTCCACATTAAACTCCATTTGCCACCTCTCGGCCCAGCTCTGCAACTTGTCCAAGTCTCTCTGCAAACTATAACACCCCTCTTCACTATCTACCACTCCTCCGACTTTGGTGTCATCCGCAAATTTACTAATCCATCCTTCAATACCCTCATCCAGATCATTTATAAAAATTACAAACAGCAGGGGCCCCAAAACAGATCCCTGAGGTACACCACTTGTAACCAAACTCCATGATGAATAATTTCTATCAACCACCACCCTCTGTCTTCTATCAGCTAGCCAATTCCTAATCCAATTAGCTAAATCACCCAAATGTACGGACAGAGCCAATGAATGGGAGGCTGGTTTGCGTAATGGATTGGGCTACATTCATGACCACCTGTAGTTTCTTGCAGTCTTGGGCAGAGCAGGAGCCATACCAAGCTGATATACAGCCAGAAAGATGCTTTCTATGGTGCATCTGTAGAATTTGGTGAGAGTCATAGCTGACATGCAAAATTTCTTTAGCCTTCTGAGAAAGTTCTATAATCCATACCATTAGTGCTGTATGGAATCCACCTTGATTGCATTAGAAGGAAGGTAGGTTTGACAACAACAATAGTCACAGGCAAATGTTTGTGTGAATCTAGTATATTTGTAGCTTAACCAGCCTCCTAAAGTGGTTTGTCCACCACAGAGGGACAGACAGGTGGAATGTAACCCACTTCTGTGAAAATAGCAATGGGCTTGTGCACACTGAGTTAGTGTTTCACACAATTAATAGCAAGCCCTCCAGCAAAAGGCAGACGAAAGTCAAAGTGGGAGTGGGATTAAACCATCAAATATTGAGGCCACTGTCTCTGGAGCATAAGAAAATCCATTTTAAATAATGGAAAGGTAATGATGCTGATCAACCTGACTGTCTAACTGATGGACCATGCTTCACCTTAATGAAATGCAATGATCAGCTTGCTGCCCACAGCATTGAACTGTTCTCCTCGATAAAAATCGAAAGTAATACTTCACCAGCATGAACTAATGACAGACAATTACATATCCTGTCCTAAAATCAACAGAAAGCACCTAATCCCTTGACGTAAACCAGAGGCCATGAAATGGGCATAGGATCCTAGCACTAGAATTACATTTGTAATATTTGTACAACATACCATCATAATTCACTTGTGTCTGTGAGGTATGAGTCTTTTTTTCCATTCTTGTAAAGGAGTGTCATAAGATACATAAGGCACTATGGAGAGATTCTCACTGTATGGATGTAGTTCACGTTGCTGAATGCGGGTGGGTCATGTTGTGTTGATAACCCTTTTAGTGCTGAACTTCCCTTATTGTGTTTCAATTGTTAAATGCTCTGTGGCAAAGATGATCTTTAGTAAGTTGTTTTGGCTCAAGAATTCCCTCAAATGTCAGTCCTCCCTGAATTAGTGAGAATGCCTTTTTTATGCTCTGACATAAGTGAATGCATGCTGATTGCTGTAGACTAGGAACATTTTTGAGTTCACTCACCATCTCTGGGACTCGGGTCAGTTTCAGTTCCTCTCCAATTGGATGGAGTTAAAGTAGCTTGAGTTCCTGTTTTCAATCACACTCTATTAGTTCTTGCTGGAAAGAGTGAGCCGAGGTTCGGCTATGATGACCTGTTGGGACATGCCGAGATAAACTCTAATGTGGAGAATAGCCAAATGGGTGAGGTACCAGAGAACGTCCAGTGTCCATCAATCCATGTCCAAGCACAAGTCAGCACCTATAGGATAATAAAGAGGAAGACTGGGAGTGGAAGGAATGCATTTTGTAAAAAAAAAAAGCAAGGAGATTGATTTGTTACAATCCTGCAGGGTTGCCCAGTTAGTGTGGCTGGCAAAGAGATGAAATCCCAGCTTCTCGTGCCCTGCGCATCTTACATTAAGTTGGTGCAATGTCACAGTATGCTCAATATGCAAGCTGTACTCACTCCACTCATGTGGTGCCACTGCTTCGTTTCATACTGACCATATTGCTTCAAAGAGGGGTCTGGCTCCACCAATGATGCATCACCAGCTTTTGGAAGCCGGGAGATAATGTTCATCTGTGCATATGTCTGTGTAATTGTGGAGTTCTCACCTTCCCAATGTCACAGTGATGTAAGTACACAATATAACTACAGCTCTCCATTGTTAGCCCAATAGCACAATATTATGAAGGGATCAATGATGGGGTCTAATGGGTATTGCATTGTTATAAGATGAATTGTAAAAATACATTTTTCAGCTGTTCATTTTGTTCACTTACACAAGATTCTCCAACTATTGCACAACTACATTTCTCTGCAAGTATCCAATATCAAAATCTTGCTGGTGATCATACTGGCAGGATGATCCCAGCGGCGAGGGGTCCATTCAATGGGAAATCTCATTGATGATGGTGGAACAAAAAGATCCAGCCGCTAGCAAGCAACACATTGCCTTCCGCCTCCGCAAAACAAATCCCATCCCAAGAATCCTCTTGAAGATTCATTGATATCCTTCATTGTGTCATACAAAAGTACCTGTGTGCATTTGAATTTTTATTATAATTAATGATGAAATTCATTGATTTATTGATTGTAAAAAAAAAATCATGATATGAAATAAAACCAGGTAAAATTTTTATTTTATATTTTAATATATTTTATTAAGGCACACGTTACTATGCTGTTCTTTGTCCTCTGGGACTTTGTTTGGAATCAGTCCAGACTGTAGAGATGAAAGTGGCCTTTTGAGTAGCTTTCACCCAGTACCAACTTGAGGAAGCTTCACTGTACATAATGGCTTTTATATTGTATTAATTGGCACTGGCTATTTGGACAGTGAGCAGTTACGTTGCAGATGCACTGCCAAAACACACTAACAGAATCCTTATTCTGTAATTCCCTACATTACAACAGTGACCACACCTCAAAAGAAGTACATAATTAGCTGGCAGGTGACTTGGGATACCCTGAGGTGATGAAAGGCATTATATAAGTGCAAGTTCTTCTCAGGGTTACTGCAATTTACTTTAGACTACAGGAAATACTAGCTTTGATAAATAATGCAACTTCTGTCAATTTTATCTCCCTACCAGTTTCAAGTCATGAGACATTTGGCCTTTACTGCAGTTGCCTTCAGCTACTGGATTACCACTCTAAGTAAAGAAAATAGATTTGAACATATACCCATAAAATAAAAAATACTGAGGCCTGGTGGATGGAGTTTGCTATAGGTCTGGACCAATTAACTGCAAGCAAGTTGAAGCAAAGAAATATTAAATTGAATTGAAATCTAAGATCTTGTGGGAACACTCCTAGTTTATTTACATTCATAGATCGATTTATATTACTTTTTTTAAAAGTCCTAATTGGTTACGTTGTGAATAAGCAGTTTTAAAAATGAAGATCTTTAATCATTAATATCAAATAAGTGAAACAAGAGTAGGAAAAATGTATGAAGTAAATATGACAGAAGAACAGCCAGAGACTGCAGATAGAAAGAGATATACAAACTACATCTGTAGACTAATACAGCAACAACCACAGTGGTACCAAACATCTGCTGGATGTATTTCCTCAGATATTTTCCCTTATCTCAAATTTTGAGTCACGATTATAGAGCAAGTATGAGAAACAGTTAAAAAGATCTGATGCATATAATGTGGCAGAAATTTAATGTGTTTGTTAGTCTAGATTTCACACAAGCAAAGGTTCAATGGCTGAGATCCTTGTTTTTGCCTTTGAACATTTACATTGTAGGACCCTCATGAAATGTGCAAAGTGGAGATCTCTGTGCAATGAAAAAGAATCTACAATGGATTAGTAAATAATCTTCCCTTTACTACTATCCTTCCAGTCTGCTCCATCCACAAAACATTTCCATCTCTAAAGTAATCTTTACCAGGCGGTAATATAGTCTTCCAAACGTGAAGATTTAAGCAAAACACTACCAAACCAACGTCCCTTAAAACTAATAACACCAGGTTAAAGTCCAACTGGTTTATTTAGTAGCAAATGCCAGTGGCTTTTGGAGCGCTGCCCCTTCATCAGGTGAATGGGAGTTCTAACCTGACAAAGGAGCAGTGCTCCAAATGCTAGTGGTGTTTGTCACCAAATAAACCTGTGGACTTTAATTTAGTGTTGTGAGACTTCTTACTCTGTTTACCCCAGTCCAATGTGGCATCTCCACCTTAAAACTGATACCAGTAGGTAAAAGTGATGTTCTATTCCAACAGCCTGCTATGGCATTTTTGAGAACAATCTAATTGTTAATATCAAATAAGTGAACCAGGAGCAGGGAAAATGTATGAAGTGAGTTTGACAGAAGGACAGCCAGAGACCTCAGATAGAAAGAGATGTACAAAATATCTGAAGAAATATATTCAGCAGATGTTTGGTACCGTTGTGGTTGTTGCTGTATTTGTCTACAGAAGTAGTTTGTATATGTCTTACTATCTGAAGTCTCTGGCTGTCCTTCTGTCATACTTACTTCATACGTTCTTCCTGTTCCTGTTTCACTTATTTGATATTAATGATTAGAGACCTTTCTTTTTAAAATTGCTTCTTTACAAGGTAACACATCCCAATTAGAGCTTCAAATAATGATTTGACTCCTGCCACTTTGTAGAACAGTAAATCTTAATGATTTTATTAGTTATTGATCTAAGTGCTTACTAGCTCATGTCAGGTGATGAGGATCCAGTTGGTCTTTCCAGTACAGCATCATCCATACAAAACCTTGGAGTGGATTTGTGGAGAATTCCAACTCTCACATACATACATACAGTGGTCGAGTTAGGGAACCATGGTGTACTAGGGAAGTTGAATCTCTGGTGAAGAGGAAGAAGGAGGCTTATATAATGATGAGACGTGAAGGCTCAGTTAGGGCATTGGAGAGCTATAAATCAGCCAGGAAGGAGCTAAAGAGGGAGTTGAGAAGAGCTAGAAGAGGACAAGAGAAGACTTTGGCGGATAGGATTAAGGAGAATCCTAAAGCTTTTTACAGGTATATAAATAATAAAAGATTGGTTAGGGCCAGTCAGAGATAGCAGTGGGAAGTTGTGCGTGGAGCCTGAGGAGATAGGAGAGACACTGAATGAGTAATTTTCATCAGTATTCACTCAGGAGAAAGACAATGTTGTCGGGGAGAATACTGCGATACCAGGTTGTAGACTGGGCAGGATTGAGGTTCATAAGGAAGAGATGTTAGTGAATCTTGAAGGTATGAAAATTGATAAGTCCCCTGGGCCAGATAGGATTTACCCTAGGATTCTCTGGGAGGCTAGAGAGGAGATTGCAGAGCCTTTGGCTTTGATCTTCATGTCGTCGTTGGCTGCAGGTATAGTGCCGGAAGACTGGAGGATGGCAAATGTTGTCCCTTTGTTCAAAAAGGGGAGTAGGGACCATCCTGGAAATTATAGACCGTTGAGCCTGACTTCTGTTGTGGGCAAAGTCTTGGAAAGAATTATAAGGGATAGGATTTATAAGCATCTAGAGAGAAATAAATTGATTAGGGATAGTCAGCACGGTTTTGTGAAGGGTAGGTCGTGCCTCACAAACCGTATTGAGTTTTTTGAGGAGGTGACCAAAGAGGTAGATAAGGGTAAGGCAGTGGATGTAGTGTATATGGATTTTAGCAAAGCATTTGATAAGGTTCCCCATGGTAGGCTACTGCAGAAAGTGCAGATGCATGGGATTGAAGGTGATTTAGCAGTTTGGATTAGGAATTGGCTAGCTGATAGAAGACAGAGGTTGGTGGTTGATGGGAAATATTCAACCTGGAGTGCAGTTACAAGTGGTGTACCTCAAGGATCTGTTTTGGGGCCAATGCTGTTTGTCATCTTTATAAATGATCTAGATGAGGGTGTAGAGAGTTGGATTAGTAAATTTGCTGACGATACCAAAGTGGGGGGAGTTGTAGACAGCGAGGATGGATGTTACAGTTTGCAGAGGGACATAGATAGGTTGCAGAGATGGGCCGTGAGGTGGCAAATGGAATTCAATACGGATAAGTGTGAGGTGATTCACTTTGGTAGGAATAACAGGCATATGAAATATAGGGCTAATGGAAGGACCCTTAATAGTGTTGTCGAGCAGAGGGATCTTGGGGTACAAGTACATACTCTTTGAAAGTTGGCACCCAGGTTGATAAAGTTGTTAAGAAGGCGTACTGTGTGTTAGCTTTTATTGGTAGAGGGATTGAATTTAGGAGCCGTGAGGTTATGTTACAACTGTACAAAACTCTGGTGCGGCCGCACTTGGAGTATTGCGTACAGTTCTGGTCACCGCATTATAAGAAAGATGTGGAAGCATTGGAAAGGGTGCAGAGGAGGTTTTCCAGGATGTTGCCTGGTATGGTGGGAAGGCCTTATGAGGAAAGGCTGAGGGACCTGAGGTTATTTTCATTAGAGAGAAGAAGGTTACGCGGTGACCTAATTGAGGCGTACAAGATGATCAAAGGACTGGATAGGGTGGATAGTGAGAGCCTTTTTCCTTGGATGATGATGACCAACACGAGGGGACATAACTTTAAATTAAGAGGTGGTAGTTGTAGGACGGATGTCAGAGGCAGGTTCTTTACACAGAGGGTGGTGAGGGCGTGGAATGACCTGCCTGCAGCAGTTGTGGACTCGCCTACTTTGGGGGCATTCAAATGTTCGGTGGATAGGCATATGGATGATATTGGAATAGTTTAGGTTAGAGGGTCCACTGGCCGGCGCAACATCGAGGGCCGAAGGGCCTGTACTGCGCTGTAGTGTTCTATGTTCTATACATTGATGAGTATCTAGTAGTACAAACCGAGTCTTTCACTTCAGATTTCAGTTGAACGAGAGTGCCATGATAGGAGCTCTGACTAGGTGCTTTCTGAGGATATTAGTGTGAAATTGTTTGCTTGTACAATTGTAAATTGAGTCATATGTCTCTGTTCATGTCTGCTGGACCTTTGCTTAACTGGGTTGGAATTTTATGCCAGGACTGTAACTACATAGGGAAGAAGTAGTAGAGCCTGGACTGGGTTATATTTACTACTACTGAAAAGCCATTGAAATTCTTAAGGTTATATCGAGTCGATGAACAGTGTAGAAGTAAAGATAAGTGTCACCATCAGAATTTGTGCTTCCTTTCACTGTCTGTGATGTTTCTGTCTGAGAGGTGTGTTTTCTTACCCTCAGAATGAGTATCCCAATTAAATCATTCCAGCAGCAAGGTTTTTACGAGTTTTATAATGGACTTATTTATTCTCGTCACACTTGGCCCAAAATGATGCAGCGTTTCACCCACTCGATTCAAACACACACACAAGTGGATATTTTTATCTTGGAAAATATTGGACAGAATTCAGGGCAAAACTCAGCAGGTGAAATAGAATAGAAAAGAGAAGGATTTTCATTTATATTATGTTGTCCACATCCTTAGGAAGCCCTAAAAGTGTTTAGCAGGCCTTGAGCTGCCTTGGGGAAATACATTCACTCGTCCTATAATAGCAGATGTCCAAATAATCTGTCTTTATGGTGACGTTTGAGGGTTAGGTATTAATCAACCTTCAAATGCTACCATGTGGTCTTTTCCATCTTCCTAAATAGGCAGATGTATGGGACTTCTGTTTGTGCCTGAACCAAAATCAAAGTGTCAATTTCAATTATTTTAACAAAGTCTTGTATTGAAATGTTGTTTTGGGCTTCTTGCTCAGGTAGTCCCTTGGCCTGACTCGTTTTGGGTTTCAGCTGCCTAACTTGAAGGTTTAGTGACAAGTAGATTAGTTTGAAGCCTCATTGTTTCCTGCTGCAATGTCATCGGTTATAAAGATTATTATTTCATAACTGTTGACGCAATGAAAACAAGAGAAACTGTTCTGTTTGGAAATTCCAGTAATCTTCTTTCAAAGAGCGATTTAAGATGCTGGAGCTTCCATTATACGTATTTTGAGAAATGCAGCTCCGGGTTGCTGACACTATACTGATGCAAAAAGGATGTTAACTATACTGGTGCTGTATTACCTTAGATGGCAAGCTACAGATGGAGAATGATACCGCACAGTCGGTGTAAGTTACATCTCTTTTCCTCTTTTTCTTGTTCTCGTGCACTCTGAAGATTGTGAGATATATGACTTGGAAACTGCTTGCATGCTTTAGGGAGTAACGAGCATTCAGAATTCAAGTGGCTTAACTGTAATGCCATTTTGATGCCTTTACTTTCCTGTGCTAAAATACATTCAATTTTGGCTACATGCACAGGCTGCAGTTGGTTTCTATAACACTGAACTCGTAATAAAATGGACTACATTGGCATATTAGATTGTACTGATCGAACTATGAAAAGCTGTTACCAAAGTCAGATGATGTGACAGTGAGGAGTTGCAGCTGTCAGATGGTAAAGATTAAAATCGATTCAATTTGCAAAATGTACTTTGGCAGATTTAACATTTATATTTAATATCTATTTATAATGTCATTACGAGCCAAAAATAACTCAGCAGAGAATTAAATTAAGAGCATTAACCTTACAGAATCATTAAATAAGGAATTGGAACAATATAATCAAAACAAAATTAAAATGAATCCTAAAGCTACTGTATGTACAAGATCTTTATTGGGCTTTGGTATTACAGCTTCTAAAATTTGCCATCACTCAACCTGTCAAGAATTTAGATAAAATTAACATTATCTGAATGCATTTTGATGCTTAAAATAGCAATTTCCTGAGGGTGCTGGATTGGATTAAATGCTGCTGTCTGATATTGGGAAAGGCAGAGGGAGTGTTTTTAATCCTTTACCTCCTGGCAAAAAACAGGCAAAGGGCCAATTACACAGGTTGCTTACTTGCTGGAAAGTTGCTAGAAATTCATGTTCTGAATTTTAACCTTTACTGAGGAAAAGGCCTTTTTGACATTAGTATGTCAAATCCTGGTATTTGACATACTAATGAAATTAGACCCAATTGCAGACATTTATGACCAGTGTTTACCCAGCTCACCTGCATTTCTCTCTTGCATGATTGTCTCACTTATCCGGGAAGAATGTGGTCTTTATTTTATCCTTTGTTAGTAACCCCCTTGCCATGGCCAAGTATTTGACCAAGTTCATGATGTTCTCCTCTTCCCTCACCTTTTGCATGCGGTTATGGAACCGGAATAGAAATCAGACCACAATTTATTTTAAATTTCCATTCCGAATGGGCAAGATGTGAAAGGCCTCAATTTCCTGCTCAGATTATGCTGCAGATTCCAGTGTTTAATTTGCTAGTTGATTGTACGCAGTAGAAATTCCAGTGGGTCACATGCATGATTATTTGTTTGCATTTTCTCGTGAAATAATGAAATCCTATTACACACTCTCACGTGACTACAGACACATGAGGGATTTTCTTTTATTGGTGGTGCAGTGATTTCCTCAAAGGCATTCAGCACTTCCACTTAAAAATCTAATCAGTTGGTTGGGAGCCTCCCAGACAATGATTGCTGCTATCAAAACAGCCATTGAATGGTAGGAAAGCTTACAATTTGTATAATAAGGAAAATAAGAGTGACAGAAAACTGCAACTTTCAGCTGCTATTTTAGTCAGTCTTAGAAAGGTGCTTTTATGTTATTATATATTATTACTATGGGAATAGCCCATAGAGCATAGATTGCTGTATCACTGAGCTGTTCTGGACGAACCTCAACAAATACCACTGCATCTCTCTCCAGATCATCCTTGTGAAGGCTCGGTCCATAAGGAGATATGCGAAATGAATCATTGTGCATATATGCTTTAAGGAAATCTGTATTAGAATGTTTGACCTTTTTTTTTAAAGTGATGGGTATAGATTTTCATTTGGTGTGACATTTATCCCAGTGTCTCAGATGTGTGTGTTCCCATTATGCCAGAAATAATATGGGCCATAATTTATTTTCACAAAAATATACTTTATTCAAAAAATATCTGAAAGAGACATTAGAAAACATTTCAAATTGTTGTAACATGAAAAGACAATGACATTCATATATTCTCCAGAGATCAAGATGCACCCAAAGGTGCTTCCATTCAGTAATGAAAACATTACAAGCGTTTTAATATTTTTGTTATGGAAAGTACAATTTATTTCAAATTATATACATTGGTCATGTTGCACTCAGAGATGCTTCAATACGGTTACATAAAGTTAGGACTAAGCTCACACTCCAAGCTGTTTTACCCAGTTACCAGCCCCTTGGTATACATTAGCTGAAAGATCTTATAAGGCAGTCTTTGTACATTCTGCTCTGCGGTGGCTGACCCAAGCTTGAATGCACCCCTCAGCATGTAGTCGTGGACTTTGGATAAGTCTGCAACACTCGGTTGAGGACAATTCTTTGCACTGTAAGATAACCCATTTCAGGCAAACCAAAGAGCATCGGTTGATGACCATCCAGGAGCAGTTGATGTTTTCTCTTTGTGTCCCTGGGAGTAGCCCATAGTGCATAGACTCCTGCGTCACTGAGGTGTTTAGGAAGAACCTCAACAAATACCACTGCATCTCTTTCCAGACCATCTTTGTGAAGGCTCGGTCCACAAGAAGGTGTGCTACTGTCTCTTTCCTCTGCCCTGTACTGATTCAAGGACAGTGTGTGGTAGAACAGATACTTGATATTCTTGAAAGATCTGACCTTCTCACACCAAGCAAACCAGATCTGGGGTGCTTATTTGAATATTCTGATGATGAGGCATTCTACCAAATGACTGACAGTTTTCTTAGGGAATCATCTGACATGATCCACCATCCCATTTTCCCTCAGGCCCTCATAACATTATGTGCTTGATAACCTATGGACAAAGGTGTTGTTTTGAATAAATATTTCCATGAAGGACAGGTGATACAGCACGCTTCAACTATTTGGAAGATTTTGTGGCAACTTGACCAGACCCATCCTTCACAGAATTGGGATAGGTAGAACCTCAGTACATAATGACATTTGGTGTTTGCATATGAGGATCTACACGTGGCTTGATGCAACCACACAAAGGTGGCCCTCAGGAGAAGGGTGATTTTGGTATCAATTCTTTCTCCCTTATCCAGAGGTTTGTACGTGATTCAAATAGGCCATAATTTCCAAGCTCCAGGGTTGGGGCAGTATAACTGGGGGCTTTTTGGGCTACCCTGAAGATATGCACACACACACACACACACACACACACACACACACACACACACACCACCCCCACCCCCCCACGTCTCCTTGTCTCCTCCCAGCCCCCAAAACGCCTATGGGATGCCTCCACTCTTCTCCCCCATATACATATAAAGCATCATTTTACAGCTTGCACAATGTATTGAGATAATTATTGAAAGCTGCAAGGCAATTTCCTCACACCCTTGTCCTGTTTTGCACCGGTGAGCTGATGTGCCACTTTATCAGCTGAGATGAAACTCAAACAGAAACACTCTGTGTTCATTTATTGTCCATGCAGCTGCTTCCTGAACAATCACATTCGCATGTTCATTTGTTCAATGGGGCAAATTAGAAGTCCTGAAAAAAGCCTTTCGATTCATCCTTTTGAATTCCCATTGTGAAATCAGTTGGCGTTATCTAATCTCTGCTTTGAGAATTAATGCTTTTTTTGGTGCATTCTTTTAAAGTGGGCAGCATATGTCGATTATATTGTATGTCGAGTTATTGAATGGGTTGGCAGTGCGTGCTTTTCCTCGAAGGCAGGGCTGGATCAGTATTGATGACAGTACAAGAGGAGCGAGAAAATGGAAGGCATGGTTACCTGGAGCTGCTTTTGGTCATTTTGGTGACCACTTTACTCCAAAAGATCATTTCCAATTTGACCGTGACATCAATGATAATGTAGCAAAAATGGTGAAATTGCAAGGACCTAGAAAATAATCAGAGTTGGGGAAGGGTGCAATTTTATTTTGATGGGTGATTATGTTGCCAAATACCATTACAGCCTGAATTCACATGCTAATTCTGGTCTGATTATATCATCGGCTCCAGAGAGAAAGTTTTGCTTCTGTTTAAGATTTTCCCTCCAAGTAGAGAGCTTCAGAAAGCTGAAGAGGGCCTCCAAATGGCTCTTTGCTTTCTTTCATGGACTGGGAAAAGAGTCAGTGATCTCGTTCACAACCTTGGCAAGGCCTTTTCCTGCCCAGGATTTTCTTCCTGTCCTGCTGACTCAGCACGTACACAATGAAGCATCATGGGATCTAGAGCATTGTAGTGCATTACATTCTGTCCTCAGGAAAGAAATAGTTTAAACTGTACAGATCTCAGTGAAATGAGTGAGAAATTCATTTGCAGTATTCCTTACCTTAACTCCCATTGCTGTCAAAAGCTAGAAATAGAAGTCGGATTTATAGCCCCTGGCTCCAATTTAGCCATTCATTTAGATCATGACTGACTGTGTCTTAACTAAATTCATGAAGTTGGCACGAATCCCTGAAAAGCAAAAATCAGTTGATGTCAGGTTTAAAATGATTAATTGATCTACCATCTAATATTTCCTGTGGAAGAGAGTTGCACACTTCTGCACCTCATTGCGCAGAGAAATGTTTCCTAACTTCTCCCCAGAATGAACTGCTCTGATTAAACAATGTATCTTTATCCTAGGCTGCTCCACTAGTGAAAAAAGTTTCTCTCTAACTGCCCCTCAAATCTCAATCAAATTACCCCTTAACCTTTAATATTTCAAGGTGAGGAAGTCTAATTTGTAATCTTTCCTTCTAAATTTAATCCTTATTTATTCTGTAAGATGTGGTGGCCCACAGCTGCATACATAGAATAGAATCATAGAGGTTTACAGCATGGAAACAGGCCCTTCTGTGCAACTTATCCAGGCTGCCCCTTTTTTTAAACCCAAAGCTAATCCCAATTGCCAACACTTGGCTCATATCCTCTATTCCCATGTTACCCACGTAAATATCGAAATGCTTCTTAAAAGACAAAATTGTACTCACATCTACTACTGCTTCTGGCTTGTTCCAGGCATTCACCATCCTCTATATATAGTCTCCAGATGTGATCTAACCAAGGCTTTGTGCAGCTTGATCAAAACTTCCTCTGCTCCATATTCTAGCTCACGAGCTTGAAATGATAAAAACAGAAACTCTGCTGCTGCTGTTATGTCCCTTCCTTGTTCACTCTATGCTTGGCCACTCAGGATTCTATTGACATTTGGGACGTGGAGATCGGTTACAGTTGAGACCAATCTTACAAAAGAGAATAACTTCGAGAAATGAGCATCATTACAGACAGAGCATTCTGAGGTGTCCTAATGATCACTGGTGTCACAACATGGACTCATAATAAAATCCTTTCAGCTGTGCCAGAGTGTGAACCTACCAAATCAAGCGCATTTCAAAAAATAGTTCTTGAATATAAAGTGCTTTGGGACATCCCAAGGTTACGAAAATTGGCAAGTGATGCAGATCCTTACTTTCTCTTCCCTATTACACCATTGATTTGTGTCGGAGTGTTCACTTCAGTCGCAGATGAAAACAGAGCAGATAAGTTAACTGACACACCCCTCCCATGAATCTTAACATAATTACTGAGCTGATGAAGGTTCTTTTCTTATTTGTTTGTTAGAAAGTTTTGTTTCTTTCAGTTGCTGGACATCATTGAATGAAATATTCTCCTGCATCTTCTGCTTTTTTCTGCTGTGGTGGATCTGAAACTTAGAAAGTCCTTGTTTTTGAGCAATGTTGAGTTTTACTTAATGCTGTTTAGAACATAGAACATAGAACATTACAACGCAGAACAGGCCCTTTGGCCCTCGATGTTGCGCCGACCAATTATGAAAAAAGCAATGACCCTCCAAACTAAACCATTTCCTTCTCCTCCATAAACTTATCAATTAACCCCTTAAACGCCACCAAACTTGGCGTATCTACAACTGCCGCAGGTAGGGCATTCCACTCCCTAACCACCCTCTGGGTAAAGAACCTACCTTTGATATCCATCCTATAACTATCACCCCTTAATTTAAAGCTGTCTCCCCTCGTGCTAGCTTTCTCCATCCTAGGAAAAAGGCTATCACTGTCCACCCTATCTAAACCTCTAATCATCTTATATACTTCAATAAGATCCCCTCTTAGCCGCCTCCTTTCTAACGAAAACAACCTCAAATCCCTCAGCCTATCCTCATAAGACCTGCCCTCCATACCAGGCAACATCCTGGTAAACCTCCTCTGTACCCTCTCCAATGCCTCCACATCTTTCTTATAATGTGGGGACCAGAACTGCACACAATACTCCAAGTGCGGCCGCACTAGAGTTTTGTACAGTTGCAACACGACGTTGTGGCTCCGAAATTCAGTCCCCCTACCAGTAAAAGCTAAGACTCCGTATGCCTTCTTAACAACCTTATCGACTTGACTGCCTACTTTCAGGGATCTATGCACAAATACACCAGGATCCCTCTGTTCATCAACACTATTAAGAATCCTACCATTAGCCCTATACTCTACACATTTGTTATTCCTGCCAAAGTGAATTACCTCACAATTTTCCACATTAAACTCCATTTGCCACCTCTCAGCCCAGCTCTGCAACTTGTCCAAGTCTCTCTGCAAACTATAACGCCCCTCTTCACTATCTACCACTCCATTGACTTTAGTGTCATCCGCAAATGTTTGTGCTGTAGTTGCCCTATAAAAAGCTTGTTTTCTTTTTCCTCATCTTGCCTTGCATTCCTTTCCTATTTCGCCTGACTGTTTATCAAATAAGTACTATATCACCACTCAAATTTTTCCACATAATCTTTTAATGAACCCCATGTTACCTAGTTACTCTGACATTTAACTGAGCTCTGGTAGCAATTGGTATTTGCATTTCTGACTGCGAATGTTGCTTCTTAATGACATTTCTGGATTAGCAGCGTTTAGAATCATAAAGTCATACAATGCAGAAGGAGGCAATTCAGCCCGTAGATTCTGCACCGACCACACTCCTACCCAGGTCCTATCCCCATTATGCCTTACATTTAACCTAGCTAGTCCCCCTGACACTAAGGGACAATTTACCATGGTCAGTCTACCTGACCTACACATCTTTGGATTGTGAGAGGAAACCAGAGCACCTGGAGGAAACCCATGGAGATATGGGGGGAATGTGCAAACTCTACACAGTGATTCAAGCTGGGAATCGAATCTGAGCCTCTGGCCCTCTGAGGCAGCAGTACTAACCACTATCATATCGTGCAGCGCCATTTAATGGGAGAAGATGGGCTGGCTCAACTTCACACATCCTTCAACCCATATCACAAGTTAGAATCATAGTTGTCTACAGTATGGAAACAGGTCCTTTGGCCCAACTTGTTCATGCTGTCCTTTTTTTAAAATCTCTAAGCTAGTCCTAAGTGCCCACATTTTGCCCATATCCCTCTCTACCCATTTTACCCATGTAACTGTCTAACTGCTTATTAAAAGACAAAATTGTACCCACCTCTGTTATTACTTCTGACTTGTGTTCAGTTATTGCAGGGAGAAGGAAGCGGTTTGCTTGGAAGCATTTTACATCTCCAACCAAATGGTATCTGAACTCAAGTAATGATGGTGTGCCTGTGCACATTTCTTAAATTGGTAAAATATTCAGCAAGGAACGATATTCACCCTGTGTTTGAAACCAATACAGAAGAATATGGTCTTTGTTCTAATGATGCTCTCTGTAGCCTTATCAGTCTGATGTGTACTAAAACTGACAGTCAAATTTCCCATTGATTTCTCTTTGCCTGATGACCATGGCAGAATTTAAAAAATTAGCATGTGAATTCAGTTTGTAATATTGACATTTTCTTACATGCATACAGTTCTCTGCACCTATTACTTATCCTCAAAGCATTGGCTTAAAAAGTAAAAAAAGGGTACATCTTATATGAACGTACAACTTCAGCGATTTCCAATAGTTACCTCTTAATATCAACTTTAAAACATAGAGCAGGGAAAAACTTGTGAGGATTCACTTCAGACAAAGGGGATGAGAGCATGGATTGCAGGCAGTCTGATGTTAGAGGGCCCTTTCTGTGGCCCAGGCTTTTCTCCAGACTTGAGGTTCAATGCTAAGACCAGAGCTTTGAAAAATGGCCAATATAATTTTTGCTTTATGAAATGTGTAACAAACTATTCTATTATCAATAGAATTGAAATCTAATGTGCTGTCTCATCAAAGCATCTCATAAACAAGGAGTCAAGAAACACCCCATTCAGTGTCAGAGGGATTATCAGGGTAAAAACTTGGGATTATGGAGATACGGCCTGGTTGGGATTGTTATTGATGCAGACTCAATGGGCCAAAATGCCTCCCTCAGAATTGTAGGGATTCTAGGAGTAACATCCTCCAGTCTGTTCGTCCATGTATTTACATGTTTATTGGGGCGAGGGTGGAGTTGGAGGAAGTGTGGGGTTTAGCTATAATTTAATGTACATAACACACATTCACACAGTGCATGTGTAGTTAAATATGTACAAAAGGACAGTCTTCAAATAGGTGCATGTGGGTAAGTGTATCAGGATCTGGAAAGTAGGGAGTTGTTAACCAGAGAATTAACAGTATTGAAGGAGATCATTGTTCTTGTGCTATCTAATTCTTTGTAATATGATCTGAAGCTAATCTACCTCTGTCCTGTTTCTTCCCAATACACCCTTTTGAAAGTTCAATTATTGCCATGCGCTTCAACAATCAGTGACCATCTGGTTATGGTTAAATTTTCATGATGGTTTTACATGATTTCACTGAAGGAGAATCATCAAATGAATGTAAGAGACTTTGAAAGAATAAGGTAACAGGAATTGGTCATTCAATCTCTCAATCCCACCCTGTACCTTAGTTCTGCTCATCTACTTTGGTTTCTTACTCCCTTAATAACCTTGCATAAATATATGGCAAAGTTTCCAGGAAACTGCCCTGATTAGATGAGGATTAAGCTTGAGATGCTTTTAAAGCCGACTGAAAAAACAAATCCATTTTATTGACATTATTTGTCACTCAGCCCATTTTATCTATTGGTCAGTGACTGCAGTTAAATTAATACAACAAATGACACTTTGCTGTTAAGAGAGAAAAGATGTTACAATCACAGTTGATGTTGTAATTGGATGGGAAGATCTCAGAATGGAACCCTGGCTAAAGGATCATAACTTTTATTTCTTTAGAAAACATGGTTTTAAAAATAAAATGACATTTATTAAACATGAAAAAATTGGATTATTATACAATACTCATCTACTCCCTATTTAATTTTGCAATTACGCATGGGCTTTAAGATTCAATACATTTGAAGCTCCGGTGGTCTCATATACACACACACAGATTTTACAGCCTTGCTCGAACTGGAAAATCCTGCCAGAGGTCAAAGGACATTTCCATTGTCTGCCCTTCATCCGTTTCCATGGCAGACGAGGCAGTGAAATTCCAGCGGAGATCTTTTTATAAAGCATACAGATTAGCTGTGTTCAAGTACACATACCTTGCTTAATGGATTTCTCTTCAGAATCCCTCAGATACTTATCACATAAGAGTTATCAAATGTCACTCCCAAACACAGGCTTTAAAATCTTCTTTCACAATGCTTTCCTTTAACTGTGGAATTCAGACCAGATTTTTCAAATGACGCTTTTAAGCAAAGCTTCTACTCTACTTTTAATGGAGTATCCAATTCAGAATTTTCCATCAACCCCTTTAGGCTGCCATACAAACTGTTCAGAATTGCTTTAACTCTTGATTTCCCAGACACTAGTAAACTGGCATCACATGCTTCATTCATGAAGTCTGCTGTTCTACTTTCAATCTAGTGACTGCAATTGCCACTTTAACTCAGAACACTTTGTTTATCTATCCTTGAATTCTTCTGAACATTACCTTGGTCTCTGTTCTTTAAGCACAAGTCATTGTAGATCTTCTTTTACACCAATTCCCTAGTTATCTAGACTGTAAACGGTTCCTTGGAGGTTTTGTCTTTGCAGCTCCCTCCTTCTGTCCAGTTTTTCCTGGCAGAGTTGAGAGCTATTCACTCTTCAGTATTCTGTCTCCAACTACTTTGATTTCTGGTTAAAACTAAGAATAAAATAAAGCCTTTCCCTCTGGAAAGTGGCCTCCTGTCCCTCAGCAGTGATTTACTTCTGTTTACTCTTCGCGCTTTTCTAATAGAATTACAGATGGAATATAACCAATCCCCACAAACACAAACATCTTTGACCAGCATGAATCTAACCATAAGTTTTACCACTCAAGGCCCAGAAATAGTAAATTAAACCCACTTAAAATTATACCTTATTTCTCATGTTTACTAATACAGATATTCTTCAAACTACCTTTGTTTTCCTAGCAAGGAATTAATGGCAAATATGTGGTGCCATCAATTGTTTGCACATTTCAACCAGTCACAAAGAGGCAAGGAACAATAGATGAGAGTGAGCCATCTTGTACAGTTGACTACAAAACATTTTGGGGAAACAGCTTTAGAAGCCTGTCTATAAGGGTTTACGACAACTTTCCAAAAATTAAAATTGGAAGTGTTTTCTCACATCAATGTTTTTCCAATATGTGTATTGGAATGTACCAGTACTTAAAATGTTCTCTGGCCTTACCTCCCTTTTCCTATCCTGCATAAACTTCAAATGATCCAAAAAGTACCTGTGCATATTCTAGACTATTATCAAAATCCCACTTAACCGTTCTTGTCACTTATGATCATACATTGGCACACTGATGCAATATGTTATATTCAATAAGCTTATGCTTACGTTATTTTTTTCTTCAACTCTACAAATCACATTCCCCATCCCTACCCTCGAGTTTTTCTGTGGATGCTGACCTGAACTTCCCCTCTCTACTTCCCAACCCACAGCTGTGCCCTTCAACTTTTCAGCTTGGTGTTCTGGAAATACCTCCTAAATCTCACCACCTTCTTTGCCTTTTAAGGTTCCACCTTCAATCCAGCTGTGCTGACAATGCTTTCTGTCACCTTATCTAACAGCTCCTTCTTTGGTTCGGCATTTAGTTTTGCGTGTTTCTGCAAAGAGCCTTGTTTTTTTTTCTCTCTGTTAACGAGATTGCGTAACTGCAAATGGTTGTTGATAACCCTCAGCAATTTGTCTTAACTGGAGAGGAAAAGAACGCTATGGAAGGCAGCCTGTCCCAGTCACAGTATTATTAAAACTGTCAACCTCAGTACTCCTGTGGAGATTGCACAGCTGCACTCTGGGCCACAGCTGGTGCCTGGGCACAAAGTGGAAAGGAAAGAAATGTTTTAACTTAAAAGGAGAGATTTTCATCCTCTTGCACAAAAGGAAAATCCTTGCTCCCTGTGGAAATGCTCTGAGTCTTGGCACATCTTCCTGCTGGAGATCAGAAACCCACCATGCTGTGATTATGTTGTCTTATGATTCACACCCCGCTCGCTGGAGTGTGTTAACATTTAACATTTTAAATAAGCACTGTAAGCCCCTTCTATGTAAATAGAATTTTTCATTGCCTTCTTATTTACTGAGAGAAAGTGAAATATATTTCCCTCCAATTCTGGCCTCCTGCGTATCCCTGTTTGTATCATTTATGGTCATTCTTCAACTGCAAAGGCTGTAAGCTCAGGATTTCTCTTCCTAATTCTGCCACAATCTCCTTACATAGAATCACTACAGTGTAGAAAGAGACCATTCGGCCCATTGACTCTGCACCAACAACATCTAGGCCTTATCCCCATAACCCCATAACCATAACATACTTACACCGTAATTGAACTATCAGGACTGGAGCATATCTGGGATAGCTGGTGTGACTTCATATTATTCTTGGCCATAATATTGGTTTGGTTAGTCCATCAGTAGAGAACTCTGAAAATAACTTTCTTTCAGTTAGTCCTTGAGGTTGCATCTTTTGCACACAACTTTGTGAAATAAGTAGCAAATGGCATTACTCCCAAAAATATACAGTTAAAAAACCTCTTAATATCTTGAATGTGGATGTCCACGTTAGAGATCTTAAGTGCCGGATTTTTCCAGGCCTGAAAGCCAGCAAGCCATTCAAATCTCTGTTTATTTTGTCGGGACTGGAGAATAGCTAATGTTGTACCATTGTTTAAAAAGGGTAGTAGGGATAACCCTGGAAATTATAGGCAGGTGAGTTTGACGCCAGTGGTAGGGAAGCTGTTGGAGGGGATTCTTAGAGATAGGATGTATAGGCACTTAGAACATTGCGATCTGATTAGGGATACGCAGCATGGATTTGTTAAGGGGAGGTCGTGCCTTACAAATCTGGTAGAATTTTTTGAAAAGGTGACGAAAACGGTGGACGAAGGGCAAGCCGTTGATGTCGTCTATATGGATTTTAGTAAGGCATTTGACAAAGTCCCTTATAGGAGGTTAGTTGAGAAGGTGAAGGCTAATGGGATACTAGGGCAGGTAGCCAAATGGATAAGTAACTGGCTTGGTAATAGGAGACAGAGTAATAGTGGAAGGGTGTTTTTCTAGCTGGAGGTTGGTCACTAGTGGTGTGCCACAGGGCTCAGTATTGGGACCTCTTCTATTTGTAATATATATAAATGACTTGGAAGAGGGAGTAAGTGGAGTGATCAGCAAGTTTGCAGACGATACAAAGATGGCTGGACTTGCGGATAGTGAGGAGCATTGTCAGACGATGCAGCAGGACATAGGCTGGTAGCTTGGGCAGACAGATGGCAGATAGAATTTAATCCTGATAAATGCATCACCTCACATTTCGGGAGAAAGAATGTAGTGGGGAGGTATATGATAAAGGGTAGACCTATTAAGAGTGTAGAAACGCAGAGGGACCTGGGGGTGCAGGTGAACAAGTCTCTGAAGGTGGCAGAGAAGAAAGAAGGTTGTGAAGAAAGCATATAGTATGTTAGCCTTTATAGGAAGGGATATAGAGTACAAGAGCTGGCCTTTAATGTTGCAGTTGTATAAAACATTGGTTAAACCTCATTTGGAATACTGCGTCCAGTTCTGGTCGTCTTACTACCAGAAGGATGTGAAGACTCTGGAGAGAGTGCAGAGGAGGTTTACCAGGATGCGGCCTGGTGTGGAAGGTCTGAGTTACAAGGAGAGGTTAGGCAAATTGGGACTGTTTTCCTTAGAAAGACGTAGTCTTAGAGGAGATCTAATAGAGGTGTACAAGATTATGAGGGGTATAGATAGAGTAAACAGGGTTAAGCTTTTTCCTAGGATGGACCCAAATAGCACGAGGGGTCACGGGCTTAGGGTGAGGGGGGTAAGGTATAATTTGGATGCTAGAGGGAGTTTTTTCACACAGAGGGTGGTGGGGGTATGGAATGCGTAAAGTGGTGGAGGCAGGTACTCTGGAGTTAGTTAAGAAATACTTAGATGGGCACATGAACAGAATGGGAATGGAGGGGTATAGAAAACTGATTTAAAATAGGGATCATGAGCCTTGTGAGTCCCTGGGAAGTGTGTAAATAGATGATGATATTGATGTACTTGTTTTTATCCTACAGGTGCTTTGGTCCACCTTGTTGTCTAACGAGGGGCATACACGCGATGGGTCGTGAGAGGGCTGCTCTTGGATTTTTTTCCCGAGAGTATCTTAGTGCTTCATGTCGTTCGTGTACGCTTGACCTGGACCATTTGATGGGCAACACAATAGCTCAGTGACTATTGCTGTGCTGTGCAGATACATGGATTTGGGCCTGTGTCTGTGGGAGTTTGCGCGTTCTCCCTGTGCTTGTGTGGGTTTTCTCCGGGTGCTCCAGTTTCCTCCCACATCCCAAAGATGTGTTCTTAGGCTAATTGGCAAAACAAATTCTCCCTAAATTGTCTCAAATTTGGTTTTTAATCCATAGATCTATAAACATGGGATCGTGGGGTAGAGGTGGGAACATTGGGGTGGTGGCATGGGCTCGTTGGGCCGAAGGGCCTGTTTCCCGTGCTGTTTTGTTCTTTGTTCTTTGACTGGAAGATCCGATTTGTATAAGGAACTGGAAAATCCTGACCAAATAAGGGTGACTCACATCTGCACATCAGGCAGGACTTGTTCAAGAAAAAGGTGGAATATTCACAATGCAAACTCAGTTCACCATTTAAAAGATAGGCATTACACCCATTATATCTCCCAGACTATTTAAACAAGATATAAATATGAATACAGAGTGAAATATGCAAGTGTTGAATAAATACTTTGATTAACTATACATATCAGTGCAAGTTGAACCTTGCCTGTGCAAAATAATAGTGTAACACAATTAGATGTGAGTTGAGAGGAATGAAATGAAAAGAAAACACTTTGGTTTATGTTTGTTCCTGAATTAGAGAGGTCACACAAAACTGGTGTGAGAATTAGAAAATGTTTTCTGAGGTTGAGCTTGAATGTTGAAGCAATCAAATAAGATCAGGGCCTTGATACCTGAAAGTCACCACCTCCAAAATTGCAGTGCGGCATAGGTGTCAAATTCAAGTCTCTGAAGTGGAACTTTAACCCATCGCTTTCTGTTTCAGAGGCAGGAGTATTGTTTTTTTTCCAAAAGTGCACTTTATTCATAAAATTACTAAGAAATATAGTGCATGACCATGTAAAGTTGACATTATATGAAGTTCAGTTTCCTTTAATACTGTATGTTATTACATTTACAATTATAGCTAATATTTATAACATCCATCACATATCAAATATGCAGCTTGAGGAGTTTTACTTTGTTTCCAAACCCTTGGTGTACTCAGAGGCAACTGTATTATCACTGGCCCATGGCTAACTGCTAGAAACAGATGATCAGTTACGATATGGTACTTTATAGTAATGCAATGGGTATCGCTTAATCTGGAACAAGAACAACAATCCCTCTTTCTATAGAGTTCACCCAACATCAACTTCCCTTCCCATAAAGTTCACCCATCTCTTGCATTGAACGCCTTCAGAGCCCACTCCTCGTAAGGTGTGAACTACCTCAGCAAGGCATTATTAAATATATGTTTTCCTTCACACTAAATGAAATGCTGCTCTACATCACTAGCATCAGATATTAAGGAACAGTTTTACATATTGAGCTGGTACTACTTTCTATTTCTACACAAGTGCAGGTGGTGGTGTCAGAACTATACATTTGCCATTAGTTGCATTTCTTCATTGTAAAAACAATGTATTGCAAGCTTGTTGCAAGCTTTTAGGTGGGCAAACATTTTTAGCTGCCTTTTTGTAACTAGAAATTTGATAGCCTTGTGGGTTTATTCAGCATTCGCAGTAGTAAGTGCACATGGGAGAGCTGCTGCCCAACTTGGAGGTAGACTGTCACTGAAATGTGGTTTTGCTGTATTTTATCTAGTGAGCTCTAATTTCCTTCTTTGTTTCCCTTCCTCTGATTCCTGCTTGCCCTGAGTTACAGCAGCACTGAATTTGCCCTCTGACATCCAAATATTTTGGGTCAATATTTCATGCCCATGTGAAGGTCTTTAGGATGTTTTACAATGAGACAGGCTGTATATAAAAGCAGCTTGTTGTTCTACCATAATGCAAGTTCAACAGAAAAAGGATTTAGCCAAACATTTCTCTGTTTGATGATCCCTAACCATTTTAGGAACATGTCATAAGGCTTAGGCCACTCAACCCCAATAGCATTCAGTTATTACGTGGCTGATCCGTATTTCAAATCCGCTTAACCATCTTTGGTCTGTATCTCTTCATATCCTTACCCAACAAAGCTTTATTGGTCCCCAGTCTTGAAATTTTCACTTTGCCCAGAATCCACAGCCTTTGGGAACTGAGTTCCAGATTTCATTTTCCTTGATTAAAAATTACATAACTTCTAATAATCAAATCAGAAAACATGACACAGTTGGGATTTTTGTTTATTTTTCACTTCATCCATTTTCTCAATTTTTATGCAAAGAAATGGAAGGTAAATTGATAAAGAGATGAACATCATTAATTTCTATGCACTACGAATGTGTTTCAGTAAAAAGAATAGTTTAAATTGCTGGCTTGTCGGCCTTTGTTACAAATATGACTGTGTTCAGTAGAACATATGACAAACAGAGTACCATCGGAAGTGAATTTATGCAATTATTCAAGGAAGTAGGATGCAGTTAGTCAGAGCTGCCCTTTCATTAATTAACCACCATTAATTAGCAAACAGTTGTGTTCCATTGTAATTTGTAACACTTTCTGCTTCTTATAGTCATAACTGACATTGGCACTTAACTAAGACTGAAAAATATTTGTGGACCAGTTCTTTGGAGCCATTCTGCTGTTGGGAGTTTCCAACTTAAACCCTCCATCCCATACTCCCGGCTTTAACCTAAAGTAATTTCCACCTAATGTAGTGATCTTGATCATTTTTAAAGTGAACTGAACCATATCTTAACTGATTTAGGCAATGTGCCTAAATGTGCCTCTGTAGAGAACAGAGCATTACACAGTAACGTGGGGCACAGTTTAAAAAAATCACAGCTGTTTGCTTAACCTATTCATGGCCAACAGGAAAGAAGGTCTTTGCACTTCATAGAATCATACAGTGCAGAAGGAAGCCAGTTGGCCCACTGAGTCTGCACCAACCACAATCTCACCCAGAGCCTATCCCCATACATTTACTCTCGCTAGTCCCCCTGACACTAAAGGGCAATTTACCATGGTCAATCCACCTATCCCATGCATCTTTGGACTTCGGGAGGAAACCGGTGCACCCGGACAAAACCAACGCAAATATGGGGAGAACATGCAGACTCCACACAGACAGTGATCCAAGTTGGGAATCGAACCCAGGTTCCTGGTATTGTGAGGCAGCAGTGCTATCCGCTGTGCCGTCTAAGATTCTGTACACCCAGATTGCCTAAATCAATTAAGCAGTGCTTCAGTTCAATTGAAAGAACTATGGGGTAAGACATATGAACGGATGGTTTGAAGAGTTACTGATCTAAAAATCACTGTGCAACATAAAATGGATTTGACTAATCCATCAGAAAACTGAGAATCAGCCTTTATGCATGGATAATGGAGACATTTACATTTCCACAGTAACTTTTTTAAATGTTCTTAATGTTCAAGGGAGCTCAGAACATTCAATATTAACATTCTGCAGAAGACATCAGTTCCAATCAACTGTTACACACTTTCTATAAATGTCACTCACTCCCTGCGACATGTTCCCTGTTGTGCACAGTTGATTTGGCAAGGTAGAAGCTGACATATCCAGAAACCAGTATGTTTTATAATGCATTGGCGTGTCATGACAACCCTGTTGTTGGAATATTTACCCAGTCATCAGCAATATCACATATACTACGCTGTATGTACGTGCACAAGTATATGTTATTGTGAAAGGGCGAGTGAGAATACCTTTTTGGGTTTGCTTTTCTCCCTCCCAAAACATCTGAAAATCATTTGAGGAATGAAATTCCTTTGCATTCTTAGAATCTTGAGGGTGGGATATTTCTGATAAGAAATTTGGCTTGCCCTTGCTTCTGTTTAACATGTAGAATACAAACTGGCCAATGCAGCTTACATCCTGGGGTAAACTCCATGTTGATACGACATGTCACCCTCTAACTGTCACACAGGAGTTAATTAAATCTAATGAGAAAGGAAAATGGCAGCTAGTTTGGTGTTGATGTAAGGAGTATTAGGCTCTTCACTTTAACACCTGTCTGAAACTAAATGTTACTTTTGAGCTCACATAAGCAGGTGTTGATATCAAATATTTGAAAGTTAGTGCATCAGATGATCAGTGTCTTTTGTTGCAGTTTTGATTGGGACCTAGGCTAACTTGCGGTGCAGTAAAAGGAAAGCCTGTTCATTGGTGACTGTACAGTGAATAACTTGTTTTGAGGTTACATTTTTGAGATCAAGCCTAATAATGAATTTGTGTGCCTTCAAATTCACACATGACCATTTTTGTACTGCTTTGCAGTAAATGTGACAGACATGTTTATTAAGGTTTAATTTCCATCTCGAAAGGAGAGGAGAAATGAAATATATTATTTACATGGTTGCCTGATTCTGACCTTCGTAATGTCTAAATTCGCATATGGTTGTTTTCAGCACTGTGTCCTTGCTAAAAGGATGGAAAATTAAACAAACGATATTGTTTTGATAGATTTATAATTGGGGCTGAAGATATTTTAATTATCTCGCCAGTGTGACTGAAAATGGAGTTGTGTTTCTGCAACTGATAAAGCTGTAGAAAGTGATTCCACTTCACTTTCTGCATGACTCAATCTCCCAACCATTTGTTTGGCCAGTTGAGTTCAGTTGCCTTAAGTGGAGATGGCAAAAGTTTACTTTCAACTCAATTTCAAAAGGTTAGGCTATAAAACACAAATGGTATGGAGCTATGTGAAAATACTGGCATGAAAGCTGAACTTCAATAAACTGTTTATCAGCACATGCCTCAGTCAAACGTTGGTGTGTAGAGACCTGACATGGAAGAAATGGCACTGTTGTCTTGAACTGATCTATCAGCACCCTCTAGTGTTGCTTGTGTGGAAGCAAGGTATGAGAATGATAATAAAAACACAATTCTGTCATACTAATTTCGCAATTCAAAAGTCAAAAATGCCTCTTTGAAACATCTCACCACAACATGTTAACTAATCTTTCTTAGGTGCCAATTATCCTTTAGTTATTCAACATTTTCTGTTTTCTTACCTGCAAGAATGGACATTCTGTTTGCATTATTGTCTTGGGAATCCCAAGCTGGCTGACTCAAGAAGGCTGATTTTAACGTGTGAAGGGAAGCTGGTGGGAGTGGACAGCAACTCCATGAAATTGTCTATCAGAAACATGGGTGATTTTTTAACTCCCATTGTTGAGTGTCACAAATAGGCTCTTGGGTCATTTTGTTTTCAATGTTTTTCTGATCTTAAAATCTTAAAATATCCAGGATTCAGAACGAAGTTTTCAATATAAATATAGACTTAATACTTAATAACATGATTACAACTTGCCTACAAAGTCTTGTTTTAAAGATTATTAATTCATCATAAGCCTGGTGCTGTCACTAAAATTTCCTGCCATGATGCACCTGTTTTTTCTTGATTCTTCCTTCCTCATTTGGGCTGGTGGGGACGCAGTCCCAGAATATGGAACCCCTCGTTATTCCCCTCATGATTTCATTTTCAATTGTTACCACTTTTCATATTGGAAACTTCTGCTTTATCATTTTTTTCCAGAATGTGCTGATTCAGGTTGCAAGCTTTATTATCTCACCCTGCCATATTTATTTCTCACATCATATTTTAAATTAAAGCTCCTTTTCACTCTTGTTGTTTCAGTCTTCCTTTATAATAGCCTTCATTTTCTTCCCAATCTCCAACATCAGTTGTTGCTGACATATCAGGCAACATATCAGCCATTCTTTTTTGCTTGACAGATCCTGAACTATGTCTTTGTGAACTAGTTTTAAAAGTTAATGATACATAGCTCCCGAAGTTCCCTGATCCTGTCCATAGGAAAGTGACTTAATTTCACTGCGATTCAACACAAATGATCCAACATATTTTAAAATAGTCCAAATAGTTGTCAAAGTTGTAGTAAGAAATTTGATTTGATTTTATGTATCATTGTCGTGTGTATTAGTATGTAATGAAAAGTGTTATTTTTTTTGCATGCTATTCAGATAAAGCATAACGTTCATAGAGAAGGAAAGGAGAGGATGCAGAAATTTAGTGCTTAAATTTAGCTAAGCTTAAAAATAAGCTTAGGCAGCTTAAAGACATATAAAGCTCCGGGGCCTGATGGCATTTACCCCAGGCTGCTAAGGGAGTTGAGGGAAGACCTAGCTAGGCCTCTGACTCAAATCTTTGTCTCTTCCTTGGACACAGGCGAGGTCCCAGAGGACTGGAGGATAGCAAATGTAGTACCGTTGTTTAAAAAAGGTCAGAGGGATCACCCAGGGAACTATAGGCCGGTGAGCTTGACTTCAGTTATAGGTAAGCTAATGGAGAGGATTCTCAGGGACAGGATGTATGAGCATCTGGAGCGCTGCGATCTGATCAGGGATACGCAGCATGGCTTCATCAAGGGGAAGTCTTGTCTTACAAATCTAGTGGAATTTTTGGAAGAAGTGACAAAAACAGTTGATGAAGGACATGCTGTTGATGTCGTCTACATGGATTTCAGTAAGGCGTTTGACAAGGTTCCTCATGGTAGACTGACAGAGAAGGTGAAGGCGCATGGGATACAGGGCCTGGTATGTACATGGGTCGAGAACTGGCTCGGGAGGAGGAGACAGAGGGTAGTAGTGGAAGGCTCTTTTTCCGACTGGAGGCCTGTCACTAGTGGAGTGCCACAAGGCTCAGTACTAGGTCCTCTCCTATTTGTGGTTTACATAAATGACTTGGAAGTTGGGGTAGGTGGTGAGATCAGCAAATTTGCTGATGACACTAAGATGCTTGGATTGGCGGGTACAGAGGAGCAGTGCCAGGCAATACAACAGGACATAGACAGGTTGGTAGACTGGGCATATAGATGGCAAATGGAATTTAATCCGGATAAATGCGAGGTGATGCATTTTGGCCGGAAAAATGTAGAAGAGAGTTATAGGATAAAAGGTAAAACTATTCGGAGTATAGTGGGGGTGTGGAATGCACTGCCAAGTAAGGTGGTGGGAGCAGGCACGCTAGGGCTGTTTAAGGGTCTCTTGGACAGCCACATGAGCAGTCTGCAGATAGAGGGATATAGGAGGACTGTTTAACTATGATTTTTTTTGCACAGGTAATTCAGTCCAACTTGACCAACAAGGAGCAAACTCCCGCAGACACCGGCCCAATTCCAAGTGTCTGCACAGCTACAGCGATAGTCACTGAGCTGTCATGGTGCCCTTCAGATGGTCCAGATAAAGCACTCATTTATGACATGAAGCACCAGGCAACCCATGAATCAACATCCAAGAGCTGTCCTCGCACCACCTGCTGAATGCATGCTCCTTGTTGGTCAAGTTGGACCGAATTACCCCAGTCTATTCAATCGTTCCTCATAAGACAGTCCTTCCATACCAGTCTCCCCGTGGATGCGTGGGTTTTCTCCGGGCGCTCTGGTTTCCTCCCACATCCCAAAAATTCGCTCTTAGGCTGATTGGGAAACAAATTGTCCCTATAGTGAGAGTCTTCCATATTAGGAATAACCTAAAATTAGAATAGGAAAATGGAATTGTTACTATAAAGTTATGACGGCGGCGTGGGCTCGTTGGGCCGAAGGGCCTGTTTCCCATGCTGTGTTGCTCTAAAAAAAAACATCACTAAACAGACTGTCTGTCTAAACTTTGGGTGGAACCTTGGGCAGAATTTTACGGACTTATTTGGACGAGATTGTAACATCCCACCCAAGGATCTCAGTTGCCCTCTGGTAACTAGGAATGGACAATAAATGCTGGTCAGGCAGCAACGCCCATATCTGATGAACAATTTTTTTTAAAAAAGTCAGAGTGTAGATAGCTTTATTTTGATGACATTTTTCTAGTTATGGATTGATACATGGGACAAAGATAAAAAGTATATGTATTTAAAAATAACAGCTTTAGTTGGCTTGCTCTTAGACTGGTGTTTGTTCCTTTTGACCTGTAGTGCCTGACAACATTAGCTTCTACATGAAGGAAATGTTTTTTTTCCTCCTATAACTCTTGATCATTTCTTCTTCTTCAGGCTTTTTAATTGTTTAAAGATATGGCTCCATTTATTTTTGTCCTGAGCTTGCTTCTTTTTGTCTTCACTTTTTTTCTTATCTCAATCTCTCTGTGCAATGCTCCACTCTTGAAGAAGAGTGGACAGTTGACAGTTGCCTCACTGCTTTAGAGAAGCAAATGGCAGTCTCTTCTAAGGAGATATCTGAAGGGCATGTCAGGCTCAGGATGCTGGCTGAGACCTGACAGGAGGCAATCCTTACCACTTGAATTGTAGGTGACAATCTAGGAGAAATGCCAGGATTTGGAAGGAAGTTCAAACAAATTAACTGCCCACATCAGCCTGCGACTTGCTTGTACGAACCCTCGCAGTCCTGACATCCATCGTTATCTGAAACTAAAAAACACAAGCCTGTCACTCATCTCCACTTCCAGCAGCACTCAATGTCAAAATGTCAAGGGCAATTGAAGTTGAGTCTTAAAGTGCCACTCCATAATAGAAGATGAATGAGAACTTTTAGCTTATTGTCTGTTTATAATTTTTGTCACTATGGTAATACTGACAATTGATATGATACTTCTGGCTTAATTTGTGAGATTTTATGTGTTCATAGAGAAATTGGGGAGAGTAGATTTGTCATACATTTATTCATTAAGATGGTGCCTCTTTAAAGAACACAGTAAACAATCATGTGGACAGAAATGTGTTTCCAATCAAGTTGAACTCTAACATGGATGGAGTTATTTATTACTTAGTTTCTTCCTGCTGATCCCTCATTAGTTCACTGATGAGGAACAGATTTTCTAGATAACCTTGAGCATTTTTTCTAATTCAGACTGTTTAATTGTTTAAAGATTATCACAAGGGGAAATACAGGAGCATAGAGGTTATGTCTATTGGGAAAGATTGAATTCTGGGTCTTTTTTCTTAGAAAAAAGATGGAGGGAATACCTGATAGCGGTCTTTTATGATTATGGAAGTGTATTATAGGGCATAGACAGACTAAAGGTGTTCCCATTTGTGGGAGATTCCTGAACTGGAGGTCATAAATGTAAGATAGTTACTAATAAATCCAATAAGGAATTCAGGAAAAACTTCTTCACCCAGAGATGGGGTACAATATGGAATTCAAAACCACAAGGAGTAGTTGAGACAATAGCACAGATGCATTTAAACAGAAGTTTGATAAATGTGTAGGTAGATGAATAGGATATGTTGATGAGGTTAGATTAAGAGTGGGAGGAAGCTTGTGTGGAACGTTAACATAAGTATAGACCAATTGGATCAAATGTGCTGAGACCTCTCAGGAGGCTATTTGCTTAACCACCTTCACTGCATGTTACAATCTCAAGGAATAGCTGGGATTTGTGGAAATTATTCTATGTACGGCTTCAGCTCTGAGATTGCCTCCCACTTCAGTTTTAATCTGTCAGAATTTCTTTCAGTTTCTGGATTTTTGTGCTCAATGATCCATTCAACTATTCCAACTGTAAGGATTCTCTTCTCTTGAGAGACTCAAGTTGAAAGCTTCACAGTTCAATATTGTTAAAGCCGATAGTAGACCTAGAAGTTACTTGGTGATAACACATAGCATTGTGCTTAGAATCTAATTTCCTAATTATGAACATAAGAGTCAGTATGGCTCCACACAGAGAGACAGTCACTGATGATGGTTAACATAATTCTTACAATGGAATGCTCATTACATTCACAGCACGAGTTGTTGACTAGATGATTGATGCTTTTGGCGGTACCTCCATGTTAATGCAATGCAAAGCAATTTTTCTGATTGTCATTTGTTGGAGTCAAAAACCACTGTTCTAAAGACCAGATGTAGTGTATAAAAATAATGCGCGGCAGACAGGTTGTCAAAGCAGAGAGGCCCATTGAGATTTCCCTGAAAGCTACGATGAGATACTTGGATCCTCAAGCTTTTGCAAGCTTTTCCAGAATTAAGCAGGTGCATTTATGCTGCAGGTATCGGCCTGAGATTCAACTAGTCAGTTAGTACCTAGTTTATATTGCTTGGCTTTGATTGAAATTGTCAAGCCCAAGGCAGAGCTATGTGCTAAAGGCTTGGCTAGTATTCCCCTTTCTGCTGTTAAATTTTAAGAGTGAAATGGGAAGGTACATTTTGTTCACATGAAATCAATGCTAAGTAAGTTTTAAAAAGTGCTTAGGAAACACAACAGTCGGAACAGTCGAATTCTAACGCATTGCATGGTGTTAAGCTCAATGTGAGACTAATTCCTTAAGGGAATGTCACAATCCTTTGCTCAGACTGGAGTCCAGCATTGTACTGCAATTTGAACGTGGCTATCAGATGGCATTCCTTAACATAGCAATACCAGCAAAACATTTAGTGCAGTTATATACTTCTAGCTTTCTTCTGTAACATATGTTAGCATAAAGATAATTTGTGGAATTGGATATTGAAACTGCATCTCTTAACGCGTACAAAGAACAAAAAACAAAACAGCACAGGAAACAGGCCCTTCGGCCCAACAAGCCCTCACCGCCACCTTGACGTTCCCACTTCTACCCATGATCCCTGTCATCCCTGTATATGTTTATAGGTCTGTGCATTAGAACCAAATTTGAGACAATTTAGGGAGAATTTGTTCTGCCAATCAGCCTAAGAGCACATCTTTGGGATGTGGGAGGAAACTGGAGCACCCGGACAAAATCTACGCAAGCACGGGGAGAATGCGCAAACTCCCACAGACACAGGCCCAAATCCATGTATCTGCACAGCACAGCAATAGTCACTGAGTTGCCGTGTTGCCCATCAAATGGTCCAGGTCAAGCATCCACTAACGATGTGAAGCACTAGGCTATTCTCAAAATCCAAGAGCAGCCCTCTCACAACCCATCGCGTGTATGCCCCTTGATAGACAAGGCAGACCAAAGTACCTGTAGGATATAACAAATACATCAATGTCATCGACAATTTACACACTTTCCGGAAACTCCCAAGGCTCATGATCCCTATTTTAAATCAGTTTACTATATCCCTCCATTCCCATTCTGTTTATGTGCCCATCTAAGTATCTCTTAAATAACTCGAGTGCCTGCCTCCACCACTTTCCTTGGCAGCATAAGTGACTTGCACAAATTGAAATGTTTACTCTTTTCAATAGCAAAAAAAGTAAAGAGCAAGGAAGTCTTGCCTTTCACATCCTCAAGATTCTCTAAAGTGTTTTGCTGCCAATGAAGTAATTTTGAAGAATAGTCACTGTTATGACGTGGAAAATGTGGCAGCTCAATAGCACACAGCAAACTGCCACAAACATCAATGTGACAATGGTCTGATCATTATCTGTTTTGGTGATGTTAATTGAGGAAGAAATACTAGCCCGGTTTCTGAGGATACTCCCCTGTCCCTCTTAAAAATGGTACCTTGGGATCTTTGCCCATTTTAGACACAAAACAGGGCCTTTCTTTAATGTTCATCTGAAAGATACCACCTGCAACACTCCCTTTGCATTGCAGGAGTATAAACCCAGACCTTTGTGCTTGTGAGCCCACAACCCTCTGACCCGTTGGTGAGAGTGCTACTGATTGAACCATAGATAAGTTGGACAATAGTTTTCACTCAGGAATATGTGCTTTATTGAATTGTCTTGTAAATTTGCATACAAAATAGTTTGTACAATAATTTTGGAATCAAGACAAATGTTCTTTCACTCCAGGTCACAATTGTTTGAAAGATCAAACTACCCTTGCTCAAAAATATCTCTGAGAAATTGGTCAACAAGTTATACTTAAATGTCAAATGACAACAATAAAAATTATATACTGCTTTTAACGTTACCATTCCAAAGTGGACAAAAGCAGAAAAACTGTGTTTGGTAATGTCTGAGGAGAGAGGAATAAAGTTTTTTTTCCAGCATCTGCAATATTTTGCTTTTTGTGATACTGTGTTATTAATATATTTTACATTTAAGTGGGGGACTGCTTTAAGAGATCGTGTTTTGTTACAAGCGGTCGGTTTGTCTGGCAGGAATGCAGTATACTGAGAAAGCAGAATAATTACTCATTTTACCCATGTAAGTGTTTATTTAGCAAAAGACTTAATGGGATGTTTTTGATTAAAGTAATAAAGTGAGTTAAGTAAACAGGAACAGGGTCATGTTATGCTGGAAATGGGAGGAGCTAGGCTTGTAGCAGAAAAGCAATTTCATTTTCCTTTTAGGAAGGGAAACTGCTGCCTGGAGCTGGTATAAAGAAGTTTTCTCTCTTTCCAGAAGCTTTCTGAAAGCACCAGGGCTGTAACCCAACTCAAGGAAAGTATGCCTAAATTTTCTAACTAACTTTAAATTTAAGTTTATAAGCAAGGTTTTCCTTGATTGGAACTGATTAAGTTAGAAACTAAATTGGAACTAAATAGTGATAAGTTAGATGTCAAATTGGAACTGAACAGTAGTAAGTTAAAAGTTGAGTTTGTTTCAATTGTTCAATGTTTTAGAGTTATACTTAAACTGTGTTATGAACAAAGCTCGTTTTGATGAAAGATCCCTTATTTGTCAGTGGAATCATTCCTGAGGTGAAGCATCCTTCTCTCACATTAATGCCAAAATATATTGTTTGGGTCAAGTCTGGCTTCATGGTATACCTTGAGGTTCCTGATGTGTCACCCTAACATTTTACCAAGTGAACAAGCAGGTGTTTGAATTTAGACATCAAGCAGGAATTGAGGGAACAATGAAGAGAGATAAGCAAAAATGCGGCTGAAGAAGTGGATTGGAAGATTGTTGAAGATGTGAAGAGTGATGTTGACAGCCAAGGGATTTGAGAAGGGAATTTCAGAATACAGGATTCTGATGACTTGAAATGTTGTCACCAAATGTGGTTGGGAAAGAGAGGCAGGCATGCAGCAGCCCAGAGTCAGAGAAGACTCGATATTGAAGGGGTTAATGTTGGACTCGGGAAACAATATGACCCACATGATGATGTAAAGCGAGTCACATAACATAGTTTGGTAGTAGTCTGAGTGGAAATAGGTCATGGCTTGGAATGAAGAAGCCTGCTATCTTGCATATCTGTACATAGTTATGTTCTACAGTAAACAGTTTTTGTTCAGACTCTATGCCCCTGAACCTCTTCCTTAAACTGCCACAACAATATTCAACAATAAGTAGTTTACTAAGTGAGATAATGAACTGGAGGCATTTTAAATGAAGGTATTATTTTAGAAATGATTTCACTGAGATGGGTTAGCCCAGACAATACGATGGTTGAGGGTAAATCCGTATAGGAGAGGAAGAGAGTGGGGAACTTATAGAACAAAGAACAAAACAGCACGGCAAACAGGCCCATCGGCCCAGCGAGCCTGCGCCACCACCTCTGTTCGAGTTTTTGTAGGATGAAACTGCATTAGTTTTAAATTGTCTGGAACATCTGGGATATTAACCCTCATGAGGGACCATGTGGCAAATGAGATAGTGACAGAGAGCAGTGATCATTTCTGAGCTAAAACTCGGCAGTTTAGTGATTTAAAAGAAAAATCCTGCAGATGCTAGAAACCTGAATTCAAAACAGAAGATACACAGCAAGTCTGGTGGCATCTGTGGAGAGAGAAAAACAGAATTAACATGTTGAGTTGAAGCATCGTATTCAATTCAAAGTATGAATGCTTTTCCTCTCTCCATAGCCACATTTGCTGAGTATTTCCAGCATTCTCAGATTTGAGGTTAGTAATATACTTGGGTTTTGGTTGGGCTTAATTCCAAAACTAAAATCATGTATTGCTTGATTCAGCCAAATGAACAAAAGGGAAAGGGAAATGGAGCCAACAGTCACGGGATTTTGTTTTATGCTCAGCAGAGAGGAAAGATAGAACTTCAGTTTAACACCTCATCTGAAAGACGGCATCTCCGTATTTCAACTTCCCTTGGGTGTTTGTACTGAAGTATTGGCCTGGTTATGTACTCCAATCTTTAGTGTGGAATCCATTCTGGCTCGGTGGTAATTTTGAGGCCATTCAACCTATTTCAAACACTGAAGAAAATCCAATCACTATTGTATCACTATTGTATTCTTACACATTGATGGAGTCCAAGTACACATTTTGTATTGGATTTCTGTCACATGTATAAAATCAATAATAAATATATTACTGTAAAATTATTAGCAGTCATGAAAGAGGATAAAATAGTCCAGAGTTTATGTGACAGGCCCACAAATCTAGAGAAGAGAGTCCATTTCCACAGCAAGTTAATCATTTGAATTTAATAAATCTAGTCATTTGAGATTATGAAGCTGTCAGGTGAACATAAAAACCCAACACGTTCACTCATCTGCCACAGGAAAAAGAAACTCGCTCTTCAGAGATTGCAGTACAATATCCAGGCTGCCACTCCAGTAAAATTTTGAGGGAGTGTTGTATAGTTGGAGGTGCCAGCTTTCAGATGAGATATTAAATTCATAAACATGGGCTGGCACAGTGGTTAGCCCTGCTGCCTCACAGAGGCAGAGACCAGGATTCGATTCCCAACTTCAGTCACTGCCTGTCCACAGTCTGCATGTTCTCCCTGTGTCTGCATAGATTTCCTCCAGGTGCTCCAGTTCCTTCCCACAGCCCCAAAGACATGCTGGTTAGGTGCATTGGCCATGCTAAATTCTCCGTGTACCAGAATAGGTGCCAGAGTGTGGCGACTAGGAGATTTTCACAGTAACTTCAAACAACAAATGTGGAGCTGTCAACATCAAATAGAACACAAAAAAATTAATATCATACCTGTAACTGCCATGATTTACCTGACCTTGCAAAATCTCTCTAACTGTCCTAGCTGGAGACAATTCACACTTCTTTAACCTGTGCTTAACCCTCTCTCCACTCACATTGTCTGCACCCACAAATACTTGATTATCTGATAAGATTCACATTCCAACCATCATCTTGTAATTAAGTTTGTGTCTGTCTATGCCCTGTTTGTTAACCAAATCCTGCACTCACTTGATGAAAGGGCATTGTTCCACAAGCTCATGCTACCAAATAAATGTGTTGGACTTGAACCTAGTGTCGTGAGACTACTCACTAGTCCAACTGCATTGTGTTTGATAGGGTGAAATTTTACAGAATGCATTTTTTTTATATTTTGACCTGCTGCCTTCTAAATGATTGCATTGTCATTTTTAATTCATTTTTGTCCTTCATTAAACCTGTATCGGATCATAAGAGTACCATTCATGCAATTAAAGTGCTGCAGAAACTTGATAGTGTTGCCTGCCAGGAATTTGACAGATGGATCCATGAATATATCACCCTTTTTTTTTCTCTCCTGGTCAAAACCTCGGATTTGACTCAGTGTCCTCATGCAACCAGTATCGTCACACCCACAAACTCCCACTTACTTATAATTCTTCCAGGGACCCAAAATATCAAGGCATACTCTGTAAGATTTGCTTTTTCTTTTTAGGAAATTAATAGGGATTGTTGAATGCTTAAAAGTGCTGAGCATTCTGGAAATGAATGTACAATTGTTAATCTCTTTCTGTGTATTATTTAATTTGAAGCAGGAAGATTAGTGCAGGCTCCAGGGTGCCTAAGTGATGAGGTGTGTTGTCCTTTATGGAGCTTGTCTGAGGTGATAAGCAATTAGCATCTCTTTCACATTCATTGTGATTGGAATTAAGTATCTGACTGAAAATTTAAGCCTAATTCTGCAGCAACGTTTTAAGAAGGAATTGAAAAGAACAAAAAAAGAACTTTTCCTGATTGCTCGCCATTTAAATTAAACGGTTCTGTATTGCATGACGTACTTTTGATGATAAGTTATTTATCAGTGGTTACCTGCCCATTTCTACGTGAAGCGTATACCTAATGTAAGTACTTAAGCTCCCATTCACTGAAATCAAAGATGATCTGTGATTGAGTGATTCAGACACACTCATCATCCCTAGTAATTGGTGTTCTTATGTAGACCAGTTGCAAGGATGATTACTGTGAAAAAAATAAGTTTTTGTGCACCAATAAATGCTTTTCAGAGGTTGTGGCTAAACATGCCCTTCTTGGGCTAGGAGCAAAGATGAAGAAGTAGGCCATTTGACCCTCTGAGCTCTGAGCTCAGCTATGCAGTAAGACCATGGCTGCTCTGATTGTGGCCTCAATACTTTCCCTTCTACCATCACAGCACTTGATTCCCTTGACTGTGTAGAAACTATCTGATTTAGCTTTAATACATAGAGCTCCACTACTGAGGTTGGAGCAGAGGGAGCTGGACCTAATTCCCAACCAGATTCGAACTAACCAAGTGATACCTGAAAACACCAGAATAATGTTCCTTTCCCGCTCCTAAATTTTTCAATCATCACTTTGACAAGCACAACATTCCAGGAATAAATATGCATTTGCCGAACTGTAAATGCCTGACAGTGTTCATAAAAACATAAGAATTAGGAGCAGGAGTCGGCCATTTGGCCCCTGGAGCCTGCTCCGTCATTCAATAAGATCATGGCTGATCTTTTCATGGACTCAGCTCCACTTAACCTGCCTGCTCACCCTAACCCTTAATTCCCTTGCTGTTCAAAAGTGTATCTATATTGACCTTAAAAACATTCAGCGAGATCGCCTCAATTGCTTCACTGAGCAAGGAATTCCACAGGTTCACAATCCTTTGTGTGAAGACGTTCCTCATCAGCTCAGCTCTAAATCTGTTCCTCTTTATTTTGAGGCCATTCAACCTAGTTCTAGCTTCACCGCCAGTGGAAACAATCTCCCTGCTTCTATCTTATCTATTCCCTTCATAATTTTGTATGTTTCTATAAGATCTCCCCTCATTCTTCTAAATTCCAATGTTATAGTCCCAATCTACTCAGCCTGTCCTCATAAGCCAACACTCTCAACTCCAGAATCAACTTAGTGAATTTCCTCCACTCCCCCTCCACTGTTAGGATATCCTTTCTCAAGTAAGGAGAGCAAAACTACGTGACTATCACCTGACAAAACTGCAACATAACCTCTCTATTTTTAAACTCCGTCTCTCCAGCGGACAAAATTCCATTTGCTGCCTCAATTATTTGCTGCACCTGCACGTTAACTTTTTGCAATTCATGCCCAAGGGCACCCAGCATAGCAGTATGTTGCAATTTTTTTCCATTTAAATAATAGTCCATTTTTGCCATTATTCCTACCAAAATGGATGATCTCACGTTTATCAACGTTGTACTCCATCTTCCAGACCCTCGCCCACTCACTCAAACTATCTGTATCCCGTTGCAGATTTTCAGTGTCCTTTGCACACTTTGCTCTATCATTCATCTTAGTGCCATCTGTGAACTTTGGTCTCCAATTCCAAACCATCTATGTAAATCTTAACAATTGAGGTCCCAACGCTGATCCTTGAGGCACACCACTAGTCACTGATGCCAACCAGAAAAGCACTTGTTTACCCCTACTTGTTTACCCTGTTTGCTTCCTGATAGTTAATCAGTTCTGTATCCATGCTAATGCATAACCCACGACGATGTGCACCTTTCCTTATAAAGAAGCCTTTTGTGCGACACTTTGTTGAATACCTTCTGGAAATCCACATACACATCATCCCTACTAATTGTCATTCTTATGTAGAGAAACTGCAAGGATGGTTGCTGTGAAGAACAAAAAATAATAAGTTTTTCTGCACCAATAAATGCTTTTCAGAGGTTGTGGCTAAATGTTCCTGGTTGTTCCCCGTTGTCCTCTGCACACAAAATGTCCTCAAAGAATTCCAGTAAATTAGTTAAATATGACCTGCCTTTTGTGATCCCATGCTGCGTCTTTCCAGTGGGACAATTTCTATTCAAATGCCTCACTATTATTTCCTTGATGATTAGATTCAAGCATTTTCCTCACTACAAAAGTGAAGCTAACTCGCCTATAGTCATCTGCCTTCTGTCTACCTCCTTTTTTAAACAGTGATGTCACATTGCTATTTTCCAATTGGCTGGAACTCCACCATGAAGTTTTTGCTTCCTGTCTACCTTAGCCGACCCCTTCCTTATCCCATTGTAGTCGTCTTTGTTTAAGCATAAGACACTGGTGTTGCATTTTACTTTCTCACCCTTCAGCTCTATTTTAAATTCGACCATACTGTGATCGCTCCTTCCGAGAGGAGCCCTAACTGTGAGATCATTATTCTTGTCTTATTACAGAGGACCAGATCTAGGATAGTTTGCTCCCTCATAGCTGGTTCCATAACGTACTGTTCAAAGAAGCTATGACAGATACATTCTATGAATTCCTTCTCGCATTGCCTTGATCCACCTGGTTTGACCAATTGACATGTAGATTAAAACCCCAATGATAAATACTATACCATTTTCACATCAGTTATTCTTTTGTTTATTGCTCACCCTTGTGACAGTCTATAGATAAACAGCTACCCCCTGGCGTTGCCTTATTTTGAGGCTGTGCCCTCTAATCATGGTATCCTTTCTAAGCGAGAAGAATCTCTCTACCTGCACCCTATCCATCCCCTCCATTATCTTATACGTCTCTATAAAGTCCCCCCTCAGCCTTCTAAACTCCGAGTACAAACCTATAGTTTTGAATTTATACAGTATATTGTTGAAGTTGTAGCAAGACATTGGTAAGGCCACAGTTGGAATACTGTGTGCAATTCTGGTCATCTATTATAGAAAGAATATTAAGGTAGAAAGAGTGCAGAAAAAGATGCTACTGGGACTGGATGGTTTGAGTTATGAGGAGAGGCTGGATAAACTGGGACTCCTTTCGTGATCTATAAAATAATGAGGGACGTGGATCAGCTAGATAGTCAATATCTTTTCCCAAAAATAGGGGAGTCTAAAACTAGAGGGCAGAGGTTTAAGATGAGAGGGGAGAGATACAAAAGTGTCCAGAGGGTGGTGAGTGTCTGGAATGAGCTGGAACGAGAGGTAGTAGTAAAGGTAGGTACAATTTTGTCTTTCAAAAAGTGTTTAGACAGTTACGTGGGTATGAAGGGTATAAAGAAATATGAGCCAAATCTGGGTAATTGGGATTACCTTAGAGGTTTAAAAGAAAGAGATGGCCTGGACAGGTTGGGCTGAAGGGCCTGTTTCCATGCTGTAAACCTCTATCACTCTATGATGATAGACTATGATGGCCTATGGATTATATCTATCACTGACCTTTTTTCCTTACTATTTCCAATTTCCACCCAAATGAATTAAATCTTTTTATCTATAGAACCTATATCATCTCTCATTACTGCCCTGATGTCATCCTTAAATATCAGGACTACACCACCACCCTTACCTTCCTGTCTGTCTTTCCGAATAGTCTGATACTCCTGGATATTTAACTCCCAGTTGTGACCACTCTGCAACCATGCTTCTCTAATGGCCACTAAATCATATTTATGTGCTGTCAACCTTGTTTTGAATGCTGTGAGCATTTAGGTAAAGTCTCCTTTTGCTGGTTTTTATGCCATCATTTTAAATCCTAACACTTCATTAACAACAACTCCTGCATTCTCCTTCCTTTTAACTTTTTTCATAATTTTCTATGTAGTTGAAACCTTCTCCCCACATACTAACCAGCTGCTTTGCTTCCCATTAACCATTAAACTTTCTGTACTTCTACGGTTCTCTTTCCCCTTACTTGCTTGTTTCAAGCCTTTGTGACCACCCTATTTATCCCTTATGCTAGAACACTGGTCCCATATCAATTCAGGTGAAGACCATCCCAGTGGTACAGATCTCTCCTATTCCAATACTGATGCCAATGTCCCATGAAATGGAACCCCTCTTTCCTGCATCACTCCTTTAGCCACATGTTTACTTCCCTAATTTTCTCATCCCTATGCTGATTCACACATGGCTTAGATAGCAATCCAGAGATTATAACCCTTAAGGAATTGTTCTTTTAGCTCCCAGTGGCTAACAATCCCCAAACAGGTCCTTTTTCCTAGTCTTACCTACATTGTTTATTTCATTGTGGGCTACGACAACTGGATCTTCCCCTTCCCATTCCAATATCCTTTCAAGCCGGTCAGAGACATCCCTCATCCTGGCATTGGGCAGGCAATGTACCATGTGGAATTCACGATCCAGCTTACAAAGGATGCTATCAATCCTACTAATTATAGAATCCCCTACAACCATCAGTTGTCTTTTTGCTTCCCCCTTGTGAATGGCCTCCTATACTACAGGATCCCAACCCGCTATCACACCACCACCCCTTCAACAAAGTTGTGAGCCCGCAGCCTTTAATGTTGAGCTGGAACACTGGAATCAGTATGTGAATTGGCTTTGTTTGTCCAGTTACCATTCCAAAATCTGTACCATCTAATTCAAAACCAACCCAACCAGGATAATCAGAGAAAATGCTCCTGAGCCAATAACATTAGTGCCCAATCACAGAGTCCAGGTGAATCTCAAGGCCCGTCTCTCCTTCATTAAACTATATTTTATATTCCTATTTTTCATGATAATGGGTAGCTGTTGTGTCTTTTTTTTAAATGTAATCATTCGTGAGTGTAGCTGTTTAGACCAACATTTATTGCCCATTCCCAATAGTCCTCTAGAAGCTGGTGGTGAGCTGCTTTCTTCAACAGCCATGATGTGTTGTGAGACTTTTTACTGTGTTCTTCAACATCTATTGTCCATGTGGTGTAGGTACACTCACCATGCTGTTAGGGAGGGAGTTCCAGGGCTTTGACCTAGTTATACTAAAAGAATAATGCTATAGTTCCAAGTTAATATGATGTGTGGCTTAGAGAGGAATTCCTAAGTGATGGTGTCTGCTGCCCTTATCCTGCTAAGTGGTGTAGGTCAAGATTTGAAATTTGTCTTGCTGAGTTGTCCAGTGCATCTTGTAAATGATGTAAAGGAGTGAATTAAATTAGCTGAAGACTGATATCTGTGATGTTTGAAACCTCAGGAGGTGGTCATGATAGGTTATCTGCATGACAATTCTGGCTAATGGCTTGCAAATACTCCAGTCCTGTCTTTTGCTCTCTCATGCTGGGCAATTCTATTACTTTTTAAAATTAATTCATGGGACATGGGTGTTGCTGGTTGGCCACCGCTTATTGCCCATCCCTGGTTGTTCTTAGAGGGCAATTGATTGTCAATCACATTGCTGTGGTTCTGGAGTTGCATGTAGGCCAGACCAGATAGGACAGCAGATTTCCTTCCCTAAAGGACATGAGTGAACCAAATGGATTTTTCTGCCAATGGACAATGGTTTCGTGGTCATCAGTATAGCCTTGATTCCAGATATTTATTAATCATAGAGAATGTGGATACTCTGGGAGCCTCCTTTTCCAATGAGTTTTTTAATTGTTCACCACCATTCAGAGCTGAATGTGGCAGGACTGCAGAGCTTCAGTCTGATCTACTGGTTGTGAGATTGCTTTGCGCTGAGTAATCCACGCTGTGTCTATTGTTTTGTGTGCAAGTAGCCTGTGTTGTAGCTTCACCAGGTTAGCACCTCACTTTTAGGTAAGCCTGGTGCTTGTGCCCTTCTGCACTTTTCATTGAACCAAGGTTGATCCTCTGACTTGCTGTTAACGGTAGAATTGGGTATTTGCTGAGTATGAGGCTACGTGTTGTAGTTGAATACAATTCTGTTACTACTGATGGCCTGCAGCACCTCAATGCCCAGTTTTGAGTTCCTAGATCTGTTTGGCATCTATCCTATTTAGCACAGTGTTTGTGTCATGCATCACAGTGGAGGGTGTCCTCAATGTGAATATAGAACTTTGTCTGAGGAAACCTTCTGATTACCACTTACTATCCTCCCCACCCCAGGTGATGCATCAATATTCCTCTATTTGAACACCACTTGGAAGAAACACTGAAAGTGGGAAGGGCACAGAATGTATTTTGCTTGGGAAACTCCTTGTGGAGATGAAGTCAGTGATGAAGGGTCCCAGGCCAACTCCCTCCTAACTGTGTACCGCTGTGCTGCCGTTGCTGGTGGGCCTGTTCTGCTGGTGAGACGTGACATAGCCAGGGATGTTTATGGTGGTTCTGGGACATTATCTGTAAGGCATCATTCCGTGAGTATAACTACATCAGGCTGGTGGTTGACTAGCCTGTGGGACAGCTCTCCCAATTTTGACACAAGCCCCTAGATGTCAGTAAGGAGAACTATACATGGTCAACAGAACTGGATTAGCCATTGCCGTTTCCAGTATCTTGGTTGATGTCAGATGGTCTGCCTGGTTTTATTCTGTGGTGGTTTGATACAGCTGAATGGCCATTTTGGAAGGCATTTATGACACAACCACATTGCTGTACTTGTTTAAGTTAATGAACAGTACATTAAAATTCTGAATTCTATAGTTCCATATCTAAACTTTACCAGTGCCAGTCATGCACAATGTGCATGTGATGTTTAATGAGAAAAATTGAATTAATCAAGGTACTTGAAGGAATTTTCATATTATAAATACAAGCAAAAAATGCTGGAAATACTCAACAGGTCAGGCAGCATCTGTGGAGAGAGAAACTGAGTTAACTTTTCAGGTTTGTAACTTTTTTCATCAGAACTGGGAAAAGTTGGCTTTGAGCAAGCATTGGGTGGGATAAGAACAATAGGAAGGCCTATTAGGAGAGATTTAATGATAGTAGAGTTCATCTTCCAGAGCCAAAAGGAATAGAGATGATTCAAGAAGAGAAACAAATAAGAAAAGATGTGCCTTGAGCACTTTTGCTTTCACTCTGCAGTACAGCATGCAAATCATGACAAACAAGATCAGGGCAAAGTCCCTCGGGTAAGCACTACTTGCCATTTCTTTGGATTGTCAGTAGTGTTCAGCACCAGGCCTTATGCCTGCCTGCTGGCTAAAAGAATTACATACACCACTGTGTGCTAGGAAAGAAGGTAGACTCTTTAAATGAGATTTAGAAGTTGAAAGAACAAAGACCTCATGTTAAGGAACCCATGGCAGAGAGTATCAGTGAAGGCTTAATGACGATCTGATGGTTTGTTTTAGTAATTTCAGCCCTCTGCTGCTCCAAAAACTCTTTCCACACCTCATTTCCCTGAGTTACAAATGAAATATTTAAAATATACTTACCACTGACTCTGAGCTGCTTTAAAATGCTTGGTTTGCAGACCATTTACACTGCAGAGCCTTTGTGGGTTGTTAACGTTTGGAATATCACAACTGGCTGAACATAAGCTGCAGAGCTGATTTGCAAGACATTATCTTGTCCAGGTTTACATAACTTCAAAGCTGGAATTGCAGAGCTGTAGATTTTAAACCCATTTTAGTGAGGCAAACATTTACTTGGTCTCAAAATCCAGTGAAGAGTTCTCCCAATAAGGGAATTTATTTCGAACATTGGGCAGAAAAAAGCATTTTGTAGATTCTAATCAGATTTGAGTGGCACCAGATACATTCTGTTCATCAAAGTCCCAAGATTGAAATCCTTATGCCTTGATGTTTGATGTATGAAGCCTAGATGACACGTGGAGCCCCATGTTGTATAGACATTGAGGGGGAATTTTAACAATCATGTTTGTTTACGAAGCAACCATTTCCTCTTTCCACACTGGCAAGAGCTAGTTTGTAAACTTTGATTAAAAATCTCACCATGTCATAATATACGTCTGGTGTGTTCAAACATCCACTATAATACCAGCTGAGACCTGCAACATTTCTTCTTAATCCTCCTCTCATCTGGTGTTTGTTTCCAGTAAGCCCCAACTGGACAGCAATCAAAAATGCTGAAGCTATTTCTAACTTCTCTTCCTGCAGTCTTCATTGAAATCACTGACTCCCTCATAAATGTTTGAGTGCCAAGGTACAGTTTTGCATTTGGGAACCCAAAACACGAGTTTTCCTGTGATCCTGACAAACTAAATGGAAGATTAGCATTTGTTGTTCCCATTTCCTAGTTGCTATTGGTCTGACTGAGAGGCTGGGGAGGCCTGGAGGAACATTGAAGGGCAGGAATTAGAAAGGCTTGTGCTGGTTGGAAGAGACCTGAAAGGCCGAAAAGACAAAAGGTTGTGATTAAGGATTGGCAGGGACACTCCACAGGGAATGGCTATCTGTGGAATAGCTTACAAGTAAGTTTCTTGGGCTGGGAGCTACATCTAACCCAACTGCAATGTTGGAAAAACAGTTTCATCACATTTTCACAGCACAGCCATTGTCATAGAGGTGTACAGCATGGAAACAGGTTCTTCGGCCAAGTATGCCGCCCAATTTTTACCACTAAGCTAGTCCCAAATGACTGCATTTGGCTCATTTCCCTCTATACTCACCTTATCCATGTAACTGTCTAAATGCTTCTTAAAAGACAAAATTATATAATAAAAGATCAGAGGCCAAATGGAAGCCCAGATTATTCTTACCAGTAGCACTCTTGTCTCTACCACTCTCTACATTATCAGATGACTTGTCCTGCGTATTCTGACCTGCAAGAGTAGCAATTTCTTCTGATTAACAGTCAAAGACCAATGTCATCATGTTTAGCCCTCACCACAATCTAAAACTACAGCACTAAATTTTTCCCCATTCCTCTATGATTTGAGATCCTTGTGCTCATCTAATTCCAGCCTCTTCAAGATCTCCAATTTTAAACCTCCCACCAACACAGTAATACTGTGGTAGCATGGCCCCTTTAATGACAAGGCCAGAACCAATAGTGTGTGTCAACCTGGCCAGTCAGGACTCAGGGCATGCATTCCTGGAGCTGGAAGGCTTTAGCTGGAGTCAGGGCATTGACGGGAGTAAATCTGTATAGTTGCGCTATTAAATCCTTAATTGTATATTGTTCTTCTCAGTCAGTATATCTTCTGGGTTGTTATTTACCAATAAGGACAAACTGGATCAGTTGTTGAAAGCCTGAATTGCAGTGATACAGGGGGAGGAGAATGATAACTCAAAGTTCAAAAGTACAGACTCCATTTTAAAGATGGGATCATAGAGCCATTCAATCCACAAGTAAAGATGGGGTGGGGTAGTAAATTGAAAGATTTTGCGGCCAACGAAATAACAGCTCAGGAGAAGCAGAAGGTGATGCTGCTCGTAGTCTGCAGTCCGCAGACTCTCAATCTGGTGAGGAATTTGATGTCACCTGAACTCCAGACACACAAGTCTTTGACCAGTTAGTAAATTTAAAGGATCATCATAACCCCAGACCTTCTGTTATTATGCAAAGATACAAATTCCACTCTGCTGTTCAGGGGTCAGGAGAGACAGTCTCTGGCTTTGTGGCCAGATCTCAATGGCTCAAAATGTCAGCACTCTTCTGTCCTTACAGATGCTGCCAGACCTGCTGAGATTTTCCAACATTTTCTCTTTTGGAGTTAAACTAATGTTGGGAAAAAATATAAGGCATGCAACCCTATTGAAATATCAAATAAGCCACTGCTTCCTGGGAGCAGGTTGGTTGCCTCTCCTTTTATCCATTTCTGTTAAAACCAGAAGTGGATAGATTTGAGGCAAGTTGTGTTTGTGTTTTGAGAGTTTATCATTTTAACATCCAACCACTCAACACAAACCAGTTCCATCCAATAGAACTTGGGAATTTCCTGGTTTCAATCTCTGTTTCTCTCTCTCTCTCTCTGTCCCTCTTTCTCTCTCTCCTCCATTGCCTTCACCACATTGATACTTGGAAGTCCTATCTTTACTGCTTTGAAAGTAAATTTTAAGATTAATTTTTGCAACAGAAAGGCACTGACACACAACTGAACTAGAATAGTAAATGTCACACTCAAAATCTCCAGAGTACCAACTTTAAAGAAGAATACATTGTCCAAATACAAGGACAGACTGATGACTTGCTTTGTGACTATTCCTGGAACCTCCATCACATGACTCCCTCCACTGTCAACTGCTTTACCTGATTAAACAGCTCTTTTTCCCTTTCTCCAATACTTTTATTTCAAAAAATGAGAGCAGAATTTACAAAAAAATCTCTTAATAACATCCCTTTGATTTTGACCCTGGGTTGCACAGAGCACTGACATCATCTTCAATCCTCAAAGACGCCACAAACCTGGAGATTTGGCAATCCAAAGATCTGAAGCTCCTTCATTCCACAACCTTTACCACCCGGGCTGCTCAATTACAAAGCTCAACGTGATCACATTTGTGATGAGGCTTGTAAATTGTGCTTGCAGTACTTCAATGTCAAACTTTTTGGATATCTTTCAAAGCGAGTGTCTGAACCCATAGTAGAATTCAAGCCTTAGCCAGTATTGGCTGCTGGAAGCTCTTTCACACCATTTGATGGATGAGCCACATATAGAAATTTCCCGGCGAAGGTTCAGAAAGTAATTTTCCAAAATGTGAATGTTTGTACAGGTGAACAATACTTTCTCACTAACATCACTGGTTCCACAATAAACGTGAACAAACTCCAAGCCAAAAAATGCCCAATTTTTCCCCTCGCAATTTGTATAATCTTCCTTGCCCAATAACAGCATTTGATGCCTTCCAGTCCAAGTGTTGTCCATGTAGAGCCTCAAGGGTTTTCCTCATCGCTCACTCCTCTTCTTGTGTTTCTTCAGTTCATTGAAAGAATTTTCACTCATTCTCAAGTTTGTCTGTTTTATGGAGAAACTGTTGGCACGAAAATTGTTCAAAGCCATGTTTGAGAAAGCCAGATCTTATGCATCATATAGATCATTGCTAGCTGCTTTACAGTTGCACTGATGGAAAGTATTTAAAGACGATATTGGGTTCATTAATTTTTAAAATGGTAACTGATTGCATAAGAAACGTGTCATTCTGCAAATTAAATCTGACAGCTGTTTGCAGGAGACTACTGAAAATAGACTTTCATTATCTGCATTCTGCTCCTTGCCTTTAGGGCAGGTGTCCAAGTAACCAGAACACAGCATCAGGTCTGTGGAGTTGTGATTAAGTTAGGATTATTTTTTTTCATTTATCCTGTTCTAAATCCCTGAAGAGTTTGATGATTACATGAGCTCTCTCTTTATACAATTCAATGTAAATAAGAACTGGTAGCACTCAAGACGCCACAGGTACACGATGAAAAATAAGCCATGAAGCACCTCCTGAGGACTTGGTGTAAATAATGTGGAGTAACAAGGTGCAAATTCCGCATGAGGCTCCAGCTGCAGATGGGAATAACATGTTGCAGAAGCAGCAGGTCTGTTCCTTACAGTCAAGGGGTGATCCTCATGGGTGAATCGCAAAGAAGCTTATGTTGTAATATCCTGATGGAAAATGGCTTTTAAAGCTTTGCTGTATCAAGGATCATAGCTGCAGCTGTGGGAGGTCCCTGCATCTCATTGTCCTGTGTTTGTTCTATTTGTTTCTGACTGAACATTGCTGGCTGTCTCTGAAGTGTGCTCTGGGTGAACAAGTGTGTTATTTAGATCCTCAGTTCTGTCAGCGCAGAGTGCCAGAATTAGGTTTACTGTAACCTAGTGATGAAAAACATCACAAGTCCCAGGAGGGATGGAATTGTTCCCTGTGTTACAAGCATGACTATATTTCAGAAATACTTTGTTGGCTGATAAAGCATTTTGGGTGATGAAAGGCACTTTATGAATGCAAGTTCTTTCATCTTTAGGAAGACTGTTTTGTTGATCAAATTCAATGGAAGTGGACACATTTTAGTAATGAATAGTGGAGGAAACACTTGAAAACACAAAGGAAATGAATTAGCAACAGAAACTTCAGAAACTGTGTACTCTGAAATGTCGAGGAATCTGTAGGAGGAACTGGGATGAAGTACACTGCAGCTCTTCAGGATCAACTAGTAAAACATCACAAATGATGATTCCAAGTAAAATTTTGGTCTATCGTGCTCCAAATGGATCTACACGGACAGAGACCTTGCGAAGTACCAGGAGGCGCAAGAAATCACTGGGTGATCTCTTCCAGAATGGGTACCGTGTCAGAGCTGCTCACAGCCATAATGTGGACAAAGAGGAGCAAGACAGCTTCCAGCATTCTCTATCCTCTTGCTATCGTGTGGTGTATTACTGGGGTAAGAACTGTCTGCGCCCAGAGTGTTGGGGCTATAACTACGAAAGACCATCCCATGTCTTATTCTACCCTTCCCCTCAATTCTGTTTGTTAAGCTGCCATTCATCCAATCATATTATTTCTGGTTTTATTTGACTTCTAAAGATCTACATTTGCTTCTACCCAAAAGCGAAGATTTCATCAGAGCCCAGCTAACTCTGGGATTTGACCTTGGATTTTAACTCCTGAATTTTAGTCAACGTAGTAAAATAAAACAATTTGCCCAATATGATTTCTAAAAATTAATGAAATACAACTTTAACATTTCCTTTCAGTAGTATTTCTGGTAGTTTTCAGTTGATATGTACCATTAGTTTGACAAAAATTTGAAAATACAGATGTTGATGACCAACTCCAATTAATTTTGCGAGGATTTGTTTTTGGATTTCTGTGTCCTGGCAGATAGGACTTCAGGTTTATGATTATTTTAATTTTCTTCTGATGATCAGTTTTCTCCCTCCTGACTGATTAATTTTATTCAGTAATGCTGATCCTGTGGCCCTCCATTTTACCTTCTGAATAATCTTTGTATCACGGATAAATTAATTGCTTCCCATGTGAACCACTGAATGGTTCTGTGGAGAAGTGGAGGGATGGGTGCGCACACAAAATATTTTGCAATATGTAGGTTACGTTTACACTGAAGGACCTGTCTTGGGTCAGAAATGCAATTGGCATTCCAGGGATTAATATCCTTCATGTTGTTACACAGCTGGCTGTCCTATTGCATTGGGCTGTTTATGCAACATCTGTTGCCTTTCACCAGATCACTGACCTCAAACTTTGCAAGCCTGAAATTATTTCCAAAATATTTAGATCATTGCATTTCTTAAGGCCAATTAATCAAGCAGTGAATTATAGTTTATTATAAATGCTGGTTTTCCTCACTACTTATGTGAAACCTACCCTTCATCACAATTATTGTTTTGTTGATTAGTTTGATATTTATTAGTCACAAATAAGCTTATGTTAAAACTGCAATGTAGTTATTGTGAAATTCCCTTAGTTGCCACATGCCAGTGCTTGTTCGGTACACCATGGGAGAACTTAGCATGGCCAATGCACCTAACCAGCACATCTTTTGGACTGTGGGAGGAAACTGGAGAACCCAGAAGAAACTCGCCAAAATACAGTGAGAAAGTGCAAATTTCATATAGACAGTGGCCAAGTTAGGAATCGAACCTGGGTCTCTGGCACTGTGAGCAGCATTGCTAATCACTGTGCCACCGTGCTGCCCTGGTTCCAGTTTGAATCATGGTGTACATCTATATTAATGATTCATTAGATTGGACATCTCCATTCTGTAACAAATGTAGAGTTACAGATATTGAACTTTGTACAGGGCTGGTATGACCAGTATATTTCTGTTTGGAACTCTGTGTGGTGAAATAGTCAAAATCTTTCAGGTCTGAAAGGTGCATTGTTCATTACAAACTGTATTACCTCTCTCATTCATAATGAAGTAAAAAAAATTTTAACTACATCTTTATTGTGTGCTCAAAACGATGCAAGGTTTTTATACGAGTATATAGGGTGAATCTGCTCTCACGAGCAAGGGCCCAGTAATCAGGGGACGTGGATTTGATGGGGAGGGAGGAGAATTATTTTTACGTCGCAAATTGTGTGTGATCTGAAATGATTTGCCTGGAAGGGTGTGAAAGCGGATGCAATGTCTTAGAAGGGAATTGGATGAATACTTGAAAAGGCCTAAATTTGCAGGGTTATGGAAGAAAGAACAGGGGAATGGAATTGGATAACTCTGTCAAAGAAATGGCATAAGCATGATGGGCTGAATAGCCTCCTCCTGTAACATGTAACTCTGTAGTCTGAGCACATTTCAGTCAGTTACCTCAACAAAAAATGAATAAGGCTGGATAAATGAACAACTCTTACTGCTAATTGGGAATAAAACTATATAACTACCTGAACTAATAGAACAACATATTTACTGCATTTACCTGTTTAAGTTTTGAAGAATATTATGGTGTTCTTTAAAGCTAATAGAGATTTTGATGAATTAGATTACTTGGCCTATACTGTACTTATTGTGCACTATAATCGATAACACATTTCTTTTCAGCTGGCCGAGATGGATAATATGGGTCGCAAACCTCTGCTAAATGTGTTACTGCCTGATTGCCTGACATAATAGGCAATTTGAATACTGCCCATTGATTCTCTGATTATTCTATTCTCACCCACGCATTGCCCAGTCTTGTCATTAAAACAAGGGAATTCATTTCTGAAGGATGGCTTTTCCTCTGAAACTCCAAAACTAACTACATTTGGCCGATTGAATTGTGCAGGATCAAGTACCAGTCAATCTATAACTCATACTCATTATCTGGTTTTATCCCTCAGCCACTGGAATACAAAATATATTTAATTTGATAAATAACTGCATTGCCTGACAGTGAATTGCAGTATTTATGTAGGTGGGAAGATACCCAAAGTAATTAGAATGCGGAATTCACTATCACAACAACCAATTGAAGTGACCAGTGTAGTTTTATTTGAGAAGGTTAGATAAACAGGTGAGTGAAAAAAGAAGAGAAAGATACGTTAATGGAGTTTGTTGAAGTAGGGTGGAAGAAGGTGTGTGTTGACACCATATGGAGCAGTTGCTTCAAGTGGCCTGTTTTTGTGCTACAAACATAATTTAATACTTGTCCAGTTATCACCAAGCCAGCCAGTAGCTTTCACAATGGCTAAATGGCACAGTGGCCCTCCATTGAATTTTGTCAGGAGGCATTCTTCAGTGACGTTAGTCATTGAATGTACCATAGCTGCAGTCTGGGTTCCGTGCAACGCCCCACTTGTGCCGATGGGAGAAGCCTTGGCCCAATGTAGAAACAGTGAGGAGTGCCCAGTGTTGGCTTGGTTGAAATCCAATATGCGAACTGAGGGATCTGTGATGAGGAAGTGGTTTTTAATGGTGATTTGTTGTTCCATTCCTTCTACCATAGGCCTCTGCTGTTATTTCTTGGCATGGTGGTCTTAGTGATACAGGCTGGTGTGATTAAAAATGAGCAATAGGTGGATTGACACAGTCTTTGTGTAGAGGCAGGCCTGGATTGATGTAAATTTTCTCCTCATGGAAGGGGGTGGAATGTTGCTCAAGACCGGGAGCCAGAAGAGTTGAGTTGATTGGAGAGTACATGAGATAATACACATTATTGTGTTGAGCTTAGGATCTGTTCCAGTTTGAAATAGCTAACTTTTAAAGTGCTATTCAATAGCATTTTAAAAGTTGGTTATTTCAGTACATTGTAGAAAGTGAGCTAAAAGGGCAGGATAAACAAACTTGTATTTATTCTGGGACAGGACAAAGCACTTTCATTGTCCACAATAAATGAATAATCATTTCTGGGAGAGAAACAGGTTTAAAAAATTGAATTTTTGTTTGAGGAGAAAGGGAAGGATGGATTTCAAACTATTTTAGTCTGATGAAATAATGCAATTGATATATTTTTGTTTATGATGACTGTTTTAAAACTTTTTTCAACATGGAGTCAGTATATTTGGAAGGAATGCAGCTTAGATGCTGAGAAAGCAAGATAGTTACTCATTTTAGCCATGAACTTTTTTTAACAGAAGACTAATGCACTCTTGTTTATAAATTGAGAGCACCCTAGGTTTTTTGATTAAAGTAATTGAAGTTGAGTTTAGGTATATAGGTTATACGATCATGAGATTAATGGAACTAGTTTTGTAGCAAAGAAAACTTAGTTGCTGGCTGGCACTGTTTTAGGACTTGCTGCACTAATTTAAAGCAAGTATGCCCAGCTTTGCTGACTGTATTTAATGAGGATTTGTGTCTATGGGAAGACTTTTGCTTACTTAGAACTGAAATAGTTCTAACTGAAATAGAAACTAGTTTCTTTGTGTTCAAAAATTGTTCAATTGTTAAGAATATTGCTGTTTCATTTTGTTTGAGCTATAGTTAAACTGTGTTATGAATATAGCTTCTTTTGATAAAAGGTCCCTAATTTATCATTATAATTACTCCAGGGGCAAAACATACTTTCCTCACATTTATGTTAAAATAAAAAAAATGTTGGGACTCATCTGACTTCATAATATACTTGGGATTCTAATCCGCCATCCCAACAAAAGTAATCAAAGTACCTGATGAAATTTGCTTTGTATTTGCAATGACAATAGTAGTTCATCCAATGGAAAGCTTAAGCATGCAGTAAACATGATGGGGAAAGTTAATTTTCCCACCAGCATGTCTCAGAGTGCCTGATAACATAATGCACATTATTTTTTGTAAGTCTTATGGGAAGTTTCCATCCTCTCCCTTTTGATTTATTGGCATCCATTGACTAAAGCCATCATTTGATATCTATGTAGCCTACTTAGGGGAAAGTTTCAGTATTGTAAAGTGATGAGGAAGAGGCACAGGTGTCCACTGAGAATCAACTAACTAAAAACAGATGTGATTTAGGATAAATTTAGGCCAACATTGAAATCTACCCTGTTCTCCCATTCCTTAGCACATGAGTAAGCATATTATAATTAACTAATTCCGGGAAAGCTCATCTTTCCTCCACACTTCTGAAGTGGATGTAAAGAAAATAAACTTTGGCTGAGAGTATTCCATAGAATTCTGTCAAATCTTTGACAGACAATTCTTCCTCTCATTTTAATTAATCTCCGATCTCTCTGTACCATGCCTTTTAGGCCAAGTGCTGGCAAGTGGGATTAAGTGGGCAGTTCAGGGCATTTCATGTGTCGATGAAGACTCAATAGACCAAAGGACGTCTTCTGCACTGTAGTATTCTGTGGTGAATTTGTGGTCCTAAAAGGATCAAGTGATTGTAATTATGCTCGTTTCATTCACAAATGTCATTCACTTTCCCTCTTTTCAAAAATAAGAAAATGTTTAGTATAATTCAAAAACAAATGAGTCAGTGGGCCTTAATTGGCTCCATATCTTTAAGGTACGTAAACAAGTGTAGCCAGGTTTTTTCTTTTGTGTCTAAGGGTATTTACTTGCCACTTTATGAATTGAGCGAAACCTAACCATGGAAAAGGCTAGATTTCTATCAAAACCTATCCTTTATCATCAGCTGTATTTTATGACACATACTTGTATTCTCTTGAATATAGAAGAATAATCTAATGAAATGTTTAAGGTAACTGAAAGGATAGGTTTTCTGTTAGTGTGATTGTAGAGAACGGGCATCACCCTTCACATTAGAGTCAGGCAATTGGAAGGCACTTCAGACATGTAGTGGAAATCTGGAACTCTTCCATAAAGCTGAGAGGTTGGGTATGAATTGAAAATTTCAGAATTGGAATTGGTCAGCATTTATCAGAAGATGATGCTGAGAGATTCAGAATCAAGGCCATAGATATAATAAAAACACAGATCAACCATGACCTAAAGTTTGAAGGGCTGAATGGCCTACTTCTGCTCTTTGCCCCAATAAGAAGATGTGACTTGTTTCATCTTGAGGATACACAAAATGCGTCCTATTTTTAATAAAAACAGAAAGTGCTGGAAAATCTCAGCAGATGTGACAGCATCTATGAGAGAGGACAGAGCTAACGTCTTCAAGTCTTGATGACTCTGTCGGAGATTGGCAGTGGTATGAGAAGGTTCACAGGGGATTTACTCCCTCTGAGCTTATTTCTGTGAAGGCAGCAGGGCTCAGTTAAGCTTAAGTTAGGGCCTTTCTTGCCTCCAAGCTTGCCATTAATGAGAGCAGGAAGTTCCACCTGATCATTCCTGCTCCTGTCTAAATAAGACGGTCTAATCTTATAACTAAATAATTGAGAATAACTAAATTGATTCTTCAGTGTGCAATGGTCATTTCTTGTTTGCCAAACCAAGGAATAAAGTAACTAACCTTTTCTTTCAGAACATGAATTAAGGGCTTACCAGACTTCTAAGAGATAGGAAGAATTTATGGTTTCCTCTCCTGCTTTGTTGTATGATGTTTTTCCTCAAAACAAGTACAGTGGGACAGAAATGATTATATTGCCAATACCCATGAATGCCACATGGTGGGTACTTAACCTTTTCTGAGGCCATAGAAACAGCAGATTCACAATTTGGCTTTCTCAACCTGCATCCCTGCCTTAACATAATCAATAAAAACTCTTTTGAATGGATCCTGTAGGAACTCCCTATGTGAACTTGCCTATTTCCTACGCTGTTTCTTTAGGTAATAACTTTTTTCTAATTGGGTTGCAGAGTTCGGTTACTACAAGCTGCTAATAATCCTAGTGTCTTTCTGATTTGATCTAACTCTTTAATCTGAGTCATCTTGCATTACATTTCCTTAGAATATCTATGGCACCTTTTAAAAATAGTCCTTTTTCTGGTTTAATGCAATTTAGCATTTAGCAGTGATTCAGTTTGAAGCATTTATTGAAGACTCAATTGTAAACCAAGACATGAAATATGAAAGCCTTATGAAAATTTTCTTTTCCTCATGTGTGCATTGTCTAGTCCCAGTTGAGACAATTTGAGAAGGCTGCCTATTCCTGTGCTGTACTTTTCTTTTGTTTACAGTTGATTGTGTAAACCACAAGCAATTTAAAGCTTAATTTTGTTTGATTAAATTGGTATCATCTCATTCTAATTCTTTTTTGATTAGTTTCCTGTATTAGTCCATCAATAAATAATCAAACATCCTTTGAAGTTCCTTGGTTTCATTTTAAAGGAAAATTTCAAAATTGTTATTTATTTTATCGTCGTTTAAAAGCATTTCTTAAAATGATTACAAAACTGAAATGATTTCTAAGAATGAGGGATCCTATTTTGTATAAATTAGTATTTTTATTTTCACATCATGTTAGTTGTGAACTACATCAGAATAAATAATATTCGGGCTGTTTCAAAAGATGGTCAAATGTGATCAGTCTCTGTTAACCTTGTATTGGGATTATAATTTTGTATGTTCTTTTGTTGATATCTTCTTGTTACCTTATAGGATACATTTTGAGAATAAGCATTATCAGAAATGTAGATCAAGCAAAGTGGGTATGGTAAATTGGCAATACCAATTTGTAGAGCTTTCGGTTTCTGGTTATCATTTACAAAGATCAAGCAATTGCAGTTTTGTGGAGGCTGCAGGAATGGGGGGAACAGGGGCATAACTTAGAATGGTGTTCTCCATGCCTGATCATTAGTTCCCTTCCCTCCCCAGTTCCTTCAATAAGGCAGGCTGTGTGCCAGGATGTTAGCTCACATAATTTATCTCATACTTTAAAGGCAAGACGTTGTGATCTATCTGCTAACTACCTTAATCAATTCTGGCATCATTTGTCTGATATTCTAAGAGGGTTGCATTTTTATTGCTGAAATCATCAAAATTGAGTTACTCATTTCCTTTGGAAGCGTCTTTTCAAATAACCTTTCACTGAAGTGATAAATTAACTTTCTTTCTTGATATCACAATATATTTTTGGAAATGTGATAGCTCAAATTGTTGAATGAGTTCAGAAAGTTGCTAAATATAAAGTTATGTCTTGACAGCTAATATATTGAACATTGGGTGGACTTGTTTTTCTGTGCCATGTAAAACGTCTATCTTCTATAATACTCAATCCATTGGCAACTAACTGGATGAAAACAAAATGTCCATATTCCTTAATTTCACTTGATTTGCATGGCGTCTCTGTTAGTTCCATTGCTGAACTATATTATTCTTCGATAAAAGCAAAATACTGTGGGTACTGGAATCTGAAACAAAAATAGAAAATGCTGGACAATCTCAGCAGGTCTGACAGCATCTGTGGAGAGAGAATAGAGCCAATGTTTTAAGTCTTGCTCCTGACGAAGTGTCATCCAGACTCAACATTGGCTCTATTCTCTTTCGTAGTCATGATGTAGAGATGCCGGCGTTGGACTGGGGTAAACTCAGTAAGAGTCTGGCAACACCAATTTTAAATCCAACCAATTTATTTGATAGTAAATCTGCTAGCTTTCGGCCTTTGTAGCCTTTGTCAGGCACCTAACGAAGGCTACAAAGGCCGAAAGCTTGCAGATTTACTATCAAATAAATCGGTTGGATTTAAAATTGGTGTTGCCAGACTCTTACTGAGTCTATTCTCTTTCCACAGATGCCATCAGATGTGCTGAGATTTTCTAGCATTTTCTGTTTTTATTGTATATTATTGCTTGCATTATTTTGTTAAAATTTCAGGCTGCTGTGTTACCTCAGTTTCTTCATCTTCTCCATCTCTTGCTGTTTTCACAGTCGACACCAAGATTGTTGAGGAAAATTTCTTTTGGAGTCTTAGCTGCGCAGTAGCTGAACGTTAGATAATTTTAGTGTTTGAATTTTGCACCAGTTCACTTGTTTGGAACTTGTTGCATTGTGAAACTCGAAACACACAAGTCGGTTGTAGACATGTCAACACGTCTACAATGTCGTTTATAGACATGTCATACCATGGTATGTAAGTGACGTGACATGTCTGGTACTTCCGAGCAATATCAAGTTTAATTTTTCCTGCATACTCCACTGAAATAGCAGAGAATCAGCCAATCTTCCATTTCAACAAGATATTGTAATCAACCAGAGTGCAGGATTTCCAAAGGCTCTTTCCTCTGAATATTTCTGTTATGTGTTTACTGTGTCGAAACTGATGCTCACAAGGGCCAGGTGTTTTTTTTCAAACATGTGGCAGATTGTATCCTCGAATTAATTAAGACCTAAGGGGAAGACTTTTGACAGAAGCATTGTGTAGCTATTGAGTTGCGAGACATCTTTCGTTTACATGCACAGTGAACCATAAATTCTAATCTGCACTTCCCAACAGATGAGACTCCAATAGCAGAAATTCTCTCCTTTGTTCTCTATTTAAACTATTTCCAAATCTAAGTCAAAGTTTATGGTCACATGGATTCTGAATGTTGCTGATTACTAAGTGCTCTTGAACAGAATCGACTGACTACTAACATGTTGTTTCTTTTTACAGGCTTACGATTTTTAAGAGCCCTCAGGTTGATACAGTTCTCAGAAATTCTACAATTTCTGAATATCCTAAAAACAAGGTAAGAAACCCAAATTGTGAATCAGACATTTAACAGTCTACAGGATTATCTTAGACATGCTTTGTTTGGAAGACCAAAGATGACCGAGCAGACAAGCAGAGCCCTCTGAGAACGCTGAACATTCTCAGAGCTGCATCGAACTGTCGATCTGAATTATGCACTCAAGTTATGTGGTGGGACAACTTTGTGACAAAAGAAGCCGATTTGAAAATTTCAATGCAATAATTTTCAGCCAGACAGAATCCCTGCTGTGTGACATTATTGTTAGAGTACCGGATCAGAAACCCCAAGGTATGTTATGAAGCCTGACAAGACCCCAACAACTTTTCTATTTTGGCCTTCTATTTAGCGTGAAGATAAGATGTTTCACTCCAGGTTCGATTCTAGTGACAAACTAGGAAGCTTATCAAAACAGTTTTTATTTGATACTACAGTTTAACTATAATAAATGAATTAGCTTAACCTTTAACAATTTAATACTAATTAAACATGACAAGATACAAATCTTAACTGCTAACCTATCACTATGAGTTCCACTTCAAGCAAATTATCTCTTACAGACTTAAACCCCCTCTTTAAAATTAGTTAGCAAAATACAAATATACTTGCTGTGAGGTGGGTACCAGCTCTGGCGCTCTCAGAGGCCTTTTTAGAAAGAGAGAGTGCCATTGCTTTCGTCTGGCAGTCCAGGCAACAACTGCTTGTATTTTAAAATGAAACTGAAACCCTTTCTTTCCTGCAAGCTTAGCTCCTCCTTTAACACATGACTCTGTTTCTGCCAATCAATTTAATCAAAACTCGACACTGAGACCCCAGGGGGAACCCAAGTAAACAGAAGTGCACTAGCTCTGCTGAAATACTGCAGGCAAAACTTTCCCATCCTGCCTGCTATGGGAATTGTAGTGTGTTGGACAAGGACCATGCAAAGGTCCTTTGATCTTAGGTGGGATTTTCTGGTCTTGAGGCAAACGCATCTGGAAAATCCCACCTGCCATATCTAAAATGAGGTAGTTATCTTGTGCTCCCAGACAAATTTAAAGGTTTGCTAGACAAATCAGCACGCTGCAAAACAGTTCTGCATTCAAAACATATCCCTTATAGAAAACATGATCTGAATATATTCTGAAATGCAGAATATCATCATCACATTATTGTCCTTCTGGCTGGATCATTATGCATATCTGTTTAAAGTGTGAATGAGTCTATTAAAATGACCGTATCCCTTTAACCATTACAGGTTTGGTCTTGAAATAGACTTAGTCAGATTCAGCTTCCGATGAATATCTTTTGTTCTGGTGATGAATGCATTTCAAAGCAATTAACTTTCTTTGTTCCTTTATCCCTTTATTCTCCCCTCTGCTTGCTAACTTGTGCTGTGTGAAATGAATACCACCAAGTCTAATTCCATTATTGCCAGCTGTACATGCATTGAGGGGTACCCTGCTTGATTTCTTACCCTGCTTAGTCCTGGGTCACTGAAGCAAACTGTAGCGCCTCAATGACCTCTGAATAACATTGTCACAACAATGGATGTATTACGACCAACCCTCGATGAAGTTCTCCATAAGTTTTTGATCCGGACAAAACACCTCAATTTGTCATCGTCCAACTTGAGATATCCCCAAATTGTTACAAAACCAGGTGAAGAGGGATGATGGGTTTTGTTGCTTTATTCAGCCCACCCTCTGATAATAGGTTTGATCTAACAAGGTTTAGTTTCCCTTGGATACTTTCTCCAGACCCATTTTCCATTTTATGTATAGAAGTGAGCCAATTCAACCAGGCTTTCTTGAGTTAAGATGAATAAGTTTATTAACTGTTAGAAAGGGAAGGAGGTAAACACATGCATATGGAATAGAAGCAAGAGTTGAGTCCAGCAATAAAGAAATACAAATAAAAGGTTATGTTGAGCAGTCCTTGTGTTGCGGCTCATGGAGATTGATTCCAATAGCTGACTTCAATTGCTGAATAGTTGATTCTTTGGTTCCGAGTTTCTATGGTTTAGTAGGAATCATTTAATTCCTTTCCTACTAGCCCCAGTCTTCCTGCTGGCTGGTTAACTTTCACAGTCAGAGAGAGTTTTAGATGTTGCTGCAAAACTTGGATCCTATGCAGTGGCTCTGGCTTGGTCACTGTTTCACCTTCAGTTGTGGTAAATTTCCAACTACTTTTCTCACAGCACATACACACAGACCAACAGACAGCAACCCTAGGTAGCGCTCTCAGCTAGCTTTTAATCCCCATCTTTGTGTATTGGAATTGGAGATCCATAATAATACTCTCATCTAAGCACCTACACTCCTTGAGATGAGATAGTCTTTATGTTCCTTTATCTTTACTGGAGGTGGTAATCCTTCCTTAGATTGTTTTACAAATATCTTGACTGGAAAAACACAGAGGGATTCCAATGTTCCTTCAAGAAAGACTCTGTAGTTGTTTCTGTCAGTGGCTAATGATATATTCTTGACCATTTTGGTTTCTCTGTCCATTTTTAAAGTATAAAATCCAGGTGTTTTTTAATGTCCACTATTTCCATGTGTATTTCCAGAGCTTTTCCCCATCATTACGACATTCAATATGAGATCTTTTGATTTGATTTATTATTGTCGCATATATACATTTACAGTGAAAAGTATTTTTTTGCATGCTATGTTGACAAAGCATACCATTCAGACACTACATAGGGGAGAGGAAAAGGAGGATGCAGAATGTAGTGTTACAGTCATAGCTAGGGTGGAGAGCAATAAGAACTTAATACAAGGGATCCTCCTATTATGTGTCGTTCAGTACTAAACACCACAGTGCCTTTACCAGCTGAGCAATTGCTGAAGAGAAAGGATTGTTTTCTTTTCTATTCAGAAGGCTTTAAAAAAAAGATTAGTTTAAATGACAAGAAGTTTGGGTGAAAGGTTGATTTTGCTGAGAGTTGAGCTGGATTGCCGTAATCCAGTTAAATGGTTTAAGGAAGGAGTCGAAGATGTTGTGTACAGATTGAAGAGAGAATGTGGATTAAGAGTTAAGTACAATTCTCATTGATGCTTGCGGATTTGTCAGAGGAAAGGAAAAAGTAATTCCTTTTGCTGGCAAAATGATACAAGTGTTACAGAGGGAGAGCAGTGAATCTAGATTCCAAGATTGCAAGCACTAATAAAGTACCCTGTAAGCAATACTGTGAAATTCTGTTGAATTGTTCTGCACCTTCGGGCTAACAATTAGAGATATCTAAGAAATTGCAAATGCATAGGGACACAGGACCGACCTAAGAAACATTGGAGCAGGAGAAGGCAATTCAGCCCATCGAGCTCACTTCATTATTCAATATAATCATGGCTGATTGGACACCTCAATGCCTTTTACCTATGCTATTTGTACAGCTCAGCCCAATTCTATTATTACTTGCTGTTCATACCTATGCCAATACATGTCCATAGAATCATAACATGATCCAACGTAGAAGCCTGTTTAGCCCATGGTGCTTGTATTGGTTCTTTAGTAGAGCTACCCAATTAATTCCATTCCCATACTCCATCTCTATGGCCCAGTATTTTTTTTATCTCTTTGTACTAATTTAATTCTCTTCTGAATGTTACTGTTAAATCTACTTCCACCACCATTTCAGGGAGTGTATTTCATAACACAAGTCACTGTTGAAAACAAGTTTCTCATATTGCCTATTGCTTACTTGGTGTATGAACCAGTTGTCACTGAAATAGTCTCTCACTCCGTTTACTCACTGCAACCTCTTCAGGATTTTCAACACCTCTGTCAAATTTCTTCTACACCTTCTCTGTTTTAAGGAGAGAAACCCCAGTATCTCCTAACAAATCCCTTGTCACCAATCAATTTCTTCTTCAAGACCTTGACATCCTTCTTCCTCACCAGTTTCTTTTAAAAGGTTTTGGCAGGTTGCTTTCTTTGGTATTATTTTCCTCTGTTAATCAACCCAAGGATCCCTTAAGCTTTTCTAACATCCCTATTTGCTGTAGCACCTTGAAATTTGTACCATTTACCTCATGTTACTCCCTTTCTTTCTTTGGAGAGAGAGGGGACTCTCTCTCTCCCCGTCAAAATGTATCACATCACACTTTACAGCATTAAACTTCACCTGCCACGTTTCTCCCCATTTTACCGGACTCTGTATGCTCTCCTGAAGCAAAGAATCCCTACAGTGCAGAAAAAAGCCAATTGGCCTATCGGGTCTGCATCAATTACCCAAAAGAGCACTTTTCCAGGCCTGTCCCCGCTCACACAACCCTCCTGTATCCCTGCATATTTACCATGACTAATTCACCTAACCTACATATCTTTGGTCACTAAGGGGCAATTTAGCATGGCCTATTCACCTAATCTGCACATCTTTTGACTGTGGGAGTAAACTGGAGCATCCACAGGAATCCCACACAGGGAGAATGTGCAGAGTCCGCACAGTCATCCAAGGCCAAAATTGAACCCGGGTCCCTGGCGTTGTGAGACAGCAGCGCTAATCACTGTGCCACCCATAGTCTAGTACCATCATTCCTCATAGTTCAGTATATTTTGAAGTTTCATATCAAATACAAATTTTGAAATTAGGTGTTTGAAATTAACACAGTTTATCAGTAATTCTGAGCTCTAATGAAGGATCTTACCTTTCTCTTGTGCATTTTAAGCAGATGAGAGATCAGTTTGTATTCTTTTGTTTTCTTTGGGTTTCTGTAACTCCGATATTTAATTTTTACAGACGCTTGTGGAATCCTCTACCATGTAAGACTGCGGAGGCCAAGTCACTGAATGTATTTTTAAAAATTCTTTTCAGTGGTTTTCAAAAGAGATAAGGAGTAGGCAACAAAAGTAAACAAACAGACACAAACAATAATGCAAAGAAAGAAACTTTAAAATTAAAAGTCGACAATAATTAACTGTTTAAAGAAAGAAACAAAAGGCCATCATCTCTCATAAAATTTCTCATAGTTTATTTAATTTTCTGCAAGTAAAGAAAGAACGTATAAAGTCTTCTAACCAGGATACAGCAATGGTGGTTTGAGGGACATCCAAATTAATTAATAAAACTAACACAATACATCTGCTTAATCTTGGAGACAGACCAGTTTAGATGGGACTCCAATTATATCTATCAAAGGATAAGATTGCAAGTAAATATCTAGTGTTTTGGGAAGAGTGTCAAAGAAGGATGATCAAAAACCAACATTTGAGCATGATCAGAACATGTAGATGTGATATGCAGGCCAAATGAGCACTTGTCACATTTGTTGTTTGTGTTTGAAATAAATCTGCTGATCCTGACCTTGGAGAAGTGAACTCTGTGCAAAACCTGAAAATGAATTGAGCTTAACCAAGTAAAAAAGGATGTGGAATTGACCCTAAGAAGGGTTCCTCCCACCTGTCATCTGCAAGGTCAAGTCAAGGTTTAGCTTCCCAGTCCTTTCTTGTGGAGAGAAGAGGAGAGGCTCAGAGGAGAACATGTGAACATAGTCTTGACATAAAACCTCCAAATTTGGGGCAGTGACAAAATCCCTTCGATAATGTGTTTGGAGGTAGTTGAGGAAAGGATGAATAATTAAAGTGAACAAAGCATTGGGCTTGAAAATAGTGATAAAGACTAGATTGAGGGATGTTAAATTTGGCTGTAAGTTCATTGAAACTAACAAAGATCCCATCTACAAACAAATCAATAAAATGTTGCAGTTCCCGTTCCCTCTCCCTCCAAAAGGCAAACACCAAATCAAGATTGGAAGGCAAGATTAACAAACAGGGTACAATAAAGAAAGTAAGTTTAAAATATTGACAAAATTGTTTCCATTTTTGTAATGTAATCAAAGTTTGATGTATATTTAGACATGGGTAAGAATAGCAGGGCACAAATTGAGGCAGGGTGAGTAACAGGATCATGACATGTTAAAATCTTTTGAAAACTGGCTGCCCAATAATTGTACAGTAAATTGAGTAGTGCTAATACTCCATCCCATCTCCCTCTCTGAAGTTTTGCTCTATAGGATCTAGGGCTCCTGTCGGTCTGGTTAAAGGTAGATATCAGTTTGTTAACCATAACAAAAAATGATTTTGATAAAAAGATAAGCAGACATTGAAAACGAAGTAAGAACCTGGGCAGAATGTAATTTTGATTTAGAGATGCCAGCGTTGGACTGGGGTAAACTCAGTAAGAGGTCTGACAACACCATTTTTAAATCCAACTGATTTATTTGATAGTAAACTTGCAAGCTTTTGGCTTTTGTAGCCTTCGTCAGGCGAATGAGATGTTCTGGTCTGCAATAGCACACATATCAGCAATCTATAAACTATCTGTGCTGATATGTGTGTGCTATTGTAGACCAGAACACCTCATTCGCTTGACGAAGGCTACAAAAGCTGAAAGCTTGCAAGTTTACTATCAAATAAATTGGTTGGATTTAAAATTGGTGTTGTCAGACCTCTTACTGAGAATGTAATTTTTACAGACTGAATCCTGCCAGCTAAGGGAGGAGATAAACTACCTCAGCGTTGCAGATCCACACAGTTTTGTTGACCAGGTGTGCAAAACTTGTTTTATGAAGAGTTGCAAAAAAAGTGTAATGTTCACACCTAAGTAGTGAAAACCAACAACAGATCTGCAAACAACAAAGCAGCTGTGGGGATTTGTTTGGCAATTGAATTGATTGGGAAACATTCACTTTTGTTAATATTCAATTTATAGCCAGAGATTGAGCCAAAGGTGCTGAGAATATTCATTATGTCATCAATACAAGCAACAGGGTTAATAACCTAATCTTAAATTCGAATACCTTCCTGCACACCCAGTCGCCATGCCGTGGGAGTATAAAGGTTAGTGTGTTGGACTACTAATCCGCACTCTATCCTTGAGTCCACGGTTCGAACCTGCGTGCGCACTGCTGATGAGCCCCAACAAGGGCGAAACAGCTGTCCAGTGCTTCGCAATTTGTGACTGGGAAAAACTTGTTTCAGCTTAATAATATGTAAGAGAAGGTTATCAGCATATAAAGATGTACAACGTTCTCTGTCAGCTTGATAGATAGTCTTTAATAGTGTTAACAACTGTAAGGTTGTGCAGAAGGGCTCCAATCACCAAAACAAAGAGGAGTTGAGACAAAGGAATCCTCTGGATAAGATGCAGTACTTTGAGTGTGGAGAGTTATTGTGCACAGTTGTGGTTGGGAGTTATAGAGAAGGTGAATAATCCATGAAATTAATTTTGAACCAAAACCAAATTTACCTGAAATAGTAAACAGTCCCACTCCTCCCAGAAGCCCTATCTGCATCTAGAGAGGCACCAGTTTCAGTGTCGGTCGAGGGAAGTGTAATGTCAAAAAGATGGTGCACATTTGAAAATAATATCGTGCCCTGTTTGATCATCAGATATTATACCAGGAAGACAAAACTCCAAACGACATGCTAATACCTTAGTAAACAGCTTTACATCTGTGTTTAAAAGAGTGATCGGCCACTCTGGGCCACATTTCACAGGGCCTGTCTTTTTTCAGTATGAACAAGATAAGAATTTGAGTAAGTGTTGGGGGCAGACAACCTTGAAGATCGAGTAGAGAAACTTTTAATAAAAATCAATAGGAACGCCAGCAGGGCCTGGGGCCTTGTCACTTTCAGTCACTTAATACAGTTTGTATTCTCATCCAGATGCAAAGGATCATCCAAGTCTCTGCTCGTATCCACGTCCACAGAGGGATATCCAGCTTATTTAGAATGTTAACCATTGCCATGCTATCTAACAGGGGTTCGGAATTATAAAAACTATTGTAAAAAGAAGCAAAGGTCGAATTAATATCAGAGGGATTGGTCATAGAATTATGGGCAAAGTTGTAGACTGGCTATACTGGATTTACTGGCCGTACTGGCTATACGGGGCTATACTGGATTTGGTTCTGGGGAATGAGCCAGGCCAGGTGGTTGACGTCGAGGTAGGAGAGCAGGTGTCAAATAGTGATCACAACTCTGTCTGCTTTAGGATATTAATGGAAAAGGACGAGACTGGCCCAAAAGGGAGGGTATTTAACTGGGGGAGGGCTAGATACGGCCAGATTAGGCAAGATCTTAAAGATACCGACTGGGATAAGCTTTTTGAGGGCAGGTCGACGAGGTACATGTGGGAGTCTTTCAAGGGAAAACTAAACTCTCTGCAGGAAAGATACGTGCCGGCAAGGAGGAAGGATGGGAAAGGTAGGATTAGAGAACCTTGGCTTACCAGGGAGATTGAGGACTTGATCAAGAAAAAGCGAGAGGCTTACATTAGATCTAGGCAACTAGGGACTGAGACAGCGCTGGAAGCTTATAGAGAGTGTAGACGGGATCTTAAAAGGGGTATTAGAAAGGCAAAAAGGGGCCACGAGGTGGCTCTGGCAGGTAGGATTAAGGAAAATCCAAAGGCATTTTACACCTATGTAAGGAGCAAAAGGATGGTTAGAGGCAAGATTGGACCTCTTAGGGACAGAGGAGGGGATCTATGCTTAGAGCCTGAGGGAATGGGGGAGATCCTGAATGAATACTTTGCGTCGGTATTCACGCAGGAGACTGGACAGATGTCTGTGCCTGATGTTGACAAAGTTGAGGATCGGTTGAGGGAAATAAGGATTACGAGGAAAGAGGTGTTGGGGCTGTTAGGCAGCTTAAAGACATATAAAGCTCCGGGGCCTGATGGCATTTACCCCAGGCTGCTAAGGGAGTTGAGGGAAGACTTGGCTGGGCCTCTGACGCAAATCTTTGTCTCTTCCTTGGACACAGGTGAGGTCCCAGAGGACTGGAGGATAGCAAACGTAGTACCGTTGTTTAAAAAAGGTCAGAAGGATCACCCAGGGAACTATAGGCCGGTGAGCTTGACTTCAGTTATAGGTAAGCTAATGGAGAGGATCCTTAGGGACAGGATGTATGAGCATCTGGAGCGCTGCGATCTGATCAGGGATACGCAGCATGGCTTCGTCAAGGGGAAGTCTTGTCTTACAAATCTAGTGGAATTTTTTGAAGAAGTGACAAAAACAGTTGATGAAGGACAGGCTGTTGATGTCGTCTACATGGATTTCAGTAAGGCGTTTGACAAGGTTCCTCATGGTAGACTGATAGAGAAGGTGAAGGCGCATGGGATACAGGGTCGGGTATGTAGATGGGTCGAGAACTGGCTCGGGAGGAGGAGACAGAGGGTAGTAGTGGAAGGCTCTTTTTCCGGCTGGAAGCCTGTCACTAGTGGAGTGCCACAAGGCTCAGTACTAGGTCCTCTTCTATTTGTGGTCTACATAAACGACTTGGAAGTAGGGGTAGGTGGTGAGATCAGCAAATTTGCTGATGACACCAAGATGCTTGGATTGGCAGGTACAGAAGAGCAGTGTCAGGCAATACAACAGGACATAGACAGGTTGGTAGACTGGGCAGATAGATGGCAAATGGAATTTAATCCGGATAAATGCGAGGTGATGCATTTTGGCCGGAAAAATGTAGAAGAGAGTTATAGGATAAAAGGTAAAACTATACGGAGCATAGAGACGCAGAGAGACTTGGGGGTGCAGGTTCACAAGTCTCTGAAGGTGTCCTCACAGGTGGAGAAGGTGATAAAGAAGGCGTATAGTATGTTAGCTTTCATAGAAAAGGGTATAGAATACAAGAGTAGGAGTTTGATGTTGCAGTTGTATAGAACTTTGGTTAGGCCTCACTTGGAATACTGCGCCCGTTCTGGTCTCCGTACTATCGGAAGGATGTGGAGTCCTTGGAGAGAGTGCAGAGGAGGTTTACCAGGATGCTGCCTGGTATGGAAGGACTGTCTTATGAGGAACGATTAGATAGACTGGGGTTGTTTTCCCTTGAAAGACGTCGGCTTAGAGGGGATCTCATAGAGGTGTATAAGATTATAAGGGGTATAGATAGAGTAAATGGAGGTAAACTTTTTCCACCTTTAGAAATGGATAGGACGAGGGGTCATGGCCATAGGGTGAGGGGGGCTATGTATAGGACGAATATTAGAGGGCAGTTTTTCACACAAAGGGTAGTGGGGGTGTGGAATGCACTGCCGAGTAAGGTGGTGGGAGCAGGCACGCTGGGGCTGTTTAAGGGTCTCTTGGACAGCCACATGAGCGGTATGCAGATAGAGGGATATATTAGGACTGTTTAACTACGGCTTTTTTCCACAGGTAATTCGGTCCATACTTTGAGCATGCATTCGGCAGGTGGTGCGGGTACAGCTCTTGGATGTTGATTCATGGGTTGCCTGGTACCTCATGTCGTAAATGAGTGCTTTATGTGGACCATCTGAAGGGCACCATGACAGCTCAGAGACTATCGATGTGGCTGTGCAGACACTTGGAATTGGGCCGGTGTCTGCGGGAGTTTGCGCGTTCTCCCCGTGGTTGCGTGGGTTTTCTCCGGGCACTCCGGTTTCCTCCCACAACCCAAAAATTCGCTCTTAGGCTGATTGGGAAACAAATTGTCCCTATGGTGAAAATTTCCATATTAGGAATAATATATATATTATTATATAGGAATATTAAAATAGGATAATGTATTTGCTACTATATAGTATGATGGCGGCGCGGGCTCGTTGGGCCGAAGGGCCTGTTTCCCGTGCTGTGTTGATTAAAAAAAAACTTAGGCGATAAACTGAGAAGCAGGCTAGTGCCTGAAGTTGGTTGGTAGAAGGTGGCGAGCTTTGTCCCCCTATTCATCAAACATCCCTCTTGATCATTGTGACGTATTCTCCACAAGTAAAGCTGAGTACAAGTCAATTTGTTTCTGAAGCTACCTCTCTGCATCTAATTCAAGAATGCAGATAATGGAATATTGATAGTCTGTTTCTAATTCTGGTAGTTTTAATTTTCTTCGTTGATATTTGCTTTGTAAGAAATTGTTTCCTTGGAGAACTGCTTTGAAGGTCCCCAATAGTACTGATGGGATAATAGAATCGTGTTTATTTGTTTTGATAAAAACATTTATATTGGTGGATATAAAGGTACAAAAACCTTTGTCAGACAGTAAGTTTGTGTTAAGTCTTCATGGAGACTAATCTTTAGCTTTGGGTACAAGAGCTAGATCAAGGGAGTGGGGCATATGGTCTGATTTAATTGTGACAGAATACTCAGCTGTTCTAATAGCTGTGGGGAGAAGAGCTCTATCTTAGAGAATGTAGTCAATGTGTGAGTAAGCATGATAGACATGAGAAAAGTAGGAGAAATCCTCATAGAACATAGAACATTACAGCACAGAACAGGCCCTTCGGCCTTCGATGTTGCGCCGACCAATATAAAAAGCAATGCCCCTCCAAACTAAACCATTCCCTTCTCTTCCATATACTTATCAACTAACCTCTTAAACGCCACCAAACTTGGCGCATCTACAACTGCTGCAGGCAGGGCATTCCACTCCCGAACCACCCTTTGGGTAAAGAACCTACCTCTGATATCCGTCCTATAACTATCACCCCTTAATTTAAAGCTGTGTCCCCTCGTGCTAGCTTTCTCCATCCTAGGAAAAAGGCTATCACTGTCCAAAAAAGGCTATCACTGTCCAAGTGTCATGGTGGAGGAAACACCAAGGATCAACAAAACCCATTTGAATCATAAATGTGGAAAGAGCCTTCAACATTCAAGAAGAGGTGAAAGTCTTGGGATCTAAAACAAAGGTAAGATGGTGAGTGTCTAGATTGGGAAAGGAGGATAGAAGCAATGTAATGTTGTGTTGTCCCAGTTAAGTGTGTAAACATCCACCAAATCTGATGGTTTGAAAAAAGCGTGCCACAAGCTAGTGCAACGTCCTCCAGGATCTGGAATTCTGTTTAATGGGGAGAATTGTACTCTTTTATTAATCAAAATTGCTGACTCTAACTTTGCTGTCAAAGCTGAAATTAAACAACTGGTCAAACCATGCTTTACATAATCTGGTGTGATTGTTAACATGAAGGTCCATTTCCTGAAGGTGTTATGGTCCTTGAGATATGAAAACACTTGACCAGCCACTTAACTCCCTAACATTCCATGTTATCAGTCTGATTGAGAGCCCCATACCACCCTGGCCATGTGAGCTAGTCATCTATATAGAAAGACTTTACAAACGGGTCAGTAAACCAAAGGGAGAAGAAAGCAAGGCTGAGAGGATCTATAACAAAACGTGAATGGTCAAATAAAGGTCCTTGATTGCTGTCAACATAAAATTGTCCCCCCTCCCTTTACACCGCTAACTAACTAAATAAAACTAAGTCAAATCCTAAAATCACTGTTATAAGCAAGACAAGCCTTTGTTAATAAAGTGGCTTTGTTAACGGGGTGTGTGCCCTTGATGTATAAACTATATTTTGAGAAGTCACTGCATAGTAAAAACTCTAATGCAGTTAAAGTTAAACGTGCCCTTAGTTTTGAACAATACAGGCATTCAAGCACAAGATATGCAAAACAACACCGAAGGTTTATCTTGGATAACCAGGCTATGCCGAACACTTCAGGTAGTCTCACGTTCTGACCATAAATGAAAGACTCGCAGAAGCAGAGATATACAGCATTAAATGGCAATGGAAATATAAATCTTCGAAGTCCAGTACTGTCGCTGTTCATAGCTGGAATACAGTCTGAGATTAGAGACAAATTCATGGTTAACGGGCTCAACCAGTTAAGAATTTAATATACTTCACTGAAGGAAAGAATCCACCTAGTGTGGTGTGTCAACAAAATAATCTTCTTTGTGTGTGTTGCGGGGACAGACAGGTGAATAAGTCTGAAGTTTATTGTGCAGCATGGATCTGGTTAAATGCTGCTCCTCTCTTTGCCAGATCTGCACTCATGTCTGGGTAAATCCTGACTCAGTGGCCTTGGTAGGTGACATAGCAATTCTCCTTTGCTCACCGAAGAGCCAGCTCCTTCTCCTTGTAGCGATGGAACCATATTACCATGGCTTGTGGGCTTGTCTGAGCGAGGTTTTGTTTAAAGGGTATGATGATGTCTGATTTAATCTGGGGATTTGAGGAAAGTCTCCTCACCCACCATATCTGTGAACTAAACCAACATAAACTTTCTTTGTTGCCTTCTGGTAGTCTAATAAGGTGAGGGTTTTGTCATCTTGATCAGTTTTCCAAGACTGAATTTGAACCCTCAGCAACACACTGTCTGTAATCAGTGGAGTCAAGCTTGGACTCTATGTGGTGATCCTGTTGCTGTGGTCTGAGAGGGATGTCTTGATGTCAGTGATGGTTTTGGTGTGAGAATCCACAGCTAGATGAGTGGTGTCGAGGGAGGACTGAATTGGACTCCATGACTCTTCCAACTAATTTTTCAGTCCCAGAGCCAAACCTCGTTGGGACTTGTTGAGCTCAGTGACAAGAATTTTGTTCAGAGTTTCAATTAGCAGAGGCATGGTTGCCATCCTAGCTGAAGCAGTCTTGACTGGCCTGAGAATCAGTGGAGCATTGAGTTGAGCTTGAAGAGCATCTCAGCAGACTAGAGAGCTCCATAGATGAGTCCATCTGTGTTCTGTCTAATGTCTTGGCTCCAATTAGAAAGTGACTGGACACCAATATGGGGAGGTTGGCAATTATCATGGAGACCTTGCTGGATTTGTGCTTGGCCCTGCACTCCATGGCCACACATCCTGGTAGGCAATGTCGGGATCTAGGCCATGTGGGATCAAGATGCCCTTGACCTCCTTCCTGGTGCCCCATCTCCTGCAGAGGTCTTGCCTGAGCCCGCTAGAACTCAAAGGGAGAGTGAGTGTCAGTCAGCCTGTGTCTTTGTGGGGTGCGGGGCTGAGTTTTATGATGTTTGAAGCTATTGAAATTCAGAAATTACAGAAAATAAACTTTATGATCGTTCTTGATGCCTGAATGAATAAGTGATGTTGCTAATTACAAATGTTTAAGTATTTGTTGATGTTGATATCAGTAACAATACTTGTGACTAGTGCTGTGCTTCGGATCGGTGCTGGAACCACAACTTTTCACGATATACATTAACGATTCCGAAGAAGGAACTAAAGACACTGTGTTTGCAGATGATACAAAAATACATAGAGGAGCAGGTAGTATTGAAGTATGGGGTTGCAGAAGGACATGGACAGGTTAGGAGAGTGGGCAAAGAAGTAGCAGATTGTAATACAATGTGGAAAAGTGTGAGGTTACGCACTTTGGGAGGAGAAATAGAGAAGTAGACTATTTTCTAAATGGGGAAATGCTTAGGAAATTGGAAGCATAGAGGGACTTGGGCATGCTTGTTCAAGATTCTTTACAAATTAGCATGCAGGTTTATGAGAGGACTAGAATGCAAGAGCAGGGATTCACTTCTGAGGCTGTATAAGGCTCTGGTCAGATCCCATTTGGAACATTATGAACAGTTTTGAGCTCCATATCAAAGAAAGGATGTGCTGGCCTTGAAAAGGGTCTACGGGAGGTTCAGAAGAATGATCCCTGGAATGAAGTGTGTTGTATGAGGAACGGTTGAGGATTCTGGGTTGATATTCGTTGGAGTTTGGAAGAATAAGGGGGGGATCTTATTGAAACTTACAGGACACTGCGAGATAGAGTACACTACACTGCGAGATGTTTTCACTAGTAGGAAAATCTAGAACTAGAGGGTGCAACCTCAGGTTGAAGAGAGAAACCTTTAAATCAAAGATGAGGAGAAATTTCTTCAATCTGTGAAACTGTTTGCCACAGAGAGCTGTAGAGGCCAAGTCATTGACTGTCTTTATGTCAGAGATAGATAGATTCTTGATAAATAAGGGGATCAGCAGTTATAGGGAAAAGGCAGGAGAATGGGAATTAAAAAAATATCAGCCTTGATTGAATGGCAGAGAAGACTCGATAGGCCAAGTGGCCTAATTCTGTTCCTATGTCTTAGGGTCTACTTATAATGTTAAATGATAGCTAAATGATTGCTTTTGACTGCAGTGATATCAAATTAGTGCAAATTACATGAAACCTTTAGGTGTGGATGTAAACTTAGTTTTTTGATTGCTGGATTTCTGTTGCTGATCTTCTTCAAGGATTGTACTCATTTTTAAATATGACTACTGTGTGTCTGACGCATTGATGTACACATTGGTGGTAAAGGTTTCTCCAAATTGCTCTGTGGAAATTTGATGGTACATGCTTTGATCAGCTATTATTCAGTTCATCATGTTGATTAAGAATCTCTCAGTTCCTTTGTTCAGATTTAATCATCCCTCAGAATGTCAGTTTACTGGCAATAGTAAGCTGAACAGACTTATTTAGAGAAATCACCTTGACCAAATCGGTCAAAGAATTTTGCTTGCTTTCTTAGCCACTTTCTCTGAAGTCAGTGAGCAGGTTTTTAACATGCCAGTATGATGCAGTAGACTTGGTATGAGGAAATAAATCATGGGACGATAGCATCACATTCATGTCATATACATTGTTTAAAGTGAGGAAGCTTGCAGAACAGTCACTGTGTCCTCATGATTGATTACTATATTTATTCACAATAAACTTAAAATGTCACCAAAATGAATAATCCTCAGCTTGTAGCTGTGTGACCACTATGTGATGCAAATTACAAGTACTGTTGATAATTGAATGCATTCTCTTTCCTGATGTGATGTGCTTTGCAAGCCTTGCAGGTAATAGTTTGAGATTTTACACACGTAACTGAAATTTCTTAATGGAAATACTGCCTGTACCAAGAAAGTGATCCCTTCGTCCATTCAAGTAGGTTTGCAGACTTTGTTGGGAAGAATTAGTGCCTGTAACTGGCATATACTTCAGTGCTGCTACACTTAAGAATGGGTTGGCATAGGGATTCACATTGCAGGAACAAAGCAAGTTGCAGCGTACTACAAAGGGCTTTAAAATGGACTGTTTTTCTTCTGACCAAATAATATTATGGCGCAGGGCAGGATGGGAGATTCTTCGTGCCAGTTTAAGACCTTGTTTGAATCATACCTATGCAGAGATGTTGAGGAGTTTCTGATTAATCTTGGGGCCATGTTTATTTGCTGTGGAAAATCTAATCCATTTCAACACACTTCCCCATCAACAAGAATTGATGTGATAAAATTAAAAGAATGTTTCTAATCTAGTTTGATTATTATATAACTTGAAAAGATTTGATCTGCGTAATCCTATAGTGCATTGAATAATCAGAATCATTGTATATTAACAATAGTTTGTTTTTACTTAATTATATAATATATATATTTTGCACTCCTGCTTATGGTCTGCATAAAACCGTTGTACTATGTGGGTAATGAGCATTCACCTTTCCAATTTTCACAGTACAATTGGGCTGCAGTCACACAACATCAACAAATATTTTCTTTCTTTGGCTGTTGAGTAGCAATGGTTCTGAATTTACAGGATTATGAATGTTGATAATTTGAGCAGTTAAAAGCTTCTGTAATCCTAAAAGGAATTATAACTAGTGAAGGCTTGATACCAACTCCTCCTTAAAAGGCCTCCAAAATGATGGTATCATCAGCCCTTCTAAATATGCCATCAACAGTTATGGTAATCTGCTTTCTGCTGACTTTTTGAGAGTTGTTTTTTGAAAAGAAATCTGGAGCAAATCATTACTCGTATTGGAGATAAATAACATTTTTGATATGTCACGCTCATCCATCTTGCTCCATCCTCTGAGCTACTGCAGTCTGTCTGCAAATGTAACGTGACATCCATCATCTAAGCAGATCTAGGTCGATCCTTTTGCTTGCTTACTGAGCCATTTTCTCTGAAGTCAATGAAGTCAACAGGTTTTTAACATGTCAGTATGTAAAATGTCAATACATATTTATATAACATACACTTATGTATATTCATGTGTGCTTATGCATTGTATAATATCTGCAGCAGAGAAAAGGGCTTTTTGCCCCATCTTGGGTAATATGTGCATGTGTGGGTTTATGTATAATTTCTGTGTGGGTATTTATGTCTGTGTGGTGTTATGTATTCAGCTCATAAGATGAGAAGGGATATGCAATGAATCAAAGAATACATTGGAATCCGGTTTTGATTTCCTTACAAATATGTGCTACTAACTCTATAAATGACATTGAAAAGTGCCAGCATGTTACTAACAAGTAAGTGTAAGGAAATTTGTGCAAATTTATCCAGGCTTCTTTTCAAAACAATATGAAAGTTTGATTCATGAAGACAGTACCCATTAATGACCGGGTGGTATGTGTAGCAACTTCCTTTTCATGTCATTTTCAATTTCTCAGCTCCATGGTGCACTATTACTCATTTGGAAGGCAGCTGGGAGAGGGATTTAGACAACTTAGTCTCAAAGCTTCAATGATGCAGCTCTGTGTTACGGCCATGTGGAGAGGGTAAAAATAACTCTGCTGTTATTACCACTCCAAGTCTGACCGGAAGAGTTATTTTTGCGAATTCAGCAAGGATATGCTTTTCTGATAAGGCAGGTGTACCACTGTCCACACTTACAAATTACAAAGAATTAATCGGATTTGTTTTCTGAGTTTAAACAAAGAATCAGATCAGTTTAATGCCCCTACTTTCTCTATTAAAAAATGTAGGCTAATTGAAACCGTTCATTTGTTTCACAAAATTCGTATGCCCCCTCACGCCCTGTCAGTAGTACGGATGAGGGGATAACCTAAGGGTTTTTTTTTAATAGTACCAGAAGATGATAAAACAACCAAAGAAATATTCAGTTAACTGCTTTTTGGCTAGTCTTGATGTACCGATTCCACGTTGCGGCCGTATTGTTCAATTGTCTTCCTGAGCGTGATTATATGGAACAGATTTACATATTTTATTTCCAAAAGATCGATTTGAAGTAAATTTCTTTCTTAGGATGGTTACTTTGCAAATCCAGGTGCAATACTTTCAAATGAGGGAGAGGGTTTTAAAAGCTTTTTGTTACAGCATTCTAATCTCTTCTTATGCTGTCTCTGGTTTGCTAGACGGTTCTTAAAAGTCCTGCTGTCTACATATTCCAGAGGAATTTGGTTACCATTTCAATTGTGCTCATTGTTTTGTGTAACAGGTAATTACATTTTGATGTGTCATTTCAGAAAAAAAACTCCCAACATATGTGGTGAAAGTCAGCTGGAGACCGGGTCTTTCATATTCTTCGGGGAGGGATTTTGGGTGTCCTCTCTTTTTATCCCACTTGTATGGAATGAAGTTGTATATTCTGGTTGGCTGCAATTGTTCAGAACCCTGCTGATGTTAAATGCCAGGATATCCCAGAACCCAGAAGGATAACTTGAGACATCGTTCTTAGTGGTGCATGTTTTCAATTTGGTATACTGTGAGAGAAGATGCAAACCAGGGAGGGACGGTCCTATCTTTTTGTGGTCAATTCGTAAAGAATATTTATTAACTTAAAAGCACATGACAGGAAGGACTATAATACACCACAGCAGTATACTTAACTACACTCATGGCTACACACTCACTATCACGTGAAGTTGCCGCTTTGTTCCCAACTACCTTTGTTTCCTGAACTCTGAGATGCTCCTTGTTCCCAAACACGTCCAACGTTATATAATTCTGAGCTAAATCCAGCAGTTGGTTACCACACACAGATTATTTGACATTTTGGGAAAACCAAGTTCAGTTTTAGTGAAAGCATAGGCTGGACACTCCGACCTTGCCCCACAGCTGCAATTCCTCAGTCCTCTGCAGTAAATGGAGATTTGGCTGAGTGTCAAATTCTCTGTTCTTGCTGGCAGTGGAGGGAGGCGGGTGCAGGGGGAACCTGAAAATTCTGGCCGTAGCCTTTTCTATTTGAGTTTTGGATTTTAATCAGCTCCTTTTCAGCAATACCTCGTTTTTGGGGGAGACTTTTCTGCAGGTCGGTGTAGCTTTCTGAGTAGCTGCTTATATTGTGTCCCTTTCTCCAGTAATATCCAGCAATGGATTTATCATCTTTTCCCTTGACCACCCGGCTTTTATAACATATGTGCCAATTCCCCTTATCTCTCCAATTTGAAGACACCTCATCTACATAACATTGTTTTTCCCCAGTCTCAAAGGTAAGCACTTGATTTTCTTGCTGGTCTGCTAATTCACATATCAAACTACCCCTTCAGACAGCTACACACATCAATCCCCTTTTCGTTTTATCACAGTTTCATTTCTCAATACTATTACAATTTCCATTATCTTAATATTATTACAGTTTAATTATTAACCCTCATAACATCTGTAAAATTCCCTGAGAATTAGAGTAAGTAAACAACGCTGAAAGCCCTGCAAAAATACAGAGATCTGTCCATGTCTGAAAGATATTAATATTTTGGTTGGTGGGTCTTTGTCAAGATTAGTACGAACATATAGGAAAGTTCCTGAAGAATGAGCAACACAATAGTATAAGTACAGAAACTAACTACTGTCACAAGAGACATCAAACTGACTTGGTCAGTTGTAAACGTATTCTAAAATGGTAAAGGAAAGTATATGGTTGACTGATCTATACATTCCCTGTATTTTCTGTTTCTCTTCTAGGTGTTTTAATTTCTAGTAATTCGCAACTTCTCCCCTGAAATAATTAATACCTTTTAAATTTTCCAGTGACTACTTTGTGGAAATGCACATGCATTTTGATGTTGATATCCTTTGATGTTTGATATGTTTTCTCAAACATACCATTCAGTATTTACTTTTTTCTCTTTTTGACAGCAATTCCATTAAGTTGGTGAATCTACTGTCTATATTTATAAGCACATGGCTAACAGGAGCTGGCTTCATACATTTGGTAAGTATTTGACACAGTTCATTGTCAGATATCATTTGTACCGACAGTTTCTCCAGGAGATGAATTTTCAATAAACATAAATATAACAGATATCCTCATAGCATTTTTGCTTGAAGTTTTATAATTCATAGTTGTGTTTTACCTGAAGTCTAGTAAATAACTCTCAGTCTGCATGATGTTGGCCAAGTTATTGCTTGGTGCCTAGTTCCTTTCTCGATGTTTAATGCATCTTGATCAAAAAGCACAGTCCAGAGCTATGGCCAAAGTATAAATCAACTGCAAAATTATTTCTTAATATATCCCCACTGTTGAAATTTTACTGGTGGTGATAGTTCGCTGCATATAGTTCTGTTTATAACAGAGCAGTTGTGTCAAAGGGCTCAAATAGTACCATAAAGAGTTTCCAAGCATAAAGAGTTTCCAACTATCATCTGAACATCTGAGGTGAGATAGTGTTGAAACCAGTATCTAGATGCTGTTTTGGTGGGACCATTGAATATGACATTGAATCAGCGTGGCATCTAATTTGGAGCACATAATCCATTGCTAACTATTAATAAATCAAGAATCAATAGGAACACAGGAAGATCAAGAAGCCAGTCATTCCAGAGAGCCGACTTGACTATTTTTGAACGTTATGGCAGCTCTATATCATTTAAATCTAATTTTCCTGTCCTCACTAAAGGTTGGATTTTAAATTTGGGACATTGAAATACCTCAATGGACTTTGCTCTAAAAGATTCATAGTTAAGAATATACCTTATATTCTTAAGTACGAATCTGTCTTTCTTTGGAGCAAAGTCCATTGAGGTATTTCAATGTCCCAAATCTAAAATCTCTTTGTGTTGAACTTTTCCTGGGTTTTACTGTAACTGGTCAAGATTCCATCCTCTCGTCTTGTCCATTTCTCCTCTATTTGTTTATGGAGTGGAGGGAAACAGTTTTCTATTTATTCTATTCACTGTTTTGAATATCTCAATCATGTCACAAACTCAATATCCTTGACTCCAGAGAATATAGATCAAATTTACCCAGCATCTCTGAACAATTCTGACCCATAGCCCAAGGAAAACAAATTCCTAAAACTGGTCACAGCTATGAATAATGTAGAATTTTTTCTTGCTTTTATCCAACACGCCACAAGCCTTTCATCATCATGTTGTACCTGTAAGCTTGGTACTGATAGTACACTACATTCTACTACCCCTTCCCACCACCTCCCCAGCTCTCATGCCACTTAAGTTATGCTCTCACTTGGAATTCTTATATCTGCAGTTTAGTGCCTTGCAAACAGGATCCATCAATTTTTTTTAATAACTGTTTACGCCCAAAATAGTAAATAATTCATTTAAAGGGATGCTGCATTCAGAAATGCTTGTTTGAACCATAGCACATCCATTATAGGTGATATCATCATTACCTTGGCCAGTTGAATTAGGAAGTAAATAAAGAAAATTCTACCTGACATTGGAATGCCTCTCTTCGTGAATACTAACACTGGGGAGTGAAAAATGGAGTTTGCTGCCAATCATTACTGTCCAGTTGTGAATAATACTGAAAATGATTGAGTGTTCTTATTTATTTCTGATTTTCCTCATGTTGCTATTTGTTATTTTAACTCTCCCTAGTCTCAAAACACAGTAATCGATTCCAGGTATTCTCTTCAGTCCTCAATATTTCATACGGTTGGCACTTTGTCAACAGGCTTTTCAATTGCAGAAATTGCTACAGGCACAATGGGTGGAGCGATTAACATTTCAAAAATCTGAAAACTGATCCCAACCCACCTTAAACTTCTGGATTTAACAGAGGGGATTGAGAGAATTGTGAGAGGCCAATCTGTGGGGGAGGCGGGTGTACGTGTACTTAGACATGTATGGGAGGCAATGCCTATTGATATTACCGTTTGACTATTGATCCAGAAACTCTGCCAATGTCATGGGGACTCGGATTTGAATCTCGCCATGGAGGCTGGTGGAATTCAAATTCAATAAAAAAAAATACCTGGAATTAAGAATCTATCAACGACCATCCAACCATTGTCAATTGTCGGAAAAGCCCATCTGGTTCACTAACGTCCTTTCAGGAAGGAAATCGTCCATCTTTACCTGGTCTGGCCGACATGTGACTCCAGAACCACAGCAATGTGGTTGACTCTCAACTGTCCTCGGGCAACAAAGGATGGGCAGTAAATTCCGGCCTGCCAGTAATGCCCACATACCACGAATGATAAAAAAAATTGACTGGGAGATGTACCACGGCAGATTATGGAAGCAGATCTCAGATTAGAGTCAATGACTTCAGAAATCTCATTGCATGGTAGAGGCTGCTGGTATCAGAATAGTTACCAAGAAATCAAATATGCAATTTAGAAAAAAACTTCTTTACCTAGAAGTGGTGAGAACGTGGAATTGCTGACATAGAGCGTGCTTGAAGTGATGCATATTGATGCATTTAAGGGGAAGCTGAATAAACGTATGACAGGGAAGGGCAAAGTGGGTTGTGGTGAATGATTGATATGAACAAGGATGGAAGGAGATCCAAGTGAAACATAAATCTGGCAGGGACTGGTTGAACTGAGTGGCCTCTTTCTCTATGTTCTATGTATTTTGATATATTGGGAGGGAATTGGCAAAGGAAATTCTTTCAGGCTTATCAGTCCTTCCGTTTCCCTTGGTCCCCTGCAGCACTTGTGTCTTTAACAGATCTGAAGCACAAGCATGAAATGCAGTGTGAGCAGGGTTTTACAGAATGTGGTTCTGCAGATCCCAAGTATTCCATGACGAGGAACAAACAAAAGAGAAGTTATTGGTTGTGTTTTCATGGTTTCAAATCAAATAAATCACTCCCAAGAATTGAGAACAGTGTAAGTGTGTGTGTGTTGACACTAGATGGTGCTCAAGCTATATTATTGCTCACTTACTTCTCTGTCAAACTCCTTCCAGCCTCCAGATTCTTAACGACTGTCTTTGTCTTTTTCTTTTGCTGCTCATAGGTGGAGAACTCAGGGGATCCATGGGAAAACTTCCAAAATTCCCAACCACTGACATATTGGGAATGTGTCTACTTACTTATGGTCACAATGTCCACAGTTGGTTATGGAGATGTTTATGCAAGGACAACGCTTGGACGGCTTTTTATGGTCTTCTTCATCCTCGGGGGCTTGGTAAAATATCATCTCTATTTATTGTGATTAATCACTGCAGCCCTGGATCTCCCAAACCTGTTTCAAATGGTAAAATAAAGGCCGAGTGTGCATTCCAAATTTCAATTTCCATCCCACATCCTGTTGTGCAAAGTACAAATGCTGCCACCGACACGTTAAAATGTTTTGGAGAAATTGTAAACTCCCATCGCACTCATTTGATTAAGAAGCTTTTTTTGGGCCTTTTTTTTTTTGCACCTTTGCCCAGAATCACAAAAGAAAATATCCAAAATCTGACACTGGGTGTATCAGATCCCCGAAGATGTGCTCGGTGCTGCAACTCCTTCTGTAAGATCACCTCCACAGTTTAAAAATCAACAGGCGTGTTAACAGGTGCCTCGACCTAATGGGAAGGTCATTTAGTTACAGGTCAAGCTCAATCACTGTTTATCGAGAAGCCGAGTGATCCATTACGCAGGGCGATCCAGCTTCTCGATTTCAGCCATGCAAGTACATATCAAGTGATATTTTTCACACACTTGCCCGTTACGTGGTAAGCCACAGAGTATTTGATAAGGTTCAATTTCAAGCCATTATTTAATGTTCAGCGAAGCTGCTATATCCTACCTATAAAAGTGGATGCTCACAAATAAATGAAATTTTTTTTAAAGGTACCGTAATGAGCATATTTTAGAGACATCACAAAAGCGCAATTGAGCTCAGTTTAGGAAGGTTTATCAACACTGCTCGACATCAGCCCAGAAAGCCTGAGCTGACATCGACTATATGTCAGGTTTTTGGTAATGTTTGGGTTGACGTGGGCCCATTGTCTCATCTCAGTAATTATCCAAAGGTACCTCCAATTGTGGGAGTGGTGGATACGTATTTGAGAGGAGATAATCAGCTCTTTCCTACCTTTTTGTAGTTGAGAAGGCATTGGTGATAATCTATGGGAACGGTTGGCATCGGAGGGAAAAAGGCTAAGAATTGTCCCAGTACATTGGGAAAATATTTATTAAAAAGGACAACAGGTTACATTCAAGCCACCTTCTCTACTATAACGTTCCCCTTTTAATTTGTAACACTTTAGCTGTAAAAACACAGCAAAATTATGGGTTTGATTTTATATTATTGCATTTCTCTAACCCTCTTGGGCTGATCAGGACTATGGGCTGAATACATTTGAGGGATACAGTTTTCCTTCAAAATGCTTGAGAAGAGAAAGCCATGGGATGTTTAGGTAGAAAAATGCAATAGGATTATTGAATTTTCAGAAGGCAATTGACAAGGTACCATATAAAAGATTTGTCAGGGAAATTATGCCATTGTTACACAAATGGCACAGTGGTTAGCACTGCTGCTGCACGGCACCAGGGATCCAGGTTGAATTCCGGCCTCCGGTGACTGTATGAAGTCTGCACCTCCACCCTGTGTTTTATCTAGGTTTTCTCCAGATGCTCCAGTTTCCTCCCACAGTCCAAAAGATGGGCAGGTTAGACTGAGTGGTGGTGGTAAATTAGTGTCAGGAGGATTAGTAGGGTAAATATACGATGTTATGGGGATAGGTCCTGAATGGAATTGTCATTGGTGCAAGCTGGATGGGCCAAATGGCCTACTTTTGCATTCCAGGGATTCTATGAATGTGTGTTCATCTCATGGTTTGCTGTGACACCATTATGTATTAAAGGACCAGTGGGGGAGAGAAAGCATAAAGTAGAGCTAAATAGATATGTTTTGGGTTGAAATTATATGGATAACGTTGTTCATACTTTTTTTCCATTTTAATAAAATGATTTTGGCCAATGCAGAAGAGAACTGATAATGAAATTGGCTGATGACGTCAAATTTGGGCCAACTGAGAAGAACATGACAGGTTACAGGATGAGGATTATTGTGCATACGGCAAATCTGAAATAGAAGCAAAATGCTGAAAATACTCAACAGGCTTTGCTGCATCTGTGGAGAGAGAAAGAGTTAACATTTCAAGTAGAATATGATTTCTCCACAACAGAGTCACAAGATGACGTAGATTAGCAGATCGGATAGACTGATGGCTGAAGCAATTCCCTGCAAAGAGAAAGGGAGTGATTGTTGGAGGAAAGGACTGTGAAAGGAAGCACATTCTAATTCTAAGACTTTAAACTGAGTGGAAGAGTGACAAGATTTGAATGAAGAATCGCAGGGTCTTTAAAGACAATACAATGAAAGAAAAAGGTATCTGGGGATAATTGGATTTTGCAGTGAGTTGCCAATTTATTCCACGGTTTGGGTAATGTTCTGCTTTAGAATAGGAATTGGATTATGACAAATAAAACATTTGTTAATATTTATATTTGGGCAGTTCAGCTGTGTGAAGCTTTAAACAGTAGCACTCAGAAGCCTCAGCACAGGTTATAATGAGAAGTCACTTACAAATTTCAGTTCCTTCAACCTGAATTCCATGGATTATGCTGTTTAGAATAAGATGTTGACCATCTTATTCCGAATGAGTCCAGCAGAAAGAACAGGATGTGGCATTATGACAGCAGTGCATTTATCTTATTCCCATTGTGTCAGTAGGAAAAGTAGAGTTCAGCAAACAAAAAGTTCAGCAAATTTATTCAACACATAGATTGTTATCCAGAAAAATACTGTAACATTACCAATATCTCTTTCATAGAACACATTATTAGACATTAGGTTTTATTTTTCTGGATTCACCATTAAGATGTTGTCCTGGCGTCTGGCAGCATATATTTCCTATTTGCAGCACCACCACATTGTGGAAGCAATATTGGGATCCCAGTATTGCAGCGGTGGCTAGGACACACCAGTTGCTTCACATGTCTACTGTGTTCTTAGTTAACCTTGCATCAGAATGTGAGCGTGGCAAATTTCCATCATCTCACAGTTCCTAGTTCATGGAACATGATGGGTTGGGAACACATTTGGGTCAAAGTGCATGTCATCTAGTGGCAGCAGCTCTTAAAGGGCTGCTAGCAACGCTGGCTTGTTAAAGAGAGAAATGGCTGGAGCAACTCAGCAAATAAGAATGCAGCTTTGGAGGTGGGTCAGGGGAGGCTGATTGATTTTGGAGTACAGAGATTTCCATCAGTGGAAAAACAATGCCAGCCCAACCTGGATGAAGTTTGATGGAAGAGTTCATGCTGTGTCAATTCCGGCCAGATTCTGGGACCCAGGTAGGAAGAAGTTTACGAATAAATGCCTTTACGCTTTGCTGAATTTTCTAAACTTACCCCACATTGCATCTTAGCAGCATTTCATTGGAAGCTTGATGAAGTATCAGAGAGAGAGAGAATGAAACACAATCTGGGACTGCTCACGTATATTACAAATAAACTGGCATCCCCACACCCATGCTTCCCTATATCCTACTAAACCTGGCAGCTGTATATATCAGATTTGTTGCCAAGATCAGGTGGCAGATGTTGAAGGGTTGAAATGAGGTAGTCACTTTGACACACACCTCTTTGATTCCTCATTCCAACATATCTCTTTTTCATGTATTTGCAGGAAAAGGCTGCACAAAAAAAGCAGCACAGATCCATCCACTCCAAGGTGTTCATTTAATGTGTTGTAGAAGGCAGCCCTTCATCAATAAATTAGGAACAAATTTATGGAAGTGGCAATAGAGGAGATGCAAGAGCTGACCAGCCAGTCAGAAAGCTGCAGCGCAGAGGGATTTGGGGATCCTCATGCGTAATCATAAAAGGCTAGCATGCAAGTTCAACAGGCAGTTGGGAAGGGAAATGGAATATTAGCTTTTGGGAATGGAGTATAACAATAGAGAACTCTTGCTAAATCTTTACAAGGTATTGGTTAGATGGTAACTGGAATATTGTGAACAATTTTAGTCTCCGTTTCTAAGAAAAGATATACTGGCATTAGAGGCAATCCAGAGAAGGTACACTTCACAGTATGAAGGGATTTCCTTATAAGGCGAGGTTGAATAGGTTGGGCTTGTACTCTTTGGAGTTTAGAAGAATGCGAGTCGATCTTGTCGAGACAGATGAATTCTCGTGGGGCTTGACAGACTAGATGCTGAGAGGTTATTCCCCCTTGTGGGAGAGTCTAGAACTAGAGGGCATAAACTCAGAGGAAGGGGTCACCCATTTAAGACAGTGATGAGGAGGCATTTCTCTGAGGGTAGTGAATCTGTAGAATTTGTTATCACAGAGGCTGGGTCGTTAGGTATGTTCAAGGCTGAGGTAGATTTTTAATCACTGAGGGAATCGAGGGTTATGGGGGTAAGATGTAAAAGAGGAGTTGAGGATTTTCATAAAATTCTTGATCTCATCAAATTACTGAGCAGACTCGATGGGCCGAATGGCAACATCTGCTCCTATATCTTATGGGAGAAAGCTGGAAGTCAGGAATGCAGTTTGATGGCTCACTATCACATTCCAAGCAACTATTTGGGTGCCCCAAGCTGTCTTCTAAGTTTGGGGATATCTGTGAAAATTCCAAACACGTCTCTGTGGAATGTGATATGACTGCCTGGCTCAGCAACAGAAACCTGTGGAGACTTTTACTCATCCATGGCTTTCTTTCATGTAATCTTAAACTCAGACACAGGGCAGAATTTTCCAGCACCGGCTGGTGTGCTGGTTTCTCAGCCATTTAGGGGAGGCAGTGTTCAGGAGCCCCACAAGGCTAGGCTTGTTAAAAGCCTTGTGAAGAGCAGATGAATCAGTGGACTGAGATTTTCCTATTGGCCTGCAGTATCCCAACACTATAGCTGTATCACTACCTGGAGATGAGTATTCCGTTGTTGACTGTGCTTCTACCCAAAGGCTGTGCTGTAGAAGAATTCTCTGCCTCTCCCTCTCTCCATCCCGTTCAGAGTGACTCTACTCGTCCCATCCTCTTAGACACAGCTGCAAAACCCAGAAGCCGTCCCAGCTCCAGTTGCCAGCCCCTGAAGCAAAGATTTCGCTCACTATTTCTGTGAAGCTGTATGGAATTAATATGCAGAACCCCTGCATCCTACGTTGTCATGATGAATTACATTTTTCTAAACTAGTGTACTAATGTATTGTGAGAGCGCATTGGGATGGGATAGATTAAAAGTGATATCATGGATCTTGGTGCAAGGTTCAGGGCAAAGGTGAAAAGCCAGATTTTTGGCAAGGTATTGCAAAACATACAGAAAGCTGTTGCATAGTGAATGGCTCAGACTCTTAACTAGAAAAATAGGCTTTTGCAACATTAAGACTCTTGCTGAATGTTTCTGCAGATATCTACTCGATCCCATTAGGGCATCCTTCAGCCACTGGTTGGTGCTAGTTTCTGCCTTAATTTGTTGTGTAGAAGAAAGTTTATAAGGGCCAGCAGAATGTAGAAATCAGGCTTTACTAAAAGATTCCCTACCACCCCCACCTCACCTTCCCGCAATCAGTTTTAACATCTGGGCAATTTGCTCCACCAAAAGCTCAAAACGTACACAAGTCACGTCTGATCAAGCCACATCCAAGGATATCTCAATGGAAAGTAATAGATGCATTCTCATAATCACAGACCTGCTACATGGGCCTGGAATAGAGCCCCTTTGTATTCAAAATGGAATGATGTGGAGGCAAAGGACATTCGTGCGCCACCAATAATATCTGGCACTTTGGGGAATTAAGCCAGATGGTAAAAGTGCTCTTGGCTGGCTTCCATGGAGAAATTACTGAAATCTGTGGCTTGAACAAGCAACATGTCTCTTACCTGAAGAGTGCATTCATGCACTAAGATCATAAGGTTTCACAAGTAGCTTCTGTTGATTGGAAAGATCAGCCTTTATGAACTGGCCCTGTCCTCAGACTGACTTCAGTGCTTGGCTGAAGGAAATGATTCAGTTCTGTCACTGCCTCACCAGTGATTCTTCAACTCCTCGGGTGTTCAAGCCTTGTACATTGCCTTCAAAATGAACCTATAGTGCAATTTGGGAGGTTTTACATGGATATACTTCAGGAATAAATCAGCATGTCTAGAGAATTCTGCCAAACTTGCATCTAAATTCAGAGTATTTCCCCTGCAATAGAACATTCACATTCCAATCCCGTAAACAGAAACTTATCATAACGATTAAGCGCCTCTAAATCACTTAAATATATACATAGAAAGTAGGGTTGGCTGTTTGGCCTTTTGGGCTTGCTCCACCAATCAGTTTGATCACACTGATCATCCAATTCAATAGCCTGATCCTGCCGTTTCCATGTATCCTTTGAATTGTTTCACCTCAAGAGCTAAATCCAACTCTAAATCAAGCTGAGGGGTGATCTTTATAGATATCTATAAAATAATGAAAGACACAGATCAGCTAAATCATCAATATCTTTTCCCAAAGATAAGAGAGTCTAAAACTGGAGGATATAGGTTTAAGGTGAGAGGGGAGAGATACAAAAGTGTCCAGAAGGACAATTTTTTCACAGAGTGGTGAGTGTCTGGAACAAGCTGCCAGAGATGATGGTAGAGATACAATTTTGTCTTTTAAAAAGCATTTGGACAGTTACTTGAGTAAGATGGGTGTAGAAAGATATGGGCCAAATGCGGGCAATTGGGATTAGCTTAGGGGTTTAAAAAAGAAGGGAGGCATGGACAAGTTGGGCTGAAGGGCCTGTTTCCATGCTGTAAACCTCTGAGTCTATGACTCTATTGACTGTAATACCCAGCTGGCAAAATAATAATATGCCTGTCTTCCACTTCTAAAGTGTACAGACAACTGCTCTTTATGCTTCTTCCACATCTCCATAACATGCAGCTGAATAAAGATGTCCATTGGGACTTATTTGGGTAAAAGTAAAATACTGAGTTCTGAAACGCTGGCAGTGGTCAGCAGGCTAGGCAGCATCGTAAGGAGGGAAACAGATTTAATGTTTCCTTTGAATGTTTCGATCTTTAGGTTTGGCCATTTCTCTTGGAAACGCAGACTAAAAGGGAGGCATGCAACTTTAAGAAGCTTCATTAATTTCTGCAGCAAAAGCAAAGGGAACAGCAAAGTAGAGAAATCATGGAATCTGTTTACAACTAGCTACAATTGCCCTGCAGGGTTCCCTTTAAACGGACAGCCGAATGTAGCTGAAAGGCCCACCAACCAGCAGCCATTTAATAATTTAAAAGCAATGCTGGTAAGGCCTTGAAAGCTTAACATTGGACAATTGACTAATTTATATGCCATTTAGGCATCCTTAGCTTGGTAATGCCAGGCATATAGCTTCTCAAAGCCACATGCACTTTCTGACAGTACAGTGTGGCAGGTTTCCATCCCAATAATGCAGACTCATGATCATACATAGCTGTACTTAGCAGCACTAGCCATCACTTGATCGACCCCAGAAGAGTCACTCCTGGTACAAGTGTTCCTGGTGCTGATTACATTTCCACTGTTTTGATTGAAGAAGAGGCCTTTATTTTTACCAATTCATTGGCAGGTTTGCAAACAGTTTCTGGGCAACATAGAGGCAAAGCAGCGGGGGTTCACTGAATTATGTTTTGTGACTAAGGAAGATTAGGACCATTAATGTTCGCACCCCACTGTCCTTGCCATATGTTGACTCTGCAAAGGCAGCCAGAGCTATTCATCCCCAGGGTGTTTTTAATGCCTAAACTATATGTTATCAGACATTTTCTTTTAAGTGCTTGTCTTGCAATGGAATTCTGTGATAGCCTTTTAAGACTAAGGAAACTTTGAAAGTAGACAACTACCTAATCTGCTGTGTTCTCAAACTATAATACATAGCAATTTAATTTTAAAACTGGAACAAAAAATGTTTTACTTTATAAACTGAGATTGTGCTGCTGTTTCTGAATTGAAAAATGGCAAGCTTTAGATAATGGCTTTGTTAACATGACAATGATCCCACTGAAGCATTTAAATATAAAATAAAACATCACAGAAATTCCAAACAAGAGCTTTAAGTATTGTGGTCTCGGAGAAAAGAAGTTAATTTTGAAGTTGGGGTGGGGGGGTGGGGGGGATAGCATGTTGAATCATTAGTAAGTTAGTTCAAAGGCAACTCTACCCTCTTGGAGACTTTTTAGAAAAAATTTTTTAAAAATATAATTTACTGCAAAACAAGAAGCCCCTCAGCCAATTCTGTGCAGCTGCACCATAAAGCAGTCCGGTATGTTGAAAGACTGTATTTTATTCAACAGCAGGGGTTGCCATTAATTCTTTTTCATGCAGTTTTGCTGAGTGGATATATTAAAGTTTAAGCATGCAAGCTTCCCACTGTTGAGATCAGTCAGCACAGCAGCGAAGCAGTGTTCCTAACTGGTTGACAGACTATTCCTGTTGATTGTTTTATATTTTATTTCTTAATATTATTCTGTTGTTTAAAATATTCTGCTAGAATTATATCTGTAGCTCCAAAGAGCATGCTGCCATCTATTTCTGGGTCCACCAAGAACAATTGCCTTCCAATTAGCTTCAAGGTGTCTACACAGCAGTCAGACTATGCAGCCATAGAAAGGAGGGACTGATTGCACGCTGCTCCAGTTTAGCAGCAGAATAATACACTGTGCCGTGGTCCTGCCTTAATAAAATAACCGACAAGACTGACTGGCAGGGAAAGACCAGCTTTGTCCCTCTAGTCTACCCAGCAACATGACCATTAGAACATCATGAATCAACCACTCCTTCCCTCCTACTCACCCTGAGAGAGGAAATTTTAAAAAGCTCAGAGTCCACACAGAGAAAAATGCCTCTCTGACCCCTCTGGCGATTGATGCCTGCCCTGGTTTAGCATCTGACAACAGTGAGCAACAACATGGATGATCCACTGGGATATTTTCAATTTAAAAATATCAGCCTCACTCTATTCCCACTGCCTCCAAATTATATTATTGGTGTAAATTATTTTAAAGTAACACTAATGAAACTGCTCTCCTCTTCCTGCAAGTAAAGCCCTCTACCTCTGGAAACCTTAGTTATGCATCATATCACCACTTCATTATCTCTGAGGCGAACTTTAGATAGAGTTCGTTTGCAATCTCCCTTTTGAGCTTGCACTCATTTGTGCAATCACAATGAATGGAAAGAACACAAGTCTGGGGGGTAGCAACAGACTACACAGAATAAACCCAATTTTATCATTTTATTCTATCAATGGATCCTACTGATTCCTCCTGAACTTGGACAGTTTGAACAATTATACTTAATTTTTCCAGTGGCGTGTGCAATCTCCCATACAATTTGTCACGTTTTCTGACCTGTAAGATTTGGGAATGCTACTGCCTATATTGTTAAATTGGATCTCTACACAGCCCATCAGTAAGAAGCTCTGAGGAGATGACTGAGGATTTTATCGGAGAGCCAATTATGAACATTTACTACTTGAGATGTAAAAGAAAATGGTGAATTTTAATGTTCATTAAGATGGGTGAATATCAGCGCTGGCAGTGAAACATTTTCCACTTTAAGCACCCTGGGTTGTCATTAAGCATTCCAAGCTTGGCTATAGTATAGCCAGGTGTAACGTAAATCAAAGATATGTGTTGAGCTGTGAAATACGATTTATTTCCTATAGCAGAATAGCCTGACAACTCACAGCTAACAATTACAAGTGAGTTATGATTACCAGCTGAGTGGGATATAGATCATATCCCACAGCTCATCATCTGCTTGTGCTGCTCATTTTAAGTAATTAAAAATCATAAAAAGTTAGGTATAAATGTAAATTTGACTTCCAATAAATTGATGCCCAAGCTGTGGAAGGCATCCAAAACCATCACTAATTTTCATCCTGTGTTGCTGTCTGTTTTGGATTGTGACTTTATTTTCATGAAATATGGAAATGACTTTATTGCCATGACCATATTATTTGACAATGCCGAGCTCAAATCTGAGAAAAAGACTGCAGGGAATGCCTCCTATATTTCCACACAACTGCTATCTTTGTGACCTAAGTGAGGCAGCTGGCTTTAATGCCTTTCTTGCCCTGATTTATGGGCAGTTTTGATCAGCATACTAGTATCCAGACAGTGAAAAGTTGACACTGTCCAAATCTGTTGTGCATAGGGCTATGTATAGCAGGTAATGAGTCAAGAGTCTCCAATGTAGGGCTCGATTCGGAGCTAATTTGGACCATACTGTACCATTTGCTTTGTTTTTTTTAAGGAGGGTAAAGTTGCCTTTTGACTTGATGAGATTGTTCAGAAATGCTAATAAAAATGGGTTTTTTTGTAACCGGGGATTGTATACAATCAAAATGTGCTTTCAATCTTTTGTGTTTTTAAAATGAGCTGGTGAAAATTAGTGGAATTTTAGCTGTTACTCATTTTAAAACCAGTTCTATGAAAAAGTTTCAGTGACGTAGATAATGTAGAAAACAAACATTTGTCTTGCTTTATGTCATAGTTCCAGGTTGGTGTTTTGAGCTATTTTTGTTTTGTTTAATGATTTTCTACATATGCCAGCGACCATAATCCCTTGTGTGTGATTTGCTCCTTTTAATAAAGTGTTGTTTTAGATTTTTTAGTGCGGTTTCAGGAGTCCTACCCCTCTGTGTCCCTCTCCAACTGCTAACAAACATGTGGTTATAGGCTGCACTGTAAAGCCTGTACCCCTGGATGAGAACATGTCAAATTTATTAGCAACCATCACTGATGTGAATTCAGAAATTGCTCAGGGTGATATAAACAGGTGAACGCTTTCATCACTGACATTTCAATGACAGAAAGAATTTTGACACCTCCTTGAATGTAGCATAGAGAATAGTCAGCATTCATTCACTGGTGTAAACAAGTCATTGCCAGACTATGGAATCCAAAATCTTTAAAGACCAACTAAGAGGCTCAATAATTTAACTTCGAAGTGCACAACTGAGGCATTCAGATCCAGTGAGGTGATGATTCGTGATGCAGGTCTTCTTAACATACTGGTTTAACAGTATTTCTTACCAAACATGCACACTCTGTAACATATTCAATTCAGTCATTGCTTATGTGAAATAATTTATGCTTCTTTGCCATTTGCACCCACATTTAAAAGGATGTTTCAATAAAAGTAATCTTCTTAGCCAGTTCTTTGGGATCGAGAATGACTTGCTTTCACTGCGGTTCAATGGGATTTGACATGAGTGCTCCAGTACATAATATGCAGATTCTGACACATGTGGGACAGGTGGTGCTTGGAAGCAAAGATAGATCAGTTGATGAGGTCAGTGCAGTCTTGCCAATGCCTCAACTCCTCCTTTGGCATGTCCCACCAAAGTCTGTCAATGTATTCTCTGCCATCCTGACTGAACGTTCTCCTTTTCAGTTGGTCATAAGCCAGAAACTCCCATGAGTCAGCAGGGATATTTGATCTCTCTTCAGGGATGCTATAAAGATGTCTCTAAAGTGTTTCTGTTGCCCACCTGGGAGTCTCATTCTTTGATCGAGGTCCAAGTTGAGTTGTTTTGGGAATTTGGTGTCAGATATCTCTGGAGCAGAGCAATACTGCTGTCCAGTAAAGCATGCCCTTAGTCTTGGGTTTGAAAATACAGACATGGGGTCCAGAGAAGAGACCTTCTTATTGATTCAGTCCTGGTCATTGTTAACTTCTCTATCAAAATAAGATGGGATGAAAGTAACTACCCTTGACAATAAGGAACCCAATAAAACTGGAGTCAGTGAGAGTCAAAGGGTAGAGGATAGGGACTCCTGGTTAAACTCATTCCTGGCACAAAAGATGGTTGTGGTTGTTGGAAGTCAATTATCTGAGCTCCAGGACATCACTGCAGTAGTTCCTTAAGGAAATGTCCTAGGTCCAACCATCTTGAACTGCTTCATTATTAACCTTCTGCCTATTGTAAGGTCAGAAGTGGGGATGTTTGCTGATGGTTACACAATGTTTGGCACAATTTGTGACTTCTCAGATATTGTAACAGTCCGTGTCCAAACTAAGCAAGATATGGGCAATATCCATGCCTGGACCATCAAATGGCAAGTAAATTTTGCACCGCATAAGTGCCAGGCAATGACCATCTCCAACAAAAGAGAATCTAATCATCCCGTGACATTCAGTGGCATTACCATTGCTAACTACCCCATGATCAACATTAGAAATTGAATTGGTCTAGCCATATAAATACTGTGTCTACAAGAGCAAGTTGGAGTCCAGGATTCTGTGGCAAGTAACTCACCTCCTGACTCCTCAAACACTGTCCACCATTGACAAGGCACAAGTGATGGAATATTCTGCACTTGCCTGGATGAGTGTAGTTCCAGCAACACTTGAAGCTTGACACCATCCAGGGCAAAGCAGCTCACTTGATTAGCACCCAGTTCATCCACAAGCATTCACTCCCTCTACCACCGACGAACAGTGCAGCAGTATGGACCATCTACAAGATGCAGGAATTCACCAAGGCTCCTTAGGCAGCACCTTCCAAACCTTTGACCAGTATCATTTGGAAGGACAAGCAGGGGAAACAGATACCTGGGAAAACCAGCATCTGGATGTCCCCTTCCAAGCCATACACCAACATGACTTGGAAATATTTCACTGTTCCTTCACTGCTGTTGGGCCAGAATCCTGGAACTCATGCCCTAATAGCATTATGGGTGTACCTACACCACACGGACTGCAATGGTTATGCTTTCTCAAGGGCACTTAGGGATGGGCAATGAATGTTGGTATAGCCAGCAAAGCCTACATCCCATGAATATTTTTTTTAGAAGGGCATTCAAGGTCATAAAGAGGAAATTAATGCCCATAATTATGCTTTCTCACAGCCAGTGGTGATAGCATTTCAATGATGTTCCTTCTCTTGTTTTGATGCCTCAATTAGTAAAATTAATCTACAGGTGGAGCTTCTGGAGTTGATATGTGCTGACTATAGTGGTGCTATGGTTAGTTTCAATTCTTCTGGGGGTGGGAGGAAGACAACCAGCTAGAGTTTCCACTTGAGTCAGCATATTTTTATTTGTATCATAAGTGCTACTGGATTTTGGTTTAATTAATTTATGCTGAAAATATGTTTCAACATAAAATTTTGAACTAAACGCATTCATGAGAATGAACCAAATGCACCATTTGAGAGCTCAGTGTATGTTGAGAAGATCCTGCTGTGTCTTTTACATACAACTTAGCAGCCTTGCTGATAACGAAAGTTGGACAGCCATAACTAAAGCTTGAAGTTTGAGTTTACAATTGAGAATAGGTTGCTATAGACCAGCCAGAGTAACTGTGAGGTGGCTTTAGGTGGATCCCAACATAAAACATTCAGAAACTCATCCAGACACAGCTCTCAGATGCAACCTACCACAAGCAAAGTGTTTGTTGCACGAAACATGGCAGATAGAAATTTTCTCTTGACTACTTTTGCATTTTTTTCCTTCAATGTTGAATCTTGCGAGCAGACCTTTTGGACTTGTTTGGCTGTTACATGATCAGCTCTGACTTTTTTTTAACACTTTTATTTTTCTTCAAAAACATGATTTTGGTCCAATTATTTTCATTGAAAAATTTCCTAAAACTCACAAACTAAACTGGTGCAAGCCCTTCTGAGCCTTTGGCCTCATTTGTTCTTTTAGATGCTACAGTTTATTTGTTGCCTTTACTGTTCTGTTAGAGAAACATCTCTTGAGTAGATGAAAATACTCTTGCAACATAATTTCAAAACAACTCCAATTCCTTTAGATTCTTATGAAAAAGAACCTTTTCCTTGAGCCTTTTTGCTTTGTGAGTTCTAGTTTGAACAGAGCTGAGATCTTCTTTACAGATCTGACTAATTCTTTCATGGTTTCAGATCTTAAGAACATCTTCTGAACCTTAGAGCACAGCATCCCACCCCCCTCTTTGGCCTCTCTTTTTAGTCTATTCTTCTGTCTCCTATCTTCTTCTTAGGCCATGTTTGCGAGCTACGTCCCTGAAATCATAGAATTAATAGGAAACCGCAAGAAATATGGTGGTACCTATAGTGCGGTTAATGGAAGAAAGTAAGTATCCCATGCGCCTCTGCTGCCTCTGATGCAGTAGAACACTCTCTGCATGCCATTTTCTTTTTCTGTTTCATGCATGTAGGCAATGTTTGCTCGATACGTACCAGAAATTGCTGCTCTCATCCTTAATCGGAAGAAATACGGAGGGACTTTTAATGCGACACGAGGCAGAAAGTAAGTCAAACTGGACAAGGCGTGCTTGTGGTGACCTCTGACCCACAGAGATTTAATATTTTGTTTAGACTGTGATGTCAGATGTTACTGCTAGGATTGTCACACTGTCATTGGAGACATTTGGCTCTGATAAGGCACATGTCACCTTTGTTAACTTTTTTTTGTTAGTGCCTCAAAACAAGAATTCCTATTGTTTTATTAGTCTAAGGTTGAAGAAAAGCATGGCAGCCAGACTATTCCAGCTACCTTATTTTGGCATTTCCTCCCAAAAAAGGATAACATCGTTGTTTAATTTTCATATTTACATTGCATCATTAATTTCCAAATTTCCATTTTAAAGAATATCTAATCTGGCCTTATAGTCAGTTCTTCCATTACTCTGATATTCTCATCCTTATTTTCTGCGTGCAGCTTTTGTACTTTACATGTTTCATTAAAATCCATGTGACTCTTCCATGGAAACCATTTCATGAGAGCTTGCCAGAGGCTCGTCTTTCACCAGCGTTCCGCTCAGTGATACTGTGTGGTCTAAATCCTCAGCCCTAATCTTCAGTCAAGTTCCCGCGTCCCTCCCTTCCCTTCCCTTCCCCCCTCCAAAACTCTAAAGGCCTCAACCCGCCAGCCCTTCAGATCCTTAAATGCTTTTGGCTTGCTTTACAATCTGTCAGCAGCCTGCTTGACTGAATGGGCTTTTTTTTTGCTTTTAGATAGTCACTGTTTGTTGCTTCTACTAATTTTTGTCTTTTGTGAATTCCCTCAGATTTTCGACCCCACCTTAATTATTTCACCCTAATTGAAAACCAGCTCTTTCATCAGCACACAAACTGCCTGGTGGAGGTAACTTCTGTGAAAAAGTTCTCAATTTATGTTCGGTGTAAAGTTTTTAAGACCTTTAGTCACTTGGACTTTGCATCAGTGCTTATATAGCTGGGAAACACTCTGGAAGTCAGTGTCCTTTTGTTTTTTGTCTCGTTTCCCCATTAGCAGAAGAAGATTGACGATATGTTATGTTTGGCCAACATTTTGGTTTTCATTTGGAGGCTTATGTTCAGAGAACAAATTGTCAGAACGTTCAGACTCCCTGCCCAGGAGATAAGACCATGTGGTAGCAATTTCCAGTCATGCAATGTCTTAAACCACAGCTGGCAAGTGTGGCTTCTGGCCTCAGCCCCGAAAGCTGGCTGCAGTTCTTGTCTTTCGTATAATTGCAACTTTTTTTTTGTAATGTAAAGAAAGTTGATGCAAAGTGACATTTTATAAACAACTTATTTTCCAACTTTCTAATTTTACCGTATCAACATAGCACTCAACATAAACATTCATTTTGCGCAGCAACAGAATGTCTAAACACCAATTAAGATAGCTCGCCGTTTGTTAGCTGTCATTATTCATAAGTCTTCAGTGATGAGAGTTAGAAAAAAATAAAGCCTGCCATCACATTATGGAATTGCATTGCTCTGAATCCAGTGCAACTTAGCAGGAAGCTACTAATGCAGACTGACATCAGTAGCAAAATCTACTAAAGAGCACCCACTTTCTGAAATGTCTAAAACTGTTGCATTCTTTAAGAGATTTTACCACAGGACAGCAGCAGCACTTTCTCTCAGGAGAATTATGCCTTTAATGCACTAGAGCAATGAGACGAGGATTAGAGCAGTAGATGGAGGTGTGGCTGAGTCTGGTGCTGATGCTGGAGCTGCTCTTTACCTGTCTGCCCCTTGGGCTCTCTGCTGCATGGCTGCATCTGCATGCTAACTCATCCTGGTTTACTCCATTTGTGCTGCTTTCTGTTACATTGTTTACTCCTTTCCTCTTTAACGTAAATGCTAATCGTGTTTGACTGCTGCCTGTTTACAATATTTTCGCTCAGTCGGATTGTCCATTAAGGGTTTTAACTTGACTTTTGCCCCTCAAGATGTAAATGTTGAAATATTTGTCAAATTGAAGCACTCTGATAAATCAGGTCAGCGCTGTTACATACTTGTTTCCCAAGCTCTGCCCCATCCCAACAAAAATAAATAAATGGACTGCCAGATATCAGCCACACACATCACCAAGGCATATGCATATCCCATTCTGTTTGTCAATCATTGGTTGTGTTTCTGTTTCTTTCCCATTTCCAGAGGCATGAAAACATTGATCCATTGGAAAACTAGCATCAGGAAGTTTCTTTCTCTCTCCTATCACTCATATTTTCAGTGTTATCATTCAGGAACAGATGCCCAGTATTGGATTTAAGGGATAAAAATCATGTTCCCACTACCACCATCCCAGCTCCTACTTGCCATGTATTCTTTTTACAAGGCTGGCTCTTAACAGTCAATGATGTTAGCCTCTGAGTTGTCAGGGTGTGACACACATGATTGTCAATGGTATGGAAAGATCATTGCTGCATCTATTACTAACAGCAAGCAGAGACGGTCAAGTTCACTGACACCAGAAATACAACTAGGCTCAATCGTTCATTTTATCTCATCCCCTTTTAGCTTGGATTTCAGATTTGGGATGAGTTGCACCATTATTTTATGCTTGCAGCAACTTACAAGCTGAAGCTAGTCAGCAGCTCACCATCCATGGACCTAGTAATCTACTTGGATTTCACAAGTGGTATGCTGGTTTTTAATTTGTACAGGATTTAAGGTACTTTGTTGGACATCAGAAGACTGGAATGGTAGCAACATACAATGACCAGCTGAACTCCCTGCAAGTTGGCATTATCAAGGGTGCAGGGTAGCATACTTCAGTAATGCTATATCCTTGTCTCTATTAATGTAGAATGATTCTGTCGCAGCTTTAATGGAAGAGAATAAAAATACCAGTTTTGCACTAATAAGTAGTTTTAGAATATGACACTATAAAAAGAATTGTGTCATCATATAAATTATCTGGTTTATTACGAAATACAATATGCATTTGGAACAAAGAACTGATTTAAATAAGGATTCTAATTTCAAAGTTTGCAGCAAAATTATTTTTTTTCAGTTCTACATGTTTTAAATTAATTTCTTGTACTCAAATGTAAGTACGGAACCTGTTCCAAATTAGCCTTTTCATAAACCTATCAAAAATTAAGATTCAAATGATATTACATCTTTAAAAGATAGAGGAAGGAAGGTTAATGGTACCCAGTTGAGATTACTGCTCACCTGGACAGTTAGTATTGCACCGAACACTTTTCTCCATCATAGTAAGTAGTCTCTCAACACCAGGTTAAAGTCCAACAGGTTTATTTGGTAGCACAAGCTTTCAAAGTGTTGCCCCTTCATCATACTGCATCACCTGATGCCCCAAAAAGGGGCAAAAAATTGCAACGCCCCAAAAAGCTCATGCTATCAAATAGACCTATTGGACTTTAACTTGGTGTTGTGAGACTTCTTACTGTGCCTACCCCAATCCAATGCTGGCAACTCCACATCATGGCTTTCTCCATCGTGGTAAGGTAAGGGGATTTTTATTTCTTTATTTTGAATCTTGGTCTTTTTTTTTGTAACTGAGCGTTCGTTTTCCCTCTTTTTCCTGGTGGTGGTGGATTTGTACCTGAAATGTTGGCTGTCTGGGGAAAGGGATATCACAGATAATAATCCAACTCACTCCCAAGCTGTTTGGTGTAATGTATTTGTGTATAAAGGTCTTGTGTTTTGCAATCAATGTTGGACAATTTAAAGGTGTGTGCTGAATTCTGACAGTCCAGTTATGTATTTCAATATTGTTGGGTGTTACGTGTCTGGTGGTGGATACATGTTTGAATTTTGCAGAGTATTTTCAGGTATCCCATCAGATGTCTGGCACACTGGTGGTGGGAATATATCTGAATCTTGCCATGCTATTTGTGAGTATATATTAGGTATCTACTGTTTGGTGGTGGGGACATCTCAAAATCCCTCACGGTGCACAAAAGGCTCACTGGTCTAAGTCTCCATTTATCCACAAAGCTCTGCCTGCTTTCTGCAGTTACGAAGTCAATAATTCTATAGAGTTTTCCAAACCATTGGGACCCTGGAGATGATGGATAAGGCTGTTGGGGGTAACTTTGTCATACAGTCAGCAGCTTTCCCTCAAGCAGTTAGCTCCTGCAATTGGCTACAGGATCCTAGAACTACTGGATTCCAGCATCGTATCTTCCATTTAGTTCTGAAGAAGAGTGATTGATGCACTGGCATGATTGACCACAAGCCAGCAACAAAATCCTCATGAGACAAGATCCCCCTCAAGCAGGTGTTAAAAGAGCTGTGGATTGGAGGGAGATGCAAAATGAGCATTATTAATTATTATCACACCTGAATTCCTCTCATTTGGCTCCTACTCTATTTCACAAAGGCCTGGATAAAGGTTGTTGGCTTTTCTGGAAATGGTGCTTCAGACTAAAGATACCAAAATACGTTCAAAATGATGAAAAAAAATCCAAAAGTATCAGCTAGCCTTTAATGTTCATTTCATTATACTCATCACTTGAGCCTTTTCTGCTGTACCAAGGGAAGCAGTGTATACAGGAGCTTAAAGCCTGAAGACCCAGATGTTACTTATACACTCAACAGGAACAAATGTTCAAGGAAATGGTTATGGGAACCATCATTTCCCTAAAAGATGTTTCCATGTGATTGCAGATGCTTTTGTAAGATTATAGTTTTTACACCCTTAACAATGGAGGCAATTTATGTTGAATATTTTCCAAATTATTAATTATATCTATTGGGAACTCATCTAATGACCAGATTATTTCAGATGTGCTTTCGTCTTCTAATCTAAGTTACACAGTTTCACACAACTTAATGTTGCTTAATGTTCTGTTAAATTGTAAAAAAAAGTTATTGGATTCTATGCATATCTAATTACTCCTCTTTTAAAGCCCAAGGGATTTGAATTAATAAAAAGATGAAATGTTTTCGTTCCAATTTAATTGACCGCTGATGCTGCTATCCCACTCCTCAATAATTCATTTCTACCACCTTGAAAGCTCATTTCTGGGCTTCACTACAGATATTAAGCTTTAATGACCATTTCCTTTTTTGTTATCTTAAATTTGTCTCCTCCTTTCCAACCCCAGCAGTGCCGCTACCGCTATCCAAGTCTTGTATATTTAAAATTCAGAGCATTTGATTCTTCTTGGGATACGATTGGAATTCTGTGTCCACATATTTGTAGAAACAAATTTGAAATTTCAGCAGCTTAAATTCAATGTTACTCGCTTTCTACTTTAAATTAGTCACCCAAGTAAAACAATAGTTCATCCCCAGCTGGGGAATTTGTCCATCTCTTGGTGCCAAACTTTAGGAAGAATGTGAAGGCTTTGGGGAGGGTGCAGAGGAGATTTACTTGAGTGGTTACAAGACTGGGATAATACAGTTGAGAGTTAAGACTGGATAAGGATTGCCCTTTGAGCAGAGGGGGCTAAGAGATAATTTACTAAGGGTGTTTAAAATCATGAAGGGGTTTTTATGGAATAAATAAAAAGAAACGCTTTCCAGTAGCTGAAAGATTGATAATCAAAAAACATGGATTCAAGGTGATTGGCAAAGGTAACCTGAGGGGAAATTTCTTTGTGTAGTGAATGGTTAGGTTTTGAATGCAATGCTTAATGGGTGGTGCAAGAAGATTCAACAGTAGCCCATAAAGGAAATTGGGTAAATATTTGAAGGAGAAAAATTGTCATGACATTGGATAAGTGCTGGGAAGTGGAACTAACTGAATTGCTCTTTGAAAGAGTTAACACAGACTTGAAGGCTCCCTTCTACACTTTATTAAACTATGATTTTTGATGACCTAGCTCTCATGTAGTTAGAAAACTGTGACTGATCGCAGGTAGAGAGGAGAACATCAACCAAAGATCTTGCTCTTGTTTGCTACCTAATGTTTCCCGGAGGGAAAGTGCCTGTTGAATGTTGCTTTTGGATTAAGATCAGTTATTATGATGCCTCTTGGTAAAATATCACACCAATACTGAGCTTGATGATGAACAATGGTTATTAACATGAGGTATCACAGGACATGGTGCACACCAAACAATATCTCAGCAAGATGTTGACATTGTCAGAAGTTGGAAACTGAAGAGTGGCCAAAATCAGATGCACTGCAAACCTCAGTGACCCAGAACTTCCAATCTGGGTCAGAACTCCTGTTTTACGACCCAGATCAGACACAAGGTTACCTACTTGCCTCCGACAATTTTTTTGGAACCATCTTCCAATGGAGGATCCTTCCAAACTTACTCAATGTAGCATTCCTACACTACAGCAGGAGCTGCCAATCCGGTATACAGCAAGTTTAATCGTCCCAGAGCCAGTTGCAGAAGCTACAGAGAGAAGGTAGGTGTGTAAGGTAAGTAAGTAAGTGGTACGTTACAATGAGTGTGAGAGGCGGTGGGGAAACAGGTGAGTGGGTGAGGATATAAAGGGTCGGTGGGTGGGTGAGGAGGGTCGGGTGACAGGTTAGTGGGTAAAGAGGTACGGTGTTAGGTGGCTGAAGAGTTAGCATGTTGGGGGGGGATTGGGGCAGGGCAGTCGGGTGGAAGATGAGACGGAGTCATGTTGGGGAATTGGGTGGGAGGTATGTAATTGAATTGGAAGCTAGTTGGAGGTTGGAGATGATAGTTTGATAATCGGGGGATCAGGCATGAGTTAGAGAGTAGAAGAACAGTTGGAGTTCCAGTGAGGCATTAGTGGGTGTGCCCTGGGGGTAGGGGGGGTGGGGGAGGTGGATGGAGTTGTTTAGAAGTAATATAGTTGCCCAAGAGTAAGAATCAGTTTTAATCCTGCTGACTTTTCCTGGGTTACTATTCAGGTAAGTAAGTCAGAAACATCCAAAAATCGCCCACTCTAACTCAAAAGTCAGAGATTATTTCAGAGGGTTCCACTAGCAGGGAATTACCCATTTGAAGTCCATACTTCCTGCGTAATTACTAAATAATTGATGTTATGAGACTTCCAAAGCATCCTGTAATGCAGTTAAGGGATTACCTCTGGGGTACGCCCATCTGAAAGTTTCAGTTCTGGATCATCAAAACAGTTCAGAAAAATATTTTCACCAGTTTCATCCTCTTCTTTAACTGTTGCTGGAATGCTACAGGAATCTGCCATTACCTTGCTAAAATGACTATTCCTCATGGCTAAGCTCATACAGTGAATGCCAACAGTTGATCTGATGTAGGGAGGCATCACTGCCAAGACAGTCCCTACCTGAATTAATTGTGATCAGGAGCACAAAGCAGGCCTGATACTCACATCCCCAACCTGGGATTTTTGTGCTCAATTTATTGCCCCAACCACAACACCGATGATGATAAAAATGAAACGGATACTTGAGTGATTCGTGATGTTGAGTATCCCTCCATTATTGGTAGTGTTTCTGTTCCTCCTCGATCTGCTATAACTAATCACTCAGTGGAATTGAACTAACCTCTTCTGGTCCATGTGGCTTAGCTAACTGAGCTGTATTCATGAATATTTTTATTTAATCAGTCAGTGCTCTTGACTCCTTCTGAATTACTCTGCCCAATCCTGAGTAAGTTATGATGGCATAACCCATAAAGCCACATCAGTTGATGTGTTGTCTTATGTTAGATCAATTTCCTCGTATGATCCAGTAACTTCACTTAATGAGTGCAGAGAGGTATGAGCAGTACTCACAGTTTAAATTAAAATAACTAACACAGGAAAAATACTATCACCTTCTCCTCCACTTTGCAGTATTGTTCATACTGTTGGCAAAACTCCATTCAAGCACATTATCTAGTTAAATGTGCTCCAATGCTACATTTACTTTATAACACTCAGTGTAAGAGGTAAACTGGTCAACACTGCTGCCTCTGTAAGAGCCATATGAAGATGGTGATTGATTTCCCCCATATTCAGATACTGCTGTAGCAAAGTAGAACTGAAAACAGCTGTTCTGTCAGCCGCCATTTTACTGAATATGTTTTCCAGGTTTCAGGACTTTACTGGAAAATGAAAGTCAGAAATACAATTGCAATCTGCAAACCAATGTGGACATGCAAACCACAGCTGTTTGTCTTTTGCTGCTGGTGCTGTGAAATCTGCCGTCCAAAACAGATGGGCAGATTGCCACAGCCAAGTCTTTAAAAGAACTCCTACTTGTAGTAGCTCTGTGACTATAAATGAGACAAATTAAACATAACAAACATACAAATGTATACACACACAAATGACATACATTCTGCACTTATGCACACACACGCTCTCTTATATAATTACAAAAGACACTTTGGAGAAATGATCTCTTTTGTTTCACTTCATTGTTTTACCTCCTCCAAGAACATCTGCATCTCTTCATATTGTCCTTTCCACTTCACTTTCAAGCTCAGAATCTTATTTTAAATTGAAATGCTCCCATGAGATCCTAATCACATAATGTTCTTCAAACTCGCCAAGAGCAGTCTGGAAGAAGCATCTGTCCTTCACTAGTGGGTTTAACCAGTGTTTTAGAAAGAGCAAAATGATGGCTGCTTTCATGAGTAATTATACTCTGCATACCAGTTTCCTTGTCAACATCTGTAAAATTTAGCACTAAAAGCCAAAGCTAAATATATTCCAACAGGCAGCATAAGAGAGAAAGACATTGCATTCATACAGCACCTTTCAGAATTTCCAGGCTTTCCAAAGCACTTTACAACCAAGGAAGTAATTCTTGAAGTATAATTACTGTTGTACTGTACAAGCAATGGTGAATGCACTTTAATAAAGTATATTAGAAGATGAGATGAGAAGGAAAAACCCTACACTTAGTGGAGATCCAAAATAAAATCAATATACAGTTGTCATTCAGCATCTGAAAGTGAAAGGAACACATCTATACCATTCGCCTGCCTTTCCCTTTCAGATGATAAATCACCTGCTGTGCACTTGTGCATCTTCTGCTTGACGTGCTCTCTGTATGTTATACCATGGAGCTAATGGCTCACAGTCAGAACATTCAGTGACCCAACCTGTGCCAGGTAAAACTCAGAACATTGCAGCACCTCCCACTGATACTCAGCATACAAATTAATTGATCGGGTTGTCGTGATAAAAATGGGAACCCGTCACCTCACATATTTTCTCCATCTGTCGTAGTCTATTGCATCTTTGTTCTAAAATCCCATGATAGTTTACTTTGCAACTTAGAAATATCCCTGAAGTGCAGCACCATTACCAATGACAATTAACGCAGTTAGCACTTGTCAATGTTTTTCTACATTTTGTTTAGTCTATTTGTATTATTTTAGTGGAAAATTGTATTATGCAACCCACAACTGAAAATAATGACTCCACCCATCCCACTCCTCCCCATCCAAAACTACAGCCTTCCTGCACCCCTACATTCCTCCTCTCTCTCTCTCCTCCCTCTTTGTCCTTCTCACCTTGCCACCACCATGGATTCAAATACTGTGGAATTGAGGATTCCCAGATGACTATGTGCTGTTTGCTTACCTCTTAGCTTAAAATTTGCAGCAGTTACACAGCATTTACAGTCAACAGACATTATTGACATTTCACAATTTTTCTAGGTGATAATAAATCAAATTTGTGCTTGACCCCAATTTTATTTTCTTCCTCTGTTGAGGGTAGACACACAAGGACCAACAATCCTCCAGAGCTTTATGTAAACGTGTAAATCTGGAGAGTTACAACTTCTTTGAGGAGGTTTTTATGAGTTGGTATACGAGGTTTGTGAAAGTGTACACTGGGGTTGGTATGTGGACTCTGTCAAGGGGTTCACTGGGGTTGGTAAATGAAATTTTATTAATTTGTGGATGTGATATGGGAGGTGTTTATTGGGGTTGGCGTATGAAGGGTTTATTAGTTTGGTGTTTTTAAAAGCATTTATTGAGGTTGGTTTGTGGAGTGCGCAAAAACGTGCGTTGGTTGTGTCCATGTTTTGTGAAGGTTTTTGTTGGAGTTATTAGATATTTTAAAGGATTCATCAGACCTGATTTTAGTTCTCTTAGTGTGTCAACTTAAATGGTTATCAACCCTAGACAACATCTTTTGCTAGATAAGTCACTTTCTCAACTCTGTTTTGAAATAGTGTGCATTGGGAGCTGTCTAATTGCCTCACATCCATCTATATCTCTGCCTGTCTGGCACTAAATCTACCATGTCACCTCAATAACTCGTCAATATCCTGTTGGACTTTTATCTGACTTGACAATTGATTTCCCCTCATCAGTCTCAACACATGATAGGAAACTTTACACTACATTCAAACCATAATACACTAAGATTAATCTGATTACTGAGATATTCTATTCTTATCACATTTCAAATACTTTCTCATAATTTCTAATGTGATCCTTTAAGGCAGTAGGGAAAGAAGCTATAAACTCATCAGGAGTTTGAACATTTTTACGCTCTTGTTTGGTGTACAGTGATACCAAATATTGAAGAAATGCCCTGCAGCTTTGGTCTTTGGGTAACCTCTTAGCTGGGAGCTATGTGAGGCTGCTGCAGTTCCTCCTTTTTTTTTCATCTGGGTGGTATGGTGGCACAATGGTTAGTACTGCTGTCTCACACTGTCAAGGACCCGGTTCAATTCCTGCCTTGGATCATTGTCTGTACAGAGCCTGCACCTTCTCCCCATGTTTGCATGGGTTTCCTCCGGTTTCCTCCCATAGTCCAAAGATGTGCTGATTAGATGCATTGGCCATGCTAAATTCTCCCTCAGTGTACCCGAACAGGCGCCAGAGTGTGATGACTCGGATTTTCACAGTAACTTCATTGCAGTTTTGGTGTAAGCCTACTTGTGACTAATCAATTTAACTTCAAACACCATTGGTGTTTTCAGATAAAATGTTTCAAAATCTCTAAACTTTCAAAATAGGGTAAAATCGAGAGTGATTATGTGCTCCTGTGAAAGTGGCAGAGAAAAAGCTTTTTCAGTTGAAGTCAGTGAGAGAACAGAACAGGATTTTGCCACAATGCCTTATGTAACCTCAAAATTGCCAATTGTTCAGATTGGTTTTGACTAATTACGCATTTGACAAGTCGTGGCCCAGTACCTTGTGGGTTTGATCAAGAGCAAAGTAAAAACTTGTATTGTACTGTAGGAGCACACTAAGGTAGAGGGGAGAGGCTTTTCAGGCCCATTTAGAAATCTTGCTGGAGTTTAACTTGTAGGATGAATTTGGCATTCCCCTGTATGATGAACACAGAATTCCAAAAGTTCATGAGCATTCTCTGCTTTTTCACAAACAGAAATCATCTTCTCCTGTCACAACACCACCATTTTGTCTCTCTGGGGAAACATTAAGACTGCATTAATGTAAGAATCTTTTGATCTTAGCTCTGGCACTGATTGTTAACCTGGTCTGCTCTCACTTTTAACAGGCATATAGTAGTGTGTGGACACATCACACTAGAGAGTGTCTCCAATTTTCTAAAGGACTTCTTGCACAAGGACAGGGATGATGTGAACGTAGAAATAGTCTTTCTGCACAAGTAAGTAAAAGCTTTGATTTACTTTGGAACTGTGATGTGCCAAACTGTAGTGTGATTGACTAAAATGTTTCATGTTTCAATCAAAGCTAGATGCTGAAAAAGCAAAACCCATACTTTTGTGAACCTGTTTAGTTAGTCTCGTGTGAGATAAGGTAGAAAGAGAGGGATATAGATGCAAGTGTCGACTGCGGCCCTATTCCATGTTTACGTGTCTTTGCATTCTTCTTAAAAAGCCCGGTGTCTGAAAAGTGCAGTTGCTGGAACGCTAGTTCAGAATGGTTTGGTGGTTTCATGAGTATGAACATTGCAGAATAAAGGTGGCAGGGGTAGCTGTCCCTGGCTGGTGGTAGTGATCAACGCACCATCCCTGGACAAGTCCGCTTGATTAGTGACTATGCCTGGAAAGTGTAATTGTGGGAGAGCAGGGATGGGTTTAAAGACACCACATGCCCTTGACTAGTTGTCCTGGCTCACACTTAGTCAGGATACCTCCTTGTCTCTACTTCATCCCCACCCTGGCTTCCACCCAGTGTAAGGTGTTGAGAAAATTGGAAAGACAAAGAAAACACTAATGAAGCTCTGATTTTCCACCACTATTGTACTGTTTTGTAAAGATTGTCACCCTAAAAAATCTGTAAGGTTTTAAGAGCTTGTCATCCACCGAAATGTCATTTATCTATTTCCCAACTTGGTGTCCTCAGTATGTCATGGAACAATCTAATGATGAAAAGTAAAAATGCTGGCAGCAAACAACAGCTGAAATGAGAAAGGACAGTCAGTGTGTCAGACAAGAGCTCTTACAGGAACAGTAAACAGTGATCAGTCAATGGGTGGGATCCACCCTCCCCATCTCCCCGTGGTATGTCTTGTGCCTACCATTGGCCGACAGTGAGATCTTCGGGTTTTGGTGCTGTTTGTGGGGTCTCTTATTCTATGCAGCACCAGGAAACCTACAGCAGGGATTCACTGTTGGTCGGATTGGAAGATTCTACTGACGGGAATGGTTGGAAAATTCCAGCCTAAAATTCCACTCCGAGATCCAGGGTGGTGTGGGGATTTGTAGCACTATGGCAATGTGAATGAGAGATCAGCTGACTTGTTATCAAACTAGAGACCCTCATAGCCCAAATAAATCAGACACTGAGACTTCATTACCAAGCCATCATTAATGTGAAGTCTTTCTAAACACTAGATCAAAGGGTTCCATTATGTGATTATAAATGTGACACTCTAAATACTAAAACTCCCAGCAGCTTTGTTTTCTATCTCGGTAACCAACCCCAGTCGCAACAGCATTTTGAATTCTCTGTACATCTCCAATTCTGCCTCAAAGTTCTTTTCTCTGCCATCAGCACCCATGCCTTCCGTTGCCTGGGCCCTCTGATCTGGAACTCACTCCCCAGACCTTTCCATCTCACCTCCTGCCCTTCCTTGGGATACAATTCTAAACCTCTGTCTACAACCAAGCTTTAGCCCCCTATCTTAATATCCCCTTAAGTGGCTGTGTTTGATATTTTCTCCCATGGAATACCTGGGGATCTTGTAATATTGTAAAAGCACAGGTTGTTGTAATGGTTGAAAAGGACACAGAGAATGTTATAGCATTGTTTGTGTGCTGGAATAAAACATCTTTTCAAATGACATCGCTGTTTCATCTCATTTTAGAAATGATGCTAAATAGATTAGCATGACTGAGCTTTGGCTGGACCACTGTGAGCTATATTATTGATAGCAGTGATGATTTGATTCATTGCCTGTGGTTTCAGTCTTCTGTTCTCTGGATTAACACATCGGCAGGGGAGCGGAGCAATTCACTTACTTCATCCCAGCAGCATCTGTAGCTGCTGATTTTCCTAAACTGTGGATGTGGATCGTAATAATATAAAATGATCCCAGGAGCTCCATCAAAGGCTACGCAAGACTAGGCAGTGAGTAAGTGAGCGATGAAAAGCAGAAAATGTCTCAGGTCAAAGCGCTCACTATCCTCCCTCTTTCCCCAAACCCCCACCACAGTGCATCCTGCTTGAATGGACCAGCCATGCCATCGGCCAGTAATCAGGACCCCAGACCCCAACGAAGTCCAGTTTAGATTAGGTAGAAGGCAGCTTGACTCAGGCACCCACGATGTAATGTTGGAACATTTATACGTGTGACTGTTGACTAGGGACCGAATCTGATTCAGCTGTGATGCACCTAAATTCCTGTCTGAGTTAGCATGTTAACAATAACTATTTGGATTTGCAATACCTCTGGGTGCAAGGCACCAATGGAGTCATCCATCAACCAATGCTTTTCTGTGAGAAGTTGCAGAGGGACGTGGGGGGTGGGGAAGGGGGATAGCAAACCCATGAATAAATCTGATTACTCAACTTTCCCACAGGAAGAGGATGCTGAATCCTAGCAGGTTCTAGCAGATCTCGACTTCTGGCACAATACAAGCCCTATTACCTCAAACTCATGAAAAGAGAACATGTTTAAAACAGTTAATTTCATAGCATGGACTTGTCCTCTCAGAGCCTAATTAATTACAGTTCTTTTCAACATTATTAAATAAACTTATATGTCTCTGCATTTTGTCATGGAATCACCAGATAGCATTCATTCAATTGTCTTTGGAACTGAATTTGAAAATGGTCAGAGTAATTAGAAATTACAATATCCCTGTTTTTCTTTCATCCCCAGAGGGATGATATTGTAATTTCTAATTACCTGTGCCATTGTCCAGCTAAAGATTCAGCAACCTTGCAACAGGCAGGATGCAATGAAGAAGCAGCCCAGGACTGATCTGGGGAGGGGACTAACCCCAGCCCAGCTAGGGCAGATAACATATCGTCAGAAATTGCTAACAGGGGGACCCTGACATGCAAATCTTTATCCTACGGTTTGGTGGCACCTCTTTCGTCCATTCCTAAACAGCCTTGTGCAGCATTTAGACTGTAGGCTGCAGAAAAATGCTAATTATCTTCATCTCAAGGCTCTTGATACATAATCCCCAGCAATCGGTTTTAGTTGGCAAGTAGAATCTCTCATGAACATTTTAAGGAGCTGAAGGAATGTGTCAAGTGGATTGAGTGTGATGTTTCTTTTGTAAATTGTTGAGTGCAGTATGTACAGACCAAAGCACCAGAGGGAGGGAAAATAAAATTGGTCCATCTTGAATAAACATGTTCTAGAGAAGCTGATTTTTGTTTGTCATGATTTCTTGCTTTGTAAAATCCCGTGAGGTCCTATAAAGGATGCATCCTCCCTTGGCAATGTGGGCTGGAGTGTTGCAACCTGCTGTCCGACCAGAACTCCCTGTATTCTTTTTATCATTGAGAGCACAGAAGCAGAAAACCATTTCTTGTGGGAAGGCAGTAAAACCTTGAGTTAGGAATGAGGTATCCTAATGGGTCAGCACAACCTGAGTTGATATGATTGAGAGGTTTTGGAATAATTAGATAGGGAATAATGGCAGCAATGTCAGTGATTAGGGAACTTTTAAAGATAATTGGCAATAAAAAAAGCAGGGAAAATAAGAACTTGTTTCGTTATGCAGTGACTAGTTACGATTGGAGATGCTCTCTGTTTGAGAGGGTGGTGAAAAGAGACACAGTTGTATCTTTCAAAAGAGAGGTGGATGCATATTTAAAAAGATAAACATTGCAGGGCTATGGGGAAACACAAGGAATTGGGATTAGCTCATTCAGAAAGACAGTAAAGGCATAATGAGCTGTGAGCTCTACCTATGTTGTTTGAGTGTATGCTCCTGTCAGGGCCTATTCAGATAACAAGCTTTGTTCTATAAAGTCTCCAGCTGCGTGACTTATATTAAAGCTTCATTAAACCATCACCTATGCTGTGCGAGGTGAAGCTGGCAGACCCAAGTTACAGTGCTAGCTGTGAGTTGCATGTGACAAAACCATTTAATTTTTGAATGTGGGCAAGAGTGACCTCACTCCTAAACTTTGTATCTGGGACCATACATTAAACCAAATGTTACCCTGCCCTGGGCCCAAGAAACTTGCATTTTTATAGCACCTTAACAATTGTAAAATATCCCGAGGCATTTCATGGACAAAATTTGACACCAAGCCACTTAAAGGGATACTGTGACAGGTAGATAAAAGCTTGATCAAGGAGGTAGATTTTAAGAAATGTCTAAAACCTTATCTCATCCCTAGAAGTAGAATGAGACTCTGACCTCTCAGTGTCAGAGTGCTAGGGCTTAGATCAGCAGAGTGACCCCAGGTTACGTTGCCATTCAGTGTTGATATTCATCTAGAATTGCTTTGTATTAAAATATTGCACTTATAAAATATATATATTTGAGGCTTGATTGTCACTGTTTGTATTTATCTTGCCTAAACATTGCATGTATTTTTTTGACTAACTGTTTCGATTTGTTTTTTTTTATCTCCCCAGTATTTCCCCTAACCTTGAGCTCGAAGCCCTTTTTAAAAGACATTTCACTCAGGTGGAATTCTTCCAAGGTTCCGTCCTGAACCCTCATGATCTAGCCAGAGTCAAGGTAATCCTGTATCCTTTTTCTGACTCTACTGCCTTTTGTGCTATAATATGATTTTTTAATATTATAACCAGGGCAGTAAAGTTTGCTTTAACTCAGAAAAGGCTCCCCCCCGTCCACAGTTTCTGATCTATCAACTGCAGATTTTCAAAGCCACTGTGGATGGATGTGCTTGAGATTTTTCTTGCCTTGTTTAGAAAGTTGCATCTCGTTTAGTGTAAGAAAACCTAGCCGGCATGTAAGATGCAGTGAAACGGAACCCAGCATCATGTACAACTGCAAACAGCAGGATCGATTTTACAGCCGCTGCCCGTTGATGTCTGCTACCTGGAGTGAAAGCCTTGAAGATGACTGCAGCCATCACTGTTCATCGTATCTGGGTGTAATTAAGGCTGCCTTGTGTTTCAACCATCTATCAACCGTCTGGGTTACACAGATACAGCCTGTGGTTGTAATGATAGGCAATGGTACAGAGTTTACAGGAGCAGCATGTCCTCTTAGATTTATTTTTCTCACCTTTCAGTTTGAAATTAGGTTTGAAAAAAAGAAGTAAACAAGAAAAGCAAATACATTTTCAAAATCTCTGATAACAATTTACTACCCACGGAATTGAGACTCCACAGTTTCAAATGCAGCCTTTCTGGACTGGAGAGGTTGTACAGAATTGCAAAAATGCAAATTTTGTCCTTAAAAAAGCCCGTACGTTGCAAGTATCAGCCCCAACATCCTCCAGGGTATTTAATTCATGTCTGCTGGGCAAATGCCACAATTTCTTGAAATTCCCAGAGAGGTTTATTTTTGCAAAATTGCACCACTCAAATTGTCCAGTAACTTGATGATTCACAACTCTCAATATACTTCTATCCTGCCTCAAAGTGTAGGGTTATTCGCTCATTAACAATCGTTTTCTCACTAAACTCACTGTTACGTTTGCAGCCAATTCTGGGAAAAGACAAACTCTATAAAGTTGGATGTCATGGCAGCCATCAACTGGCAATGATAATATTGATTAAACTTGAATTCTGCATCAATGGATTTTGTTTCATTGCATTTTATTTACCCTCTTTCTGTGGGCTGAGAGTTATATTAGAATTCTGTCCAGGCTAGTGAAATAAAAATCTTGTCCCTCTGACAGGTACAAGAGGTTTCAGACCAGCTTGAGTCCACTGCTAGTTAACGGACATGGCTCCAAAATACAATACTGCCCGGAGTTTGGGCAAAATTACTAAAATACTGACGGTCACATTCAGAACTGCCATATAGGCTGCTGAGTGAGCCATCTTTGAAAAATAGGATATGGGGAACAGGTGGGGAGGTGGAATTGAGACCAGGGAAAAATAAGTCATGATCAGATTGAATGGTGAGCAGTCTCAAAGGGCTGAGTTTGCCTATTTCTGCTCCTAATTCCTATTTTCCAATGTGAACTTGCCCTGCTAGTGCAGCAGAGAATGCTTTCTCTCTTAGGATACATTGTTAGCACAGAATAAGGGAAGCATACTCTTGTGTTATCTTTGTTGAATAAAATCATGCGTGGAGTCTGGTACAGATGTGAAATTAGTTTAATCCAGCTTGGGTTATATACGTAAATGGCTCAGAAAGGGCACAATGCTCTTGTTCCCTTACACAACTTGTATACATTTCTGGTTTTTCATTTATCTACATATCAAACTAACCACTGGTTTCCTGTTCCTAAGAGGATATCTCCCTTTCTGACACAAATTTTCAGAACTGGGTGACTTCTGACTGTGTGTGAGAAGTTCTCTCCAACACAAAACGATTTTGACCTTAACCTTCAATTGAATTTTTCACTTCTTGAGACATGTCTGTCTGGCTCTGATGTGGATTTGAACTGGTTTCAGACATGACTTGTATTGGAATAAATATTCGTAATCTACTCGTATCCCAACTATCTGATTCATCAGCTCATTTGATTTTTCCTAACTTGTGAATCTCCGAAGGCAAACATAGCTATACATGAAAATCTAACCCCAACATCTTAACCAAATATGTGCAAGCCCAACATACTTTCACAACTCTTCCCGGTAGTCATGGCAGCAATATACCTTTCATCTTAACCCTCTAGTTCAATTTCAAACTTCTTTTCTCTTACCCTATTCCTACCAAGACTATTTCTGTCTTGATTGTTTCTGTTCTACTGACCATGATGTGTGACTTCAGCAGTGAGAATCTTGTTCTGAATGCTCTTTTAAGAAATATTTCTGCTGGAGTTTTGTCTGAAATAGTGTGTTACGATAAATAAACAGAAAATTCTCCAGCCTGTGATCCAGTAAAAATTGATGTTTCTTTACAATTGTACCTTGTAGCTTCTTATCAAGAGCACACCTAACAAGTTGTACTGTGCACTGGGTTGCTCTGTTGAACGCAGAATGAAATGGTGGAGCTTTGATGTGTTTTATCCTGTTCGTCCTATGAATTATGCAAACTTCCCTGAATAAAACTGAGACCCATTGTCATACACAATTTCCTCGAGAACCCGTAAGCAGCAAACTAACTACTCAAAATAGCAACTGTTTTATTAGTTGTTTGATTCATCAGGAACCCTTCAACCCATTCTGAATAGCTATCCCAGTGAACACTTGTAGCCCTTCAGATTCTGCGAAACCAGTGTGTAGCATCTGCCACACTCTATCTGTTCATTTCCATGGTTGCAACAATCTTGATGGTGGCTGCTCCTCTATCTGCCTGACATACTCTTTACTATTCCATTGTTTTCTATGTCTGTCTAATCCTAGCCACCAAAGTTGGTCTATTTGTCAAACTCATCCTGAAATGTTGATCATTGTAAATCACATAGCACTGGCAATCTGCACTTCTAACAACTACCAACTCCGGTTCCCCACACGACACAACCTTTATCAACTGACAATTCATTCTTACACATAAATAATGGCCTGATTTCTACATTCACTGTGTTTGGCTATCTGTTTGTGATATAGTCGCATAACCTTGCCAATCTGGCTTCCCTGCACGTTGTTCTACCAACATCATCTGCTGTGACTACTAACCCATCTACTTGCGAAAAGAAAAATGCATCTTTCCTTTTGGAATCTGCCTCTGGAGATGGATAATCTATACATTGCATCAGCATCACAATGATCTTCCAAATGTCAGTACGTGCCTGCCTGTAATCATAATCCATCTCTGCATCTGGACTGCAGCCAGAGTGGATCATGGAGACTTTGGATGCAAAGATTCTTTTTCAAGGCCACAATAACTTCTCCAGTGTCCTCACTGGACTGCTTATATCTTGTTCCAAATTGATAGCTTTCTGCAATCTCCAGTGGCTTTGGGTTAAGATTGTTTGACAGCATTGTCTTTTGGCTGAGCTGACTTTTGAGCATTTCGTACACTTCTGGATCTGCTTCAGTCAAAAATCTTGTCCTACTTCCTGCTTCACAGCTGGATTATTAGGATCTTCAAGAATATTGCTTGTACTGAGAAATATCTCTATCTGTTCCACATGTGCATCAATAGCCTCTTGGTCATGGCTGTACTTCCCAAATCACCCAGTAATATTCATTGATGCAATCATCTTCGAAGGTCAGTCCACTCCTGTCTAGCATATTTCGTTCTAGCCCACATTTTGAAGCCTTTCTTTCACTGAAAGGACACTCACAAGTTCTTTCAGTAGGTTGCTGGAAGCTTCTCCAGTCCAAATATGTTCAGCGAGGGAATCTGCAATCCCACTGTCATTGCCGGACTGCGATACCTTTGCAGAACAAAAGCCCCAGTGTGTACAACAAGGCATCTGGTACAAAAATGCAACTAGTTTAATCCAGTTTGGTTTATATATACAGTAAACAAGGGCATTACTACAACTCTGTATTTAGATGTACTTTGCTAAGAGTACTTAAAGCCAACATTGACTAATAAAAATGCACATCCAGCATGCATTGAAAATTTGAGAGATAAGTGTCCAGTTGGACCTAGCTATGTTGAGTAAACTTGCAATTGGAATTCCCAACCTGCCTTTTTATTACTTCATTTACGTAATATGCAAACATGATTGTCTACAGCCGCAAGCTTATTTTTACAGCCATCAAAACCAGCCAGGATTGGTCAGCTCCCACTTACACCAGCACCGTTGCAGACACTTCTCTTCAGTTATTGAGAAGTGACCTGCCAGCTTTCCACCTCTCATCTCGGGCAACCAATCCCTGGTTTATTGTTGACCAAATTATCAGCAAATGTCAAGAGCGGTCAATATTTGGTATCCTGGACAGTGCTGCTATCTGTTAACGAGCACTGCTACTTGCAAGTTGGACAATTGATTTTTCTGTTTTAAAGTGAAAAGCAGGATTTCTCTGTGATCCTGGAATGACACTCTATGAAAAACCTGAGACATGTTATTTGTGAATGACATTTCATTTAACTATTTCACGAGAATGATTTGATCAGGATAATTTTTCTTTCACACAGCTTTCCAATACAAAATGACAAATAAGGGAATGATTGATGAAACTTGATATTGTATTAATATTTACTCCGAAGTTTAAAATCTAGTTAAACTCGATCCACATTGAACATCAGTTTACTAACTTGTGTTTGAATTTGATGTTGGGTTTCGCATCTGATCCACGCCTTTCATTGGCTTTTCATGTTTTCCCGTGTCTCAGATAGAGTCATCAGATGCATGTCTAATTCTGGCAAATAAATACTGTCCTGATCCTGATGCTGAGGATGCCTCCAATATCATGAGGTAAGAGTGGAAGATGGAACATTACTGCTGAGAGCAACCTCATATTCTGATGAAGGGTTCAGGTTGCAGAGTCTGTTCAGAAATGATGAGCAGGTCGTTCCGTTGTGTGCTGTGCTAATGGTAGTGAGTAACTGGGTTTATTTGTAAGGATGCAAGATGTTTTAGGAAGAACAAAATAGCAAACAGCTCAACAAACCTATTCCTTTTTTGATTGATAAACACCTACTTTCATATTATATCATAGAATTATAGAATCTGTACAGTGCAGAAAGGGGCCATTCAGCCCATCGAGCCTGCACCAACTCCAATCCCACCCAGGCCCTATTTCCATAATCCCACACATTTACCCTGCTCATCCCACTGACACTAAGGGTCAATTTAGCATGGCCAATCCACCTAACCTGCACATCTTTAGATGCAGGCGGAAAGCAGCACACCTGGAGGAAACCCACAAAGACACAGGGAGAATGTGCAAACTCCACACAAACAGTGACCGAAGCTGGGAATCGAACATAGGTCCCTGCTCTGTGAGGCTAACCACTGTGTTGCCCATCCCTCATCTTTGTGGCTTGTTGCCACTTAAACCCATAATTTCCTGAACAGAGATTTATTTCCCAGTAACTTACTCCACAATTCACATTGGGCTTTAGATAGTACCTGATTTTCCTCCTTCCTCATTTCCCAATGTTTAATTTGCATCTTTTTGTTTGTGCCCTTTACAGAGAATGTTTGCTTAGATTCGTTTTGCTGCCTACCTTTGTTGTCTTGGCATTTTCGGTTGGGCCACACCAAATCCCCTTTCTGAAAGAAAAACCCAATTTCTTGAAGCTATCCTTAAATTCCTAACTTGAAGAACTATCTCAATTGCTAACTTCTGAACCTTTATAAATTTAATAATTGTCAAAATCTTCCAGCTATTCACGGCCTCACAAATGCTGGAAATGAGGATAAAGAATTTGGCGCTCAGATAAATTTCCGTTCATTGCAGTGGGACCAGCGAATCCCGCTGGCATGAATGGCTAGGAAACTCTGGCCAATGTCTTTGTTATTGAGGTCAGCAGCACAACCTGGTGGGACACTAAGGAACAGCTGCATTCCTGGGTGATCAATAAACCAACCAGTACTAAATCCCAAGCCCAGAGAGGATTTGGCCACTGAAATGCCAGTGATTCTAACCAACTGATACAACTGATTGCACGGTACAAGCAGGAAGCGCCACCAGTGAGTCCATTCCAAATGTCATAAATCCAGTGGGAATTTTAGGAGAAACCTCTTGACCCAGAATAAGGAATTTTCTACCATAAGGAATATTAAGACAAATAATAGTGTTGAAATTGAGGAGAAGCTGGTTCATCATGTAAGAAGGGAATGTAAAGATCTGTTGATGTTGTGAAGTGGAACGCGAGGAGGCTGAATAAAAGCATCAGCAGGGAACTGGATTGAATGGCCTGTTCTGCACTCAGTGTAATTCTATGAAAAATAAGTGGACTTAGCTCAATAGGCAGCTGGCAAGAGACTCAACGTGGAGAACAGATGTTCAGCAAGGGAATGGAAAGATGAGGTAGATAGTCAGCAAGCAGCAGAAGGGGATTGGTGGGGGGTGGGGGGGGAGGCGAAGGTGGAGAGCATTAAATTTTGTTCCCTTGGGCGCTCCAACCAGGATGGTGCGTGGTACCAGCAGACTGCAGTGACAAACCTGTGACATCACCAGGATTTAGAAACCCTACAGTGCAGAAGGAGGGCCATTCGGCCCATCAAGTTTGCACCGGCCGCAATCCCACCAAGGCCGTACCCCTTTTATCTCTACATACTTACCCCACTAATCCCTCTAACCTACGCATCTCACGACTTTAAGGGACAATTTTTAGCATGGCCGATAAACATACCCAACACATCTTTGGACTGTGGGAGGAAACCGGAGCACCCACAGGAAACCCACACGGATATGAGGAGAATGTCCAAACTCCACACAGACAGTGACCCAAGGTGGCAATCAAACCCAGGTCTCTGGAGCTGTGAAGCAACAGTGCTAACCACTGTGCTACTGTGCCTCTATCTGATTACAGATTTTTTAAAAAATGGAAGAGTTTGACTTTATTGTTTCTATCTCTTGCACATGGACAAAAGTCTTTTGCAGACTTTTTCAGCGGCGGTTGTAAAAAAATTGCTGTTTTGCTCCAGAATCTGTCAAACCAGGTGTTACAAATGGGAACAGCTCTGGAAAATAAATGTAGTCTCAAGCAGCCCAGTGACAAGAGCTGGGTGACAGTAAACATCATGTATTATCGCCAGTAGAGATTAAAATGAAAGCAAGCAGTGTGCTACTTACCCATCAAGTACAAAGGTATGACTTGTGGAATATCAGAGGCCCAGTTAGTCCTGTGTGTCCTCTTCCACCCAGTCAGGAATATTACAGAGCAGCAATAGCTGACTGCAGGGGAGGAGATAACCAGCTAGGTCAGTTCAGGATTCATGCCAGTACATCTGAGGCAAGGGTATGGGCACAAATAAAACAGGAAGAAAGAAATTCAACTTAGTGCGGCACAGTGGTTGGCACTGCTGCCTCACAGTGCCGGGGACCTGGGTTCAATTCCCGGCTTGGTTCTCAGTCTGTGTGGAGCTTGCATGTTCTCCCAGTGTTTGCATGGATTTCCTCCAGGTGCTCCGGCTTCTTCTCGCAGTCCAAAGATGTGCTGGTTAGGTGGATTGGCTCTGCTACATTACCCCTTAGTGTCAGAGGGACTAGCTAGGGTAAATGCATGGAGTTATGGGGATAGGGCCTGGATGGGATTGTGGTTGGTGTGGGCTCAATGGGCCGAATGGCCTCCTTCTGCACAGTAGGATTCTTTGATTCTGATTATGATAGGAGTAGCAGGAAAGGTCTTTACCATGAATTTTCTCTAACCTCCCTGTACTCTAGCTCTCTAACTTTGACATTTTCATGTGTAAGTGTTGTATGTTCCAAGTTATGGCAATGCAATGGCGAAAAATTAGAAGTTTCTCCATTCTCTGTTTCCTGGTTTGCTCTGTTGAGTAGTGTTTTAAACTTTCAGGTAATCCCAGACACAACCAGCAGAGGGTGCATAGTCACAGAGGTAACAGTAGGTTCCCATTGAGAGGCCAAGGAACAGTCGGCCATGACCTTATTGAATGGTAGAACAGACTCAGGAGGTTGAAAGCATATTTCTGCTCTTGCTCATTTTATTAATAAATGGCTGCTGAGGGAGCAAAAATGGTCACGGTCATTTTTAAAATGAATGATCCATTTCAGTTTTAGTCAATTCTGATTCTACAGATGCAAAACTGAGTAATACTGCCACGTACACTCCTTCACAGCTTTGTAGGTGTCTCAGGTGTTTGGGAGATTATGTTGTGTTTTATTTGTCTATGACATGATTTTTCAAGAGTTTAGCCAGTAAATGTAACAATGAGTCACTGCTTAATGAATATTTTCCTTTTCTCTTTTCAGGGTAATATCAATCAAAAATTACAATCCAAAGATAAGAATTATAACACAGATGTTACAGTATCATAACAAGGTCAGAATCTTCTTTTGCATTAATTCAGAATAATGCTTTTATTACTCTCCTAAGCAGACTGATAGTTTAGATTTCACTGTTGAAGAGAAGACTGTGAATATTGACAGACACCAAAGAGACAAAACCTGTGTTTGAATTTGCAAAGGGCACCTTTAGTAATCCTCTCAGTAATATTCAACAGGTGAAATAACATGCTGCTGAGTCACTATGGAAACCTACAGCACTGAAAAGACCTTTCAGCCCATCCTGTCCCTGCTAGCACTCTCAAAGAATTGTCCAATTAGTTCCATGCACCTGCCCTGAAAGCCTATTAAATTCTTCACCTCAAATATCCATTAATTCCTTCTGAAAAGCTAGTGAACCTGTTTCCATTGCTCTGCTAGACCAGCTGAAGTGGTGGGTTGGGGGCTTTAAATCTAGGTGGCAAGGGTTTGATCCTGGGGATGTGGACAAGTGGGTTGAGTCTCTTGGAGATGAGATTTTAAATATTCCCGGTCCCATTGTCCCATACAGAAAACTTAGAGTTTGCTAAGTTAACAACAATGGTAGCTTTATTAAGAAATAACATAGTGGTTTCACTGCCACAAAGTCTGCTAGAGAAAGCAGACTCCTGAGACATTGCCTAATTTCCTGTGATGATGTATACCATGTCCCATTAGCATATCACGCAGTTAGAATTAACTCCTCGTACAACATCTCCCCAAGTCTCCGATTCTCCAATTATACTAGAGGATTTTCACAGTAATTTCATTGCAGTTTCCAATCCTGTGGAAGATGCATCTGTGGCTATGATAGTGGGTAGTTCTAGATCATCGTGAGCAAAAATTCTAGTATCTGTTTGATTTTCCCAAAAGACCTCTGTTGTACTTCTTCCAATCACCAAGGATTGTCTTGTCATAACATTTGGTGTGATTCATTGAAACAGCCAGGTTGGACAGGAGCTTACTGACTTGGGTTTACGATACCCATGAATCTCTGGAGTTCAGTCACGTTGTGAGGAGCCAAGAACTGCTTGATTGCTCTTGTCTTCTGTGAATCTGCCCTGACACTGGATCCAATTTGACACCCGATGTATCCACAATATGCCCAAGGAACTTGACTGGTGGCTGTGAGGATTAATATTTGTTGTTGCATGCAAGTTCTGCTTCCTGTTGACATTGCAGCACAGCACACACTCGTCATGTGTCTGAGTGGATATGTGATTCGGGACATCACCCATGTGCTCATTAATTGTCTTTGTTCAGGTTAAATTGTCAGACAGGACTCTATCCAAGCAGAACAAGCATGTTCCTAATTATTTCATCTCATCTACCATATTCACAGTTCTCAGTCACTGATACAAATTGTTGATAAATTTGAGTCATGATACTTGTTTGGAGAATTGGTGCAGACATCATGGGCCAAGGACTGCCTCCTTGTATTGCGCTGTAATTTTCTATGTTCCTGCACCATAATGATTTTGTGATTCTGTGTCAATGCACCGCTTGTCATTAGGTATGCTTGTTAAATTTAGCCCACTTGACATGGTTTTCTTTCACAGATTGACCAGGCATCAAATGCTTCTATCTCCTCATTATATGTAGTTTTCTGTCCCATCGATTACTTCCTTGCCGAGGATATCATCTGCACAGCCACCCCTTGTGTATAATAGCGTACTGACCTGCTCGCTGTTGAGCTTTACAGTGAGACTTGATGCAGTGCGATATCTGGTAAACCTTTGGCACTGATTCAGCCAGACTTCTGCTTGATTGTGGCCTGTGATCTGCTTGCAGCTTTCCAGTAATGTGACGATGTATACTGTGTCTCACTAGCATACCACCTGGAATTATCCCCTCACGTTGCAGAATCCTGCTCCTCCTGATCTACATGCAGTGCAAGAAAAGTGCTCACCTCTTCCATGCAGCAGTTCTTACCTTCCTTCAGCTGCCTTGTTAAAGCTGGAGTAGGCACCTGCTACTCCTGCAGGATTGAGCTTGTTAACATTTCAGAATAAAACTCAACACGTACAAGTCCTGTTGTTTTGAGGAGTGCAGGGGGAGCAGACTGGAGGCTTCCTGCTGCCTGTAGTATTGGATCCCAGGGAGAATCAGAAGGGAAAGAGAGAGAGCAATGAAATAGTCTTGGAAAATGACTTGTTTGCTATTTGTTCAGTATCATTTTTGTCCACTTGTCTTATGGCATGGCATGTGGCATTAAGATAAGGAGGTATTTGATATGTCTGCATCAACTCTGTAGCTTCCTGACCATGACCTGACTTGGGTCCTGGCTGCAGACTGTCAGCAGATGTTCCTTCTCCTTTTTTTAATGTTTTTCCTCACACAGGCACTGGGTTCCCTCAGTCTGATGGAGAAAAACAAATAAATTTAAGCAAGATATTTTTGCAGAACACATATAAAATGTGACCAGATGAAGCATGAGGCGTGGTGGAATTTAAAGAGAGTTTGATATTCAGCTTGTTTTTCCAGGAGCATTTTAAATTCAACCCTTCCACTTGGCCTTATGTGAATCTCACTGCACATGACGTGCAAGCTGCAAAGGAGTCAGTTGCAGTTGCTCCCCTTTGTGGTTACTGTTGGAACTTCGGAGAGTAAAACTTCTCACTATCAGGGTAACTTGCTTCTCATAGAATTCCTACAGTGCAGAAGGAGGCCGTTCGGCCCATCAAATCTGCACCGACCACAATTCCAGCCACACCCTTTTCCCATAACCACATGTGTACCCTGCTAATCTCCTGACTCTAAGGGTCAATTTAGCATGGCCAATCAACCTAACCCTGCACATCTTTGGACTGTGGGAGGAAACCCATGCAGACACGGGGAGTATGTGCAAATTCCACACAGGCAGTGACCCAAGGGCAGAATCGAACCCAGGTCTCCGGCACTGAGGGGAAGCAGTGTTAACCTCTATGCCACCCCTTGAAAACACAGTAGGTGTGTCAGCAGTTACCCTGTGATAGAGAAGCCTCCTCCCATACCCTCTTGTCTCTTTAGTTTCCCTTCCCCGCTCCATCTGTGAGGGAGCAGCAGAATCTGCTTATGTTTCATGCAGATCTATTACTGTTCTATTACTGACAGATTTAGTGTGAAGAACCCGGAGTGTCTTCTGCCCTCCTTGCAGTGTAGCTGAGAATGGGAGCTTCTGAGGAAGAAGGAGTCCAGAGCATTGTAAATTTCAAATTGCAGCTCAGTCAGTCGGGTCTGATGTCAGGAAGTTGCTTTTCACACAAAAGGAAAAAATATGTTGATCCTGGGTTCAATTAAAAATTCCAGAACTAAGATCGATGATATTTTTGTTAGACATTTGTTGAGGGATGGAGTCTGAGCCGTTTAGGGCACAGAAGAAGGCCATGCAGTCCATACCGGCTCCACACACTGCATTCTAGTTCGTCCCACTCCTCTGTTCCATTCCCATAGCCCTGCAAGTTTGTTTTCTTCAAATGCCAGTTTCAATATAGCTAAATAGTGTTAAGATATAGTTAAAGCCATGGTCTAATTAAATAGCTTAACAGGTTCAAGGTGCTGAAGGGACTACTCTTGTTCCTCTGCTCTCAGCTTCTATCATCACCTCTCATCATGACTGGATTTCAGAATTCACTATGTCGGAAATAACAGGCACAGCCGCTAAGTCCCTTTTCTGTTTCACAGTTCAATGTGCTGCATTATCTCTCGCTCCTGCTGTAAACCTTCATCATCCATTGCTGTTGACAGATAACTTTTTCGCAATGGGATAACCTCCACTTGGTCAGCAGAAGTGTTTTTTTTTCAGAATCCATCCTTTCAATCCAAGTGGAAATGGATTGGATAATCTTACTAGTTTTGGGAAGAGCCAGCATTGTTTATTTTAGAATGATCTTAGTTGAGATCTTCTGAAGCAAATAGGATAGAAGGTATGTTCTCCTTGGGGCTTAAAATGGATAAACCCAGTAACTTGCAGCTAAATGCAATGCCCAGTCTGGACTCTTTGATTTGACTTAAGTCGTGGTAAAGAAGATTGGCCAGTTCCCCAGTCTGTAGAACCCCTTTCATGCAGAAGGAGGCCAGTCGGCCCATCAAGTCTGCACCGGTTCTCCGAAATTGCATCCTACTCACACCAATCTCATCCTATTCCTATAACCCCATGAACTTTCGATGGCTAATCCATCTTTGAACACTAAGAACAATTTACTCTGGCATCCTTGAAATACAGACTCAACAAGAAGTCAATTGACCTTGTTAAGAATCCTGATTTATCTTGTCGGGCAGATCGGGAACTTTGAAGTCCTGACAGACTCCTGCTGTTTCCAGTTTGGCATTTGTAGTTTTTTGGGCCAGGGACATGGGCCCAGTCCATCTACATAAAATAAAACAGGGGAAAACCAATTTGGATGTCCGAAGAGTAGAGTGTTCTACCAGAGAAGGGTCCAAGAGAGGTCCCAGTTAAAGAGAAAGGACTGTGCAAGGAACCACTGAGAAGAGGAAATATCATTAGGAACTACCAGGAAGATGATCAAGGAAAGTGGGTGTAAGTGATAAAAGTGCTGCAATTTCAGGCTTTCAATAGTGAGGGTTTGGGAGAATCCTTGGGTAATGGCGAATACAGCAGGAGGTTGGTGATTCTGTGCTGGGGCAAAAGTATCCCTTTGGAGCCCTTGTATTTTGCTCAGCGTGAGTGAGGAGCTGAAAATATGTTTGGGGATTGGTGCTGAAGTGCAGACTCAGTTTCAGGGAAATGGTGTTCGAGGAGCTGAAGTGCAGACTCAGTTTCAGGGAAATGGTGTTCGAGGAGACGAGATTGAAAACCTGCGAAATGTGCTGTTATGGAGGCAGTCCAAGTTGGAGTGATATTTGGAGAAGATTTCAAAGCTAGATCTTTGAAAGGGAAGAGTAAAGACATGCAATTCCTTATAAAGGATACAGAGAATTAACAAGAATATATAATTCAGCGAATACATATATCTGGCTTGCTGAGAAATCTATGGGCTCCAACTTGGTCACAACTACCAGTTATTGTACAATGTGGTTTCAACTTCAGTTTGCCTGTTGATTCACCGTTACTTTGTGTTAATTCTGAATGTTGGAGAATGAGAAATATATTGTAATTTTCCTTATATAGTAGAGATATCAAAACAACTCAAAGGAAAAAGAAGTTAACACCCAGTTGTTTTTGACCATTCAACATTAATTCAGACATCTTTGTGGATTCTGGCTCAACTAGGCTAGCTGCTCTTTGAAGAGTTCTTCAGATAGCATAAATATGAGCCATGATTCTGTCATTAAAAGTTTTTCTTATGCATTAGAAGATTGTGAGCTAATACCCACTGTAGAAACTCCAGACACAATCTTAGGGAGATTTTCTGCTGTCACTTTTTGGAGGGTAGGAACAGCGGCAGGAGCCATGGAATCCACCCTCTCCCCACCCCTGCAAATGCAAATGACATGATATCAAACATCAGGATCTCTATTTGAATACAGTTAGATTGGCATGTTGATGTGAATGACCAATCATAGTAGGATATAGAGGCATGGAATCCTACAGTGCAGAAGGCAGCCATTCGGCCCATTGAAACTGCACCGACCACAATTCCCATAACCTCTTGCATTTACCCTAGCTAGTTCCCTGACACTAAGGGGCAATTTAGCATGGCCAATTCACCTAACCCACACATCTTTGGACTGTGGGAGGAAACCCATGCAGGCATGGGGAGAATGTACGGAGTTTGCACAGTGACGTAAGCCGGAATCGAATACAGATCTCTGGCACTGAGAGGCAGCAGTGCTAACCACAGAGTCCCTAATGTGCAGCACACACCTGACAACTAATTCCCCCCCCCCCACCCCCAAACTCCCAGAGGACATCGTATCAATGCATCGCTCAGGAGTTTGAGGATTATATCCAGGCACTAGGTTAGTTTAGCTGAGCTTAAATAGCACCCAGGGAGTTGCAATAGGCCCCATTGATCCTCAGGCAATAAAGGGAGACAAAATTAGTCAGACTTCCTACTCCAGATAACCATCTAGTGACCCCCTCCTTCCCATCCACCTCCTCCACCTTGTGCCCTCACTGGTAAGTGTATGCATGGAAGTAGGATGATGACAGAATTTTATTTGGTTATTAAATCCAGCGTGGTGAAGTAACCCATTAACATTTGCTGCCTGAGTACGGCATGGGCTGCCTGAGTGAGGCATTCTATCCTACATGACTGTAAATCTGTTCTTTGCTAACACATTCATGATTCCTTCCATACAGAGGATCTGTTCTGACCCCAGAACAGCAGAGAAGGAAGTTGCTCAGAAATTAGGGAGTGAAAAATAAACAGATGCTCCTGCGTCTTAAACTCCACAATCAATCCATGGGTTTGACTGTAACTAAAAGCCTGATTCCAGTGGCTCAGATCTGTTCTTGTTTTTTTTTACATGTTATATACTTGAAATAACCACAAAGTGAATCTTTCCAAATCCAGGGTTCACACACCTGTAAAATGTCAGGCAGTGAAATGCAGCACCGAGAGCCCAGACACAACGTGGGGAAGGGAGGCTGCTTTATATCGAATCTACCTTATGAGCACGCCACGGAAGGGCTGCAGCTGCTTGTAGTTTTGTAGTTCATTACAGGACAGAAATGCTACACTGGCACTCTTGGACGAACAATATAAAAATAAAACAAAATGTTTAACCAGTGATATTGGAAAGGTATGAAAGGCCCTGGGGAGCTCGCTCTGAATGGGCAACAGATGTGGATACAGATTGAAGTACAGTGTGTTTGTTGCATGCCGCTCTGGTGCCATTTTACTGTGTGGGGTTCCCAGGGAAAATAAAGGAGACAGTTTGTCGTAACATCTCACGAAACACTGCACATTTTTCAAGATGTTTTTTGAGAGCAAAGAATTGAATTTGTGACTTCTCTTTTATTTCTGCTTTCCTCTGCTATCAGGCCCATCTGCTGAACATACCCAGCTGGAATTGGAGAGAAGGGGATGATGCAATCTGTCTTGCTGAACTGAAGCTGGGTTTTATAGCTCAAAGCTGCCTGGCTCCAGGCCTCTCCACAATGCTGGCCAACCTCTTCTCCATGAGGTCGTTTATCAAGGTACAGTACTGTCTCTTCAGATTAAGCCTGACAAAACATTCATCCAACTTGTCATTCTTTTGAATAAAGAATATATCTCGAAGGGAAAAATAAAAGATGGAAGATGTTACCATGTTTTTTTTCCTTAACAGCAGGTGCCCCTCACGTACCACAGCTTTGAATGGGTGCCAGTACTGCAATAGTCCAAATGGAGTGGGGATCTGACATTGTTTTCTTAAGCTTTAATTTAGTTCAGGCTAACAGTCCATGGGTTATATATTTGGTGCAATGTTTAAAAGAAAATTTGCTGTTAAGCGTATAAAATAATAAGCAGTTAGGAGTGAAAGCCAGATGTATTTTTTAGGTCACAAGCTGTACAATGGCAAGAGTCAAACCATCAGGAGACCCTCGTCTTCAATTGATCCCTCTATGGTTTCCATTGAAGTGCACAGTACCCAGAAGGGGCTATTTTACTGCATTTCTTTTCCTGAGGTCCTACAGCACAGCTACCGCAGCAATGTGGGATGTTGATGCAAAATGCAGTGCAGTGTCCATCTTTGCCACCATCACAAGGTGGCAAGGTTGTATTGGCTGCTCACTCTAAAGGCTGTATCATTCCAGAGACTTGAATACAAACGCATCTCATCATACACTTCAGTGCCATACTGAGGAATGCTGCACTGTTAGAGGTGCCATTCTGAGACATTAAGCTAAGGCTCAGTCCATTCCCTGAGGTAGCCATAATTTATTTTCAAGTAAGAACAGGGGAGTTATCACCATAATCCTGACCAATAATTATCTTTCAATCAATGGCATTAAAATAGATTATTTGCTCCTTATTACATTGCTATTTGTAGGAACTTGCTATGTGCAAATTAACCATCGTGATTCCCACGCATCACAGTGACTGTTCTTCAATATTACGTCATTGCCTGTAAAGTGCTTTGGGACATCCTGAGTTTGTGAAAAGCACTGTATTAATTCAGACCTATCTTAATGTCTGTGAAAGTTTTCTCAATGAGCAAGATGACAACCCTGAAAACAGAAGTGATGGTCACACTGTTACGATGTGTACTTAAGCATCCGATCGTGAGATTGGAACTTGTGATAGTGGGCCATGGTTTGAATATTGTTTGGAGTTAGCCAGGTGAACAAGGTAGCAAGCTATTGTAACATCCTATAAAAAGTAATGAGTTGAATAGCTGTTGATTGTGTGGGAGAAAGGAGGAAAGTTTTCTTTTGAATAATGCTGTAGAATATAACATTCCTTAAACCAGCTTATCCAGACAGTAGGAATTACATCGTATTGATATTGCCCTTTTCCATGAAAGTGGCAATAGTTCCTTACATGATGTTTGAGAAGTTGTGATTAGAAACTGATGGCGTCATTAACAATGAGTATTTGGGAAAAAAAGAAGATAAATGGTATTTTCTGTGCTGTGTTGTACAATTATAAAATTGAGAGACATTGGCATAAATTACAACTTTGCTGGGAGCATAAAAAGGTGGTAGCAAATTGCCCGGCATTGTGGCACACTGGACTGGTTGAGGCTTTGCAGATTGAAGCAGATGCCAGCATGTGATACAGTCCTCCAGGATTATTATGCAATGACCATCATTGATGCCAAGTGTAAAATTAAAATCCTTTATAAAAACACCGGACAGACTCGATAAATCGAGGCCTATGATCTTCAGAAGTCTGAAAATGCTTCACGGCCAAGGGATTAATTTGAAATACAGTTTAATTATCTAGCAGTCAATGGTTGTGAAAATACAGTGGAGTATATAAAGGGCGGACAATTTGCTACTGTCCATTCTGCAACCCCGACGGAGTTGAATTTGTCCCATAATGCGGTCTGACACATGAGTGCAGTACTGAAGGAGTGCTGCATTGCTGCTGGCAATTTGGATGAGGTTTTCAACTGAGGCTGTATCTGCCTGTTCAGGCAGATGTAAAAGACCCTGTGGCACTACTCAAAGAAGAACATGTGTGTTCTCCTGGTGTCCTGGCCAACATTTATTCTTCAGCCAGTACCATCATAACAGTTGTCTGGCTCACAGTTGATGAGACCTTGCTATCTGCAAGTCAGCTGCCTATAGTTGAAAATAGTTTGTTGGCTGAAGAATTTTCAGACCTCCTGAGGTCATGGAAGGCTCAATATAAAGATAGGTTTGTCTGCTTTTAAAGGTTTCATCATTATGCTTGATATCCACGTTAGCAGTTGCACTGAATAGGCAATGTTATGTGGTAACATGTGCTTCAATTTGCAAAGCCTCATGTCTTTGTGCTTGTTCCATTGTGAGAGGAGTCATTAGAAAGTTCAGGCTGCTAAGGCTCAGTATTGAGCAAATTTTTGGCAATATCTGTGTTTGTCAGGGACAAAAATTTGAGTGCATTTAAGGAAATTTGTATTCCTGCTGAGGGAGTTGCAAGGCATACTCCATCAGTACTAAACTTTGGGCACAGTAAGAAATATCACAACATCAGGTTAAAGTCCAAAGGCTTATTTGAAATCAGGTTCTATGGAAGGACTATCCATTTATCAAACCACTCTTACCCTGTAGCCTTGAAAAAAAGTGTATTTGATGTAAAATATGTGGGGATTTAAAAAATCTCGGCTGCAAATGTTACTTAAGTAAACTAGAATGCATTTATAATGATCTTTGTATCCGCTTGATTCATATGCTGCTCTGCTGTGTTTACAAGCAATAAGGGATGGTTCTTTTGTATGCAGTCTCTAGCCATCAGTAGTATGCTGCTGGGGGATATTTTTATGCAGCTTTCAAGATATTCAACTGGCAATATATAAAGTTCTCAATGTGAAACTCAGGCCACCAATTTGAAGTACTGTCCTGGGGAAGCAAAGCAGGAGCTTTAGTTTAATACAAGTTGATACATTCCTAATAAAATCATTGCATGTGTTATTGCTCTTTAATCTGTGTGCATTGCACCATTGGGTCTCGCACAGCGCCTGCATTCCAAAACAAGATGTGAAGCAGATAAACCCTTTGTAGTACAGAATACCAGCACTTCAGGCTGGCAGTGATTTGCAGGGCTTGTCATTAAATGTTCATGACTACTTAACTAATGCTGAACTTCACAGGTTTATACCAGCCTGTTTGCAGTGTTTCTGAGCTTGAGATTCAGACTGTCAGATGGTTCTGCATACCATGTAGAAAATAGTAAGGTGTCAGCCTTGGCTCAGTGGATAGCACTTTCACCTCTGTATCAGAGTTCTGTGGGTTCAAGCGTCAAGCCCCACTCCAGAGACGTGAGCACATAAAACAGATTAACACTTAAGCGCAAAGGATTGCTGCACCCTCTAGGATAACATATTAAACCAAAGCCAGTTCTATCCTTTTACGTAATTGTAAAAGATCCTGCAACAATCTTCGAAGAGGAGCCGAGCAGTTCTCCCTAGCATATGAATCAATATCTCTCCCTCAACCAACTGCTAAACAGCTGATTTTAGTCATTTTCTCATTGCTGTTTGCGCACTTCTATTGAGCAAATATTAGACCATAAGACATGGGACCAGAATTAGGCCACTTGGTCCATTGGATCTGCTCTGACATTCAATCATGGCTGATAATTTTCTCATCCCCACTCTCCTGCCTTTTCCCCATAGCCCCCGATCCCCTTATTAATCAAGAATCCTATCTATCTCTGTCTCAAAGACAATCAGTGACCTGACTTCAACAGCCTTCTGCAGCAAAGAATTTCACAGATTCACCAGTGTCTGATATTGATATTGCATCTCCTATCTTCCAATAGTTTCTGGACTTCCAAAATTTATTAATTGGAAGTAAAGTGCTTTGGGCCATTCTGAGGTTATGTAAGGTTATATAAACTATATCTTTCTCTTTACTGAAGTTACTTTGAGCCACATTAATGTTGTTTCGTAAATTCCAGAGTATGTTGGTAAATCTTTTATAATGTGGGAACTGAAGGCACTAATGGAGCCAAATATTTGGAGTAAAGGCAAGGATTATTTTAAGTTAATTTATGCTTTATATTTCAGTTAATTGCAAGGCATACTCCATCAGTACTAAACTTTGGGCACAGTAAGAAATATCACAACATCAGTTTAAAGTCCAACAGGCCTATTTGGAATCAGTAGCTTTTGGAGTGCTGCTCCTTCTTCAGGTGAGTAGAAGTTCCCACTCCGAAAGTTCATGATTCCAAATAAGCCTGTTAGACTTCACCTGGTGTTATCTGACTTCTGTGTGTCCACCCCAGTCCAACACCAGCATCTCCACATCATACTGAACTTTGTACTTAGAGCAGGCTACATCATGGGTATGAATCGAAGGAAATCAGTTCCTGCGGGTTAGGACACCTCAAACGATGATACATGATTGCAATTTGCTGTCATATCTCGAAGAATGGGCCATGAAGATATTAAAGGATTCAGTTGTATAAGTGAAATGAAATTGGAAAGCTGGCATGAAATGAAGGAAGACAAGAGCAGAGACAGTACAGTATTGTGACTTACATTTTCAGTGTCTATATCTTCAATGTAAAGCATTTGAACTTAGATAATGAAGTAAAAAGGAGATGAAATGTCTTCTGTGCAATATTGGATTTCTGGTTACTAATGAAATAAATTGTAAAACCAGTTTCCTGACAAAACATGATTTACCTCTAAATATGTTGTAAAAAGATCTTTGTTTTATTCACAGATCTACGAATTACTAAGTGTCTGAAGGACTAGATACTTCAACAGTTTTTTTTAATAAGTGATGCTCTAGATTGGGGGCTACCTTGAAAATAGGGGATCTGGAGCTCCCAAAAACATCTCTCAACCATGTGCAGAAGTGTTGCCGGCTTTTCATAACATTTTGTTAAAGCACATGCTTTACCTTCTCCATGGACTCTGGGATGATGCTGGAAATGTCAAAGGACCAGCATTTATCCCAGATGGTAGATGTATTCCTTGGATTGTTGTATACCCTTGTGATGAGTACAGCAACAAGTCCCAAGCTCTCTGTCTGCTATTGCGGCAGAATGAACTGAGACGCCCTTCTGTGGTGAGCAATTTATTGGTTTCAGGTGAATGAGTCTGGGCCTCAAAATTGCTCTGGCCTCTTCACCCTCGTGTGAGTTCCAAAGACCGAGGCATTGGCAAACACAAAACTCAGATACTACACCCCCTACTGTTGATGGAAGACCATAACTAGAAAAGGTTGATAAGAAGTATGTGCAGATTTTTAATATATTTGGGGTATAGGAGATGAAGCAGGACATTTCCTATAGAAGAGAGTTCAGTTGCATGGAAATTATAAAAATCAAAATGTAAAAAGTGACTATCAGTATGCTGTGCAGATACATGGATTTGGGCCTGTGTCTGTGGGAGTTTGTGCATTCCCCCCCGTGCTTGCGTGGGTTTTCTCCGGTTTCCTCTCACATCCCAAAGATGTGCTCTTAGGCTAATTGGCAAAACAAATTCTCCCTAAATTGTCTCAAATTTGGTTTTTAATCTATTGATCTATAAATATAGACAGGGATCACGGGTAGAGGTGGGAACATCAGGGTGGCGGTGCGGGCTCGTTGGGCTGAAGGGCCTGTTTCCTGTACTGTTTTGTTCTTTGTAAGGTGAAGGACAATAAACTTGAGTCCGACACTAATGTTCTGGTGTTAAACTAAGGTAATTGCATAGGCATGAGGGAAGATTTGGCCCTTAGGATCTAGGCAGAAAGACTAAAAGATAACACAGTTGACAAGCGGTGGCAGATATTTAAGGAGATATTCAGTTCAACCAACTAAAATATATTGCAGAGAGGATGACAGATTACAAGAAGGTGAAAATACATCCAGCTAAGCAAGAAGATTAAAGACAACATAAAGACAAAATCTAAAACGTACTATATTGCAAAAGTCAGTGACAGGCTGGAGGATTAGGAAAAATTTAAAGATCAGCAGAGTTACTAAAAAAGTAAAACAAAAGCAAAGATAAATTACAAAAGAAATCTGGCACAAAATGTAAAAATTGATAGCATAAGATTCTTAAAGTATATAAAATGAAAGAGAGTAGCTAAAGTCAATATTGTCCCTCAAAGAACAAGGCTGGAGGATTAATAATAGGGAGCACAGAAATGGCAGAGACAGTAAACCAATTCTTCACCTTGGTTTTCATGGTGGAGAATATTAGAGCTATCCCAATAGTAACAGGTGATACAGCAAGAACTGAAAAGCATTCACCACTACTAGGGAGAAAGTATTGAGCAAGCTATTGGGTTTAAATGCAAGTCTCCAGATCTACATTTTAGGATCCTAAAGGATGTGGCGACAGAGATGATGGAGGCGTTGGTTATAATATTCCAAAATTCCCTGAATGCAGGAAAGATTTCAGCAGATCAGAAAAATATTATTCAAAAAGGGGGAAAGGCAGAAAGTAGGAACCTTTATATATTATAGTTAGCTTAACTTCTATTGTTGGGAAACCATTGGAATCCATTATTAAAAGATAAATCCTGTTCGACTTATTTGTTGGAAGTCTTCGAAGCTGTAACAAGCTGGAGGAGGTTACAGAGATGGAGGAGATTGTAGATCTGGAGGAGGTTACGGAGATTTGGAGAGTTGTAAAGCTGGAGGAGATTATGGAGATGAGAGAGTTGTAGGACTGGAAGAGGTTACACAGATGGGGAGGATAAGGCTGGAAGTTATGAAGATGGGGAGAGTTGTAGGGCTGGAGGAGGTTACAGAGATGGGGAGGATTGTAGGACTGGAGGAGGTTACGGAGATGGGAAAGGTTGTAGGACTGGAGGAGATTACAGGAATGGGGAGTGTTATTGGGCTGGAGGTGGTTTTGGGGATGGGGAGGCTTGTCAGGCTGGAGGAGATAGGGAGATGTGTGATTTGGCAACAAGGATGAGAATTTTAAATTCAAGATTCCCAGGTTAGGGGCCAACTGCAAATGCATTTTAACAGTTGAATCTTGAGGTAATAAAAGCATGAATAACAAAATTATAAACCTGTTTATAAAGAGCACATTTATGATTTCATTCTACAGAGCGCCCAAAGGAAATCTTTCCCTTGTGTTTTATAGCTCTGTGTTTTGTGTGATCAAATCTTATAAAATTCAACACATTAATCATGCCTTCCTCCAGCTGTTCATGATCTGGTAGTATGATGTATTCGATGTTATGGATGGATTGTGTAAGCTAGCTGGTAAACTAGAAGATGCATTTTCCCAGCCCATCGTCAATGGGATAATAATGGGCTGAAAGGCAGAGGTCTGGCAATATAGTGGGGAAGGTGTCAGGCAGAGAGCCTGACCACATTTTGCCCACTAGTGGCAGGAACCTTAGTGGTGTGGCAATTGAGCCACTTAAAATCCCAATTAAGGGCCATTTCCCATCTTTTTGGGCATTTGCCCTGAAGGGAAGATTTATTGCCATATGGGGAGACTGTCAGGTAAACTCTGGTGACCTTTTAGTGGGTGCTAGGCAGCTGGTCCCTCCTGAATGTCCATTCCATGGCCCATGGAGAAACACCCAATCTTATATCCAAAGCACCACCACACCACAAATCCTCTTCCCCTCCCCATATAGCATGACTGGACTTCCTGGCTCTGGTTTGCCCTTTCAGGTGTTCGCTGCAGCTTCAGAAGAGGCCACAACTGCTGATACTGACACTGACAAATAGACTTCCAGGGTCCTTGGAAAAATTCAGTCCTGGATTTTACATTCCAACCTTGCTATTCCTTTACCTGTAAATGGTTAATGTGCCTGAAGCTGCCATCAGCCAAGGTCTTGGTTTTGCAATTTTAGGAAAATAAAACAGACCTTACCCATTATGTTGGACCTTAAACAGTATGATTCATTTTGACTGCCTGCTGTATTATTCATTTTAAAGCAAACACAGGAACCAGAATCATCTGATTTATTTCTCCAGTTTCTACAGTATTCATATGGAACCTTTTATTCTTATTTAACATTTGGCAAGAAATGAAAAAGAATTTGACTTCAATATATTTGTAAAGTTCAACATACATTTATAATAAGAAAAACTTTTTACAAAACAATGACTAATAATTTCAGTAGAATTTGTCTGTCAGACTTTATTCTTGAAAGACATAATTATCCTCTGGTCTGCTTTTCAGGGCCAACATATCTTAACATCAGGAATTGTTGGGTTAAAATGCAGATCTTCCAAACATTTCAAATTGTGTTTGATGTACCATGTGTTAAGCAAATTGGATTTACAATTAGATGAAATTTGAACACAAATGTCTTCTCCAAAAGGGCATTCGTAGCCCACGTACTGCTTGTATGTACTTCATCAAGCTGACTTGTTTTTGTTTCCATATGATGATTTTAAAAACTAATGGAAAGGAGGACAAAGGTTTTTGTAACACTGTGTACGTAACTCGATTGGTCTATCTGTTGAAAATAATGATACCTTTAGCCTGAAGAAAAAAATGTCAAAAATGACAACTCCTGTCTGATCAAGGATTTGTTAAACATTTCCAGTCCTGGAGGGAGATACTTAGCCATTAGGCTTCTAACATTAGGGCTGAGTGAACTGGTTTGCAGATAAGCCTGGATTGTCCATTGAACCTAATTCTACATTGCATACACTTTCCCATATTATCACTTGCTAAAGTAACCTAAAGTTGTTAAATTGCCAATCTATATCTTCATACAGCACAGGGGAGCAACTGGCTTGAGTTGTAAGCCATTAATAGATATTCTACTCCAAACACTTTTTAAAATCTGGCACCTTTTACATAGTTATTAACTGTGGCATGGTCACTATATATCCAGGACATGCTTTGTTTTCATTGTGGTCACCCACTCTGGGTTTGAGGAAATTGAGAGGCAGGCAGATAATGAACTGAACCTCAGTTATGAGAGGAGGACAGTTCTTAAAGGAAGCAACAAATAGAGTGGATGTTTGCTACTGAGTCCAGAAGATTCTTTGTCCAGGATTAAGAGCCACTGGTGATATGATACTGAGCTGCTTGTTTGTATTAGAAACTGGATCTTTGCCAACCATTTCTGGCTGGATAACCTGTGTTCTAGATTTGGAATGAGTCATAAAATCCATGAACTTCATTAAATGAGTCTTGTTGAATCTCAAAATGGAAATATGTTTGCTTACCTAGATTGAGAAGATTGTCTTCACAGGTAGAGTGAAGTTTTTGAAGGAAATAAAAGCTTATAGTACTTTTTAAAATTTATTATTTCAATGGATCTGGGTAGTGAATATTTATTATCTATCCCTAATCACTTTTGAGAAGGTGCAATAAACCTTCATCTTGAACCATGGCAGCCATATGTTATAGGTACACCCACAGTGTTGTTAGGAAGGAAGTTCCAGGATCTTGACACCGCAGCAGTGAAGTAATGGCAATGTAGTCCCAAATCAGAATTGTATATGCCTTGGAGGGGAACTTACAGAGAGTGTTGTTCCTATACACCTGCTTCCTTTGTCCTTCGACGTGGTAGAGGCTACGGCTTTGAAAATTGCTGTCAAAGGAACCTACGTGTGTTGCTACAGTGCAATTTGTAGATGGTGCATGCTGCTGTTGGTGTGCGTTAGTGCTGGAAGGAGTGAATGTTGAATGTGGTGGATGCTGCTTTGCCCTGGATTGTGTTGAGCCTCTTGAGTGTTGTTGGAGCTGCATTCATCCAAGCACATGGAGAGTATTCCATCACACTCCTGATATCTTTATTTATAGATGTGGACAGGCAGTGGGGAGTCAGGAGATGAGTTACTCTCTGCAGAATTCCCAGCCTCTGACCTGCTCTTGTAGCTATAATATTTATATGGCTAGGTCAGTTCCGTTTCTAGTCAATGCTAACTCCAAAATGTTTGAAGTGGGAGATTCAGCAGTGATAATGAAATTGAATACCAAAGGAAGATGGTTGGATTCTTTCTTTTTAAAGGTGATCATTGTCTGACACTTGTGTGGTGCAAATGTTACCTGCCATTTATCAAACCAAGCATGATATGTCCAGGTCTTGTTGCATTTGGATATAGACTGCTTCAGTACCTGAGGAGTCATAAATGGTACTGAATATTGTGCAATTATCAGCAAACATCCCCAGTTCTGATCTTATGATGGAGGAAAGGTCATTGATTAAGCAACTGAAGATGGTTGGGGCTTGGACGCTATCCTGAGGATTGGTATGACTGACCTCCAACAATCTTCCTTCGTGCTAGCTATGACTCCAACCTAGTGATTGCAAAATCATTCAAGCTCAATAATAAGTGATTGCTAGTTGAACTAGTTAGGAGTTTTTTTCTATTAATTCACCTGGGAGGAGGTGAGACGGTTTGGACCAGCCCGCAATGGTGGCAATGGCAGATACACAGAGGTGGCCCAGGATCAGTGCCTGAAGTACCAGGGTGAGGAGAGGTCACTCATGACAAGACGGAGGAGGGAGCTGGAGCAGTAGCTGTTACCATTCTTGTTGCTGAGTTTGAAAACTAGAAAGAAATAAGAAAGTTACATCACAGGAAGACTGATTTGGTTGGTAGGAATCTGCTCTTAGAGACTGATTTTTACATATTTTGATAAAGGGCTGTGCGTAAATTTTTTTCTTACGTACAGTCAAGTATGTATTTAGATAAATAATCCCTACCTATGCACTTATTTTTGGTGCAAGGGAAGAAGCAAATTAATGAGTAACTGATAAATTATTCTACGTACAATAAATAGTTTATAAAGTTAAGGAATAACGTAGCAGCTTGGTCTAATAGAATCTGTGCCCTATGGAATGTGGGAAGTTGTGACCTGGACAGATACAGTGTCACCGTCTGTAGAAGGTTGAACCCCAGGTATCAGAAGTCTTAGCAGTGGCTCAAATCACTGTGGTATATCCACGAACTATGTGGATAGCACGTTTTGAACGTGTGGATGTGGGGGACGCGTGATCGCACTGCAGGTTAGGAAAATGCACGCAGAGAGGGAATGGGTAACTGCCAAGCTATCTAAGTGAACCATGCAGGAGTGCCCAGAGTTGATTTGCTTGCTGATACGTTTTCTGTTTTAAACACTGGTGATGGCAACGGTTCCTCAAAGGAGCATAGCATGAGACAAGTGCATGCACCACAGTTGGCCCAGCTGCACAAGAGAGAATGTACAAGAATGGAAAAGTAACAGTGAGATGAGAATTTGTTAGTTATGAGAATAGACAAATGTTTCTCCAGCCGATTCTCCAAGATTGAGTGCTGTCTCCTTGGTACTAGGGTCAAGGATTCACAGAATGGCTGCAAGACATTTTTCTGGGGGAGGTTGAGCAGCCAGAGGGTATGGTCCACATTATTATCAATGACATGGGTGGAACTAGGTCCTGAAAGCAGGTTTCAGAGCGTTAGGAATTAAAAAGCAAGACCTCAATAGCAGTAACCTCAGGATTGCTTTCACGTGCTCATAAGCAGAGGAACAGGAGGACTCAGTGAAAGATCTAGAGAAATGGAGTAGGACGGAGGACATTAGATTTCTGAAGCATTGGAACCAGCTCTGAAGCAGGTGGTCTATGTACAAGATGGATGGGTTATACCTCAGCTGGACCAGGACTAACGTTCTTGCAGGGAGATTTGGTGGTGATGAGGATGAGAATTTAAATTAGATTTGCAGACGATAGAAATCTGAAAGGGAATTAAGATTAGGGAGAACCAAAACTAGTAACAGGAAATAGAAAGGCAGCAAATGAAATGAGAAGGCAGACAAGTCAAAGATATCTGGTGCCATCAAATAGGATTAAAATACAGAATAATTATAAAATAATCATAAAAACCTTGTCTTTTTATCTGAATGCATGCAACATTCACAGCAAGGTGACTAAGGCACTAATAGAGGTCAGTGGTCTGATTTAATTGCTTTTGAAGAGACGTGGCTACAAGGTGACCACAGCTGAGAATGTAACATTCAAGGATCTTCAACATCTAAGAATGATGAGCAAAAAGGAGAAGGAGGTGGGGCTGTACTGTTAATAAGGGACAAAATGATTACATTACAGTGAGAGAGGATTTTAGATCGAAAGGTGAAGATGTGGAATTGGTTTGGATGGAGCCAAAAAAAAAGCAAGAGACAGCAAACATTGGTGGGAGATGTTTATTGACCACCAAACAGTAAGTGATAATGTTGGATCAGGTATAAATCAGGAAACTAGAAGTGTATGTAACACAAGTAATGCAGTAATCATTGGTGACTTCAATCTATATAAAGATTGAGTAATCCTAACCAGCGTTAATGGTGTAAGGATAAATTTGTGGAACATGTACAAGATGGGTTTCTGGGGCGTGTTGATGAACTAACATGTTGCCAAGCTGTTCACAATCTATATAAAAAATGTGGATGTTGGGACCAAATGTAACATTTCCAAATTCACTGATGATTCAAAACTAGGTAAGAGTATAAGTTGCAAGAAGGCTTCAAATGATTTAGACAAACTGAGTGAATGGACAAGAACACAGCAATGGAAGATCATGCATGTGTGAAATTATCCATTTTGGATGAAGAAACAGAAAGAGTACTTTGTGAATGGTGAGACATTGGGAAGTGTTGATGTCCAGAGTGACCTGGGTGTTCCTGTTCATGAGTTTCTAAAAGCTAACAAGCAGGTAGAGCAAGCAATTAGGAAGACAAGTATTATGTTGTACTTCATTGCAAGGATTAGAGTAAAAATATCTTGCTGTGATTGTATAGAGCCTTAATGAGACTGCATGTGGAGTATAGTGCACAGTTCCAATCTGTTTACCTACGTTTGCCATAGAGGGAATGCAACAGGGGCTCAGTAGGCTAATCCCTAAGATGGTGGGTATGTCTTATGAGGAGAAATTGATGAAACTGGGCCTGTATTCTCCAGCGTTTTGACTAATGAAAGGTGATCCCACTGAAACTTGCCCAATTCTTATAGAACATGGCAGGCAGGTATTGGTAGAATGTTTCCCTTGATTGGTGAGTCTAGAACTAGATACAGTTTCAGAAAAGGGGCAGACCATTTAAGACTGAGCTGAGGAGGAATTTCTTTACTCAGAGGTCAGTGAATCTTTGGAATTCTTTACCCCAGATGGCTGTGTAAGCTCAGTCATTGATTGTGTTCAAGACAGAAATCAATAGATCTTGGGATAGTAATGACATCAAAGGATACGAGGATAGTAAGACAAAATGGCAAGGAGGTAAATGATCAGCCATGATGTGTTGAACAGCAGAGCATTCTTGATGGCTTATATGGCCTGTTCCTGCCCTTATTCCATATACTCCTAATTGGGGCACCCCAAAGCATATCTTTAAGAACTTCGTAATACTTGGTAAATAAAGGACTTTGAAATACTTTGTACTGTGGCTGGTGGATAAATAATAAGTCAATTTGTTTAGTGGGATGGTAAGAGATATTCTCATCTTCTTTTCCAATCTCAGTGCGGACCTCTCAGAAGTTAGTATTTCAGCTAGACCATAAGAGGGATGACATGAACTGTCTGCAGAATAGCAGTGTTTGCATTCACTGAAAGTTTAGCATTCTCCAGCTATTGGGAATATTCCCTAAGATTAACATTTATCTACATGCATTGGGACATAGTCCTTTAAACTGATGGAAATGTGCGCTAAGTAAAATTATAGTTTTAATTCTTGAATATTTAGTCACCTGTTCTTCATATGTTGGAGGCATTCAAACTTTCCATGAAATGGAACATACATCTGCTTTTTCTAATGAGGCAAATTATAGAAAATAATTTTACTGCAATTTGAGACTTCAGTAATTACAAAAAATCCTACTTACCCAATTTCCTTGTTTAAAAAAAATACTAAAACACAGGAAATGCTAGTAAATAGAGTACAACATGAAGTCTGGAATATAGTACACAACATCAGTAATATATATATAGGGGATTTTCACAGTAACTTCATTGCAATGTTAATGTCAGCCAACTGGTGACACTGATAAATAAACTTTAAACTTAAACGTATGATGTATAATCATTTTTTTTATTCAGGGGATGGGGTGTCCCTGGTTGGTCCAGCATTTCTTGCCCATTCTAATCTGTGCGGCTTGCCTGGCCATTTCAGAGAGCATTTAAGAAGCAACCACGTTGCTGTGGGTCTGGAGTCACGTAGACCAGATCATATAAGGACAGTAGATTTCCTTCCCTAAAGGACATTAGTAAACCAAATGGGTTTTTATAACATTTGACAATGGTTTCATGTTCATCATTAGATTTTTAATTCCAGATTGTTATCAAATTCAAATTTCATTATCTGCCATGCTGGGATTCAAACCTAGGTCTTTAGAGCAGTAATTTGGGTCTCTGGCTTACCAGTCCAGTGGTAATATCACTTCACTAGTATCCCTAGTGTCACTGATAATACACCAGCTTCTGAATTATAAGATTTTGGGGGTTTTTTTGTAGTTTTAGTTTATTTATCAATATCAAGTAGGCTTACGTTAACACTGCAATGGAGTTACTGTGAAAATTCTTTAGTCGTCACACTGCTGCGCATGTTTGGGTACACTGAGGAGAGTTTAACATGGCAAGTGCACCTAACCAGCACATCTTTCGGACTGTGAAAGGAAACTGGAGCACCTGGAGGAAGCCCACGCTGACATGGGGAGAACATGCAGACTCTGCACAGACAATGATCCAAGTAGGGAATTGAACCTGGGTCCCTGGCACTAGGAGGCAGCAGTGCTAATCACTGCACCACCGTGCCGTTCAAATCTGGTGCCTCAAGTCCCACTCCAGAGTTTGAACACAACAATGAAGGCTGACATTCTAGTGTGATACTGAGCTGGCATGGCATTATTGGAGTTGCCACCTTTTGAATGAGATGCTGAATTGAGGCCCCGTAGAGCAGTGCAGGAGAGATGGGAAAAAATTCCATGATGAAAGAAAGGCAGTGGAGTTCCCTTGGTGTCCTGATCAATATTTATCCCTCAGTCAATATCACAAAAAACATTATCACATTGCTGTTTGTGGGAACTTGCTGAGAGTTAACTGGTTGCTATGTTTCCTGCATTACAATAGTGACTATGAAAGGTACCTCACTGGATTAAAGCGCTTTAAGGTGTCTGATGATCATGAAATGAGCTCGATAAATAAGCACAAGTCTTTTGTCATGGGCCATATTGATAATTTGAAGTATTGTTACGAAAACAACGCAAAATGTCAAAGGAAAAAAGAAGCAACATAGATATCACTTAAATGGTAATATAGTGCTAAGCGATTGAATTATTGAATCACTTTGAATTCAGTGACATAAGATTCAGAGTAGATGGTTATTGCTGGTTCACCATTTTTTTTGGTGAGGGGAGGGGGGTGGTTACAGCTATGTTGATTGGGGTGGTTTGTGAATAGTGATGGATTATTGGTTCTCTTGTGTGTGTCACGCAATTAGACCAGGAGTGATAGTAGCATTCATTTTAATGGTCAGTGCAAGGACCTGCATGTAACACTCATTTATTATGGTTGTGACTGTAATGCCACCTCTAATGTAAGAATTTTACTGACCTATAAAAATTACATAAAAAAAAACCTATTATTTATCTGAATGATTCTGATGCCATTTACTATTTGTAGAAGAAAGTCCAAAACACCAGTCAACAGGAGAATTAATGATTTCTTTCAACTGCAACAAAACTGCTTTGAGTAATTTGTGTTTCTCATTATTGGTATGACTGATGTGTTGCACGCTCAACTGTGCAACATGATTTTTTTTTGTACCGTGATTTTTTCTAACACCTTATCCTCGCATATTCATGCTATGGATGTGCCAGATTATAAATTTAGAAAACTATATGTTGCACTTGCCATGCCCATAGCTTTAAGTTCTGGTGATATTTTCTCAGTTAAGTAGATAACGGATGACCTTGGGTTGCTTGTAGGAACCTATCATACCATCAGCTCTGGCTAGAGGGGTATGGAAACTGCTATTGTCTCTATCTTTGGAGGTAGTTGTGTCTGTCGTTATGTGCAGGGCAACAGTGTTTAAAAACCTGAAAATAAATAACAATTAAATAGTGATGTGTGGCAAGGTAGCACAGTGGTTAGCACTGCTGCCTCACAGGGCAGGGACTTGGATAACCTGGGTTTATTTCCAGCCTTGGATGACTGTGTGGAGTTTGCATGTTCTTCCTGTGTCTGCATGGGTTTTCTCCAGGTGCTCGAGTTTCCTCCAACTGTCCAGAGATGTGCGGGTTAGGTTGATTGGCCGTCCTAAATTGCCCCTTAGTGTCGGGGGATTACGTGGAGTTATGGAAATAGGACCTGGATTGTTGTCAGTGTAGGCTTGATGGGTCGAATGACCTCCTTTTGCACTTTTGGGATTCTATGCTTCTTTCTTGCTATTGTTTACCAAATTTGATAGGTGAATCTTGCCTGCACTGGTACTTGTAAAAATACTACTGGGAAATTCTCAGCTTCTAAGTTAGCTAAGGCTTCATATATTTGAGAGAACATGAAGGTTTGTTATTCAATTTTTTCATATTCAAATCCTGTGTAAGTGGTCAAAACTGTAAAACACTTGCTGATTAGAGCATTCTTATAGGCCACCATCCCAGAAGTTTTGCCTCCACATTTATGCGATATAGGACTGTCAAGTGTGCAGATCTGCTCTGAATGCATCTGCTGCCCCCAGAGGACATTGAAACTCCCAGAACTGCTGTACGCTATGCAAGGACAAACTCTCAGTGACATTGGATATGGTGTAAAATGAATTGTGGCAGTGAACAGGTCCTGAGTTGTTGTGAAGTCTTGTGTTATGCATGCATGTTTAGCCATCGCAGTTAACACTTGCCATTTGTGTTATACTGTAAAATAAATTGTTATATGTTAACTTTTTTATTTTAGTTAGCGGGAAAGCAACCTTTTTCTGATGTTCCATGCCACAGTGCTTTGGGCACGAATCAGTTAATTATCAGGCTCTGAGGAGTGCTTTGTTAACATGAATGAAGTAATTAGTTTAGGTAAGGTTTCACATCATTTCAAAACATACATACATCATACCTGTCACCAAGTTGAGAATAGACTTTATATTTTTTTCCGAAGTGTATTTGATAATTTACTGTTGTTCCTCTGGCTTTTAATCGGCATAGCAGAGTCTCCAGGGCCTTGGCTTTTAACAGGACCAGTTGTGCAGGCCAAAGCTTTTAGGGATTAGGGGAATAATGAAACTTCCTCAATTGGCTGTAGGAACGCTGAACCTGTCTGGGAATTAAAAAGTTGGATCCCATCCATCGCCTTTATTAATCACAGCTGCTGTTTGTTTACTTACGTTCTGCTGAAATAACTAATCACCTGGTGATCCGTTGATGAAAAATGATTTGTTTTAATCAAAATCTCATTCGAGGGTTAAGAAAACCTGAAAATGATCAATCACTTGGTTCTGTGTTGTCACTCAAGAATTTGGTGTGAAGGGAGTTTATGGAGCATTTCGAAATCCAAGTGCTGATTTCATCTTTCAAAATTAAGTCTGAAAATAAATGGTGCATATTAAACACAGAGTTGATAAAGTGCCAGAAACACATTGACAAATCACTAAATTATGTGTTCATGCTGAAATATTTTTGTACATTTCTCAAAGTTATTTTGCATTAAATCCAGGCTTTAAAAAGTACCAGTGTAAAGAATTGCTTAGCTAGTACTTGTACAAGCTAACTCCAAAAACACATGCAAATTATTAAAAACAGTATTAAGTATATTTGAATGCTGTTCGGATAATACATTTTCCTCAGCACATTAATCCGCACATAAATCTATCTGAGTCCAAGGAGAATTCTCATGTACATGAAGCCAGAAGTTGCTTTTCTTTCAGTTCATGACAGGAACTCTTGTGTGCACTTTTAATTGAGGTGCATATTTTTTAGTTTTGCCTTTGCACCCGAATACTTCTGACTTTGATTCTGTTCCATCGCTGATTGATTTACTACCTCAGTACTACAACTTCAAAAATCAGCGTCATTAATTCCAGTCAATTTGGCACCTCTTCCAGGAATGGCCATGATTCCCATGGCACCGGTTCTCCTCCGCACGTGCTGTTTCTTCTCTTTATCCATGATCGCACAAAGACACGTGGACTTCAAATTTATTAGCTCCCAGTTCGTCTCTATTTCATTCTAATGTAGTAAACTCCTGTCATCTGATTTGAATGAGAATGACAGCCCAGTATATGAATCAAAAACTTTACTCAGTGTAGCTATCTCAAAAGCCCGGTGCTGCTTATGCAAATGTCACTTCCTCATCAGTTCCTTCACTCTTTATGCCCATTTAATGAAAGTTCTTCTCTCTTCCAATCTCAATTCAAATCTAGTGATGTCATGACTTGAGTTTTGGACTCCACTTTTTAATGTTTGATTTGTATGTTCTTTGTAAAATCTTGGAGACCTTAGCACAGATGTCACAGCACAAACATGTTTCATAGTTTATTGGCACAATACATGCCAATATGTAGCACGCACTTCAGCTTTTCATTTCTGTAGTCATAACTCTTCGAGTGATTCTCCATTAGGTTTCAGGTCCTCAGATTGTGTTCTTTTGAGCCACACTTTTCAATATAAAGTATAAATCACTTTAAATGAAGGGAGGAGGGATGGAAACTCTAATCAAAAATGTGTGTTACCATGCATTAGCTTCTCAATACAGTAGTCGCCACTGATGTTTATACAAACTCCCGCTAAATGCAATGAACAATGCTGCTAATCACCACACTCTGATTTCTGCATCTCAGCTGATTGTTGAAGTATGGATTGTTGTTGGCTGCAGCTTCTATTCAGTTCCTGTCAGTTTCCTGCCTGAAATGGTTGTACTATAAACCCATTATTAAAGACAACGTTGTAATTAGCTTGTGTGGGAATAGAAATGGTGAGTGCCTTGTCCAATTTAGGTAACGGTGTGTCATAAAAAGGGTGGTACAAGTTCTCTTTGGCTGTCTGCTGTTGATGTGAGAGAGTTTCGTAAAATTGTTCCAAACGAGCTCAACCATGGCAAGCTTGTCATTTTTTGGATGATTTTAGATATTTGGCTTTGGACTGTATGGAATCTTGACAACTATAGCATGAGATTTTGGTTGCAGATGCAGGAAGCAAAGCTTCTTGTGTTCTTTATTAAATCCCACCAGTGCAGAAAGTGGCCATTCAGCCCATTGGGTTTACACCAACTGTCCAAAAGAGCATCCCATCCAGGCCCAGCTCTCCATCCCCACTCTTAACTGCACATCTTTGGACACCAAAGGCAATTTAGCAATCCATGTAACCTGCACATCTGAGTCTGGGAGGAAACCAGAGCACTCAAGAAACCAGAGCACCCAGAAGAAACCCATGCAGACACAGGGAAAATGTGCAAACTCCACATAATCACCTGAGGTCAGAATTGAACCTGGGTCCTTGGCACTGTAAGGCAGCAGTGCTAGCCACTGTGATGCCCTTGTTCTTGTTTCAAGTGACCCTTTTTGCCACAGCATCCAAGAGTCATGAAACATGCAGGAAATTTTAAGTCAGCAAGAGGAATGATGACGTGGGTGCAGAATCCTACAAGAGTTGGAAAACAAGAATCTCGCCAATGAGATCGCATTTCCAGATTCCCCCCACCAGTAATATAATGAGATGCTGCCCAAGAAGATTAGATACCTCATTTAAATACCATTAACAAGTTCCCCAGTTGTGTTGTCCACCCTCACATTAGGAATTACACCCATCATATCAATGAGGTTTACAACAAATCTAGAGTAATAACAGCCCAGTGAAAGGAACCAGCAGGACTGCACTGGTGGGAGAAGAACATCTCTGGGCAGTACCCAGACACTGTCCTAAGTACCCTGGTATTGCCCATGACACTTGAAGGGGCAGTGCTGGGGCAGCATGGTGAAGGGAGCTTGAGTTGGGGAGTCTGCAGGTCCCATGTAGCGATGAGGAGATTGGTTGCGAGGGGGGTGGGGTCTCTTTGCTTCTGTGGGTGGATCTTTGTATTTTTATTTTTGTAAGATCGTGAGGGTGCCCTAATCTCTGGAGAACTGATGCTCCTGGCTGTCTCAGGTCCCGTCCCACCCTGCCAGTGAAACACATCTCCAGCAATTTTTGTACTAAGTGCTATAACATATGGAGAGGAAAGCTGGCTGTGCAGCTGGTGAGCTGCAAACTGGTTTCCTAGCATCAGCCAGCATTTAGGAAAAGAAATTGGAAAATTTCACCCTTTGTTCTTCATAACCTGGGACTTGGATTTACATCTACTACAATGAGAGTACCAGGCATCAAGTGCTAGCCTAGTATATTAGTTTGTGAAATGGCTCCAAGCTATTGTCCAACAATGGGAAGAACTTTCAATGTCCAGCTTTTTGACAGCCAATTATCACACTCAGATACCTGCCACATTTAGAGAAACCCTTTAGGAACATAGAATATGAAAATATCTAAGCCCAAAACTTCTCCAGATAACCACAGAATCCCTAAAGTGCAGAAATGGCCCATTGAGTTTACACTCACTCTCCAAAAGAGCATCTTCCCAGGCCTGACCCTGTAACCCCATGCATTTACCATGGCTAATCCACCTAACCTACACACCTTAGGACACTAAAAGGGCAATTTAGGATGGCAATCTGCCTAACCAACACTTTTTTTGACTTTGGAAGAAACTGGAACACGGGAGAAAAACAATGTAGACAAGAGGAGAAAGCGCAGACTCTATGGACAGTCACCCAAAGCTCAAATCCATGGCAGCATGAGGCAGCAATGCTAACCAATGTAAAACTATGCCGCCCCTTCAGCTCCTAATTTTGGCTGACTCCAGAATCTTCCATTACAATCTGAATCATTCCAATTCAGAACAACAATTGTCTTGGAGTCCATGATCCGTCACAAATGAAACCCCACTTTCAAGGAGCAGATATTCTCAACTGCTAGAGGAGTTTCTAAACATGTGAGGATTGTTCCAGGGTATGGCAAAGTGATGGTGCATGATCGGAGGTATGTTGCACATGAAAATGAATGAATTAACTTTCTCAGCAGAGATGGAGCAGCATCTCTAGTTTTTTAGGAATTGCTGCAGTGCAGATTCAGAAGTGATGTTGGTAATAATTATTGTCTCATTGCTGCAGTTTTATCATTAAACACCTATCAAGCAAAACGCTTGGATTTTTTTGCTTTGTTCCAAATGCTTTTCTAGAACTTTTCAGTTGGAGTGTATTATACGTGTTGTAGGTTGTCTTTTCCTCCATTAGTTACTCAATGGTTATCAATGGTGAATAGTGGGATAACTTAAATTTAGATCAGCAAATCACATGTCACTAATTACCAAATGACTTGGTACTGAGTGCTGACAATTAAGAGGAGGATTTAAAGGGAAAATTACTAAGCAGTAATTTGCCCTTCAGTACTGAAGGAAGGATGTAGTGGTTTAGTTGTTGATGGCTGTCAGTTGCCTTTGCTCCCAGACTGCTTCCAGCCAACAATTTGACCTATGGGAGACCTGCCAGTTAGTGACATACAAGCTGCCTCTGGAACTGAAGAGTCTTCCTTTGCTGGGGTATCACTTCACCCTAATGTGACCCTGAATTCCTCCTCAGCTAAAGAAGTTACTGGACTGATGCCTATTTGGATAGATGGCACCCCCACTGACCACCACCCCAACCAACAACACAGGCTACATGCTATCAAAAGACTCTTTCCTTTTGCTCCGTCCCCCTTCCATTGTGACCTGAACCCCTGGACAAGGAACGATCACCTTGACTTGCCAATAATGAACCCCACACAAATACCCACCCACAGCTGTGCAGAACCATCAATGTGTGCACAGCTGTCACAATGCCTACAAGGTAATATGTATTTTGTACTGTGTTATTGCCCTAGAACATTCTTTTATACCACCAGATTGGATTTGATTTATTATTGATTAATCACATATATTAGCATACAGTGTAAATTAGTGTTTCTTGCTTGCTATACACAGGAAGCATACCGTTCATAAAGAAGGAAAGGAGAGAGTGCAGAATGTAGTGTTACAGTCATCGCTAGGGTGTAGAAAAAGATCAAATTAATGCAAGGCAGGTCCATTCAAATGCCTGACGGCAGCAGGGAGGAAGCTGTTCTTGAGTTGTTTGTTGGTGACCTCAGACTTTTGTATCATTTTCCCAACAAAGAAGATGGAAGAGAGAATGTCTAAGGTGCATGGGGTGCTTAATTATGCTGGCTGCTTTGCTGAGGCAGCTGGAAGTGTAGGTGAAGTCAGTGTATGGGAGACTGTTTTGCATGATGGACTGCGCTATATTCATGACCTTTTGTAGTTTCTTGCAGTCTTGGGCAGAATAGGAGCCACGCCAAGCTGTGATACAACCAGAAAGAATGCTTTCTATGGTGCATCTGTAAAGGTTGTTGAGAGTCATGGCTGATATGCCTCTTTATTCTGGGTATTTATTGTTGGGGTGAGGAGATTAGAGTTGAAAAACCAGTGCATAATATTCAGCAACAGTAAGTGACTGGGATAACTTTCCTTTAACAATATTTGATTTATGTTATTACTTCGTAGAATGCATTTGTATTTGAAAGTTGTAAACCTCCAGAGACAGAAGTAGTGTCATATTTTAATAATAAATCTAAACATGACACCAGAAAAAAAATTGAAGTGTTAAAGAAAGAAAAGAAACTAACTTGCATTTATATAGAGACTTTAAAGACCTCTGGCTGCCCCAGAGCACTTCAGTCATTAAGATATTTTTGAAGTCTGGTCATTCTGTCAAGGTAGGGAAACAAGGTAATCAATTTATGCACAGCAAGATCCCAGCTGTGATAATGACCAGATAATTGGTTTCAGTAATATAGTTGAGGGAAACACATTTTACAGATGTTCAGGAGAACTTCAATAAAGAAGTCAAATTCAGATTCCTAACTAATGCCCGTCATATTGTCCTCCCAACAGCTGTCTCCCAAATTCATCTAATCCGTTGGTGGATAAATCCCAACCCCTGTTCCACTGCGAAGGCACATAGACACTGTGAACCTCCGCAAATCCATTCTGAATGCTGTGGAGCAATTAATGGTTTTTGGAAGCTGAAAATGTACATCATCACTGCAAAGTTTAATCTTTTCTAAATTGGAGAACTTAGCGCCTCATAAATAATCATCACAGCTCATACAAACTTGATTACTGGGGAAATAGCTCTGTGACCTGCCACGTCAACAAGCATTTATCACTGCTGGGTCTGAGATGGCGCATGTAAGTTGGGAGTGCTCATCATCATTCACCCTAACCCTAACCCTCACAGATTTTTAAACATATCTGCAAAAACTTTTTCACCAGCATTACTCTTACCAGCCATTCAAAATGACTCCTTCACTGTTACCTCATCCTTAAAATTGTTGATTGAAGTGGTTTGATTCATTGACAAGAAATATTTGAAAAGAATTAAATCCAAACAACATCGTCTTAATTGTTTCCAAATTATGTAATCTGGTCCATTCAGCTGGGTTTAATGTAAGTTGCAATGTTCAATGAAGGACAGTAGTTCCAGTGTCCTAGCCAACATTTACAACTCAACTGCTGGCACCAAAAAAGATCAATTGGTCACTTTTCTTGTTTACTTTCCCATGACTTGTTGTACACACATTGCTTGCCTTACACCCAAAACAATTCAAATGTATTTAATCGGCTGTGAGAATCTCTGGATAGAAAACACACTGTACAAATGTATTCTTTCTTTAGGTAAAAACATGGGCGACACAGTGACACAATGGATGTCACTGCTGCTTCAGAGTGCAGGGACCTGAGTTCAATTCCTGATTAGGTATTAATAGTCTCATTTAGAAAGCACCAGATAGAAAAGAAATTAACAGAAAATGCATTTTTTCAGTGGTCTTGAAAATGTTACCGAAATTGTGAACCATGTTAACCTTCTGATCCCATCATGTTTGCACAATTCAACCACCCATGTCACAGTCCCATGCTGTTTGGTTTATTAGGGGTGGTTTTCCAATTGTTCAGTTTATTATCAGTTTCACAGGTAGGCTTACTGCAATGACATTATGTGAAATTACTCGAATTGCTACACTCCGGTGCTTGTTCAGGTATACTGAGGGAAAATTTAGCATGGTCAATATGCTTAGCCAACACGTCTTTTGGAACGTGGGAGGAAATCTATGCAGACACGAGGGAAAACGTGCAGACTCTGCACAAACAGTGACCCGAGGTTGGAATCGAACTCAGGTCCCTGGCATTGTGAGGCAGCAGTACTAACCACCATGCCACCCAATTGTGATCAACTAACCAGTGATTTTCTCCTTCATGAACCCAGTCGGTGAGTGTGATTGACTTTGCCCAAAGAATTTCCCGTCTCTCTCTTTCTTCTCCACACACACCTACCCCCCACCACCATCGCCTTTGTGCAGAAGCCAGCACTAATTTGAATTTGCTGGCATTCGATTTCCACTTAGTACAATAAAATATTCTGGAACTTTCCAGACGATTATAATTAATCGGGAGTTGAAGACTTATGTTTATTTTTCTTTCCTAGCAATTCTCTTTGTGAGATAAATGGGGTTGGTTGGCAATACGTTTTGTTGGCTCACTTACATGCTACTTCAGACACCTTCCCCATGAGTATCAGATAATAAAGTCTGACTTCAGTCTTGTGGAATGGAGAGGTGTCAGATGGAACAGAGACTCTTTTCTTTGGCATAAGAAACTATGCCAACACTTCCCAGTCCTCAAGTCATGTCAGGTGTTGGCAGAAAGTTGGGAGCAGATCATCTTCCCATCAATTACAAAATGGTGTGTGCCATAGCAGCGTCTAAAGAAGTGGCAAACTTACAACATAGCTGATAAAGTATGTACATGTTTAGTTTGTTTCGTTCTATTTGCTCAGTAAAGAGATATGGCATGTGAAGATTATTTGACTCTGTCACCTTTCTCAGCTGCTTCTTGCCTGATCCAAAAAATAAAAACCCAGGCAGCACAGTGGTTAGCACTGCTGTTTTACAGCGCCAAGGACCCAGGTTCGATTCCCAGCTTGGGTCACTGTTCGTGTGGAGTTTGCACATTCTCCCTTTGGCTGCATGCTTTTCCTCCAGGTACTTCTGTTTTCTCCCATGGTCAAAAGATGGGTGGGTCAGGTAAATTGACCACGCTAATTTGACTCTTTAGCGTCAGGGGGACTAGCTAGGGTAAATGATCGGGATTATCGGGATAAAACCTGGGTGGGATTATGGTCAGTGCAGATTCAATGGACTGATTGGACTCCTTCTGCATTATAGGGATTCTATGATTTCTAAATTTGGAGATAAAAGCCTTCAGCAGTTTTGTGGCAAGGTCTCAGTTGAGCAGGTTTGGAGGGCAGCCAAGGTTACAGTCGTTCAGGTTTCATTTTCTAATATTGAATCTCTTTCAAAAATAAAATATGTAATTTCTCTCCCTCATCCATTTCTACTGTCATGAAATAATGAGAAACAATGCATTTTCAATGACCTAATCACAAGTTTGCAATTTAAAATTACTCGTTAGTCAGATTTAGTTGAGAGAGGCCTCAGCAGCAGAGTGACAAATGAGAATGCTCCTAATCTAGAAGGGCATGTTTATACAGGTTGGATTGAATGCTGCCATTTTGAACAAAAAAAATTGAATACCAAATCCAGCTGTGGCCACTACTCAGACACAAGTTTAGTTAAAATAGTTTTACTATCAAAGCCAATACTCAACCATATTCAATCCTCAAGGGACAGCACAGTGGTAAGCACTGCTGCCTTACAGCTCCAGGGACCTCAGTTTGATTCCTCGTTTGGGTGGAGTTTGCATGTTCTCCCAGTGTCTGCATGTTTCCTTCCACAGTCCAGAGATGTGCAGGTTAGGTTCGTTGGCCATGCTAAATTGCCCCTTAATGTCCTAGGGTGTGTATGTCAGAGGGATTAACAGGGTAAATATGTGGAATTTCAGAGATAGGACCTGGATGGGATTGTTGTCGGTGCAAACTTGATCGGCTGAATAGCTTCCTTCTGCACCGTAGGGTTTCTATAATTGTATGATTAACTGACAGAATAACTATGCATTATAATATCAGTGACATGAGGGAGAAAGTATGATTTAGGAAGAAAACTGGTAACACAGCCATAGGAACTTTGATAATATTTGGAATGGAACTGGAATAAGTGTTAATGCATAGAAAAGTAGTAGGTTCCTTGTCAGCACAATGTAACAGTGGTTAGCAGTACTGCCTCATAGCTCCATGGACCCAGATTCAATTCCGGCCTTACGTGACTGTGAGGAGTCTGCTTGTTCTCCCCTGTGTCTGCGTGGGTTTCTGCTGTGTGGCCTGGTTTCCTCCGATAGTCCAAAGATGTGCAGGTTAGGTGCTCTGGCCATGGTAAATGCTTGGGATTATGAGGATTATGCTAAAATTCTCTTTTGAAGAGTCAGTACAGCCTTGATGGGTTGAATGGCCCATTTCTGCATTGTAGGCATATATAAGTGAACCTAGACAGCATATGATGCTGTTTGTTATTTGTGAGGTCATTTATGAAACATTTTGTGATTGCCAAGTAAGGATGATTTGGATAGACTTTTTTCCTCTGTACATTAGGACCAAAATGGATTTGTCCTGGTATGGTTTAGGTGAAAGCTATATTGTCTATCCTTGTGCTTGAACCTTAACCTAAGAAAGAAAAGGACAGTGTCTCCTTCATTTATTCTTCAGTGGGAAGTGATTGTTATATTGGCAGAACGAATGCCTTCAACGGGACTAATGTAACATTTCTAATCTCATGTTTGTGGCATCCTATTACTTCACCATGGTGGATATTTTGTATAAATCTCAACTGCTTAATCTAATTTAATTAGTATAACTTTCATTTTGTCAGTCCAAGTGAAATTCAAATCTAGGTGTCACCATTGGAATTACAGCACTGACCTGTACAGAGGAGATGGAGTAAAATCCAAAGTTTGACTTTCCTCTAAGGGCGACATGGTGGCTCAGTGTTTAGCACTGCTGCCTGACAGCACCAGGGACCCGGGTTCAATTCTGGCTTGGGGGGTACTGTCTGTCTGGAATTTACAAGTTCTCCCCTTGTTAGCGTGGATTTCCTCCCAGACTCCAGAGATGCTCAGATTAGGTTGATTGGCAATAGTAAATTGCTCCTTAGTGTCAGGGGGATTAGCAGCGTAAATATGTGGGGTAATGGGGAACCATGACTAGCATGGGGTTGTTGCCGTTGTAGGCTAGATGAGCTGAATGGCCTCCTCCTACATTGTAGGGATTGTATTCTATGATTCTAGATGTGTCAACGTTCCATTTCTCTTTCCATTCTAGATTGAGGAAGATACCTGGCAGAAGTACTACCTAGAAGGGGTAGCAAATGAAATGTACACAGAATATCTGTCCAGTGCCTTCATAGGCTTGTCATTTCCTGCAGTTTGTGAGTAAGTAAACAAACAATTTTTGACTCTCATCTCCAACATTGACTTTAAGCTCATTGGTAAGCTCTGATTAATTGCTTTAAATGCAGATTGTTGGAACAGTTTTACCACTGCTTCACTTGTAAAAAGTATTTTCTCCAAGAATGACCATGTCATACTTTGTTGCCTCGGGTCTCATTTACATGAGCTGCACCTTTGTCCTTGTGTATATGTGACAGTCTAAACATGGATCTATTCCACCAGCAGTAAATTACTCCATCCTTTTTGCTCATCTCTGTTGCAGCTGGCTGTAAAAGTATCTCTCTCTTGCCGATAAACACTTGCTTATAGCCCTCATGTTCAACCATGGAATTCTGTCTTCTCTCACTCAACATCTACTGGTTATGCATCACTCTAGCAAGGATCTTGAGGCACTTCCTTGCATATGGAGCACTATAGAAATGGAAATTGCTGTTGCCTGATACAAGATATGGAGTCTTACTTCTGCACAGCTCCACATTTTCCTCTTAATTCAATGTGAAATGAATAAACTTTGATCTCCAGATTTGCCCTGACTTGGAGTTTGGATTGGACTTCATGTCAGAGTGAATTCAGAAGTAGGGACATGTGACAAAGCCACTTTGTACATCAGTGACAAGGTCATGTGCTCATTCAATGTAGAACTGGGTCGATGCACAAAAATGCGCAATGCGTGGGCCAGATGGTTTAGTAAGTGAAGCATTATCCTTCAACTCTGACACCCAAATTCAAGGCCAAGTCAGCCAAATGGATTAAAATTTTTTTATATGCTAGCTGGGAGAGGTGAATGTAAAATAAGCTTGAACAATTTCACCCCAGTTCTAACGGTGTACACAGAGCTGTTCTCTCTCTAGTCTAAAATTGGCAGTCTTAATCTGAGCAAAGTTGTTAAAAAGCCTAGTGTGCGAAATAAAAATGTTACACGATGTGAGAGTGGGGACTAAGGCATTGTGCGAGCATAAATTAAAGCTCTGAATTTTACCAAGCTCCCTCTAACTCCGAATACCCCAAGTGATAAAACATAGAACATAGAACACTACAGCACAAACAGGCCCTTCAGCCCACAAGTTGTGCCGAACACATCAAAACCTACCCAGCCATAGACCTATCTATAACCCCCAATCCCATTGGATCCCATATACTCATCCAGAAGTCTTTTAAAAGACCCCAGCGAGTTCGCCTCGACCACCACCGACGGCAGCCGATTCCATTCACTCACCACCCTCTGAGTGAAAAACTTTCCCCTAGCATCCCCTCTGTACTTGCTTCCCTGCACCTTAAATCTGTGCCCTCTCGTCGCGACCATTTCAGCCCTGGGAAATAGTCTCTGAGAGTCCACCCTATCTATTCCTCTCAACATCTTGTAAACCTCTATCAGGTCGCCTCTCAACCTTCGTCTCTCCAGGGAGAACAGTCCCAGCTCCCTCAACCTGTCTTCATAAGGCATGCCTCCCAATCCAGGCAACATCCTTGTAAATCTCCTCTGCACCCTTTCAATAGCTTCCACGTCCTTCCTATAGTGAGGCGACCAGAACTGCGAATAGATAGTGTTATCTATTCTCAGTTCTTGCATCCTATATCCCATTTAAAGCAAACAACATTGACCAAAATGATCTGAATTTGGGTCTGAATTTTCCTGGCGTTCGTGCCTTGCTGCTGCTGCAAGCGAGGCTGGAGAATTTGGTGCTCAGCCAAATCTCCGTTAACTGCAGCATAAATAGCCAGGAAGTTTCAACTATTGTTAATGGGCATACAGTGATTAGCACTGCTGCCTCACAGCACCAGGGACCCAGGTTTGATTCCCAGTTTGGATCACCCTCTGTGTCGAGTCTGCATGTTCTCACTGTGTATGCCTGGGTTTCTGTCCCAGTCCAAAAGACCTGTTGATTAAATGCATTGGCCATGCTAAATTCTCCCTCAGCGTACCTGAACAGGCAAGCACTGGAGTGTGGCCATTAGAGGATTTTCACAGTAACTTCATTGCAATGTTAATGTAAGCCTACTTGTGAACTAATAAATAAATTTAAACTTAAGAGAGACAGAGGGGAATATTTTTGTGTTCAGGGAGACCTATTTCCTGGTTGCATTACCTGATCATTTTCAACTTCCATGTCAGACCCTCTTCGCAGCTTCATTTTGGATTCATTATTTCTCAGCACTACTTCGAACATTCTCTATCACTTGGTGCTCGATCCTGTCATTTCTTACCCAGTAAAGCTCCTACTAATCCTTCCCTCACCACTCTCCATGTCACTTCCATGTCTACCTCCTCTTGCTGTTATCTCTCTGCTCATTGTCAGTTCCACCTTTCAGCAGCCCCCTTTCCTCCCTATCTTTGTTGGTCTCTCTGCTTAGTGCTTTTCTGACTACTTACTCCTCTCTGGCGATTACTGCTCCCTATCCATTAGTACATATAATTAAAAGTCTTGTGAATAACAGTCACACATTAAATGTGACAGCCTATACATTTAATCTGTGAATGAGCTATTTGCAAGGCGCAAAAAAATTATCCATCACACTTTCCTGATTGGCTTCAATAACTACTATCTGTCAAGTTAACTACACTGGTTCACTCAAAAATGTTGAAGTAATCTTTCATAAAACAGCAGTGAAAAACCATTTATAAGGAGAACACAGCAGTATTGAGAATTTCTACATATCACCGTTACTCACAGGAAGGGTAATGTTTTAAAATATAGTAGTTTGCATTTTCCAGTAGGTAGTTTAGAATATGCGACCCACATTGTTAGGTATAGGTCTCATTATTCGTTGTATGATAAGTGCCTAATCTGAGCTGTGTTGCAAAGGATGTAAGGATGAGTCAGCCTCCTTCATACACCTTCTCGTGACTGCTAAATCTTACTGGAAGAAAAATGTACAGCTATCTTCTTGACCTCCTCAAATGTAGCATGGAACGCTAACTTGTCGCTGAATATAAGGTATTACCTTTCTATCTGGAAAGGGTAATACAATTTAATGTTGGAACAGGAATGCAACTTAATATGGAGAGATAAGTAGCATAATTAAAATAAATCTGGGTTCCAAATCAGATAGCTGCATATAGTGCTTAGTATAAATAGACTGATTCTTCTTCCAAGTAATGTCATCAGGAATGATGGGTAGATATTTCAGTGGTGTCCAAGGCGTGCCCTAGGTCAGGGCAAAGATGACCGTTAATGTGAAGGGGGAATCAAATTCAATTGAGCTCACCAAATGGAATTGGATTGGCCTTCCAAATATAAGTAGAGTATATGAAAGCAGTTAATGTCTTCATATGGTAATTACAGTTCAGATTTTGGATTTCCCCTCGGGAGAAACTGATTACTTTATTACGAGAGTCATGTTCATATACCAAACAACAGTCGCCTTGTCATGGTAATGGCTGCTTGGAAAACTCGCATCATCTGTTCTCATGGGGTTAATGAGATTTAAACAAGGAGGGGTTGTTATTGTCGACTAATGATGCAGTGCCACAAGGAAGTGATGATCAATGAATGCAGATGTTCTAATGAGATTTAGGAATCGCCTAAAAATCTTCACTTGACACATAGGTTTTGCCTAGAGACTCAATTATCCTGTTTTCTAGTTTAAATTAAAGAGACCTCATTATTCATACTCTCATGTCCTTGCTAGTGTTAGATGGATAATGCTATCCAATTCTCTTTAATTAAGCCCTATGATAATCAATATGTCCTTTTGTATATTGTTGCACAAATTAATCCATGTTAACAGTACTGTAAATACAGCTGTTTTATGGAATCGTGTTAGGAAAGAGAAAGATATCATTAAATAGATGAAAAGTTTTAAAGTGTAAGTATTGGAGCTGATTATTTTCAAAATGCCTGATTGATTCATCGTAGATTCTGGGTGATTCTTCATCCAGTGATGTGGATCTGTGCTGGACATTGTGAAATATTCAATTGGATAACCTGCTTTGATACTGTGGAGCTTTTAGAGTTATTTCCAGAATCTTTGACTGTAAAATATAATGGCCAGGATTTTGCAGTTGTAATGACAGTGTGACTACAACATTCACCGTAATTATGACTGTGAAACTGACAGCAGATTCTGGCACCGAAACATTCACCGTTAAATGTGAAAATCCAAAAGCCGCAGTCAGTGAGTCCTTGCTTCCCCACAGGATGTGCTGTTGCCAAGTTCCTATGGATGAAAATCCTTTGAAATCACTTGAACTGATGCGAGCTTCCATTTTTATATTTGGCCTCACTGTAAAGATCCTTGAAATATTATGTCTTATTCAATGAGGTCTGAATTCTTAATTGATAATGAACAACCTCTCCGGCCCAGGAAAAATAATTTTGTATCTGTGAAACGTCAAATGCTTCCATTATAATAAAAATTCAATCGGTTTTTAAAATATGTTATATTCACAATATTAAGTTTCTAGCTTAATATGTACATTCAAATCTTTATCACTTTACAGAGAGAAAAATAATGTGAAAGATAACCAGTGCTTTAAACTTCCTAATGTTGTTATCTGGGAGAATTCTTTAATGTGATTGATACAATACGGTTGGGGGGGTTGGATTTTACAGTCGTTCCCTCCGCCCACCCCATCCCTCATCAGCAGGAATAAAGGCCAGGTGGCAGAGACACATAAAATAAAACAAATGGCTAGCTCGTTGCCTTTCTGCCCAACCTTGCAGCACCAGGGTCCCAGGTTCAATTCCTGGCATGGGTCACTGTCTGTGTGGAGTTTGCACGTTCTCTCGGTATCTGCGTGGGTTTCCTCCCACTCTCCAAAAGATATGCTGGTTAGGTGCATTGGCCCAGAATTTCTCCCCCAGTGTACTCAAACAGGCACCAGATTGTGGCAATAACTTCATTGCAGCTTTAATGTAATTATTACTTTGTGACACTAATAAATACTAAACTGAATGTTATGTTATGGTGTATGGCATCAGCCAATCTGTCCATCTTTTGGCCTGTTGAACCACAGAATCCATAGAACCACTGCAGTGCAGAAAGAGGCCGTTCTGACCAATGAGTCTGCACTGCTCTCCGAAAGAATGCTTTAGCTATGTTTAGCTCGATAAGGGGATAAAATGGTAAAAGTGTAGTTAGACAGAAGATATTTTTTCTGGTGAGTTACAGATATTTTGTCTGTAACAAGCGGTGTAATATTGAAGTTAGAAATAGATCATACAAGGGTGACATCAGAAAGTACTGTTTCCACACACGATGGAAATGTGGAAAATTCTCTCGCAAAAGATGCTTGATCAATTGAAAACTTAGACTGAGATTGACTAATTTTTTTTTTTGCTGTGTGTGTGAAAGGATACATGTGAAAGAAAGGCAAATGGAGTTGATACTGACCAGGTGACATACGCCAGACCAAGCTTGAAGACCTGAATGGTCTGTTCTTGTTCATATGTACCTTAATACGGTAGCTATGTTTAAAGACTTTGAGACGGTCACTGACCTTTAAAATTTCAGGACGATTAGTAATTATGATCAACTTCCAATTTAAGTTGATGATAAGTTGTCCATTGAGTTTTGTTTCAATTTCTCTTTAGTACATATCATACTGCACAAAATAAATACTTGTGTGGGTTCAGCTGTCATTAATGACAAAAGTATTATAAATTTAATTTTACACTGATTTTTCTTCATACTTGGATTCAATATTTCTTGCTTAATTAATAATGATTGTGCAACTAATAAAAATTGATTTTCAGCCTTTTTTCTTAGTAAATGTAATAGAATGACTATAATTAGTAGAGTAAAGTGATGGATGATAGGACCAGAGCTAGAAATATTTTCTCACTTGACACTTCAAGTGTGTTAATTGACAAGCAAGTTGATGTACACAATCAGAAATTATATGGATGATCCTTTTATCTTTTGATTCATTCTCTATTAAGAAGATCGTTGCGGTTTACTGGGCATAGATTTAACACAAATGCACTTATGACTGACTGCTTTGTGAACAGTACTTGCAATTGTCTGGCTTAAGGAGAAATAATATTAAATTGTTATTGCAGGGCCTAATATTAAGTATAATTCTTAATTTCTGGGGTGCCCTGGTTTTGACTTGACGGCCAAATAATGTCGCTTGACCCTGAGGTAGACACTTTGGATTCTCCAATCATTGATACTGACAAGATCTACTTTATGTGGCTCTGGGATAAAAATCACATTTTAATCAGGATTGATTGGTACCAAGACCAATTACAATGGAGAGTTGAGCAATGTGGCACAGCTTCTATCACCTGATGTGTACTTTCTTCAGAGGCCTGTTTTCAAAGAAACCTTCGCCCCATTACTTCGCAAAACTTGGAAAAAGTATTTGTCACTGCTCTGTATGCCTCACCATCTCCCCCGATCCATGTCCCTGGTCCCCCATCTCTGACATCGTCGATCCTCTAGTAATTTCAGGAGAGGTCCAGAACAAACTAAGCGTTTGCCCATAGCAGCATGGTGGCACAGTAGTTAGCACTGCTGCCTCATAGCCTCAGGAATCCGGATTCGATTCCCGTCTTGGATCACTGTCTGTGCGGAGTCTGCACATTCTCCACATGTCTGCGTGGGTTTCCTTGCATAGCCCAAAGATTTGCGGGTTAGGTTGATTGGCCATGCTAAATTGACCCTAGTGTTAGGAGGTTAGCAGGGTAAGAATGTGCGCCTGGGTGGGTTTGGGTCAGTGCAAACTTGATAGGCTGAATGGCCTCCTTCTGTCCTGCAGGGATTCTATGACAGTATCTATTCTGGCATCAGTGAGCCAGGAGGCTTCTTAAGGTTATCTCTCTTTGATCATACACCTGCAAGTATTTTTTACAACTCCATGAGGAATTATCTAAGATCAGAATGATCCTCCTGTCAAGAATATCGTCTACTGACTTTATTTGTGAAATGGCTTTACCTGCCTGATATGTAATGATACGAGGTGACTGGTTCTTTGCCTTCCATTTACAGGCTCTGTTTTGTGAAACTGAAGCTGTTATTGTTAGCCATAGAATACAAATCGGACACAAGGGAAAGCAGGTGAGTGCCACAGCCTTTCTTGTGAATTGTGAGTATTAATTGCATCACAAGTCTTTCTAATCGACCGAACTGTCAAGTGGACGCTAAGTGTTGACAAAGACATTTCAGTTGTTGCTACAAACTCAGCATCTTCTAACTCCATTTCACATTGGCAGCTTGAATCTGATTAAAAGCCTGTTAGAGCCTTTTATCCCTTTCCCATGTTGGTTGCAGAGTGGAGTGAAAGACTCAAAAGCTGTACAATTGAAATAATTCCTGGGATCTATAATTCTCCCAATGTGTTTCCTTAACTCATTGAGGGAGTGATTCTTCCCACAACATACTATTGAAAACATTGTGCCCATGAGTACTGCAAGGAATGTTAACTAACAGGACATTAAATATCTAAATATTTCTTCAAAATCAGATTAATTGGTCATATCAATATCATCCTTCATTTACTTGTTACTCCATCTCTTTTAATGGAACACACTTTTATAAACTGATACACATCAAGCAGATATTAAATATTTTTTGCAAAAATACATTGCAACTAGTCTTTTTCCCTCCTTTTGAAAAACTGAACAAATATGTCTTAAAAACCTGAAGTAAATAAAGAAAGTACACCAACTGTTTCACTCGGTTACTAATGTTGGATTCTGCTTGTTTTATATTGGAAAGAAGTAAACCCATGCGGGAGGTACAAAGAAATGAGAATGAGTCAGAAAAGTCCTGTGATGATTAGGGAAGCACCTACCACTGTTTTGCTTTCAACAGTGATTGAAAAGGGAAGAGGAGTATTTAAAGGCTGACAGTAGTATTGTTTTATCATTGCAGCCAGTATAAAATGTAGTACCATGGTGGTGCTGATCTCTGTTCATTCTAATGGGAATATCATTACCTTTCCGACAGTACACTCTTGGTAAAACATGTTCTTCTTTACAATTATCATAACAGAGCCGAACAAGGTTAATTGTTTATAGTTAATTGTTAACATTCTTCAAGTTTACCATCATTTTAATCAGAAATGCCTCTAGATTTCAAAGTAACTTCCTACAGATACTTACTTAGTTCCTGCAGTCATCATGATTGATGGTTAAGTACTGTCCAGGAATCTTTGAAGGTTATGTGATGCATGGTTGGGAAGCACTTGCTCATTAGTCATTTTTGGAATAGGCTGATTGCCATTGGCCATAGACAGCAGTTAAGTGCTTTGTGAGCATAGCCCATCTCATCTAGCACTAGTTTACACCATTCAAAGTCAGTTCAGGCATATTTCCACGTAACAGTATATATGAAATGGAAGCAAAGCTTTGTATATATTATAAAGTGAATGCAGTTCAGACATAGTTGCCCTTAAATGTGAAAGGAGATAAATGATGCTGATTTTATTCATTAATACAGTAGAAGCCACTTAATGGAAGCAGCCTCATGTTAAGCAAACTGTACTTTAATCCACTTATTTGCATTAAGTAATCATTATTGATTCACTGCTAATCCCAATTAGCAGTAATATGCACTGTAAATTCTTAAGAACTAAGATTAAATATCCACTCACAGATGTAGACATGTATTAGGTGCTAAATTGAAGACAATCATTCCAAGAGCTCTTTCAAATTGGGTGTAGTGCCTGGCAGCATCTGATTGTGCAAAACTGGTTGAAGCTGTATGTTGCTTGTTTAAAAACTATTCAAAGCATGCTAAACTATATTGAAACAAATAGATCTGGACAATCCAATCAGTATTGTACTTTCAGCCTAGGACCAGGAGAGCTTCTGCTCCCAGGGCATCAGGTCTTCAAAGGCAATAAATGAGGCCAAATTAGTGTCTCATATTCATGTTAGATCCAATTTTCTGCAAACAGGATCATTAAAGGGCCTATACTGTACAGTTCTTAAGTTGTTCATTGAACTGACAAAATATAAATGCACTTAACACCATGTAATTCCTTTCATTGCCACTAATGAAGGGTTCACAATGCACAAGTGAATGCGACTTTTATTATCAAAAGATAATCTCGAAGATATCCAATTGAAGAACTTTTAGGATAGCACTGCTTGGTATTTGTACTGATAACTGATCTTAATTTCATTTAAATATAGTATTAACCTTCTACTCAATATTGCATACATCAGACACCGTAAGACATAATGAACTGTTCATATGAAGAGCTATGTATCAACCAATGCTAATTAGCATGTCTAATCAGCCTCTCACTGTCATTATATGTGTCCAATGTTATATGCCAGCCTAATGTAAAATACATTTCCTGTCCAATCGCTTCCATTAAAAATAGGATTGATTGGGTTCTATGTTACAGAAACTTTTGTAAAGTCTAAATTTGGAGTAATTTGGTAACAAGTGCATCTTAAGGCACTTATTTAAAAAAATGTTGGGGAAACATGGCAGCTCAATCGGCTGAAAGAGGCAAAAAAAGGTTAATGTTCAGTTGGAATCCTTTGTTTCGGGATGGCACAGTGATTAGCACTGCTGCCTCACAGCGCCAGGGACCTGGGTTCAATGCCCAGCTTGAGTCACTGTCTGTGCTGAGTTTGCACATTCTCCCTGTGTCTGTGTAGGTTTCCTCTAGGTGCTCTGGTTTCCTCCCATGTCCAAAGATGTGCAGGTTTGGTGAATTGGTCATGCTAAATTGCCCCTTGGTGTCAGGGGACTAGCTAGGGTAGATCCATGGGATTATGGGGATAGGGCCTAGATGAGATTGTGGTTGGTGCAGACTCGATGGGCTGATTGGCCACCTTCTGCAGTGTAGGATTCTATGATTTGTTTCAGCCATTAGTTTTGGTGAGAAAGACATGTCAGATGTTGATTAAGCTGCTGTATGTTTCCAGAATCTTCATTAGTTATTTTTCCTGAAAGTTTATGAAAGATTTTAACAGAGGAAAGTAGTAGAACTTGTTTAATTTGAGAGAACTTAGGGACATTTACTATGTTGACGTGATGAACAAATGGGAGGAAGGAAGAAGGGAAAGCTTGATTAACTTCCATTGAAACTCACAATTATCATGAATAATGACAGGCCAATCACATCTTAGGGTGAAATACATAGATGAAGGAGTGTAGCGAGTGCCCAAGAGTAGTGTCCAAAATATATTTGGAATGTACAGATTCATCTTCGTAATCCCATCACATCTTGGAGAAAATAGAACAAAGTTCAAACTTTGCGTTCTTGTTTGTAGGATTCCTTTTTATGTTTTTTTGCGTTTTGCCACATCTGTGTTTTTGAAGGAACAAAACTGTTTTGTTTGTTTTATGTTTGCCAAGTTGGAATGTTTCCTTTTGTTTTTTTGCAACCTGTTTGTTCCTACCATGGCATTTGATTGAAATGTTCTCTTGTTGTTTACAGAGGTGCCAAGCGGTAAAACTCTCTTCATTTACTTTCCAACCAACCTTAACTTTCTCTTCAATTCTTTACATCTTCCAGCTTTGCTATGCATTTCCCAGAGTGCTCATTCTTTTACTCTCACCAAGTCAGCAGGATAATACTAAATAACAACATATTTTAGTCAACATTTGACATTTATAGTTTTTTTTAAACTTCTTGTCCTTGCACTAATTTATGTGGGGGGGGGAACGTGATATTTGCATATATTTTTCTAGATGGTCCTTTATTCTTCGCTGTCTCGCAGATTGTGTCTCCAACATTCCATATGAAAACGTTTGCTGCCGTAAACTTTTATTCCACCCCATCCCCCATGATGATGTAATGTAAATGTCAGTCAGCCAAAATGCTATTATGCTGTCTGCTTGTCAAAGTCTTCAATTGATGTCTTACACATTGTCTGTCTTCAGATTTTCATACACTTAAACAGTACTTAATGTTGTCTGTGAATTCATTGAAAAGAAAAAATGAATAGTCACAAATTAATTTCATTAGCTAATTAATGATGATTTTTTTTAAAACAATGATCATTTTAATATGTCCTGATGGTAACTGCTCACGTTTCATACTTACATAGTCAATTTACTAAATGTGGAAATACATATTTCAGAAAGCAGTTTTTTACCATTTCTTCACAGTTTTTCTTGCTTTAGCAAGCTTGCAGATTGTCTCCCAAGCCACTATTAAAGACAGCCACTTGTCATCTGCGCCCACCCACACCACCCCCACCCCCAACAACCAAACCCTGTTTGCTGCTTGACATTGAGTGAAATATTAATGCATGAAATAAATTAATGTTTTGGCAGTATCCTTTTAGTCTAAAGATACCAATTTGAATCTTTGAATTTTTTCATGATTTTTGTTTCAATTTTTCAAGCCTCATTTGATTGCTGACCCAACTAGCATAGTAACTCCTTGCTTATTCTCTTTTTCCATGGATTGCCCCTTTTTTTCTCCTCTTTTGCTTTGTGTCTGTCCCTTGCCTCCATCCTTTGTCTGACTCTAAGCTTGTGTGTAGTGATACATGTAAAACAAAAATAGGAGAGTTTCCAGTGCCATTCAGCCATCCAACACTAGTTCCTGCAGTCACATATGGCTTGCAATGGTTGTACCTCTATTTTTGGAGCTGTTTGTTGCATATTGTTGTTCTGTGTGTGTTTGTGGTGAAAGCATGTCATTACCACAGTGAACTGAACTCTATACCAACAGAAATTTGCTTCCTGGGATTACTCTGTGATTTTCTAGTTAAAATTTAATCTGTTAATAAGTCAACCTTGTATGAACAGTTTGCTGATATATGGAAATCTATACTGAGACTTGGTTTTTATTAATTTATATTCTAATTACAGTTCCAATTGAATATTAGATTGGATCTGATCTCTGCAGAAATCAGATCCCTATTTATAAAGAAAGGAAAGCTTACATGAATATGGAGGCATATACACCAGTGTACAATGTGTACATACATACTGTGGTCTAAATTATAAAAATACACATAATGCAGTTTAAGCCTAGATTATGGTACCAAGACCTTGTATTAGTGATAACACATAGTTAAGTGCTTTTTTTCTTGTACTATGAATATTATACATAGCTTGATATTAGTAAATAACATAATCGTATATATAGAAGTACAAGTTATTTTCACCTAACTAGCTATGATGCTGTTATACATACCATGGTTTTATGATATAAACTGCATCATTTATATTTTACTCTTTGAAAAACCTTGAAGTGCAACGTTCTTAGTGTTTTGTCCAACAATAGTGCTGTATGGAAGGTCCATACACATTTGATTCACCCGAAACATCAACTGTAAACTATCTTTTAAAAATTCTGTTGGAAAATATCAGTAATGAACTGGATACCCACAACTCAACATATCTGGATTCAAGCTTCAGAATTCATTTCAGGAAGTAGGGTTATTAGAACACATAGTCAACATTACAGCTTAGCTATTTCTCTGCAGTTGGGACATGTCTAAATGAACGTTATATTTTAGTATGGTTTGTTCAGTGGTAAGGTGTTACATAAATGAAAGTTAGATTTTTTTAATTAGTTGCTATAAAGTTACTTGATTTCAAATGAAGCATCAGTTTATAGAAGTCGAATAATATTAGCAGATTCTCAACAATTCAGGATATGTACAGTGGGATATTCCATATGTTTTGTGTTGGAAATGAAACTAACTTTTAACAGAAGTGGAAGATGTTGGAAATACACAGAAAATGAGAGCTGGCACATAAACAGCTTAAGGAAGTTAGAAGGATAAAAGATGATGAGGGAATATCAGAAGGTGCTGTCACAGAGAGGAAGCTACTGTATTAAGCGATTTATGAACCGCTTTATTGAAAATCAGGAACTATTAGATGAAATTTAAAAAAGCTTGTGAGACAATAAAAATACTTGAAACAACATGGAGATTGCAAAAATGGCTCACAAGAAAATGGGGAAAATTGAAAGGTGAAGATCAGTGCAGTAAATCTAAAATAAGAACAAAAATACGTTGACAAAACTCATTAGCTTTGATGCTCATGGATCTGTCTGGTTTTGATTCAGATTTTCTTTATATTTCCGCTAATGAATTTTGATTTTAAAAGCAGAATTGCCATTCTGAAATGTTCTTGCAGGAAACAATAATAGCAGGTTTATTTCTGAACGTTTTGTTATTATTGAGAAAGCAAAGTCAGGGGCTAAGGCCCATTCTACTGGACTCCAGAAATGTTGCAAACTGAGAGGCAAGGATGAGGCAAATTGAAGGAATAGCTATTAAGTAATGAATGAACGTAAGAATCAGGCAGAACGAATAGGAAGAAAATTTGAAACAAAAATCTGGTTATTGCCTCAAGACATTGAAGATTCCTTGTGAAATTTAATTGCATCTAAGGAGAGGTGGTGCTGGCATAATACCAGCAATCCAAAAGGAGCTGGCCCTACTAATGACACTTGTAAATCAGCAACTGCAAGGAGTTCAACCCTGGAAGCAATTCAGATTTCACTGTGCTTTATTTGTGAATGTGCGTTCTCTCGAGTGCGCTTTCTCTACTGCTACCTTTCCTTTTCATCTTTGTTTTGTTCTTTCTACCAAAAATCAAAGCCTTTGGATATGAAAGTAGAACTATATGAAACCAAGTAGTTTGAGAAAGGCCAGAGGAAAGAGCTGGATGTTTATTGTAAACAATTGGGACTAAAGGAAGATTTCAGACAACAGCCCATTTAACCACAAGGATTGGGATTCTTGTCAATAACACGTACCAGCCATCTCTTTCCTTTGGGTCAGCTAACTAATTTAACATACAGCTGTGCCGTGCAGTAGTTGTACGCTTGACGTGTATTACCTTTAAATAATTGTGACTGTTATTTTAACCAATGATAAGATACAGTTAATTAATGATGTTGCACTCAGCACACATTGTTTTTCAGTGACAGAGGAACTGCACAAACTACTGAAACTTGTTTGTTTGACATTGCAGTTTCTGTCCTTTTAAATTATTTGAGAATAGTAGCTTCACTTTAAGGAAAAAAAAGTGCTAGATTTTCAATCAATGTATGGTCAATGGATAAAGAATCTCGTCCGTAGTTCCTTCACCAAAATGGTGCTATGAAGATTTGTTTACCTATATAAGATTGGTTAGTTATTTAAATGTAACTAATTTGTAAGTCAAACTCTAGCCAATGTCCAGTCCCCTCTATCAGAAATTATTCAACTGGCGGATTTCTGCTTACGAGCTGTATTGTCAGAGGGGACACTGAATCAAAATCAGAGGAGTTCATTTCAGAGATCTCCTTGTCTTAATCAGCTCAGGAGCGGTGGGGAAGCATGAAAGTAAGACACCACTGGGCCACCTTAGCTGGAGAGCATGTCCTAGTATAAGCAAGAAGGAGAAGAACTCCAAACAAAATAGAACAAAGAAAAATAGTGATGGCAAACCAGAACAAATAAATATGCGCCAAAAGACACTACCTCTCTGTAGAAGAAAAGCAATCATAACCAAAAGAAGAAAAATCAGCCTGTAAATTGAATTTCAAACCACTTCCATTGTTGATTCAGATTGTGATTAGCAATGAGTTACATCATCCAGATTAAAATTATATAGCCTGTGCTTTACTTTGTTATCAGAAGGCTTTCAAATTGGGTAAAATAGAATTCATTTAAGGACATATGTTTTTAAGCATATGGTGCTTTGCTTGTCATGCGTCTTAATATTATGGGTCTAATAAACCAGCTCCTTTCCATTATTAATTAAATCATTTGTAGTCATCTGTTGGAATATATGCAGATACTGAAATCTAAGTGCAGTTCAAATAAGAGCGATTTCCTTTGCATTGAGGATGTTTGAACTATTCCCTTTAATTCATGTGTCATCAAAGCAATGCTTTTCTCCCATAGCAACTAACAGAAACTTGGTGTTTTGTGTTTTCACTGAGTAGCATATTAATCAATCCTGGGAACCACATCAAAATCCATGAAGGCACATTGGGATTCTTCATTGCAAGTGATGCCAAAGAAGTGAAAAGGTAGTTGCTTGATTTGATATATACACAATTGTGATCTGTTTTTAATTAATGATGATATGTGCCAAATAATATAAACTCCCATATATTTTCTTTGGAGGAGTGAGAAGGAGGAATTCTGCTTTTCCTGTTAAGATATCAGAACAAATCTGACAGTATTATTATTTGTAATCCAGCAATGTAACTCATCCTATATGTTATTAAAGTATTTTCATAACTTCTGGTGAGAGTTTTTAGGCATCTCTCTGATTTGGTGTTATTTCTAAAACATTCTTCAGTATTGGTACTGTAAAAGGCTAAATAGATGTGGAATACTTCAAAATTTATAAACATATCTGGAAACTTTGTAGTTGCCCTAGTAGGCTAGAAGGCCAAATTCAACTGTCTGTTCTAAATGCTGCTCAGTTATGATGAGACTTGCTATGTGCACAATATTTCTTTGTCCAACTATGGTTGTCAATCAAGGGAAGAAGGGAACACATTGCCAGATAAAATCCCAAGTGATTGAAAGTGTTCCCAGTAAACTGATCAAGAGTGCCAATACCTATCATGGGCTACACCACATGGCCAAGAGTCTCAGGCATCCCTGGCTAGTATTGGAAGTTTGATCATTAATGCCAGTCAAAATTTGTGCAGAGGAAGGAAAGAGTTTGTTGATCTTAAAAACGAAAGGATTTCCCTTCTGAACGTGGACATTATTATCAGAAAAGCTACGAACATAATTGCATAATTAGGAAGGGATGCAATTGCATTTGTGCAACCTATGATAGCAAAGCTTTGAGAGGCTGCCTTCAGCATACCTAGTGAAAACATTAAAACCCCTTGGTTATATATAACAGTGTTAAGACTCAGCGAAGCTTACTCCGCCCAAACACAACAATGTGGATTGTTTTCAATGCCATTGAGCACAGTGCTGAATCTTGAAAAACTGGGAGATAAGCAAAACCTCCAGACTGGTCTTTTCATGATGCTCCCTATTTTCACCCCTCAAAAAAGGATAATGACATTCAAGACTAAATTTTCTTCCAGTGAAATGCTAATACATATTAATACCAGTTAATGTCATATTAGTCTTTATTGAAAGAACTGGTCAACATCCACTCACTCACTGAACTGGGCTTAATTCATTGATACAGCTAGGTGTTAGTGGGAAATGGCTAGCTGAAGTGCAAGTTCTACTAGAAGACTGAGCACCATCCCACGAATACCACTAAGTCTTCTCAAAATGCTGTTGGACTGTGGTCACTTGCACTTAAACAGTTAAGAACCACACTATTCATGGATAGTTTAAACAGACAAGAGTTATTAATACTTCTTTACATTCCCAGTGTGTTTTTCAACAGCACACTTTGCTCTGCCTGATGGGAATTTACAGATTTTGAGGTTTGGCTTTTGAAATAAATTGTTAACAGAATAATAAAAGCCTGAATTAACCATGCCATTGATGTGAATGTGGAAATTAGAGAAGGGTGCCTTTTTAAAAAAATCTGATTCTGTTTCAATCTTTTTTGCTGATTTACAATCATAAAGCCTCTGCTTTTTGTCATTTAAAATTTGCAAGTTGTCACACCATTGAATCAGATTATATAAAATTTTCATCTCAGATTAGTTCCTTACTTTAAATCGTTCAAACTCATTCATTTCTACTAAGTTGAAATGGGGTCTATAGTTTCAGATAGGAATTGAAAATGTTTCTGGTTTCATGTAAGCTGCCTGTTACTCAAAATGTTTGTTATGGTGTCTGTTATTGCTACTCAAAATGTCTATTGTGGGTGGCACAGTGGTTGGCACTGCTGCATCACAGCACCAGAGACCTGGGTTCAATCCGCTGTGGGTAACTGTGTGGAGTTTGCACATCTCCCTGTGTCTGCATGAGTTTCCTCCAGATGCTTCTGTTTCCTCCCATAGTTCAAAGGTGTGCGAATTAGGTTGATTTCCCATGTTAAATTACTCCTTAGTCTCCCAAGACTTGTGGGTTAGGGGGATTAGCAAAGTGAATTCTTGGGATTACAGGAATATGCCTGACAGACAGTCAGTACAGACTCGATGGGCCAAGTGGTGGCCTCCTGCACTGTAAGGATTCAATAATTATATGAGAGGTTCAAATGAGTATTACTGAAGGCGAATCCTGATTGACCAGATTTCTGCTAGGGAGCTCAACAAAATCCAAAACTCATCCAGTGGAAAAATTGGAGCAATTACTTCTTAAAATAAATCCTACAAAAAAAACACAACTAACACCTATGTTTCTAAAAGCAGAACATATCTTTCATATTCCTCAGTCCAAATCACAGTAGAGCGACCCCTATTACAGTAACCAGAATTTCTCCCTAAAGACCATCTCCCAGATTTACTGAACTGAACTTATTCCTGCCAATTAGTTCTAGCTTGTGTGAATAATGTTAATTTCCAGATTCCTTTGTGGTCTTGCCTCTCCCTATCTCTACATTCTTTTGTTGGCTTATAACTTTGAGATCTTGCACTCTTCTGCTTCTGCTGTCTTGCACATCCTTCAATTGCACCATTATTGGTGGCTAGGCTTTCAACTGCCCAGATCCTAAATACTAGAATTCTCTTCTTAAACTCATCTGCCCGTCCAACCTCACTTTCCTTCTTCAAGCATTCCTTAAACCACACCACTCTGCGCAACTTTGGATTATCTGTTCAAATACCTCATGTGGCTCAATGTGAAGTTTTGCTTGATAACTGTCCAGTGAAATGCCTTTGAATGTTTTACTGCATGTTAAAGGTGCTAGTTAAATGCAGTTTGTTGGTTGAGGAAAGAATGCTTCATTCTGTATCCACAGTTGAGTTTGTATTATGCTGACATTGGGCACCAGGCAAAAATCCCATTTCTGTTCACAGCATTTACGATGGCATTGTGGTTAGCACTACCACCTCATAGCACCAGGGACCTGGGTTCGATGTCCGGCTTGGGCCATTGTCTTTGAGGAGTCTGCACGTTCTCCCTGTGTCTGTGTGGGTTTCCTCCAGGTGCTCCAATTTCCTCCCACAGTCTGAAAGACATGCTGGCTAGGTGCATTGACCTGGACAGGGGCTGGAGTAGGTACACAGGAGATGTCAGGGGTAAATTTTTCACTCAGAGGGTGGTGAGTGAGTGGAATCGGCTGCCTTCGGTGCTGGTGGAGGCAAATTCGATAGGGTCTTTTGAGAGACTTCTGGATGAGCACATGGAACTTAATAGGATGGAGAGTTATAGGTAAGCCTGGTAGGTAGGCATACGATCAGTGCAACTTGTGGGCCAAAGGACCTGTTTGTGCTATGGTTTTTCTATGTTCTATGTTCTAACTAGGGGAATTTCACAGTGACTTCATTGTAATATTAATATAAGCCTTACTTGTGATTAATAAATAAACTTTAAACTTTATTTAGTATCTGGATACTGATGAGCAGAAAGATTCCACCAACAAAAACATTTTAAAAGAGGGACATGAACGCCTTAGGGTTGTGATTAATGAAAAGAGACTCTCCAAGCTGAATTTGTCATTGGAGAAGTTAGTTCAGGAAAGGATCCAGATCTTTAAAATGCTGATAGCCATGGATAATATGGATGTAAGCAGGTTATTTAACTTGGATGGTAAGAGCAGAACTACAGGAAATGAGAACAGAATTAACAAGCCTGAGGCAGGACTGGAGATTAGAATGTTCTTTCCCCCACAGAGTAGTGTGGATATTGGAACAGACTCTTAGCAAAAGCAGTTCAGCCTGTGCTGATTAACTCCTTTAAGAGGAGCAGCTACATATCTGGTTAAAGGTAAAACTGAAGATTATAATGATATGTGCAGACAGAGATGATCAATGGCTTTCGGAAGCACAATGGTTCTTGTGACACCGACGCCATGGAAACGTCATTGGTTGGAGGCAGCTGGTCAGGATTGAATAATGGGCCTTGTTAGGATAGATTGATATTCTGGAGTTTCAGTCAATTATCTTAGGGAGACAGGGAGAAATTTCACACAACTTTCCCTTAGGAGATTAAATATGTTGGGTAGAGTCCACAATAGCAGAAAATGTGCATGGCTGTGAAAGGAGTGGGATTGATGAGGCAACTGGCCTTTTATGTTTTTATGTATTCTTGAATATATTTTCATTTCAATTGGAACAAAATGTTGCCTCACTACCCTGAACAATCATCACTGACCTTATTCAGGAATTTGGAACTTAAATTCTGGCTTTCCGTCATTCCAAATTTACACGCGTTGTGTAAAGATTGGCTGTTTAAGACATTAGACTGTCTTTCTCCATCAGAATAAAGCATGGTTGGTGTTTAGTGGATAATGTGGCATGGTAAACTCTATTAAATGGTCATTCTTGATTCTTTATTCCTTCAGGGCATTTTTCTACTGCAAAGCTTGTCATGATGACATCACAGATACAAAAAGAATTAAGAAATGTGGCTGCAAACGACGTAAGTAATAATTTCATCATCTTTCCATCAGTACTTTGTTATTAGTGATAATTTGCAACCAATGTAACCTTGAATGCAATAAAATATTAAAGTTTTTGCACCAACAGTGAATTAGTGGAGGGCTTGCCGGACATCAATGATTTCTGTTAATAGCTTATCCACGATGATCAGAGATGGAGTGCAATATAGTCGTTAAACTTCCATTTACTCACCCAATGAACACTGTATCTAAACAACAAACTATAAATTCCTGTTATCCAACATGCTTATTTTAAACAGTTTTCACATACACAAGTGCATGTTTTATTGCAACTCCACCATTAATTATAGTCCCTATTTGGCAGAGTTTGGTTCTGCAGCAATGAAGTTTGTTACAGAATATAACATAGGATGTGGATAAAGGTTAGTGTGTGTGAAGAATTGAACTCTTTAATCAACGTTCTAAGTCAACCCTTAATGCTCTAAAAGCGATGTGCTTTTCAGATTCCTGCAAACAGTGAAATTATCATTTTAAGGAAAAACATAAGGAATTTTTTTATTTGTAATGTGCATCAGAATGGGAAGAACTTGGGTTCCACTTTAATTTTTAAGGTTTCCCTCCATGCCACTTGCCGATAGGATGGACCAATAACCTGCTCCAATGTTACTCTGAACTTGGCCAACAAAATAGGATGAAGAGTGGCTATGGAATATCTCTCTTTGACTTATCTTCCTACTTACTCAGTGGCGTAGTGCCTGGCCTCTGTTGGTCACTGGCCCATGACAGTGTGTCTACACCAGCAACGTCCTTCATTCACTCATTAACCTAGTCAAATAACTAAGGCAAGAGAAATTAAATGGAGAGCAACATTTTTTAGGCTATATGAAAGGAAGTTTAATTACCTGAAAGGAAGGCAAGTTTAGATTAACATTATGCCATTAATACATAATGGGAAATCTGGGAAAATTAATGAATGGTGCAGACTGGGAAGCGAAAAATAATTAGCATTAATGTGATTAAGCTGTACGCAAAAAATTAAAAAATATACTTGGAGAATAACGGCGTGCCTAAAATGAGGAGTCCAAATTTCAGTCTATTAATGATGTGATGTAGAACAGATGTATAAATAAAATGACATGATTAGTGAGGCTGAAGAAAGAGCTTGTCAGAACTAAACTGCCGCTGTTTGAAAACTCTAGAGGTAATGCTCCAAGTCAGCTGGAAAAACAAAGACAAATCCTTGCCAAATGCATTGTATTTCACAGCCCATAATGGTGGAGCATGCAATATGCAATACTTGAATACAGTACCAGAAATGCAGAGTTTTTTTTGATAAGGGCACACATCTTAGTAGTTGCTGTCACATTTAGAATGGAATTGTAGCAGATTTATCATTATATTGGCATTAGTCATGTCACATTGTTAACATATACCTGACCTACTTAGCCACTTGTCCAAACCTTTTAGGCCCATTATTAATAATTTAAACAAAAAAAAACTTGGTGCCTCCACAGAGGTCAAGAATAATTAAAGTGAGTAGCTTTATCTTTTTTTAAAAAGAAAACCGTAGCTGCTTGAAAGCAAAACAAAAATTCCGCTTAAAAGTATCATTATTTTTTCATTGTAATCTAAATTATTCAAGGAACGGACCAGAATTTGCAAAGAAAATTTCCTTTCTATGGGTGGGATGGGAGGAAGTGCAATAGCCATTCCAGTTTTTTTTTGAAGAGTTGTATGAGATGATTTTTTTCAAAAAAAGTGCTAAAGTTTGGTATTTCTTCTGTGTGTGTGAACTTATTTCTTAAGCATTCACCCCTTCTAGGTTTATCTCACTGTTATAGAACGTATAATGGGGAAAAGAGAAAACACAAAACACAGTTACATATAAACCTTTTTCCGTGGAATTCAGGCACATGAGATTCCATGTATGAAATGATTGCAAGTACCTTTTGATGATTGATGTATTTTTAATTTATTTTTCTCCCTGCTGCCCTGGAACATGAAACTCTATAATTTAACTGCACACTGGTAGTGATCTATTGTGAGTAAAAACGGGTTCCCTGTTGCCCAGAGTGCGATCCAACTTGTCTACCTTAAGCAAGAGATTTTTATGTTGCATGTGTAGCAGTTACATCATACGTACACATCATCTTCAACACTGCCCACAGATCACTTTGAATCTGTAGAAAATACAGCAGCCCAGTGGCAAGATACCAGCAGAAATAAAATTGTGATTCAGTTAAAGGAAAGGAAGTGAATGGAATTCAGCTTCACAGCTCAAGTCAGCTATAGCCAAGTGTCCCTGTTGTTGGTTGGATATACCAGAATGAAGAAAGATGAAACGAATATTGCATTCATTCCAAAACCTCCTTGCAAGATTTCCAACTTACTTTGTTGACTTGAGGTGCTAAAGAGGCTGGCAACCACTGCTGCCATTTTTATCACCCATGTTGCCATTTTTGTTACCAGAATGCCATTGTAACTCTCTTTAAGCAACATGAAGAAGTGGAACAGTACAAGTGACCTCAAATGTGGGGCAGAAGCAACTGCCCTGTTCCTCTGGAGACTTTAGTCAGACTGTAAATTTGAGGATGGCGTGTATGTCATTGATGTCAGGGCTGTCAAGTCCAAAACGATCAGGAATTCCCATCGCATGGCACTGGGTGAAGACTCTGTCTTAAAAGGTGTAGGTGAAGAGGTTCGGATTTGGTCTTCTAGTTAGTTGGTCTCGCCATGACAGCAGTTAGAATGTTAGTCAATGCTAATACCCCCATTATCAGATGGAGGGAAAGCTAATGTTTAGGTTTCTTCTCCTAACTATAAATCCTTGATCAAATGATTGAAAGTATACATGCATAACCGTCATATGAGACTTGCCCGTCTGGTTGAATAGTTTGTCTATACTCATTAGTGAGGGCCACCGTACCCTGCGAAAATCATCCTTGCATAGAAGAAAGCATACAGGAGAGAAAGTAGGAACATTTCTGCCTAGGATATTTTTTAAAAGGCTGAGATTTGCCAGAAGGAATGTGTTGTTTCTACATTTGATTTCTCAATTTTTTTTGGAGGAATGTTCAAATCCAGGATAGGCAGACAGATGAGATAAATCTCACTGATTCTTCACCAGTAATCTCGATCAAACCGCCCAATCCAATGCCCATTTACAAGTTAGCAAACAAAACCAAGCATTTTTAAATCTTTCTTTGACAAAAGTACAGCTCTGGCCCTGACACTCTGCTCCATTCAGAAAAACAGAGGCGGTGAATTAAGTCTTTTGCTTTTTATTATTGAACCTATAGAGATAATTTGGGCACTCACCTTTTTGAGAGTGCTCTTAATCTCCAATTTAATGTTGCTGCTGTATTTTCACTGAAGAGACTATCTTCTATGGGAAGTCCTACAAATTGAGGAACTATAATCAGGAGAAAAAGTTTATTCATCACCAATCAAAATAATCATCTTATTCCCACAACTCTTCATTGCATCTTTTTCTTTTTATGCCAGTAATCATCACTAGCTATTGAATTGAAATGAATTGGTCGCCATTTCAATTCTTCTTGGTAGTTGGGCCCTTTTTTACTCACTACCCGTGACTGGATCCTGACAGCTTCCACATTTTGCTGAGCATGGTGCTCTGTGATGTCCATCCACTAGATGTCCTCAGAGACCTTCTCATGCCTCCTCTTCTGGTCTCCAACAGCGCGCGGGTATCTCAGGTCCTCCTTGATGCTGATTTTTCCAAAACAAAAAATCACCTTTTCAATACAAATGGCAGTATAAACATGTTTTTGCAAGGATTCCATATAGCAGTTTGTGTGTTGAGTTAGTGGACACGTCCTTCGTGTGTAGAATTACATGCATCTCATCAACAACTAACATTTCCCAACATGTCATTGTCTGAAAGTGCTATTACTGTTTGTGTTTTATTTCCACAATGAATGCAATGTATTTATTACAGCATGGATTTGTTTGAGACACAAGCTATACTGTTAATGTTTATGAATGCTTCAATCTTAATAACCCTTATTGAATTTTTGTTGTTACTTTATTTATTATTGCCAAGGTTGAAGCCTGTTATTTTTTATCAGCATGCTGTTATTTTGATAATTCTGCATGGACTCAAAAATAGTTCCTCGAGTCTTCCTTTTTTTTAAAAAAAAAATGGGCACCCGCAAGTCTTCTACACAATTCCCCCGTTGATTGGGGAGAATAATTTGGCTGAAGTATTTGGTTTCATTTCAAGAAACAAGATCAAAAAACGGTTCATCTCCCTCTAGATTCCATTCCTTTTAAAGACTTGTCAGACTCAATTAATGTCACGCTGAAAAGATTGGCATCATTCAAAGGAAGACAAGAGGCCGATGCTGCCCAGCATCACCAGCATTTATGAGGCTTTGATGCTACTTTCTTCATTGAAATACCAGTGCTAACCGACTAGTCTTGTTGCGTGCATTGAACAGGCTTAGTGCTGCATGATATGATCATTCTTTTCTCAGCTAGCGGATAACCTAAAAAAAACCTGCTGAAAATTAATGTTTTGCAACTAACCGCTGAAAAGATTGCAGAGAAGTGGGGATGCTACTGAAGATGCCTCTCATTCATCACCCTCCAGTGCCTTTTTTTCCTCGATCATAGCGTGACCCTTGCTTGGCCAGTAATTTTGATATAAATGGCCTTAGGTCAGTGCTTGACTCAGTCGAGAGCTTTAAATATGTCCTTCACGTGGCATAATGGCTTGTTCATCCAAGGCTGATTTTGTTTTACTTGATATGAGTAACTTAAATTATTCCTCATTACCAGTACATTAGGTTTATTATCAAATAATATGGTTTTATATTATTTATATTACAAATTTCATTGAACAAGTGAATCAATTAGCACAATAACCATTTCGGCATCATGTGTGCTTGAAAGAATTGGACCTGTATTTTATGTGCCACCTTAATTTTGACATGCTCATTAGCACAGTAGTAATTATGAGGAAAATGCTAATTATACCAAATTCTTGCCAGCACATGCTTGTGCAAAAACAAGGGAGAGTGGCGAAAAGAACAATCATTAAAATACAATTCTGTTTCTGTCAATTGCCTGCTTTGGCTAAATTGTTTTAAAAGGGATATGATGTGCAGGTCTACAATTGAAATTTTCAGCAACTTCTTGTGTTCCTGTGGAATAGTATCCCGTGCGGCATGAACTTGAAATATCTAAGAATGTGAATTGTATATTCAAAGTTACCTTCTGAGCTCTTTCTTTTAAACTTTTTAAAGATGATTTTCTTGTCGCTACTTTCGAGTCTTAGCTCTTCTTCTTGTCAAGCCTGCTTATGTTACTAAGGCCTGTATTAGATCCCTTGTTAATTCCTTCCAACTGCCAGACTGAGTAACCTTGCCATTAACCTGCTCCTCTTCCTCTCCTTCCATCGAAAACATGATTATAGCCAAGATGTCCATCTACAAGAGAATGAAACTCGCATGTTGTTTTGATTGCGGACGCTGTGAGCGTGACTGCACTTGCATGTCAGACAGTGTACATAGTAACTTGGACACCCTTGAGAGAACCTTCCCACTTTCTTCTGTCTCTGTTAATGATTGCTCCACCAGTTTACGTGCCTGTAAGTTTAACATCATGCTGTTCCATGTCCGTCCTATGTGGGGTCGTCCCTTCTGTGTTGTATTCTGTGGTCCAGTAAGTTGTATTTTAGTTGCCACTGCTGCTGCGTTCATTGAGCTTCCTAGTGACAAAGTTGCTATGTGTGCTTCGCTAGAACTTGGGTCTGTGGATTAGCATGGGGGACCCAGAGTACCGCTTTGATGTGGATGTTCTTGGTACGGTGTGGTATTGAAGTTATTCCATGTCGTTAAATGTCATTCTGGATAAACAATGGAGAAGTGACTTCATTAAAGTTAAAGTACACAACTAGAATGGGAGATGGGTTGGGGGGAAAATCCTCTTGAATTAAGCTGATTTATTTCTAATTATTGCTGTGTTTTAATTTTATAAATGTTCTTTCATTATCTCTTTCTGTCAAAAGTACACAATGCCCACAGTTATGTGAGCCCAGAGCATTGCCAATACGTCCTGGTATAACAAACTTGAACATCCCATTATTATGTGCTTGGTGCCAAGAGCTGCAACATTCAATATCATTTCAGTTTCTTATTGGTGGGACAACCAATAGTGAAACTTAACCCCCAGATTAGTGACATGTTGGTATATATGGAACCACTTCCAACACATAATATTATCATTACTCTGGAATTAAACCACTAAACTCTATGACTGTCTAAACATCAGAAATGTCGTAAGGGTATTTGGGAATGGTGGTAGATATTAAAACCCTTTAAAGCCATTGACAAACACTGACACTGTAGCTGGTATTTTGTGAACTCGTTCAGGCGAGGCTTGTAAAATCCTGCCCTGGGCCCAACGGAGAGTTTTGTTTTACGAGCCTCGCCTGCCCCGATCCTGAGACAGTAAAATTCTGGCCTGTGTGTCTATAATGTAGCGATGAGTGGGCCAAATGAATGTAAAATGATCTGTAAAATTGGTATTTGGATGCCAGGCTAGGGATCCTGCAGTTTTCAGACCAGCATTGGATCCCCTATCCTGGAAGTTTAATTAGTTTTACGCTACTTTCGCAAATATGCAAAAATTGGGCACTGACATATTTGAGTCTGTTCTGCTGCTGGATAGCAGGGCCCCTTTGAGAAGCAGTAATTCTGTCAGCTTATTTCACAACATTCTATTCTGTTTACACTGGGAGGTAACATTTAGATTGAATGACCAGCCTGACACCGTAGTGTTTTACTCGGGGCAAAAATGTTGCCAGAGATCTTAATCTAGCTGTTCACAAAAGACAGACTGCAAAGGCATTGAGTTGCGCCCAACTTTTAAACTGTTATTGACAATTAATCTGGCTTGGAGCTGGAGTAAGTCACCTCTGAAACATGCAGAGCAACTTCCAAATGTAGTCTGAATAGAACATAATAAAGTTATACCTGTAATTTTTTTGCACTGATGCTGGGAAACAATGCAAAGATGTGCAGTATAACTCGATGTCAGTTACCAAAACTTAATTTATATAAGTGGCGTGAGATCAACTTGTATCACTTTTTTCCTTTTGACCTTGTATTGATTTCGCAATAATGGAAACTAGTGGCCATTAAGTTGAAAACTTACTCAGCCTCTTAGATTTTAGCATTTTTAATTTTACACTGTTCACAAATATTAAAATATAGCCAAAGTTTGGAAACCGCTGAATAGGGCTCTGCACCAATGTGTGCAGCATTTACTGAAGGATGATAGGGAGTTGGCAGTATATTTCAGGTCAGCAAACCCATTCCTCAATACATCTGCTGATTTCAGCTTGCATTTATAGAGCACTGTAAATACAAAACAATGTCCCATGATGATTCATTGCAGCTTGAGGAAAACTGAGAAGATAATATCAGGAAGAGAGACCTAAAGCATCATCAAAGAGGTGCTTTTTTAACAGAAGATTTTAATTTTAGGAGAGAAGGACATAGAAGAGCAGAGGGGTATAAAGTGGGAATGCCAGAGAGTGGAAGCCAGTTGGCTGAAACAACAGCACAGGAGGAAAGGGCAAAGATGCACAGGAAACTGGACTCGGAGGAATGCATGGTTTGGAAGGGAATTGAGGAGATTACATCATTCATGATTACTGACATCCTTGGTGGATAGAAATTTAAATTTTAGTGTATGGAAGTTGGGATAATAAGGGAGGAGAAGGGTGGTGAAGGAGTAGGGATTGTTGTGGGTGAGAAACTGGGCAGCAGAGTTATTGATGAGCTGAAAGTTTGAAGAATGGCAAGCTGGCTGGCAAAGATGGTATTAAAGGTATCAAATTGGGAAGTAATTAAATCTTGAATAAGCCCTTCATTGGATGATGGGATGTCAGATATTAGTCTCAAATTGCACCACTCTATGCAAGCACCAGTCTCAAACAACGACGCAAGCACAGATCATCACTTTAAGTAGTTACCAACTTCAAATTTTGCCCCTTTAAGCAGAAGCCATTTCACTTGAAGCACTCAACCTTAAACTCCAATTCTCTAAACAGATACTGTTTCTAACTGTGGCCCTAGTACACTTAGACCTTTATAATCTGTTGAAGATAAATGCTTAAGATGAAAACTGCTATGTCATTTTTATTTTGACATTAGTTGTAAACTTTACTACTTTGCATTCCATTTTAGTTGATTGTACGGTGCAGCTTATTTTGGTTTACACCTATTCATTGATGAACCGCAAACTTTTCCTGCTTTCGTGGGAATAATTCTAGTTGTTGAAGACTGTAAATCCAGTAGGCACACATGCAATAAAAGCAGCCTGGTTCAGAGCCTGCTTACAAATAGTTCGTGAAATCAAGGGGGAAAGAAAGGACACTGAGTGGTGAGATTCAGATTTTCATTAAATTAATATGAGCAGATGTGAAATGTTGACTATTTGACAATTAGAAATGGCAGCAGTGGGGGATGGAATCAAAGAGAGGTCAAATGTACAGATCACATTTCCTTTCTTACATTCTTCAGCTGCTCTGACAATCAGCTTGAATTAGTGTCAGTTCAGCTATGATGCTTTTTGCCCTTTGTCTTTCGCTGTGGTACTAGATTGCTTCCCTAGATACTCATTAAAACCCATTATATCATTACTTGGCTTGGTTTCAGTATGGACCCCAGTAATGTTAGCACACTCCATGGTTTTGTCAGATAATTTTCTTTCATTACAACACAATTTTGATATTTCAGTAAGATCACATAGCTGGTCCCACAAATTGGCAAACACAGTAATTACTTTGGACATTTCCTGGCCCATCCTCAATGTACATGCTGCATTTCAAAGGCAAGTCAGAGAGCATCCTCGTATTGAAGTCTAGATCCTCAACACTTTGGATTGTGCTCGCAGCTGTAAGCTTTTTCTGCAAAGGAAGTCAGAATGCCAGGTGAACAAAAAATTGCTCGAGGTCTGTGCTTGTGTGTTGTACTATTTCATATTAATATATCAAACACGTGAGGAAGAGCCACAATTTAAGCAAACAATTTAGAAAGATTGAGATGTACTAAGGACATTTTTTGCCTTTCCTTTTTCCTCAACACTGAGCAGTCAAGTGTTCCCCAAGCAAAGCTGTATTTTAGCTTGCAGCAATTGGTATCTGTTTCAAGAGGAGTTTCGTCCATGTGTTTACAGCAAATACAGCCACACATCTTGGTGACATTTAAAGAAATGCTTGCATGTTTACACTGCAGTCCTGGTCCAGAGGACCTGGGCGTTTTGCAAACACGATTGTTGACAATGTGTAGAGGCAGCTGGGAGCTGATATTCACACAACTAGAAAGAGAGCAGAGTGGCAGTTGGCATGGATGAAAGTAAAACATGGAAACTGAAATACAGAAACAAACGCTGCACCTAATTTCTCAAACTGTGGTGCACGTTTCTCTGTGACCCACTTAAATATAGTCCAAAGTTCAGTTTGTCAAAATCCTATTGGGTGTTGCTTTCAACAGCTGCTAATGTGAGTGGGAACAGTCAGCATAAGTCTGAAACACCTTTCCCTGTTTCAGGCTTACACATTGCTCAGACCGCAGATTCTAAACCTGTTGTTAGAATTAGGAGTCTGAGCAAAAATAAAGTGTTGCATAGAGGTACAGCACAGAAGCAGGCCCTTTGGCCCCAATTGTCCACACCAACCGACTTTCCTAAACTGAACTAGTCTTATTTGCCTGTATTTGGCTCATATCCATCTAAACCTTTCCCATCCATATACATCCATATATCTTTTAAATATTGTAATTGTACCTGCTTCTACCACCTCCCTCTGGCAGCTCATTTCATACATGCACCACCCTCTGTATGAAAAAGTTGCCCCTCAGGTTCCTTTTAAATCTTTGCCCCTCGGAACTTAAACCTATGCTCTCTAGTTTTGGATCCCCTACTCTGGGGAAAAGACCGTGGTTATTCACCTTATTTATGCCCCTCATGATTTTATTAGCCTCTGAGGTCACCCCTCATCCTCCTACAGGGAAAAAAGTTCCAGCCTCTCCTCATAATCCCAGTCTCATAACATACTTGTAAATCTTTTTTTGCACTCTTTCCAGTTTGTGTCTTGAGGTTTAACCCTTCCTTCGCGTCCAATTCATATTTGTTCCTCAAATATCCACAATGTCCAGCTCTGCACATTTGCTGTAGCAAAAGCCCCCACACTTATCATCATCCCAAATGTCTACTTTCCCACTGCCTGATTCCTTTGCAGAGTCCAATGGTCCTTTACACCACAACAATTGGTTTTTAAAATTTTAAGATCTATACATTTGCTTTCAGATCCCTTTTGTGACCTCATCCTCTTCCCTACCCCTGTCACCTTCCACCTGGGTGAACTGAGATTTAAGGTTCCTTGTTTCACACAGACTTCACTCTCCCATTTTACTCTATTTTTCCTACACACAAAGGCGAGAGTGAGTCTGCCACACTCTTCTCAAAGGCTGCTGAGCATAGGTCAATGTGAAAGTTTCAAAACTGGTATTGATGTGTTTTTGTTAAGCAATGGGGTTTAAGGGAAATAGGACCATGGAGGTTACCTGGAGTTAAATGGAGATCAGCCATGATTTAATTGACTGACAAAACAGGCTAGAGAGCCTGAATGGCCTACTGCTATTTTGACATTTCCCATATTTCTATCACCCACTGTTCTTTCAGTCAATTTTTCCTCTTTTGAGTATCTCCACCTGAACCCCTCATCCTTGCCAAGTCTGTAACTTGCTACCATAACCTTTCAAATGCCTCCAAAAAGCCATCTGTTCCACTGAGTGCCCACCTTCTCAGTTTTTCATTATTATCCTCTTCCATTCTAATTTTTTTCTGCCATGAAATACACTGACATGGAACGTTTTATGTTGGGAAATGCAAGTTGCCGTAGAGGAAAATACCTGTTCAAACGATCTCTTATTTGCCTGCTTTAGATTGGACAGCAACTGTATTGGTAACTTTTGGAGATAACTAGTCTTATTGCCCAGCCTTTTCCTTACTTTCTTCAATCTTTTCATTCTTCAGGCAAAATACAAAATAAAGACAAGGCGCATTTTTTGTAAAAGCTCGAGAATTAATTAGTCTAGGCTGCTCTTTTACTCTTGACTATAGAGTACCATTGACAGAAGCCTAGCCGCCCACATCTTCCACATACATCTTTTGTGTTGAGACAGTATACTAAAAGGGGCAGAAAAATCATTCCAAACCTCTAAATTAAAAGGAAATGACAGCTATACATCAGAACTTGCCTACTTTAATGTCTAGACTGGAGAACAATAATACCAACAAATATTAGCACAGAATGCAGACAAGCAAGGCTTATCGCAGAGGGTGATGAATTTCTGGAACTTGCCATCCTATGGCATGGTGGAATCTGAATCATTAAATAGTTTCACGAAAGAAATAGGTACATTTCTGATTTTTAAAATATAGATTAAATGGATATGGGAGACAGAGAGGTAGATTTGAGACCGGGGAGAAATCAGCCATGATCTGATTGAATGGCAGAGCAGGCTCGAAGACTAAATTTTTCTATTTCTGCTCCTAATTCCTATGTTCCTATGTTGAGGCTGAAATTTTTGCCAATGATGGGAGCATTGGTTGGATTTTTTTTTTGAGGAAACTTACCAAGGGAAACGCATGGGATTTTCAAATTAATTGGAAGGAGACAGGTTCCTGTCCAGTTCAGCATGGGGAAATGCCTCACACTGGTGGAGCCACTCAGCTGCAGTAGAATGTAGGTAACCGGGTGCACTTTGAGCTGCATGTTGAAAATTTTCATTAAAAAGCAAACAGAAAAGCAACCAGGTCACCACAGTGGGACGGGGATGGGGTGGGATGTTGCTGGTGGAGGAGGTGATGTGTCCCTCAAGGTACTCCACTTAGTCAGGCAAGGTAGTCTGTAGGCCTGCTAGAATCAAAGGCACACTCGGCACCAGTCTCCAGGCAGATGATCTATCATGTCGGGAAATAACTGGAAAATCCCAGTCAGCTCCTAAACTTAACTTTAACTGTGCTCTTATTGGATTGACTTGCCTGCCTCATGGGATGAACTGCTTGCCCAAGCTTCAAACTCATCCTTTGGGTTCCAAACTCCTCTCTTGCAAAATTTCGGTTCCAAGAAGATATCTTGCAGCTGTTGCGTCTGCAACGCCAGCATTTGTAGTCCTCAGCCCCCCACTGTGGGGAAGAGAGATTTTTGTTGGGTAAATGTGTCATGGTAAATGGAGCAAAGATGGGAGAATGGAGTTGAGTTATAAATCAATCATAGTCTTGTTGAATGGCAGATCAAGCTTGAGGAGTTGAATGGTCTAATTCTGTTCCTTATACTCCTATCTTGCAACCAGTTCACTGGACGCTGCCTGGTGATTGGTTATGAGCAACTCTGGGAGTGGACTGGGAGGAAATTGACCATGCATTCTTTCTGCCAATGTTGACTCTTTTCTCAGCAAGAGCAGAATAAGAGTGTTTGTTTAATAGTGGACAATTTTAAGAACATAAAACCATGGCTAATTAAGAAAATCAATTTCCAAAATCAGATTATGAATAAATAGTTGCTGACAAGGGCTCTTGAAGTGGAACAACAATATTTAATCCTATCTACGGGTTGCCAAATGGATTGATAAGCTGCAATCAACTTTCTGATGGGATTATAGCGAGGAAATTTATGTCTAATTTCAAGTAAAATAAAATTGCTGAAAACATAATCGGAGAAAAATGGGCTACTAACCGCGAAGACACATTAATGAGTTTCCAATAATGCACTCCTGTTGTGTACAAATCTTGTTTCAAGTATAGAACTGGAGTTTACATATGAATACTGATTTAGGTTCAGAGTTGTAGTGTACCATTTCCAGTTAATTGTTTGCAAGACAGTGCCCAACTACATTGTACAGTGTACAACCACAGCTGGTGTGTATGTCCCATTCACTACCATTTCATAAGTACTTTTAGCCAGTTACCGTTTCCATTTATTTATTTATCAGTGTCACAAGTAGCTCACAGTAACTCTGCAGTGGAGTTACTGTATAAGTCCCCTGGTCGCCACACTCCAGCACTTGTTCAGGTACACTGTGGGAGAATTTAGCACGGCTAGTGCACCTAACTAGCATGTCTTTGCTGATGTTATTTAAAAATCCTGTTCCAAGTTGGTGATTAAAGAGCACCATTCCTATCCATTCCTATCTTATTAAGTTAAAATCTTGGTCAAAGTACAGTCCTGAGCCAAGCAGAGCGATACTTGGCAGATCAGTTGTTTCTTTATTGGGACTGGATTGTGTGTAGCTGGAATGAACTAGCCTTGATGTTAGATTAACTGCCAAAGCATTATTTTAATCTTATTCAATCTGACTTTTATTCCATTTTTGTTAGCATTTGAAGAACTGAAAAGCACAAATGTTACATGGAGATTAAATAATATGACATTTTTATAAACTTCTACTTACATGTGCCATCACCCCAGCAGCACTGATTAAAATCACACATGAAGTAATTCTCTAATGGTTTCCCAGTTTACCTAGTGAATCAGTTGAGCTTTGTGGGTAAAGTAGGTCTCATTCTGTGCAGAATTTGGGGTGTAGTGGGTAGTGCACTTAACTCTGAGCCAAAAGGAATGACTTCAAGTTTCATCCCAGGACTTGAGGACTTTGGAAGGTGCCTTTGTGGTGTGGCCCAAGCAGGTTGATTATCTACATGTAGATCTTTCCAATACTCCTGTGGCAGGCAGTAACAGCAACTAGAACCATATAATAGCTGCAGTGCACCAATCTCCCATGTTAAACAACTGCGCATGCAAGCTCTTGCAATGGGCATGGTGACAAGGATCCTTCTCACATTGCAGGGCTACTAGGTGAGAGAGACTATGCTGTAGTCCCTATACCATTTCAGAATTAAAACCAAAAATGTTGGAATTACTTGAGGCCAGTAAATATGATACTAATATGATACTGCTGTACTAATTCTCAGTGCCCCTTGGTTAGGGAGAACAAGCCACGGGTCAACAGTTACCAATCCACTTTTCACACTGGGTTGTGGATGTCACCAGCTATGTTTGCTTGTCCCTGTATGCCCTGAGATGGTACTGGGATGCCCCATATTATTTTGATGTAACTAAATTGCTTGCCAGATGACTTTGGGGGGACAGTTCAGTGTCAAACATGTAATGTGGGGACCCAGTCAAATGTAGGCCACACAAGAAAGCACAGTTGGATTCTTTCACTTGGGATATGTCAATTAAAGGAGCCTATTACCAGTTCCAGTGTTTACCTGGCTAACTTATCCAAATTGGTGTGGAGTATGCTCCAAGCATGGGCCCCTCAGTATTGTCAGTTACACAATGGTTCTTGGCCACTGGGGGTCTCGAATATAAAAACAAATTCATGTTTTAAACTTGCTTCAATTTTGAGCTGGGAGGAACAGGAATATTTTTGGCCGCACTCTGCTTCAGAATGTACCCACAGGACTTTGCTGTCCAAATTGGACAATTTTGTGAATTCTCTGTCTAATTGGTATCTGGAGTTCACTGAAAGATCCAGTCCTCCATTTTCAGAGATCCAAAATTCACACTTTTTCATGCCACAAAACCATTTCCTCCCCGACTTCCCTCAGGCCATTCATCACAGGAGATGTACATTATGTCACCCATTTCTTGCACAATGTTATATTTAGTATCATAAATATTACTCATACAAGACTTGGTTCTTCTGTTAAAAATGTTTTCACTTTTTGGTACAAGGTGGGGGACGGTATTGAGTCTTTATGTGAGCACTAATGATGTGTACAGGTCCTTGCACAGTCTTACTGAATCTGGCTACAAGGTGGCAAAAACTAAATAAGGCTAGTCAATGAATTCTTATTCACCCTTCCAAAAATAATCTGCAATTGCCTATCTCAGCATCCAACTGTTCCTTAAATGAGCTTTGTCTTCACTGCTTGATCTGGAAGTCCATTCCAAATGTTTGTCATTCCTAAGTTTGATTTTTCTTAGCTTGAATAGGTTTTCTCATTCTTTACCATCATGGTATAGTTTGAAACAGTTCTTAAAAATCTCTCTTTATAGCTAAGTTGCCAGCAAGGAGGATCTGTCCTACGGTTCTTTTCTATAATATTTCCAGGACCTTGGACTTCCTGCTTATATCCTGAGTAATTAAAACTCTCATTCAGATTCAAAGAGCACGCAATTGTCCACTGTTGTATCCACACACTAATCTCTGACAGTAGATGTGGAGATGCCGATGTTGGACTGGGGTGGACACAACAAGAAGTCTCACAACACCAGGTTACAGTCCAACAGGTTTATTTGGAATCACAAGCCTTCAGAGTGCTATTCTTTCCTCGAGTAAGTCACTCACCTGAGAAAGGAGCAGTGCTCTGAAAGCTCATGATTCCAAATAAAGATGTTGGACTTTAACCTGGTATTGTGAGGCTTCTTACTGCTCCTACACTAGACGCAAGGACCAATAGTTGCCCAAATTATTGTCCATTTTTGTAGTTGTAGACTCGTGAGCAATGAGAACTTAGTTGCTATTGTCAAAAATAACTTTACAAAAGCTTTACAAATTATAAGAAGGGGAGCCTTTTATCCTAGCAGCCTTCATTGGACTTGATCCTTTCATGTGAGGCTGGAAGGGCTATGGGCTATTAAATTGCTCCAACCAATTCACAATTTTCACAGTTCCACAGTAATTTTTTAATCACACTGATATTTAAATGACTTGGTTGAATGGTACTGTTGCTTTAGCTGTACAACATTAACAAATCATTCTCTCAGAGGAATATGGATTAGTTTAGTAGTAGATTAAAATCATAATTGACTCACATTTCATTATTCTATACCAGATTGGAAATGAAGGGAGGCTATTGGAAAATGGATGAGCAGGAGAATAGTCACACAGCAGTCTTTCTATCTTTTAGCTGCACAGTAATTCCTGTTGGAATGATTGATGCAAATGCTTTTGCATTAGTACAAGCTAAAGGTGCATTCATCAACACAATTATGCCATTGAACTCTGAATAAGTTAAACTGTAGAAATGTTATTGGTCCATGGAGAGCAACTCATTATTTTGTCAAGCATGGAAAATATTTGGCAGGTGGCAGAATATATCATATTGCAGAGGTACAAACATACCAACATGTTCGCACATATCAACAGGGTACAGCAGTGGTAATAGTGTTAGCTACAGAAACCTCATTACATCCCCTGATCATCTCTTATTAAACCTTTACAGGGGCACCATAAAGGGCTGACGAGTCACAGATGTGGCTCCAGCAACACTGTTTTATCAACATGGATTTCAGTAGAAGACACCTTGCACACACACTCACATAATACAGGTGAATCTACAATGTATGTATACTTAACAAACATTTACTGATCTAGAGCAATCAAGGAAGCAAAGCAGTCAAGCTATTTTAGCATAAATCCCATAAAAAGGTTAGCCTTCACATGCATACGTAGTACAAATGTGAACATTAAAGTCATATGCTCACTTATCTTTTTCTTACTAAGTCTGGGGTAGAAATGGGATCTACAGAAAATATTATAGGATTTGGGATGAACAACTGCAGGAACAGCTCTGCTTGTTGCTGGACTTTATTCCTTATACAATGATCTCAAAACTCAACTTCAAACTATTTTTTGTATGCGAGTAGTTTGATTGAGTTTGCTTCTGTTTCCACGTTAAAGCATCAGGACATAAAATTATGGTTCAAGTTTATGGGGGCAAGTTTAGAAGAAATGGCAAAATGGTTCTTAAACAAAATCAGAAATGCTAGGAAAACTCAGCAAGCTACGTAGCATCCATGGAGAGAGAAAGAGTTAATGGCCTGAATTTTCACTCTTGGGTCGGGACTCGGAGTTGAAAGAATTCCAGGCTCCATCAACACCTTGCAGGAGAAAGTGCCCCAGAAGTTTGGGTTTTATTTCAGGGTACTGGGTTTCTCTGGGAGTCAGACCTACTCCCCTCGGAAACAGTTCAGAGATAGCATGTGAGCTTCTGGATTTAGGGCTAAGCTGGACAAAGGCAGACCTCAGTGATCCGGTACTCTGTCCCAGCTGCAAAACCCAATAAAACAAGTAACAGTCCTCTAGCCCTTAACCCAGTCCCCACTCCCCACACTTCCATGATCCCTTCATGCCAACTCATGACCTCCTTGCCAACCGGTGCCCCTTCAACCTCCCATGACCCTTTATAGCAGCAATGTCAATTTAGTGCCCACCCATGCACTTCTATCCCCTGTATCCTCAGAGTATCTAGTATAGGCAGATCTCAGAATCATGTTGAGAAAAAATAAAGTTTTAAGTATCTATAGATAAATTCACTGTTTAAAAGAACTCTGTTAACTCATTTGCTACACTTAAATTTCTTCAACCGCTCATAACATTTGTTTTCATGGCCCCAAACACTTAACTGGGGAAGCGATGGCCCACTGGTATTATCACTAGACTATTAACCCACAAATTCAGTTAATGTTCTGAGGGCCCAGATTCAAATCCTGCCAAGGCAGATAGTAGAATTTGAATTCAATAAAAAAATCTGTAATTGAGAATCCACCAATGGCCTTGAAACTATTGTCAATTGTTGGAAAATCCCATCTGATTCATTTAGGGAACAACATCTACCATCCTTATTACTTGGTCTGGCCTATATGTGACTGTAGAGCCACAGCAATGTGATTGACACTCGACTGCCCTCCAAGGGCAACTGGGAAGGGCAATAAATGCTGGCCAGCTAGCAACACCCATTTCCCGTGAATGAAGAAAATAAAATGAAAAGCTTTATAACCACTTTGAGCAGTCAATCAAGATGGGAACTGACAGGCAACCTACTGTGATAATGATAGATTGTGAAATCAGTGATGCAGCACTAATCCTATAATGATAACTAATGTTAACAGGCAGAGTGTTAGCAAGCACCAGTTTTCTTTAATTAAAGTTTTTTAATTAAAAGTTTGGATATTTAATTCTGTTGAAAGCTTGACAGTTCCATTGAGCCTTAACAGTTGCCTCGACAGTTCCCTGTGACATCTCTGTTTGACAGGTCAATTGAGCTTGAGTGTTCCAATGAGCTTGACTGTTTATTCACTATTACACACATTCATGTTTACTTTGAACAATCCCAAAGGGCACATCACGTTTCCCCCCCAAGGGTACAGACCTCTCACAAAGCCATCCTGGGGCCATTTCAAAAAGGGTACCATAATTCCTCTACATTTAAATCTTCAACTATCAGGTGTAATGCGCACTATCATATTTCCAATTCCTAGTAACAATTAGATCAGACTGGAGGCAGCTGTACATGTTAACATGTACAGCTGCCTCTGAGGGCCAGAGATGTGCAAAGTTCAATTTATCTCTATTACCTCTCCTGGGTGGGACTCGGCAGGATTTCCAATTCAGGCCTGTCGTGCCATTTTTGCAGTTTCTACCTTTGCATAAATTCAGGTCCAGCATTTCAAGCCTGTGGTCTTTCATTAGAACTGGGAAAAGTCAGAAATGTACTAGGTTTTGAGTAAGGGCTGGGTTTTTCCCTGAGGCCCAAGATCATCCCATCACTCCTGTTTTGCACCTGATCACAGACCTACCCTTTGTCTTTGTGCAAACCCTCCCATTGCTCAAAACCAATTAAAGTTCTAACTTTTCCAACTTCTGATGAAAGGTCGCAGACATTAACTCTGATTCTGTCTCCACAAATGGTGCCTGACCTGTTGAGCACCCCTAGCATCTTCTCTTTCTTAGTTTAGATTTCCAACACCCACAGTATTCTACTTTTCATTCTGAAAGAAAGTTGGAATGGATTGTAGGGAATTATGGTTGAGCACAAAATGGCTTTCTGGCTTCACTTTAAAAAAAATAGAGACCATTCTGGTAAGATGAATAACCACAAGTGTCTTTTTCTTGTCTGACCTATCTTATGATAGTGTTTGTTTTTGGGATGTGAGTGACTTGCCAGGCTGCAATTGTTGCTCAATTTGTAGTTATCCTGATAAGGTGGTGGTGGGTCACCTTGAGCTTGTCTTTTCAATATTGAGGTTTAATAGGGAATTCCATATATAGCTAAGTGAGAATGAAGTTTTGCTTGGAGGAGATCTTTGAATGCTTGCACCAAAGGATCAGTGTGTAATTAATGTGTGCAAAAATAGATCTAAGCAATTTCAAGCTGTGGGACCCTATTTGTTATCCAAATGATACCGTGAAGTACCAATGTAGTTAAATCATGGGAAGCAATGTCCTTTTTCTTTCTATGCACTGCTAACCTGTTCTTAATGCCATGCAAACATTTTAAAGGGGGCGTTGCAGCAAGATGACATTTAAAAGACAACCTGTGCAGGCCAACTGGAAGAGAGACTGGAGCTTTAAGAAGAGAGGTCAGGAATTTCTATTGCTAACGGCAGTCGTTAGCTTGGGTTTGTTACTACAGTGTTTTTACCAGGGTCACTGGAAACTAAACAGTGAGTGGTTTGTTGTGATGTGGACAGGCTGGAAATGATGCTGTCTGCATCTTGTGCTGTGAATTCAGTGGAGGGTTTATATGTGGTGACATGGAAATTATGTTTGCATTTTCATTTTCTGAATGTTGCTGGTTGTCATGAAACTCACCCTGACAGTTTCTTACCACCAGGCAGCAGAATCTTCTTGCAACATTTTTTGTGCAAGACAGATGCTCAGCAGTTATTTTTCGGAGCCCTTCCGCTCTGGACTATTCCATGCGACAGATGCCAGGACAAGAACTGTTTCCTGGGAACATTTCTGTCACACTCCTGCCTTCAGTCCAAAGAGTGACCTTTTGTGAATAATACAAAAGCTTTTATGGAGAAGCGCAAACCTTCACCCAGAGCAGGCTCAAAGCAAATTTCAGCTCCTGTTTCTTTCCTCAAGTCAGCCTGCATTAGAAACAGAGTTCCGCCCAGGCTATCCAGATGCAGACAGCAATTGCACTTGTCAGCACTGAATTCAATAATTTTAGTGAGGCAATTCTTCTGCTAGCATTATCTCCAGAGTAGAACACCACACAGAAAAGCAAAAGCTACTTAGATTGCAAAGAGCTCTTATGGTGCTGTCTGTCAGATATATCAGTTCATGTAAGTCATCGGTTTGCAAACAATTAGTTTATCCCTTTACTTCCTCAATTTAGCACTGCAGTTTTCTTTCATTAAGTTTCTTCGGGATAATTGGGATTGAACTCATTTTCTATCCGAATTCTGGCCTGGTGCTTCACTATGGAGGCTTACTCCTTTCTTGAACTATGTACTTTTCTCCTCTTCACAATCCCTTCATTGCTCTATGTTCTACTTCAAAGGTATTTTCCCAGCAGCTTCCCTGGTTCACTCTGCAAATGACATCTATGGTTCAACTGCCTAGTTTGATTTGACTTCAGAATGTGCCATGCCTGCTGGCCAGCATCATATACCCCTTTCTCCTGTTGGTATTAATGTGGCGCGGGGCGTGGAAATGAATACTAAACTTTACAACAAGCTTAATAGAGATTCGTACACCTGGGCATCTCTCCTCAGGATCCAAACTGGTGATAGAATTTTTGTATTGGCTCGAGGATCTCTAATGGCCATTACGAGATATATGCCTTATCATTTTCAGCACATTTTTGGTGGTGTTACGAATGTCACCCATTATACATTAGTGATCACTTAGTTTAGGAGTTCATTTGTATATAGAGATGAGCACAAGAAGCAATACAACTAGTAACATGTATGGGAGACACTGAGTGGAGTGCATTACCAATCCTGACATTTTAAAACGTAAGGTCCCCTGTATTGAATTTCTTTTCCCTGTGCTTCACATTGACCTTTCATGAAACATAATTCTTGTTTTCTGCATCTTTTAACCTGTCATTTTTTTTTGCATTATCTTCAGCAAAATATGGCTATAACGGATATATCAGCTCAAGTAAGTCATTGGTTTGTCAACAATTAATTTATCCCTGTCCCTTTTGCCTTCCGTTTGATTTATTTTTCCCGTGTTCTCCCCTTAACCCACCTGCCTTGCCCGTCTGCAGTTTGTTTCCATTCCTTTAGATTTATCCTTCTAGTTGGAGTGCAGTGATTATCTATTTTAGTTGGGGTTTTTTTTGCAGCCACTTTGTCAATTAGACGTCAGTGATACTGGGATCAGCCATAATCAAGATTTGCTCAGATGAAATGGCTGATATTGATCTTTTGAATCTTAAGCCTCTTCATTTATGTCACTGGCTTGTGCCTAAGTCAACACACATAGGGTCAAATATCTGGGCTCTTTAACTGAAGTACTGGCCTTTGAATTAGATTGTATTTTTTCTCCCCAGTTCTTCAAGGTTTTGATTCCTAACATGGTATGGTTACAGAAATGCTGGTCACCCTCTGGTGTTTTGTTTGAATGGTTATTATTTATCTTGACGGGGGTATGAGAATGCAAGCGGGAAACAATCACAGAAATGTTTCCAGCTCCATGTTTAAACATGCATCCCTCTCAATGATGCAGAGCCAATTTGTGCCTCTCTAACCCAGAGTGTTTGGGTCACCCACCCATCTGCCTGACACAACATAAACCGGGATTACACCTGGGACCTTCTTAGTTGCTCCAATTCAGCTATTCCACCCATAATTGTAAAGAGGCACTGGGGAGGTTGGAGGAGGAGGCAAGCTGTAAGTGAAACATGTCGAGGAAGAATATCTATATCAGCAGCTCCTTTCTGCCGAATCTTCAAGTGCCAGCAACGTCAGCAGAGCTCTGGCTCCTTCGAGCTGCCGCTTGTGGTAAGTCTTGAAGTGCTGCTCTGCCCATTGATCAAAAATAATTGCTGGACGTATTTGAAATGCCTGCTGAGCCGTCCTCTGTCACTTCCCCAACTCCATCCTGATTTCCAGTCTGCTCGTCCTCTGAACATATTACACAAGAAGCGTAATCTTAAAGGTTCTAAAAATGATCTTTGAATGAAGCTGAAATGGACTCCAGACAATTACACAGGTACCTGGGAGAAAGCCACATTCCTGCAGGTGGAGCAAGTGTTTATAATGGTATCATTAAGACCATGAAGAGGGCAGCAATCCGTTGTTTCCATGAACATTTTTGGAACTCAAGATTGGATTTACTGTCTTCTGTCTATTTGATGTTTTAATAGCATGTGCCTCTTTAATGCTACATTAAAAGCTAAGTGTGGTTTCTTGCTGTTCTGCGTCGTTGTAATGTGGGAACAACAATGTGGTGGTTAAACTAAAAAGTGCAGTGACATGGACTATGGTATTTATTTGAGCACTGCTTAGCTGAGCCAAATATGGATATTGCCTTTAATGTACACTATCATTTAGAAAGCTTCATTCAGATTTCATAAGGCCAGGGATAGGGCATTAAATATATAGAAAGGAAACAATCCTTGTGAAAATAAATAATTAAATAGTTGAATACTTTAGACATTTTTATTCAAGTAATCAGTGCACTCTAATTTTTAGTTTTGAATTATGCTTTTTAAAAAATTAACGAATTAAATGGGGCCGTTTCACTTAATAGTACTACTGTACACTGCCTAATCTAAATGTAACCAGTTCCACCATGCCTAGTAATTGTTTTTCATTTAAACTTAAATTAAAACAATAGTTGGTGGAGTGTGGAAGAGATCGTGCAGATGATTAGATGAATGTATTAAACAGCAGGTGGTGCTGCTACTTAAGGAATAAGATATCAGAGAACCCTGTGTTTATTATAGATTACATACAGTGTCACACTGTCTCACTCACACACACAGGCGTGCGTTCTTTGGCGTTAGAGTAAATAGGCTGTTTATTTCCTTACCTCCTATTTATTCCCCACGGGCGACTGGAAAATTCTGCTGCATTTGATCCTGAGTTTCAAAGATTTCACAAATGCCTTTCTGAAACCTCTTTATGTTAAAATCGCTAACCTTGTAGATTTTACAAAAGGAATATAATTGACGGATAGCGTCTGATTTCAATGGGTGCGACCAGTTCTGATTGTATACGTAGAGATAAGTTCATTTGCAACAAATGCTAAGCACAATGTCTGAAAGATTATAGCTGACCAAACCCAGAGATATTCCCTGACAATGTTTTGTATCTTTCCCTTCACCACTGATGAGACAAAGACCTTTTAACTCTAATATTGTGCAAGCTGGGAAATATAAATGAGCAGGCTGAAGGAACATAGTTGCTGATAAAAAAAAGTATGAACATTTTCTCATGTTATCTTTTCAATTGCTAACCAGTCATTGCATAACTGAGAAAAAATGCACGGCAAGCACATCATTTGCCTTGCCGCGCGTAAATAGACAGCAGCCGTCTGGATCATTCTGGATCCTCAGTGAAACTGCCACCCTGCGAATTCTCAAACTAATGCTGTACATGTTTGACAACACGCAGATGAATCCAGGAGTTATCGGTGCGGGGGTTTGAATCTAAGCAGCAGCTGACGTTAAAATCAACCTCCACGAATTGCTTTAAGCTAGTTTGGGGATTTTTGCTGCCGTTGTCCAGAGATTTCTGGAAGTGTCCTCGTTAATGTGGAAGTGCAGTGTTTTTCAAAACAAAAAGCCATTGGCTTATATTAAAAGTGAAACGATCTCAATAAGTCATTCTGACGTTTTCTGATGCTTGACAATCAGTTCAATAAGATTTATAATAATGACCAGATGAAATGAATTAACCCTGTCTAATTACGCAGTAACAGGAGAAATCTAAAACACATTACACTTCCTCGGGTTCAGATGTTTGGTTCAAAACTTCAGTCTTACAAGGATTTGATCTGAATTTTTTCGACAATCCTCAATGTCTTATCAAAGTTAAAGACATTAATGGAAAATGATAAATAGCGTGATATAATTATTGTAAGTCATTCATGATGAGATGCTCCTGATTAAATATGGCAAAATACGTTTTCTGTAGATATTTATTTGTATTATTGTCGATCCCTCAAGCACTTCTCCAAATATTAAATTAATCCAAATGATTTGCTGTTGTTCACAGGACACTATTTATTACAATTACTGTGCACACTAATCAAGCATACATGAGTCACACATTATTTCCACTGGGTCCCTGTTATTATGCCAGAGCTTGTAGGAAATGCACCTTCAGATTTGGCATCAAGCAAACTGTAATTGATGTCAACGTTTATTAATTTCAGCTCAAATTATTTGATGGACGGACACATTTTCATTTTAGAAGTTACTTTTGAGTCTTCTCAATGCCATTGGCCATTTGCTACCTTGTGTGTTTGATGGGAGGTGGGTCAGAAAGGGGGGGGTGGGAGTTTGGGAGGGGCCTTCTTGAAGCCTCAGCTCCAGAATCAGGTCTCTGAACAATAATGCCAGTATCACAGAAGAACAGTTTAATTTCAGCGGGGTTTCTCCTACTGTGGTCAGTAGATTCTATTGCTCCCCTATTCACAAGTTAAGCTTGTACTGATGAGTGTTAGCACAAAGTATAGACTGCAGAGTCTGCTAGTTATTATTTTCAAGGTGGGGGCTATTGTGGAGAGCATGATATTATGAACACAAATCTGACCCAGGACAATATTGTGCAACCCAGAGAGTTCATAATTAGGTTCATTTTCAATGAGAAATCTTACTGCTGCCTAGTTACCCAATCCTGCAAACAATAGTAACTCTTTCACATTGAGAATGCAGCAATGGGAACTAGAGTTAGAAAAAGAGAAGGTTGCATTGGTGAGTAATTAAGGGAAATGGGTCTGGTTTCCTTAAACACTTTAATCCTTAGTTTGCTGCAGCACAGAATTGAAGGAAATGGGACTTGGAATTTGGCTTTTCCCACACACTCTATTCCCTAGCTTAGCCAAACTGAGATCCAAGTGGTGAATAGTGACAGGGCACTTCCCAAATGGATAACAGGTTTTAAAAGAAGGTCCTGAAACTTACAGCTGGAATATCCATTCTTGAATGGATTCAGATCACCTTTTGTGGGGTCCATGAAAAACTCATCTATACAATAGGAGACTTTAAAAAAACTTGCAGACAATAGGAGAATATCAAAGTGAGAAGAGGGGAGAAAATGTATGGGTTTGTTTTTAAGCATGATTTGATCTCATTAAATATAATTTATCTTAACAACAGAATTGAGGAACTCTGCTCTTTGGCTGGTTTCTGGTTTGACACCATTTATGCTATGTGCATTACGGGATACATCATATAGTGCCGATTGTTAAAAGGTTGCTTAAGGAGCATGTGTGTAAGTTGTCATCAATTCAATTATAAGCACTAAAGCCCTGCAACACAGTCACAAAGTAGCAAGTGTGTTATCTGTACAATTTGTACTAATACAAATTGCTTTTGAGTGATTTGCCAGCATCCCAGATAATGAACTACAAGCGCAGGTGCAGCGAAAGCTTGTTTGACTGTTTACCTCATTGAAGATTATAAGTCCTACATCCCAATTGGCTGGTAACTATTTGTCTCACTGCAACATCAGATTATATATTTTAGACAGCCAAGACTTGCCAGTGAAATTTGATCTAAGTATTTTTTTAAGCAGAACAGGGGAAAAGAAGTTGTAAAATGCTATCAAAAATAATTTCTGACATGCCAATGCTCAGTTTAAATTTGTTTTTAATGTATCTCCTCTTTCATACTTGTCAGTAAAGGATGAAGCTCAAGCGGGTTTACTAAGTGAGTCATTTAAAGCCCACAATTCCACAATCACGTGCTTTTGCCAAAGCTTGCACCTGTTACAGAAGAGGCAGGATCCATGCTGCATGTTAACAGGAACAAAGGGGACGTTTACTTGCTCAGTGACCCTTCACTCAGTTGCCTGTGTCTGCTGAATGCAAGGGAACAGGGAGGTGTTGTCCACTGTAAGTTACATCAGGCACTAAGCTTGTCTATGGAGTACAGATACCAGTCCATCCGTTCTGTTTTCAGTGACCTCCATAAATGCCCTTGGTCACATTCCGCAGCCAGTGCTGACAGCTGTGCATGACAGCGTAGTTTGGGGTGCCTTTTTTTCCCTCCTTTCAAACAGTACTTAAAAAAAAAACAGACGCACACAGAAAATCTGCCAAGTGGTGACAAGAGTGCAGTCCACCCAGAAGTGATCCTTTTATTGTCTGATGCGCGTTAAGTCTCCATTTCATTGCACCATTTAAACAAACCCAAATAAATGCAATTAAGTTTCAAAATAAAGGAGAGTGCATGTACACACAAAGAACCATTCTTGGTAAAAGCAACTAGTTTCAGAGCTCGAGAGTTTAAAGCTCAGGTTTTTCAGTGCTGGGAGACTGAGATTTGGATAGATTTATTACAATTTAATTAAGTTCAAAATAAGCAGAAATTATTTAAAAATGCATAAACCCAACTAACAGCTTTTTGGATATGATCTGAAATTATTTTTCAGCGATTATGTCTTTTTGTCAATATATCATGCAGAATTATTAGTAGTTACAGATTACTCTGTGAACCTGCTGGGACACATACACTATTGCATGTTTATAAGTAACGCAAATAGATGAAGGCTACCTACATTATTCAGAACCACCTGCCCATGCTGATTTAATGTAAGGAAATGTATGTTCAAGCAAGTTTAAAAAATTATATTGCAAATGAGGAATGAAAACACTTTTGTGGTTTCACGGTAATATATCACAGCTTTAAAGGTAAAGAGTGTACTGTTCCAGGTTTTGTGGATCACTGTCTTAGGGTAGGGGGGAGTGGAACTGTGTCATCTTATCACTTGCCAGTAATAACAGTTTGAAGTCTGACTAAACATGTTCCAGAAAATGTTTGAAAATTTCTGAGCCAAAGCCCTGCTCTTTAGCGTTTCAAATCACCCAGTATCTCAGTCCACCCCGATTTAACAGCCCATGAATTATTTTCTTTCCAACTCTCACTGTCGTCACTGCTGCAGCCCTCCAGAACCCTTGGCAAGGGCTTTTTTTTTTTGTAAGCAGCATATTATACTAGAATCTCTTGCTAATTGTGTTCTAGACAGTGTTGTTTAATGCTGGTTGATGTGTTCGTCATAGTCTGACAGCCACAATGAATCGAGCTCTCCCGGAGATTCTGGCAGCCTTTCTCAATTCTGTCAAAAATATTGGAGTAGTTGCAATATCTCAATTTATTCCTATGTGCACTTTAGAGAGAAATATCTTCTTTTGTTGTTGCTGCTGTCATTGGGTTCAGTATTGAAGGCTGGGGTAGTATTTTTATCATGGGCTCCATCTGTGTTCCTGTTGTATACCGTGCAGTAATTCTGCACAAACTGAAAGAGTTAATAGCATCTAGCAGATGATAAATGGAAAGGCACATGCAGCAAACCCTAAAACCATAATATTATGTCACAATTTCCCATGGCACCTTATTTCCTGTATTCTGTGACTCCAATCATTGGAAGCAACCTCTTAAATTCCTCTATCTTTCCATTCCTCTTCCAAACCTTTGATCCACATGCTCTTTTCTGACCTGTCATTCTATAAAATTCCACATTGGTTGCAGGTTTCCATTGTCAATAATCCAATTTGTAGTCCTTGCATGTGAGTCACTGAATTCACACCATATCCCAATGTGCATATAAAACATTAGTCCTGACCGCAACAAAACTAAACTACAGGTTGTACAGATCACAGCTACTTGCTAACTCTGTACCTATTTTAACAATTCCAATTGAATTCCAGTGATTCAATAAATATGTAAATAAGGTGTCAGATGATGTTAGAGTAACTGAAAATATGCTATTTGCCTAAATGCATTTAAATCCCCATGAACAGAATGACAAGCAAGGTACAGTGTTATGTGGGTTTTAACATTTTTGGAATAGTAACATACTGTTTAAGTAGTTCAACAATTAATAGTCCATAATGGATTAATGAATTAAATACTTTAGTTAAACTTTATCTACCTTTTTTAACAGCCCTGGTTTGAAAGGCAGAGGGACGCACCCTGGAGTATTTTCTGTCACCTTGTGTGCTTTGCCCAGCCCTGCAAGTTGTACATGTGTAGTTCCTTTGGCCACTGCTGATTGAACACAGGCACCCATTTGTGAAAACTGCATGCTCGGGATGACACCGTCTTTAACCCGAGTGGTTTGATTCATTTTTTTAATAAATTACTACAGCACATCACATATATTTAAGTCTATACCGAGTGTGGTTTATTCGTATTTTTGGAGTGGTCAGTGATGCCTTGTGTTCCTGACCACCCAAATTTAGGCTGTTTCTACTCAGCTTCCTCTTCTTTTTATTTCTATGTGTATTGATTTGAATTTTCCTTTAATTATCTGTTTCACTGTCCTTACAGTACCGTAGTCTGAATAATACTGAATAATACATAACCCTAGTTGTGATAGCTAGGGTTTTAAACTCATTTTGATTGTGCTTTCCCTACGTTATCCTCCTATTCTCAAATCTTGTTAGTTGCCTATAATGGGGACCTTTAACTTTCATAATGAGTCACTTTCTGTTTAATTTTTTTTAATATTTCATTTTCATATCATATCAGACTTAAAATGGCTCCTAATCTCCCATCTTCCATATGTTTGCAGTTCAAGATGAAAACCCATCAGCTCTGTCACCCAAAAAGAAGCAGCGAAATGGAGGTATGCGAAATTCACCCAACAGTTCACCCAAACTGATGAGGTAAGACAGCTTAAAGAACTCTTGTGTCTAAAGAGAGAGAGAGAGAGAGAGCGCGAGTGAGCGAGCAAGAGAGAAATCCTTAAAGGCTGAAGTATTTATTCTGTCAGCCTGTCAGCAGTTAATGATAGAGTTGAAATATTTCTGTCATGAAAGAGGGTAGGAAAAGCTGTTAGAGAAAACGCAGCCTTTAAAGTCTCAGCTGTCACCTCAGCCTGTCCGCATGTACTTCTTAAACAGCAATGGCACTAATGACAGCGGTAACCAATCAGAGAGACTCATACGGTTACTCTGCCTCAGGCTATTCACCGTTTGCGCGAAGCCCTTCGAGTCCTGTTTTCTGTACTTTAGGCCATATGTGAGATATGGCGGCGCAATGAAAAATGAACCCAAATTTTCTACATTCCTTTTATCTTGTCCATTTGTATTAATTTGGCATTAATTGATTTTGACTCAGAGGAAAGAAGGAGAAGCTAATAATTGGTGGGGGTAAGGTAGAAGAAGAGCTGTGATGGATACTGTGCGGCTCCTGTGTCAAGGATTAAAGTGCGTACAATGTTAGACAAGTAAACAGCTTCATCCACTTAGCATATGAAACGATATTACATGAAGATTGCTTCAGGTTTACAGAAACTCCAAACATTTCACAGATGAGCAGAGGGTCCCTGTTTACCATGTAAAATATGCATTGGCTCTTTTGATCTGCATGCAGTAATAATTCTAGGGAGCAAGTTCTGCTGTTCTCGTACGCTTCAAAGCTGTGCCGAAGTTTTGCTGCTGTAGGGTACTCCTTTATATTAGTGGCCCTTGGGTAGTGAAATGACAGGTCGTCTATGCTTGGTGCAGTTTTTTTAACTCATAGCCCACAGCAAAACAGAGAATTACTGAACACAGAGTCACCGAACCCTTCAGAAATCCTTTTCCTGCAGAAATATTATACCTTAAATATTACATATTTTGGAATTACAAGCTACGTTTTATGGGCAATATTAAGTGCCGGTTTAAGTCAGCCTAAGGGGTGCTTATTGCACAAGGGTGAATAAGCTGGTATGTATTGTATCAAATATGGTTTTTGCAGGCACACATGCCTCAAGGCCTTAGTAAATAAGTAATGATCAACAGTTTGGAAGTGGGTTTTGAAAAGCATGCCTTTGTCAGTTTGCATGATGGGAATGGAAAATTTCAAAGAGCAGCCTGCTTTCATTGCCTGGTGGAGAGGGACTGAGCAAGAATAGTCATCCCCTGCTAGTGCTGTCTAGTCAGCATCACATTGGAATTGCTAAACGCAGCTTGAACGCCAAGCACAGAACTGTTTGAGCCTTCAGTATAACAAGTTCTAACGAGTGCCAGTCTGACATTCTTTACATGAAATTAATACCATTCTGTTGGATTTCAGAGGGTCATCGGATACTTGCTTCTAATTGTAGTCGGTGAATGTTGGGTCTATTAATCACAACGCATTTGTTCAAATCCATCAGAACAGAGCATTACGGTGTAACAAATGTCGTAGTTATTCTCTGTGAGTAGTAGCGTTCAACAAGAGTTTGCCAGTGACAGGCTGCAATGAGTGACAGTTGGTGAAAGATAGCTATCTTGGCGGAGCTTTATTGCGCCAGTCAAGGCAGTCAGCAAAGATTGAAGTGACAGAGGTCCATTGACTAAATCGTGAAACACACAGAGCGTCATGAAATATTCAGCCATGGTGTAAAATCACTAAATGGTTTCGCAGTTATTAGCACCTGCACTGACTGCATGCATCTAGGCGACGAACATTTTAATAGACAAATGTTTTGTCATGATGATTGTGAAGGACTGAGAGTGTGGAATGTAGAAAACGAGGGGGGAAATTAAATAAACGTGCAAGGTTTCGAGCAGGCATGACTGAAATGCCAAGCGAGAAGCAATATTTTGTCGGATCTGCAGGAAATCTATCCCCAGCAACATTACTGGATAGGATTGTGGTTTTGCTTCTGGCTGTTGCTTGTGAGGCAGCTTGGTTAGTGTGCACTCATAGTACATTACCCACAATTTCTACTCTTCGTTGAGCTGCATGGTTGGATGCAATGTTCCAAACGGGCCCTTGCCTGTAGCAGATTTGACAGCACATTCTTGCCTTGCTACAGGACACTATTTTCAATGATAAATTCATTAGTGAGCAACTATTTATATTAAGGGACACTAAAGATACATCAAAAATGTACAAAAATTAAACAAAGCCAGAATAAAGCTTTTTTTTAATTAGTAAGTTGCACTTTCAAAGCAGGTTAATTTAAATCCACACAGAGCAACTGAAATTTAATTCTAAGCTTTCTCTTTTAACCCATTGAAGCTAATGATGGACAGACAGTCCCAACCTTGTACTTATGCAAAGGTACTTTCACTGTCTAATTAATTCCATGTAGTAAATATTCTCAAATGTCTACAGTGCTCACCTCAGACTATATGAAGCATCGCATTACACTGGGGAGCTATCAGCACTGAACACTGCATTACACAAGAGAGGTCTGCGGTACAAACAGTACATTACACACAACAACTCCAGGGTCAATAAAGGACTCACAGTGTGAACCTCTCCAGGTGAAAGGGTTAAATAGCTAGCCCCTTTTTGCATTTATTGAATCCTCACTATACGTTTAAAAGACAGAATTGTTGAATCGTGCAAATATATATTCTAGCCTTTGTCCAGTGTTTCATTTACTAATAAATATAGCGGTAGACTTATAAAATTTACAGCTTTAGAATTGAAAATAATCTCATTTCAGGTGTCTGATCAGGGTTGCCGTGTGCATTGAAAATTTTGTCTTAAGTGCAACTTATGTAGGTTGAAGAAAGGTATGTCGCAGGTGTAATTACCCCTAAAGAGATGGAATTTGAAGTAATGGGAATTCTGGTAGAGTTTCAGCTAAGGTCAGAATGAAAAGGGGTTTTTAAAGCTCTATTGCTGACTATTCAAGACAGAGACTTGGGATGACAGCTGCTAGTGAATGATGGATGTGCAGAATGCAGTGAAATGTTAGAAGTGCAGGCGTTGATGGCCAGGTGGCAGCTGCTGAGGACCACTTTTATACTCAGTGTTCTTCTGGAGAAAAATCATCTGCTCGCAATGTAGATGTAAATTAATCAATCTGCTCCGAGCTGACATCCTCTGAAACTTTAATGGCTTCCAGTTTTCAAAAAAGCAAAATATGATGGGGGTAAAATTGCTAAAATATATCAAGTGTACCCTGTTAAAGCTTTTATTGCACAGAGAACAGCATCGGAAGTTGTATGCGGTAAAAGCCTGTAATTGGCTTTTCATCTTCATGCCACTCAGCCAGCGTGAAGCTCTGTCTCTATCTATTTCACCTCATTGCTGCAGTTAATGTCTGCCTTTTGATCAGGTTCTTTTTTCAGGGGGGGTGGGTGGCAGGGAGGGTGTGGCTGGCTAGAGTAAGTACTGCAGTAATGCAATTGCTTGTAAATTAAACCCCTCGTGTTCACTAAATGTGTTCCTGGCCAGCAGTAACTTGTCAACTGGTCAAAGCAGATTGAGTGAGGTGTCAGGCTGATAGACAACTCTTTGCCTTGATTCCCTTGTCTCTGCAGGCACGACCCCTTGTCAATTCCAGGAAATGATCAGATAGAGGAAATGGACGCCAACGTGAAGAAATATGATTCCACTGGGATGTTTCACTGGTGTCCAGCTAAAGAAATGGAGAAGGTCATCCTGGTGGGTATCACAAACTGGCAGTGACCTTGGATGGTGCAAGGTGACACGACTCTTCAATTACTTGTAACCGACGTTTCATTTAGTGGGATCTGACAACCATATACGCTGTGCTTTTCAATGTCTTCAAAGAGCAAAAGTGACATGTTGTTTTATAAACTGCCACCAACAGCCCTGACCCTCATTAAGATCCACTGTCACCTGATCAAACCTATTGTTTGCTGATTTTAACTGACTTATCAGTGTGATGAATCAGACTCTGCTTCATTGGCAACAAGTTCACGTCTTGCGAATGATGCTGACCGTGCTCAGTTTGAGACACTGAAACAACATGGGCATGGGTCATTTAGCCTGATATTAATAGGGTTCAGCTAGTTATAGACAGCCCCTGAAATATTTCAACCATGCAAATAGAATTAGAACTGCATATTTTCTATTTAATTGCAATCAGGCCAACAATCAGAGGTGTGTATTTCTGCATTTAGATGCCTGGTTGTCTATCAGCTGCCGGTCCTCAAAATGATGCTGCATTCATTGATTGCATAAATGCCACTTCTCATTTGTAAAATCACTGTGCTGATTTGCAGTAATGTGGCAGTCCTGCTTTGAATACATGCTAACTGCACAGTCTCTGCTGGAGATCTGATTTCTTCACAGAGACCAGCTTCAGAGCCTGTTTGATAGGCAGTCCCGACGCCGAGAGAGAGCAACAGTCACAGGGTAGTCGTGTATCCGATGCACTTTCACCCCCCTAGCATATCTGAACAGATACCTAGGATCTTGGCCAGCCATGTGATGTGATAAATGTCTCAACATGTGAACCCACCTCCAAGTGGTGAAACCACGAGTGAGCTCTAAGCGGCCTCACAAGTGGAGGTTTTTATTCTGTCTCACTGTCAGCCGTGACACACTTTATAACACTGATGTGTTCTCATCTGTGAATAATGAATTCTTGCAGTTATGTTATCATTCCATTCCAGTACTTCTCTGTTCCAAGTGCCCCTTATGGCTTTCTCCTTATTCCGGAACAGTCGAATGATTTTCAGCACAGGAGAAAACTGAGAAAAGGCACCGTCTATCTGTCCCCACGTGTCTTTAGTTTTTTTTTGCAGCAATGAAAGTAGTTGTATTATTTAAATTTGCCAAAGGAAATTATAAGCATAACACTGAAATCTTTGAATCAAACTGATACAGGAATGCCAGTGGAACAAATGGCTTCATTATTTTTCCTTCTCTCCCTATGATTCAGCATGTCAAAACAGCACAAAACTCATTTGGGAAAAAATTTCACTCTGGACACCTCAGCACATGTTTCAGGTAGTAAAACAATTCCAGTTGATGGTCGAGATTTTACAGCCTTGCTCAGGCGCGACCAGAAATTCCTGCCCAGAGTCAATGGAAAATTCTGTTGTTGGACCCTCGCTCACGCTGATTCCGTGGCGAGCAAGATGGTAGAGCTCTGCCCAATGACCTTCTGTCTATTGTAGACAATTGCTTGATTTTTTTTTTAAGCTGGCTTGAAATTTCCATGTCGAAAATGCTGGGAAAAATCAGCACTGTTGAGGATGGTTGCTGCAAAGTAACCACAAGAATAGGTTGCTGCAAAGCATTAGCAGTCAGTCTGGGGAGACGATAGCCTAGTGGTATTATCATTAGACTATTAATCCAGAAACTCAGTTAATATTCTGGGGACCTGTGTTCGAATCCCTCCACAGCAGGTGATGGAATTTGATTTCAATAAAAAAAAATCTGGATTAAGAATCTACTGATGACATGAAACCACTGTTGATTGTCAGAAAAACTCATCTGGTTCACTAATGTCCTTTAGGGAAGGAAATTTTACTGGTCTGGCCAACAGGTGACTCCAGAGACACAGCAATGTTATTAACTCTTAACTGTGCTCTGAAATGACCTAGTAAGCCACTCAGTTTCAAGGGCAGCCAGGGACAGGCAATAAATACTGGCCAGCCAGCGATGCCCACATCCCATGAATGAAAAAGAAAATCAGGGGCAGGCTGCCTGGAATCTGCTGTCAGTCAGGGGCAGCTGCTGCTCAGGGTGGGCAGTCAGGGGTATTTGGAGTTGGTATAGTGGAGGTTCTGGTAGGTCAGATACACCTGAAGTGGTCTACAAACCCACCAGCAGGCTCCATTATGCTATCATATGTGTTCAGCTATCATTTGTATATCAATATCTTCTTCTCTGAATTATTGGCTTGCATTGTGGCACAGCTTGATAGCACCGCATCCAAGTGCTTATTCATTAACTAGCATTGAAGATGCATGCAACTTTAAAGAGAGTCATTCAGTTTTCTTCCCACTTAACATCCACATGTTTTCCAGCTGTTGAGTGTCACTAGGTGAGCTTATTCCTAAACACGCACACAGGGAATTATCTCTTTACCACAACTATAACTGAGATCAGCAAACTTGCCGTGGGCCAGAGGTTTGTACTTGTGAGCAACTTAATGTGTATGGCTCTATTGCACAATAGAGAATGCCTTTACCCAACTGGTCTTCATCAATGCATAAGGATGGCACGATGGCACAGTGATTAGCATTGCCACCTCATTCACCAGGGACCTGGATTCAGTTCCAGTCTTGAGTGAAGTGTGAAGTTTGCACATTCTTCTTGGTTTCCTATCCCATGGTCCAAAAATTTGCAGGTTAGATAGATTGATCATGCTAAATTGCTCCTTAATGTCCACAAATGTGTAAGTTAGGGGGATTATGAGTTACAGGGATAGGGTGCAGGGTCGGCCTGGGCAAGATGCTTTTTCAGACAGTCAGTGCAGTCTCAATAGGCTCTTTGGCCTCTTTTTGCTCTGTAGGGATTCTCTAATTCTATGAATTGTAGATCGATGATTTGAATGTTATGTATACTGTTGGCAATGTTCAGTGGTCGGCTATTCACTGATGCACCAATGTTGCATCATCATGAATATCACTAGAGGGACAAGTGAATAATAATTTTAAAAAGACAAATAGTTTATTCAAACTGTCAATATGAAAGTATTAATATTGGAGAACTTACCACCAATGCAGGTGATGCATGGCATCATTGAAGATAATGTAGCTTGAAAATAGTTTGATGTAAACAGAGTGGCATGGGTGCCATGAGCTGAACTAAGGTAGCAATCTGTTCCCTGCTGTGGCATTGTTGATATCCAACCATTAATCACCTTATTGGATTTCTGCTGTCCCTTTGAGCGCTGATCTTTTATTCATTGTATAACATGTAATCTATCACAAATTGTTTTAAAAATGATTTTTTGATTACAGTTTGCCAAATAGGACAAAGTAAGAAGGAAATTATAGCTTTGTAGTGAATAGGGTCACAATTCTGTTCTTTATTTGTATTAATCTATGGACTTTTGTTATCACAATTGCTTGTCATTCAAAATGCTTGTGATTTTCTTTCTCTCCCTTCTCTCTCTCCAAAGGCAATGGTTTGTTGGGCTGCATTCAGTGGATCATTCTGCAATTGCAGTAACTGACATAGATGGTTATGTCACTGAGCTTGGACAATGAATATCAGTGGGTTGTTTGATCAAGGGACTGTTACAACCCTGATCATGTTGCCTCCATGTGTACTTTGTGAGTAAAAATCAGGCCAGAAATGACTGTCGGTATTGTCAATGGGGAAAATGGCCAATGCACTCATATGGCATTCATTCCCTTGCTCTTTTAGTGGAGGGATTTAACCATTTAAACTGAAATAGGTCACTTTTTTTCCTTCCTTGGCCCAGAGATGCAACTATAAATTTGTATTTTACCCACTGCTGCCTGACAATCCAGGTAAGGAAATGAACACAGAGTTTGCTAGTCTCTCTCTGTTAGCCAGAGTTTTGAAGGCTTTCCTCCTAGAGATTTGTCAATCAATTGAATTAAAATGACTTAAGGGAATGAACTGAAGTGGTCTTTGTTCCGAACACCAGTATGTCTAAGTATTAGTGTTCTGTCGCTTGAGCAAGAGCAGAAATTTCTGCCCAAGGTCAACAGACGTTTCCGTCGTCCACCCCTTGCCACTCCAATTCCATGGCGGGCAGGGCAGTAGAATTCCAGCGCTGATTGTTGGGCACGATGGGGAAGAGTGTAATCAGGACAGGTTACTTTATTCATAGGTTACCAAACAAATTCAATGCAAGTGCCACATAATAGGCAATTTTGCAAAAAGGAAGTTACAGTTTAATAAATGTGTTGCACATTCATGCTATCTAAGTTAAGCTACATTTAAATTAAAACACTATGACGGTTGAGAAGTGGAGTGACTGTTCCCTGAAATAGGACCAGGAATAAGCAAGGTGGCCCCTCAAGCCTGGTTCCCCCTTAGTACAATCAGGGCTGATTTTCTATCTCAAATCCGCTTTCCCATCCAATCATTATATCTCTATTCTATTGCTGTCCAAAACTCCATCAATCTCCATCATGAATATATTCGACAACTGAGTATACACAGCCCTCTGGGATAGAGAAGACCAAAGATTCACAACCCTTTGAAGACATTTTTCCTAATCTCAGTCTTTAATTGCCCATGTCTTATCCTGAGAATTTGACCCCCTAGTCTGAGAAGAAACAGCTTCTCAGTATCAAACCTGTCAAACACACTTTTAAAAAAAAATCAAAGAGAGCCAAAACATAATTTGCACTTACAGTTCTGTTGCCTGCATATCACTAGATATTCCTTTAGCCAGCCTGGGTTGAAAAGCTCTGAGCCCAAGGCTTTCTGACATTTTGCTGCTCCCTGCTATTACCATTGTTGTATAGCTATTCCAGGTTTAAAGTATTTTTCTCAGTAACTCAATGGAACAAGGGTTGAATAATAACATAATAGAATCAAAGAATGTATAGGTTGATGTGAGAGAACCTTGCCTTTGGTTGACCTCTGCTTGCACTGTAATCAGCCAGGCTAACAGAGAGTTGGCTCAGAGTGCTAGAAGCTGGCATCCCAAAATAAGAGTGTCTCAAATTAGGCAACATATTGAAAATCCTTTTCATAAGGATGAAATCCCACAGTTATTTTGGCCTACTTAAATTTTTGGAGTCGGACAGAGAGCGGACATGTCCCCTTTTCGTGCTCTGCCACTTTTCTTTTAGCTCACGTCCAACAATAGCTATTCAATACCTATGGCTCTATATAGGTTGAATGATCCCTTAACTCATTCCCAAGATGAGGGGCTTATCATAGGAAGAAAGATTAAACAGGTTGAGCCAACAGTCATCAGAGTTAGAAGAATGAAGTGTGTTCTTACCAAAACAGATTAAATCCGAAGCGAATGTGATAGAATGGGTACCAGGAGGTGGTTTCCTCGTTTTGGAGAGGCTAGAAATAGGGGGTGTATTATAGGAATAAGAGGTCTCCTGTTTAAGATAGAGGAGAGTTATTTTCTCTGAGGATAATTTTTTTGTCCGGAATTCTCTTCCCCAGAAAGCAGTGGAGGCTGGGTCATTGAATTTATTTAAGAGTGAATTAGCATTTTTGATTCAGAAGGGAGTTGAGGATTTTGGAGGTGCTGACAGGACATGAGATCAGCCATAATCTCATTGAATGGCAGAGCAGGTTCAAAGGACTGAATGGCTTCTAAGTCCCCTCTTCCTATTTCCTTACATAATGAAAGAAATGACTATCTTCCCAAATTCAATGACAGCTGAAGTGTGGTCAGGAAGACAGTTTTTGGTGCATCAAATTCATGCAACCAGCTCCAAGTCCCCAGTGATGCGGAACATGGACGATAGGCTGCAAGAGCTGGAGAAGGAGAAGTTTTGTCTGTGCTATTGCTCGCTCTCCGTAATGAATTTCATACCAGCCTGGAATCGAAACTTGTATTTAACCCACTTTTGCAAAACTCCCAATACTTAAATACCTGAAGGTGTTCCGGTTTGAACTCAGCCATTCTCATATATGCCTCATTTCCACAACGCTGTCCAGATTGCAACAGCTCCTGTCTCAAGCACAGAAGACCTGGATCGTTATCTTTCTGACAATTGAAGTTTACAAGTGCTAATTAATTTCACAATGAAGAACTTTCATTATTTTCATTAGGACAACAAGCTGATAAATCTGATCCTGCCCAGGCCGTTTTATGCGAATGCTGCTATTTGTGATTGGATTAACCTACGATAGCTGTGTTGGCATTTCTTTCTCATTTTAGAAATTTTCAGTCTGTCTGAAAATTAACAAGAATTCAGCTCCATGTATCTCTCCAATTTAACTATGTTCATCTCTGGAAATGAATAGCAAATTGGCTTTGCAGATGATACCATATGACAGAAGGAAGTGGATTCTGAAATCTGTGAAGGACACCTAGCAGTGTAAAGAGTTAAATAATAAGGAATTGCTAGCAGGTTTATCTCTCTGAAATATTTCAAGCTGCACCCATCCTGTTGTTGTCCTGTTTTACAATCGCTAAACTGACTTTGCAGCCATAAAACCATTTTTCTCTCTCAGCACCTACTCGAGTTTCAGTTGCTTAAAATTATAGAAATTTGAAGCATGAAAGGAGGCCATTTGGCCCAACTTGTCTGTGCCAGTTCTTTAAAAGAGTCATCCAGTTAGTCCCACTCCTCTGCTCTTTCCCTTTATCTCCTGCTATCTTTCATCTTTAAGTATTTGGCATGGTGGCACAGTGGTGAGCACTACTGCCTCACAACAACAGGGACCCAGATTAGAATCATAGAAACTCTACAATGCAGAAAGAGGCCATTTGGCCCATCGAGTCTGCACTTACAACAATCCCATCCAGGCCTTATTCCCGTATTCCCCACACATTTACCCGCTGATCCCTCTAACCTACGCATTTCAGGACATAAGGGGCAATTTTAGCATTTCCAATCAATCTAATCCATACATCTTTGGACTGTGGGAGGAAACTGGAGCACCTGGAGGAAACTCACACAGACACGAGGAGAATGTGCAAATTCCACACAGACAGTGACCCAAGCCGGGAATTGAACCTAGGTCCCTGAAGCTGTGAAGCAGCAGTACTAACCACTGTGCTACAGTGCTACCCACATGTGATTTTTGGTTTGGGTCACTGTCTATGTGGGGCCTGCACGTTTTCCCCGTGTCTGCGTGAGTTTCCTCTGGGTGCTCCGGTTTCTTTCCACAGTCCAAAAATGTGCAGGCTCGGTGGATTGGCAATGCTAAATTGTCAGGGGGATTAGTTAGGTAAATACATGGTTTATGGAATATGACCTGAGTGAGATTGTTTTAGGTGCAGACCCGGTGGGCCAAACAGCCTCCTTCTGCACCGTAAGGATTCTATGATTCTATCCACCTTTGGGAGTTGGTATTCAATCTTTGCTATTCTGCCATTGTTCTTCCTATGTTCCAAATCATCATGATTTAGGGAAGCATTATGCTTATCTCACAGTGGTTGGCTTGCCAATTACCTTGAATGTGTGTCCTCTGCTTACCAGCTCTCCTGTTAGTGGAAACAACACTTGATCAAAGGTCTTAGCCGTCACATGGATAGAATGGGCCAATCAGGAGGGAAACCTAGGGCAGCTTTCCTTGCTTATGCATATCTATTTTAAAAAATATGTATAGAGTACAATAAAAGTGAAATAACCAGCCCCTTACACGCTCAAGGAGTAAAGCTCAGGTCTGGCACAGATGTGCTGGCATTTAATTCTAATGTGATTAATTTTTACACACCTGAATGAGCTTGTCTGTTTGTCATTAATAGAGATCTCTGTTTTCTAGACGCGGAGTGAAGCTGCCATGACGGTTTTAAGTGGCCACGTGGTGGTGTGTATATTTGGGGATATGAACTCTGCTTTGGTTGGTTTACGCAACTTAGTGATGCCTTTACGAGCCAGCAATTTCCATTATCATGAACTGAAGCACATTGTTTTTGTTGGGACACTGGAATACCTAACAAGAGAATGGGAGACACTTCACAACTTCCCTAAGGTGTCAATATTGCCGGTAAGTGCTATCAAATTCTGAATTCTGGGATACCACAGAGTCGGCAAAGGAAGGAACTAATACTAATGGTTTGAGCGCTCTGATTCAGCCTCAAATCCAGGGTCAGAAGTTACTTCCAGTACCTGTGGTTATGTAAACACTTAAATGTATGTCTTCACTTGAATGCATTGTGCCCATTTACACGTGTCTGTCTTGGTTTCTGCTTAATTCAGCAATGGATTTCACTATTTTGTTGAAAATTTATTGAATAAAAGCATAAGTAGTTACACTGGACAAAACAAGGAAGAGAAATTATCTCAAGAGGTAGGGCTGAGCAGGTTGGGCCTACACTCATTGGAGTTCAGAACAATGAAACACAATCTTATTTTAACATCTAAGATTCTGAGTGGTCAGTGGATATTTCCTCTCATGCGAATGTAGAACTAGGGAACTCAGTTTAATGATTAGAGACTGGATTTTATGTGTCCCTGCTGACATGTTTTACGGCGTGACTCTAAGCTGATAGCGCCACAGTAAGATGGGTGGATGCTTAAATTGTAGCCCATGTACCATATGCAAATAAATAATAAAAGTCCAAGTAGGCTTGTTAGCAAGCCTATTGACCTGGATAATATGCTATCCAAGTAACAATGAGGCTGGCATTGACAGATGGACTGAAGTGGGCAAATCCTTTCCTTTATGGCCTACATGAATAAGATTGGGAAGATAAGGGGGAACTTCATTCAAGAGATCCTCTCTGTACATTGAGGACACCCGATTTAAGATGTTCACCCCTGGCTTCTGCATCGCACTGCCTCCAAAACCCAGCCCTCCCTGCATTCCAGAATACCTCCCTGCCCTGAAACCATGGAAATCTCCATTCTGGGAAAGCCGTGATAATTTTTGTCCTCCTTCCTGCAATTCCAGCAGTGCTTATCACTGACCTTTGGCACTGCTTGAGCTATCAGTCAATCAGATTAACCATCAGCTACTGAGGGTCAGACTTTTACTGAAGGGCAGAAATCCCACTCTATCAATGTAGGCCATCCATAGCGTGGTTAGCTTGTTTTGGTCATGGTGGCCTCTGGCCAATATTCGTTCTCAGGGACAAGCAGTTCATCCCAATTAAAATGCAGCTCATTTAAAATGGAGATGAAAAGGAATTTCTCTTGGAAGATGGTTAGTCTTTTCTTCCATAGAAAGCAGTAAAAGGTTAGTCATTGAATATATTCAAGGCTGAATATTTCTGATGGATGAGGGAGTCCATGTTCATGGAGGACAGACAAGAAAGTGGTGCTGAAGCCACAATTAAATCAGTCCTGGTCTTATTCAATGGTAGAGCATGTTTAATGAGCTGAAAGGCCCACTCCTGCTTCTATTTCTTCCCTTTTGAACACTATTACGAGGACCCCCCCTCCCCTGTCTTTGAATTCTTGGGCTTTTGTGACAGGTTTTGTTGGCTTTCTGCCATGCCTCAAACAAGTTCCATTTTTTTAGCTCTCCATATCACATGCTTTTATCTAGCCAGTTTATTAAAACATCTCCCTGTTTAACTGACAATAACACATGATGTTAGATAAGCTGTTCCAGGATTTTCACCCAGCAATGATTAAGGAGCAACGATATCACAATGTTTCTGTTCTTATGTTTGTATTGGTAGATAGCATGGAACTGATTGCTGCTGCTAAACTAAAATTGATAAGTTATTGCAGTATATCTGTATAGATATTCTGAAGCCACCCTGTAGCAGGGGCGATTGTTGCCAAAGAAGTCATAGCCAATAGAGCATCTCTGTTATTTATGTCCTGGTCCAGCCGCTGCATGGGGCAGCACCGTAGCATTATGGCTACCACAACTGTCTCACAGCGCCAAGACCAGAATTAATTCCAGGCTTGGGTCACTGTCTTTGTGGAGTTTGCACATTCTCCCTGTGTCTGCCTGAGTTTCCTCTGGATGCTCCAATTTCCCCCCATAATCCAAGGTGTACAGGTTAGGTGGATTGGCCATGCTAAATTGCCCTTCAGCTTTCAAAGATTTGTGGATTAGGGGAATTAGTGGGGTAAATGTGTGAGGTTACAGGGATAGGGAGAGAGATGGACCTGGGTAAGATGCTCTGTCAGAGAGTCAGTGCAGACGCGATGAACCAAATGGCCTCTGTCTGCACTGTCGGGATTCTAGGGTTGGACTGCTCAGGATGACCAAAAACTGTACCAATTAGTCTTGTTGTTTCAGAAGGCCCAGTGATTACTGGCCCTATAGAGGGTGAGGACCCCTAATTGCACAACTTTACTGGCTGCAGAATAATGCATCCCATCCTTGCATGCAAAAAGGAGTCCTAATAATCTCTCCAAAGCAAGTATCCATGGGATGATGAACAATTGATGTTCAGATGTCAGTTGAAACTTGAGAAATATCAAGCAAATGATGGCCAAATTGTTGGTGCTCATTCAGCACAATGTTTCCAATGCCAAAACAATGAGAAGGAGAACACCAGCAGAAGGACACTCAGCACTCGTGATTATGCATACTAAGTGGGCCAGTATATGATTTATTCGTAGACTAACATGGACCCAAGACAAAAGTTAAAAAGCATCATGTAGGCAGGTCCCCTTTATTCTTTATCTCCGTGGGACCATTAAGCCCACAGTTGTCCTCACAAAATCACATCAAGATATTGGTGCTCCTGTATCCATCAGGTAATCAAATATACAATAGTCACAAAATATGCATATGGGTGCTAATTCAATACAATTTAAAACATGATGACAGGAATATTTTCCTTGATTTGGGGAATTTACTTTTGAAACAGTTGTAATTCCCAACAGAAGTACAATTCCGATAATATAGCCTCTCCCATAGTACACTAGCAAGAGCAGGTGTCTGCAAATAACTGCCATTGTTTAGGCTCCTTTACTTTCTTCATCCATAGTTTCATGGACATCCGGATGCCGCAAGTGGCTATTTGACATTTTGTTGCAATGATGAGCAGCCTGGCATTTAGTTCACGCATTCTGAATGCCAGTGTTTGCCAGTTAGAAAAGATTGCTTACAGTTATTGACTTGGCATCAATGACTCAGATGTGGAAAGCTGGCAACGAGCCTGTCTCTTATTTGCTTTTAATGGCTTCACTGAGTATAAACAATGAACCGGAGAGTTGCCATCAGCACCATCTACCCTTTCAGATAAGTGCACATCTCCAATTCCCCAGCACATAGTTACATTGGTTTAATGTTGGAGAATAAAAGACTACTTGTTAAGTATTGTCCCATAGCTGCAGTCTTGATCTTTAATTTGTTTTTCTATTTTTTATTCGCTGAAGGGTACGCCATTATGTCGAGCTGATTTAAGAGCTGTCAACATCAACCTCTGCGACATGTGTGTTATTCTATCAGCCAATCAGAACAATATCGACGATTGTTCGCTGCAGGACAAAGAATGCATCTTGGCGTCACTCAACATCAAATCTATGCAGTTTGATGACAGCATAGGGGTCTTGCAGGCTAATTCCCAAGGTAAGGACTGCCCTATAATACTTCTCTGCTATGCCTGGAGGGGACAGGAGCTGGCAAGAAGAATATCCCTCACTCAGTAATTCAAACAGTCTCAGATTGGTATGTTTGACAATAAGGGCAACTGACTGCTATGATGTTTTAAACAGGACGGAGATAAACAGCAATGGAAAGGAATAGCTTTTGGATTGATGGGGAATTTTGAAATGGGTTGAGCCTTAATATAGGCAGGGTATAATTAAACTTAAGCGTTTGAAAGAGTTCATATTTATGGTTTGTGGGTGGCCGTTTTTGTGATTGATTGAGAGAGAAGGGCAGAAAAGTGACAAAGAAATGCCTTTTTAAAATATATACAATAATTTCTCTTGCAATTGTTGCTTTTTTTTGCTTTCCTCAAACGTTTCATTGATGTTCAGAGGGTCGAGGCATGTGCAGATATTTTCAGTCCTGCAGTTTCCTGAAGAGTTTTGGGAAATGTTCCATACCTTCCCTGTTTAGGTCAGGAAGATGCCATTATTGATTAAATATTGAAATACACCATACGTCTTTTCCAAGCTATGACTGGTCACCCTTTGGCGCTCTGGCTGTGTTTAAGGCCTCAATATCTCGCACGTCAACCTCACTGGGTTAGTTGGTGATCGAATGAGGCGGAGAACAGTTTGACCTCGTAAAATGTTTTGCTGGAAAAGATTTAGATCCTATTCATTGTCAGATTGTACAGTTGTTTGTGCAGTAATGTATCTCTTGTGGAAATATTTTACACACTACTATCTGGGGACACAAACATATTAGAAACTGCTGATATGTTTTCCTTTCATGTGGGGTTTGAAACTGACTACCTTTGTAAAAATGAGAAATGACGTAGGACCTTTAAAATCAGCAAATATATGCTCGATAACATCTACATATAGGTGCAGAATGCAATTATTTACTGCTTCTTAGACCCCGTTATAAATATTTTAATCCTTATGTTTGCCTTAAGACATTGAATTGTTTGAAGTGCATTCTGACAGGTTCTCTGCCCCATTCTGTCTCACTTTTTTGAATCTGGAAAGAATATTATGATTTAATTAAAATGTACGAGTGGGTCAATGTTTGTTCGAACCGAATGTAATGATTTATATAGATGACTATGCATTACAGCGGTTGCTTGGCAACAGGTAGAAAATCAACCATTGCTTAAGGCTGTTTATAAAATTACTGAAATCGATTTGCAACAATTGCTAAATAACACTCACCAACTTCAAGTAGTGGTATTAGGGAGCTAACAGAGCAATAGATAATAACACCGTTTAAATGATTGTACTTCTGAAATATTTATAAAAGCACTTTATACCTCCTTTGAGACTTTTAAAATGTTCTGAGTCTTTAATGCTGGACTGGTTGCTCCATGCCTGTTCTTAATTTTCCCCAGAATAGATTGAAAAGCTCTCATGCTAGTAAGACATTTGATGTGAATATAGTATATTTTAAAAGTCTCTGGAATAGATTTAGAGGTCTATCATTATTACAGTAATTGTGTTTGGTGCCTTATTAGAATGACTTTTGGCCCTTTGATGTTTTCTTAAGTGGCTCAGCAATCTTAATTAAATGAGGGCTGCAATGACTAGGCGAATGGCACTTAAACCCCTTACTTGCAAATAAAAATTAGATATTCTAATGGTAATATTTTACACACCTTTGGCATGGTATGGCTAACCACCCTGCTGGTTTATATTTACTAATTGCAAACTTGAAGCAGTAACCCAATGCTAGTAAACCACATAACCCTTAAAATTCTAATGAGACTACAAGGACTGCATCAGATGCTATTGTTTAAGTGGGTAATGGTTCCAGTAATGTTCTAATTGCAGGTTGAAGTACATTAGCCTGGTATCTACATTTAGGAATTTTTTCACAGCACGGCCTTAAGGGAATAGTTCAGAAAGGCATTACTTCCAAATTCCTGTCATTTACATTTATTACTCACTGTACTCTCCTGAGCTAACCATTCTTTTACTGTTCAATTGCATGAGTTGCAAAAAACAAAATGCTTTGAAACCTGCAGTGAGTTCTAGTAAAATGTGCTTTTTGTCTTCATTTGCCAGAGCATTTAATTGTTATTTTATGCAGTGGTCCAATTAAAAATCTGCCAGTGCTGCAAGTAACTTGATTGTGGATGTTAGTGTGGTGGTGTCTCCCTTGTTTATGTCACACAAAATACGTACCCCTCCTAGCCTAGTCTCACTGAGTAAGCATCCCTTCAGAGGTTGTCACTGTCGCTGCATGAATGTCCTTGGGAATAAATGACTCAGTTGTGCAGTTGGCGGTTTTACTTTTATAAAGTAAGTTGTTTCCCTGTTGTTTTGAAGTGAACGCACTGACTGGCACTGATCCTTGCAAGCCCTAGCAGTTCCAGATTTGATTAGCAGTCTGAGCTGAATTCACTGATCCCAGCTGGGCAGCAATATAGACTTTACAAATTAGAACGTGCAAAAATATCAAGTCCGAGGAAAAACCATTCAACCCATCAAAACAACCTGCTGTTTTAACTCTCTCAGCCCAATATATAATATGTTTAGCTTTATTATCTTGCTTGCTTTGTTATTTCAAATGCTTATTAAGCGAGAAAAAATAGAAGAGTTAGCATTCACGTCAGTGGTTCCCACCTGTGTACCACGGCATCCACACGACATACTGGTGTATCCTGAACATCCCCAAGTGTGCCACAAAAAAGATTCAAAGTGATTAAAAATTCATTTAATTAAAATAAAACTAACCTTCGTCTTCAGCTCTGTGATCGGCTTTTCCAAGACCTGATGGATCTCAGTGTACGTGCCGGCTGGGAAAGAGCCGCACATGCGTGATTTAGACTTTTTACATTAGTCAGGCCCATGCTCATGACCAACGGGACCTGGAGCTGAAGGCAAAGTCCTTTGTGCCCCCACACATGCAAAAATTTAAACAGGGCACAAAAAACCCTGGGAGAAGTGAGAGAAGTAGAGAAAGGTAAAAAAAAAAATCGCATATGTAGTTCTGAAAAATCACAATATTGAAACCATGCCAATAACCTGTGTCTATAGTTATGCTTAGCTAATGCCTAGATATGAGATTAGCATTATGCTGAGATTCTGTCCTGCACTTCAGCTTTCTAAGCTTATATTTGTGTTGAATTGTTTATCTTTTTCCAACTCAATGGTCCCGGTTTTGCGTTAGCTCAAACTGAAGCTATCCGTGTTATTATGGCAGAAATGAGATTTTTGCCATTCACACATGCACAGTAAAACATGGAAACCTGATTTCCTTCCCATTTTTTGACCAAGTCATTGTTCTCTTTGATGGTGAACACAGGCTGAAAATTGCTCCCAAATTGTCTTTTGCTGGAGGGCAGCTCAGAATAAACAGGAGGTGTGTCTGAAATTTCCTTTATAGTATAGAGGTGTACCGTAATACTCATGAGGTTGGAAACCACTGATTTATGCAATGCTTTTGTTGCACCCGAGCTGCAAAATAGGTGCAAGAAAGCCTAGTTTTGAGCACCAACATTCTATCCCCAAAAGATACCTGGCAGAGGCCGAGATAAAATTGGTTTAGGGGATTTTTCAAACATCATCAACAGTGACCTAAAGCAAAATTAGGCTGCTTAGGTATGTAGATAAGAAGCCTAATTCCTGTTTCAGAACTATTTCAGAAAAGTGGGGTGGAGTAGCTGCCAGCTCAGGCCAAGGCCAAAATTTGAACTCTCTCAACACCCTTGTTCAGGTACGCCTTGCAGCCACATTACCACCTGAGCTTGAGAAGCCAGTGCCAATGGATTTCTACCTTCCCCCAGGCTTTAAAATCCTGAGTAAAAACTGCCAAAAATCAGAAGTTGCTCTCTCTCCAAATCCCCTCCCACCATCACCACTTTTCCTGCCAATCAGAGGTTGCCTGCAGGCCAAATGTCAAAGACTGAGTGGACATCCAATGTGCACAGTGTAGGTCCAAATTATAGGTATTGGTAACTTGTGTGGGTACTAGTCTGGAATTACCACCTCCCTCCCCCTCCACAGCCCCCCACTTGCCCCAAATAGCAATCTGAGTTAGGAAATAAATTGAAGGAGAAAAGAAAGAGGGGTTTAAAATTGATAATGAAGGCTTCCCTGATTTTTTTTGCATTTCTACCTGTAAAATGGGATTGTGCTGTGAAAATGCTGTGCCAGGTGATCACATGAATCTCGTGTTGCAGGTTTAGTAACAAACTGCCCCTTTAATTTTGCTAAGTGTATCGCATATGTCCACATTGGGTAAACACAAGCATTACCCTTTGTTGTTCTGCTAACACCATGATCTTGTCATGAACAATGCAAGGCTCCAGCTAATGCGTTCCAGTGCTGCAACTACTACTTTTCATTAAAACTTGCCCAAGCAATGAAGTGAATTAGGTTTTAATTAGCCTTTATATCAAGTTAAAAGTGACAGGTTCTGATTTATGAGGCACTTCACTTTTATTTTGCTTTCTGCAATTCAACACTACAATTACACATCCCATGAATAAAAATAGTAACATGCACCCATTTGGACTTGAAAATAGAACACTACCAGGCTTCCTTTAAACAGTGTATTCCCTTTGGAGTGGGATTTCACTGTTCATCATCTTAGACCTATAAAGGTTAGATTGTAGAATTAAAAAATGGAATTTTGTCAGAGAGCTTATATTAAGTAGCATAAAGGCTATTATTTATTGCCTTAGTGAGGGCTGCAGTATTCAGCCCTATTTTGAAGCATTATTAATTTATTTCTGCTCATGTACGTACTTGAACTCCTTGTTTTCTTTTGTTCAGCCTCCCATGTGCCAATAAATACTACAACAACTACAACAAAACAAAAGCAAAATACTGCAGATGCTGGAAATCTGAAATAAAAACTGGAAATGCTGATAATACTTAGCAGATCTGGCAGCTTCCGTGAGGATAGAGAGGGAGGGAAAATGGCAGCAGCTGTTTATACAGTACCTTTAACATAGTGAAACACCCAAGGCTTTTCATAGGAGGATGATCAAATAAAATTTAACACACAAGGAGATATTTAGGCAAATAACCATGTGCTTGATCAAAGAGGTGGGTTATAAGCAATATTTTAAAGGAGGAGGAAAGGCAAAGAGGTTCATGGAGCAATTTCCAGAGCAAAGAATTTTATTGGCTGAAGACATAGCCACCAGTGGTAGAATGATTAAAATTAAGGGTGCTCAAGAGGCCAGAATTAGAGGACTTGCAGAGACCTCCAAGGGTGAAGTGAGTCAAATACTCCATTGACCACAAACTTCCTATCAGCAACAACACAGAAGCTGAATAACATCTGAAAGGCACAAAATCAGATGAAGAGTATGTTAAAATTTGGGAATACTGCAAAAATGGATGACCAGAATATGTTCCAAATAATCTCATCCTGAAGCAATACTTCAAGCAGAGAAGACATCTTAGTGTTGTGGATGACTTATTGATTTATGATAAGTGATTGTTCACATCTGGAGTTCTTAGACTGGAGATCTTTCAGAGAATACACCAGAGATGTTAGAAAGTGTCGTGTTAGAGAGCTGAATTCCATTTGGTGACTAGGGATCTCAAAATAATGAGGGAATGATTTTGAGCTGCATCGCCAGTCCGTCCATCACCAAGAGCAAAGGAAACCTCTAATGGTATATTCATTTCCATGTCAAAACTTTTGATGGGAAGACAGCTCAACTTTCTGTTGTTCCATACACATTTATATCAAGTCTCAAAACAACAGAGTAAATGGAGTCGAGGGGGAGCGATGTTTATTCTGCAAATCAAACCAGAAATTATAATCAGTGCCATAGAATGTACAATTTACCAGAACTTATGACCAAAATTGAGAAGACTAAGCACTGGGGAAAAAGACACACCGTGCAATTTTGTAGAGACTGAAAATGGAATTGTGAAGGGAAATAGAAGTGCACCAATATAATTACAAGAAGTCCATCAATGGAATAGACCAACTATCCATTTGATCAGGAAGACAACTGGAGCAGAGAATGAATAGCCTTTGGTAATTTACATACTACACTATGAGATGCAAAGAAAAATATGAAGAATTTGAATCCTGTGCAACCTCTGAGCTGAGAGCAGGATTGGAGAGATTGGTGAACACAGACCTAGAGCACTGACTCTTTTCCTTGCTCCCCAGATGCTGCCTGACCTGCTGAACGCTCCAGCATTTCCCATGTCTACTTCACATTTTCAGCAATTTCATTGTTTTATTTTTGCAATGGTTACGACACAGTTTGGGGGTACTGTGTGTTTTCAGCAACTGGTTATTGGAAGGACTTAGTGTACAGAAGCCCATGTGGGTCCCAGCAACGGAAAGCCATAATTTTGATAAAGCCTTGACGTTTTGGAATAGAGAAACAAAACAAGAGATTTAATGGAAGTGTTCATTAAGGTTTTGATGGTGTAAATAGGGAGAAGGATATCCAGCCTCACAATCCTCCCAAGTTCTCTGCACTGCTCTCATTCTGACCTCTTCAGCATTCCAATGTTAATTGCTCCATCGTTGGTGGCCTTTAGCTGCCTAGGCTCTAAGCTCTGGAATTCCCTCCCTAAATCTCTCAATCTTTTGACTTCTCTTTCCTCCTTCACAACAGTTCTTAAAACTTACCTCTTTGACCAGGCTTTTGAACATCTGCCTTAATATTGCCTTATGTCACATACTGTGAAACTTTGCCTTCTTACACACCTGTGAAATGCCTTGCAATGTTTTGTTATATTAAAGGCGCCATATAAATACACGTTGTTATTCTGACTGAGGGTTGGAGCAAGGTGAAATTCCTTTCTGTGAAAGATTGTTTGGATATGGAATGCTTTGAAATTTAACAAAACTGGTTTTACACGTAAATAGGTGCAATGATTTTGTTGAAATGTGTGATATAGAAATATGAACTGTGCTTGCCAGGTACAGGGTGAACTATTGACAAAGGGTCAATGAGAGTTCATTATAGCTGACAAAGGTGAAAGTCTTATTGAACATTTAAAGTTATGCCTGTATCCTGAAGGCAGTAATTGACTAATTATAGTTCTTGGGCTGCCATCAATATTTATTATATCCTTAAGTTAAATTTATTTTTAACAGAGTTTTTTTTAACCATTTTCCTGTCAGAGTTGCACTTAGTGCCCTGAGTAGTGAATCTACATATGTTAGAGCTAATTTTAACTCTTCCCTGATCAGCAGGAATGGAGTAGCTCCAGTAGAACAAAGGAGTGACAACAAAGGAATGGCTTTACTTGCTGCTACACTTGCACCAATCTACATTGTTAACAACATTTAGCAACAGATGCAGCCACGACTAGCAGGAGTCCTATTAATAAATTGGGGGCCGCACAGTGGGTAGCATTGCTGCTTCATCATCTTGGACCTGTGTTCGAGTCCTGGTTTGGGTCACTATCTCTGTGGAGTCTGCACATTCTCCCCATGTCTGTGTGGGTTTCCTCCCACTGTCTGAAAGACGTGCTGCTTAAATACATTGGCCATGCTAAATTCTCCCTCAGTGTACCCGAACAAGCACTGGATTGTGGCCTCTCGGGGATTTTCACAGTAACTACATTGCAGTATTAATGTAAGCCTACTTGTGATACTAATAAATATACTTTAAACTGAAAATGCAAGCTGTTTTGCATGGCAATGGAATTTGCATGGCTGCCCACACCTTCTGTCAGGAAGTAAGTGAAGTCTGCAAAGTCAAGTTTAAGAAAAGTTTTGCTTTCACGAATAATAATCCTCAGAGAAAGTCCAAGCCTCCATAGACACTTCCATCCCTCCATTCTGAATTTGCCTAGATGCGGACAGCCGTCTTCTGGTAGCTGGTAACTCGATTTGCATCATTCTCAGAAAGATTCAGATAAGGCCCAGCAGTTATAATCTTCATCTGATGTGAGCTCCCTCTTCTATCTGACTCCCTCAACAAAGAAAGTAGTTTTTTGTGTCCATATCCTATCAAATCTCTCAAAGCTTTTAAACACCTGGGTGGACCACATCCTTCCCTCATTACTTACCCATTTAAACCCATGGTGCCATTCTTCTGGACATTCACCTAATCTCCTCCGCCTTTCCTGATGATAATGCACCACTCTCCCACTACTGTAATGACATGACAGTCTGGATTCTCCATCACACATCATGATTCAGAAGTGAGGTTGATGCCGCTGAGACACATTGTTGTATAAACAAGAGCCAGAGACCTATAAGAGATCTGAATTTTAATACTTGTTTTAAGATATGTGGTAAAATGGATGAACTCTGTATTTCTGGAAGGCTAAAATTGTGGGAGGCGATGGTTGCTGTCAATGAAGAATCCACCCAAGACCCGTGATCATTGAGGGATACGGGTTTTAGGTGACTGATGGTAAGTGGAGGGGAATTACATTGGCGGGGTGGAGAATGGGGTCAGAAGCAAGGGCAGGGTGGTGGCTATCAGCCAACCCCTCCTTCCTGATGCCAAATCCTTCAATTTGAAGGACACATCTTGCACCTCTGCTGGAAGCTCTCAACCACCAAGAGGGTTTGCTTTTTGGGCTTCTTGCATGGCATGAATCTGCCTGCTGCTAGATGAATACCAGTTAGGACTCGGTGAGCCCCTCAGGTGGGCATTGATTGCACCTCTAAACTCTCAATTGGTGCAAGGTTGGGAAGACCATCCATAAGACTTGCCACACCGATTCAATTGGGCCAGAGGTGGGAAGGCTGTGACGTCCCCCCATCCGACATCCTCCCACCCTATTTAATGATTCTCCACCACCAAACCGGAGGAGAGTATTAAATTCTGCCTGTGTGTGTAGAAACAGTCCTACATACCTGAAGCCCGGTGTTCCTGCACTGCAAGATGTGGTAATGAATGTAAATAGGGAAGGAGGGTGTGTTTACCGACTGTTACCAATCCTCCAGCTTGTCCTGCAGTCACCAGGAATTAAAGATTAATCGCCTCCTGGAGTTTGCTGCAAGCAAGAGTGCGAGAAAGATCATAGGAGGTGGCTTCAAAAGATAAATTGTTCGCCCTTGTTTTTCATTTTCATGGAGCACTTTGTTCATTGGTGATAAAAATATTGGGTGATGGCATACTGCCTGTTTTTACAGGGCAGTTAGAGGTGAGAGTTTATATAGTGGAACCTCCAGGAACACATCCAAATAGTGTTGGCAATCCTGTGTTCTCCTGAAACCGGAACAAAGGGAAGCCATAAAGTATAGTACATCAACCCATAAAATGGTGGCCAGCAGTGAATTAATTCATGTGTTGACTTGCCCTGCAGAGGAGTAGGGGGGCATGGTGGTGGAAGGTCCAAAAAGCAGCAGAGCTCTGTGAGCTGTTTCCAACTGTTGGCAATTATTTGAAATTTATGGTCATCAGTCAAGTTTCCACCCTGTTGGTGAATCAAAGTGAAAGAAATGAAAAACTCACATAATTCATCTCTTAAAGTGCTTATGAAGCTCAAAGGTAGTTCCATAAGGCTTGTGGCTTGCCCAGGGTATGATTTTATATTAAGCCTAGATCACAAGCGTAAAACATTGCAAGTGTTCAGTGTAGCTGTCAAAGGCAGCTTTCTGGGATTTACAAGGCTAATTACACTCACTGATATAATGTCGACCATGAATTTACAGTGTATGTATTCTGCATATGACCTCAGTGGGGGGTTGAATTCCCATCCAGGCTGTACAACATAAATCTGGTGCCGTGGCCAGCTGCTAAGTGTAGGTCACACTGTTGGTTGCAGGGGTCATACAGGGCTGTCATGTGACTGCTAATGAAGTTATCAGCAGCTTGTTAAAAGTTGTGAACATCTCGTGTGTGTTTTTGATTGTCTCAGTGCCCCACTTCCTGACTGGTGTGAGTAATCACATCAACAAGCTCAGGACAGGCTGTGTAAGTCAGAGGCATTCATCTGGGCCAGGACGTTAAACCGGCAACTTGGGGAATGCAGCATGTTAACTAGAGATACGAGATCTCATAAAAGTGACCTTTACAAATCCTCATAAGATTCAGATTTATTTCTGTGGCAAGTTCCGTCGCCTCAGGTTTAATCGCAGACAGCAAAATCCATTTTCTTTTGTTTTAGGATTCAAAGTATGCAGTTAAATGAGATTTCAGTGAATATCAGATGACTTGAGTCCTCGTGCAAAACAGTTCAAGATGAAATGACGCAAACAGATTCTCATACCAGGCTCTGCAGCAAGACCAAGATTTGCAGCAGTATCTGTGCTGCAGCTTTGCGCAAAACAGGCAAGCTAACAGGAAGGAGAGTGGGTCAGCCACATTCAGAAATAGCATTAACTTTGTGTGCCTTAGTGCAAACAACAGCAGCTGAGTGCAAAGGTCAAAGTCCAATTTCAACTCTGAGTCGTTTTCTTTGCAAGTTAGAATTTCGACTCGAGCCCCAACAGTTGAGCCTGGGCTACTTTTTTTTAGCTCTTCATTCTCACCTTCCGTCCATTTTGGACAGAAAGTGATGGGATGTCAGACAGCCCAAATAGCTGCTGGCCTGGCCACTGGGGTTGTTCTGTGGGTGAGTGGGGGGGGGGGGGGGGGGGAAGGGAGGGTTGGCATGAAGGGAATGGTGAAGGAGAGGACAGGAAGGGAGAGTCCTCGGTAAGGGTGTATTAAGCTTTGCATGCTGAACTGGAGGAGCATTCCTGCTCCCGTTTGAGTCTGAAATTGGCTCTGAGTTATCTTCCTGACTTATTATTTCGTCAGCAATGCCACTCGAGCTTCCCTGTCGGATCAGCAAGGTAAGATTGCAGGCAGGTCCCAATGACATGATCAGGATCCAATATGCACCTGCAAAAAAAAAGATTCTATTGACCTTCGATGGATGTCCTTGCCACCAAATCTGGCCAATATTTTTACCTGCATTTGGTATTATGCTTTCTCGGGGAACAGAAATGCAATACTGTAGGAGTGCTGCTCTATCAGAGCTGCAGGATTTCATGTTAAAGGTGGACACAGATCTCATGACACTGTTTGAAGAGGAGCAGGATGATTCTTTTTGGTGATCTGTTGATTTTTATTGGCCGATATTTCTATTTCGATCAATATCTCTAAAACAGACTATATGGCCATTTATCTCATTGCTGTTTGTTTTGCACAACTTGACTGCCTTAATTTTTTGCCATTCCATCACTGACTACACAAAAGTATTTCAATGGATTGAAGCCCTTGGGACAATAGGCACACTGAAAATGCAAGTTCTTTTGTTATTTTACCTCTCCTATATTCCCTGTTTGGGCTCTAGGGCAGGATGAGGATTGATTTTCCAACAGTGTCATTTCATGATCTGCTGCTGAGGGATGTTTGTTTCGAATGGACGGATACTGTTATTCCAACTTTCCTTCAGTGATGCAAACTGCTGAGACGGAATCAACACATCTTTCCAAGTGACAATAACTGAGTGTAAGGGACAGTTAAGATTCCATTTCCAATGCAGTTTCCTCTGGTTGGAGGTCTCCCTGGCGTGAGTTAGGTTCTAGGTATTTGATTTCGCTGTGCTGATCAAAATGCCATCCAAATAATGGGAGGAAAATATGTGTAAATTGCTTGAAATTGAGAGTTAATGGTTTTAAAGTTTATTGCTTAGTGTCATAAGGGGGCTTACATTAACATCGCAATGAAGTTATTGTGAAAATCCCCTAGGGGAACCTTTGGACTCTTGAGACAACTTGGTTTGGAAATTTGCAGCCAAGGTTATTTGAATGTGTTCAGTACTAAAAGTTTACTCTCTGCCCCGCAGAATTACTGCAAGTAAAAAGATTAATGTTTCTTCTCCATAATAATATCCAACATATGCTGATTATCATTTGGCTAGGAATGCTGCTGATTCCTTCAGGGGATTTAGTCTTGTTTGGACTGTTTATTTTTGTTCTATGAGTGATATTTATGATAATCTACAAATCAGCAAAATTCCTTGTGTAGCCTGGCGCCATTTGGGGCGTGCCTTGCCTTCACCTGTGGCTTTTGGCAGTTCTCGTGTCTCTCGGAGACTCCAGTCCTGCCCAGCAGTGGGATGTGCCCAGGGCTGTAATTTAGCCCCATTTCCTCTTGCTTTCCTTTTGCTCTGCAGTGATTGGAAATAAAGGGATTCTTTTTAAAAGGAGAAGCAGCCGATTTCAACGTTCAGAATAAGTGAAAGAATGTTATTAAAATGAAGGGTTCTGAGGACCCACTGGCACTGCTTGTTCTCAATCATAAAATTGTACATTGGACTTTCTACACCTGAATTCCATCATCACTATTTTCTCAATGGATGATTTAGAAAGAAAGAGTGTGGCAGTGGGGAGGGGGGGATTGTTGGGGGACAGGAGCCTTTTGCGGGCCTCATTTAATTTGCTTTAATACATAATTGATCACATGCCAAATTGTCCAGGTACAGAGTAAGCTCCACTTAAAAACCCCAGGCATTGGATGTGGAAACCTTGTAGCCAATGGGAACCCTCCAATCAACAATTGTCAGCCTGAGCTTGGTTGATGGACAGATGAGAGTGAAAGATTGTTCAGCTTGAATGAATGAGGAACAAAGAGATAATTAGGCTTTTCCCCTAGCTGATGATCTGCATGCGCTGATTTTACGTCACGAGCTCCAACATGCGGACGAGTAAGATGGAACAAGACTGAGAATGGGCCTCAGAGTAATAAGATAGAAACTATTGTTTGGCACATTTCACAAATGAACCCAGAAGCAAAAGCACGATACTTCTTTTGGTATTTGAAACTTATTCAACATTTATTTTAATCTTGAAAATGCACTTGAAAATCAGTTGAGCTGCAAGAGATTGATGTAGAATTGGAATCTGGTCACTGTTCAGTTCCACAGATTCTATTGCTTCTCGTGCGTTTCTGGGTATTTCCAAGATTGAAGACAAGAGCCGGTATTTTACAAGCTCGCTTGGGCAAGGCTTGTACTCTGAGATAAAATTCCAGTGAGTGCGTTTTATTCCTGACAATTTGGATCAAAAGCAGTGTGAATGCGGATTCAATGTTTTAACTAAGTTAGACTTCAATGAAAATTGCAGCATCATTATTATTAGCTTCCACAGCTACACAACTGGTATGATATGCATACCTGGTACACATTCTGTCTCACAAACTGGACACAATAGGAAAGTGTCTTTGTAGCAGTAAGGAGACAAAATGATATATAATAAGGGATTGGTGCGCCTTTCGAAAAGTGGCGAGATGTACACAAACATTTCACCTTGGTGATAGATTCGCTGATTTTGTTTTTCAGGTGTGACATGAAATCCAGGTTTAACTTATTTCTATGTAATATATCTGTTCTGCAAATGTATAGAGAGTGTAGATGATTTGCAATGTTGACTGTTTCACCTTTTAAATGAATAAATAAGATATAATTTCAGAAACATGACAGCAATTCTGCGGTGCAGGGGTTTTCTGAGCATGGAAATATTTCACGTGCTGCAGTGTAACTATGGTGGGTAGATGATTAAAAGATGTTCCATATTCATTAGTTCTTGTGAGTTATTTGCCACTGTCTGCCACCCAATTTATATTTTTCTGTTTACACAAGTGAATTCGAAAAACAAAGGAAGAGGATGAAATTTACATTTGCTAGAATTTTGTTGTTGTCAGTTAATCTTTCCACTTCCTTTTGTTCTGGAGATTCTGGTTTTCTTGCTCGGGTGCCGCTTATGGCTCTGTGGGGAGCACTCACCAGAGTCAGAAGGTTGTGGGTTGAAATCACTTCAGCTCAAAAACCCAGGATGACACTGCAGTGCAGCACTGAGAAAGTGCTGGACTGTTGGAGATGCTGTTCTTTCGGATGGAACCAAAACTCCATCTGCTCTCTTCGGTGAAAGATCCCAAATGCTATTTTGAAGAGTTCACCCCAATATTTATCCTTCAATCAACATCATTTTTTTAAAAATAACAGATTTTGTGGTCATTATCACATTGCTATTTGTAGGGAAGTCACATGTACCAATTGATTGACAGGTTTTCATCATTGTAACAGTGACTGTACTTCCAAGTGTGCTTCATTAGCTGTAAAGCTCTGGGACATCCCAAGATCATGACAGTTCCACGTGTGAATTGACCAATTAGTTTTGGATTGTAGGGAAAATTGCTTTCAAACCTAATCAGGTAATTTCTGCCCTGTGCTGAACCACTGGACAGTGCAAAGAGCATCAACAATGACAGACTTTCACTACCATCTCACTGCTCAGTTCAAATGTTTCATCCCAAGGACAATTCTTGTGACCCTATTGCTACTCAGCTGAAAGCAACTGGTCCACACAAACTTTGATCCTTCTGTACTCTTTATGCACTGAGGGAGTGAATCAGCCTATTGACTCATCAGGAGGACTCCAGGGCAAATCAGTTTGATGCTGGTTGATCCACAGAGGCAGGCCTATGTGACTACGAGAAGATGGCACAGCGACAAGAGACTTGTAATCCAGAGACCTGGGCTAATGCTCCAGGGACGTAGATTCAGATGGCAGCTGGTGGAATTTAAACTTAATAAATCTAGAATGTAAAAGTAGTTTCAATAATGGTAACCTTGACAAATATGATCTATTGTCATCTGGTTCTCCAATGCCCATTAGGGGGAAAAAAAATCTCATCATTACCTGGACTGGCTTACATGTGACCCCAGATCCACAGCAATATGATTGACTTTTAACTACCACTTGAAATGGTCTGTTAGACAAAGGGCAACTGGCAACAGGAACAAATGCTTGCCAGCAACATCCACATCCCACAAGAGAATAAACTCTGTGAACCTGAGAACAAAATAGTCTTCTTGTGTCCAGGGTCCTGAAGGCTGCACTTCTATCAGATATGGAGCAGTTGCACACAATCACAACCAGCCTCCCATCCATTGATTGTTTACATTTTCTGTTGCCTTGCCAATGCAGCCAGCGTAATTAAGGATCCCATGCACCCTGGACATGCTCTCTTCCACCTTCTTCCATTGGGAAAAAGATACAAAATTCTGAGGTCACATACCAACCGACTCAAGAACAGCTTCTTCCCTACTGTCATTGGACTTTTGAATGGACCTACCTTGCATTAAGTTAATCTTTTCCAACTATGACTGTAACACCACATTCTGCTCTCTCTCATTTCCTTCTCTATGAATGCTATGCTTTGTCTGTACAGCGCACAAAAAACAGTACTTTTCATTGTATACTAATACATGTGACAATAATAAACCAAATCAAATTTTTTAAAAAGTCAAATCACATAGCAGTAACCAATTAAGAATGCAGAGGTGACGGCCCAGGCCAATCATGCAAAGGGGACAAGCAGAAAGTCACTGGCCATGCCATCACCTCACAGCGTTAAAGATCTGAGTGCCATGTTTGAACAGTACTCAGACAGGTAACCACTCTGTCATCCAACAGCTTAGGCTGACTCTTTGAGGAGCTTGTAATCCCAGGTTCCACAGGCACTTACACAATGACTTTTTGTGAAAAAGTTAAGCAATCTTGTAGGAGCCTGCAGCTAGAATATTGATGTAATGGGCCTGTTTAGCATGTCCTCCACCACCCTTGCTCTGCCTCAACCTACCTTTCATTATTCCTGACTAATCATCGTTTACCCCAGGTACCCCTCATCACCATCATGACTCCTCTTGGCACACTGGAATTGTTTTCCAATTCTCCCGAATGACACTTCTGTCATTCTTTACCTGCTCTTTGTTACTCTCTGCTCTCAAGATCTCACCATTGACTTTCCCTGGATAACTCTCGATATTCTGCACAATCATATCTCTCCAAATGTATGCAGGCATTGACTACCATTCAGCTTCCTTCCTGTCCTCAGGAGCCTTTATGGGGCTGCCACTTCCCTCAGTCAGCCATGTCTCTTCCCCTTTTCACAGCATCCAACTGATCTCAATATATCAGTGCTTCCTCTCTGCTGGCCCAGCAAAGCTTCTCATATAAGAAAAGCAACTCTTGCCAATATAAATCTACCAGAAGACAACCTCACCTCTTCTGTTTCACCTTTAAGTAGTCGTGAACCTGAAAGCATGTGTTTCTCATTTGCTGTATACTAAATTTCAAAGATATCTTTTAATCTGGCAAAGTTGTGTTTCAGTGGACTGACGTGACTGTGACAATCCCCATCAGGTCCATGGGGATCAATGATTGATCTGCCTGTAGGGTTCATTGACTACGAGTTCTCCTGATAACAGGTAATAATCTACTCAGCTAAGATTCATTACGTAGGCCCTTTATAAGACAGGCCCAGGACTGGGCCTGCGACACGAGTCCCAGGCAGGCACTATTATGTGTACACCATGGTATTGATTTTACTTTGTTTTCTGTAATAAACTATGTTCCTTTTTATATGGTTCATGTGACCTTTAGTAAGGTGTTTGACAAGGTCCCGCATAGCAGACTGGTACAAAAACTAATATCATGTGGGCTGGTTGGACGGATACAGAACTGACTTGGTTATTAGAAGACAGAGTGGTGGTGGAAGGGTGTTTTGCAGAATGGAGATCTGTAGCTAGTAGTGCTCCGCAGGGATCAGTGCTGAGATCTTTGTTGTTTGTAGTATATATAAATGATCTGGAGGAAAATATGGACGGTCTGGTAAGTTTGCAGATGACGTGAAGATTGGTGGAGTTGCTGATTGTGCTAAGGATTGTCAGAGGATACAAAAGGATATAGATAGATTGGAGACTAGGACGCAGTGGCAGATGGAGTTTAATCTGGACAAATGCAAGGTGATGCATTTTGGAGGATCAAATTTAGGCATGAATTGTACTGTAAATGGCAAAACCCTTAGGAACATTAAAATACAGAGGGATCTGGGCGTGCAGGTCCACATTTCCCTAAAAGTGGTTACACAGGTTCATCTGTGACTGAGGTGACTAAGAAGGCATATGGCATGCTTACCTTCATTAATTGGGGCATTGTGTACAGGAGTTGGGAAATCACGTTGCAGCTATATAAAACCTTAGTTAGGCTGTCTTTGGAGCATTACATGCAGTTCTGGTTACCACACTATCAGAAGGATGTGGAAGCTTTGAAAAGAGTGCAAAGAAGGTTCATCAAATGTTGTCTGGGCTTGAAAGTGTTGGCTATGAGGAGAGGTTGATTAAACTATGATTGTTTTCACTGGAAAGATGGAGGCTGAGGGGAAACCTGATAGGGGTCTTCAAAATTGAGAGGCATGGACAGGGTGGATAGTCAGAGACTTTTTCCAAGGGTGGAAGTGTCAATTACAAGGGAGCACAGGTTCAAGGCAGAGGGGGAAATTTTAAAGGAGATGTGAGGGCCAGGTTTTTCATGCAGAGAGTAGTGGGTGCCTGCAATGTGCTCCCAGAAGACATGGTGGAACAGGCACATTAGGAATATTTTAAGTGGCGCCTGGATGGGTCCATGAACGTGGAAGAAATAGAGGGATATGGATCGAGTAAGGGCAGATGGTTTTTTTAGTTAGGGCATCATCGTCAACACAAGCTTGGAGGGCCGAAGGGCCTATTCCTGTGCTGTACTTTTCTTTGTTCTTTTAAGCTCAGGGTTTTCTGAGTCATTGCATTGGCAACAAGCAACAAGAAAAGATTCAGACAGCCTTGCTTTTCAACAAACCTGAGAAGACAGTGATGATGTGGCATTGAAAATGCTGCTATTTAGAAACTGATAACTATTGCACTGTTGCAATCTCTTTCCTCCCTCCTGGACCCCCACTTTATCTTTCCAGGAGGGAAGGATGAGGAGTGCTGTAACAGGGGTCTTTAGAATTATGAAGGCATTTGATGGGAAAGATGTGGAGACAATATTTCCATATTTGTAGGGAGTCCAAAACAAGTGTTCCTAAATATATAATTGTCGCCAATTCCTCCAAAAGGGCATTCAGGAGAAACATCCTCACCTAGAAGGTGGTCAGACTGTGAAACGTGTTACCACAAGTAGTTGAGATGACTAGCATAGCTACAGTTAAGAGGAAGCTGGATAAATATGTGAGGGAGCAAGGAATAATTGCTAATACTGATGGAGTTAAATGAAGTGGGTGGGAGGAGGCTAATGTGGAGCATTGACACCAGCACTGCTTGTTGAGTTTAATGACCTGTTTCTGTGCTGTAATTTGTATGTAGTTCTATGTTGTTATTAAATACACTTCAGACTCAATGTTTTCATTACAAGCGAGGGGGCATCACTGGGGTGTAGTGTTTAATGGGCTTGCTTTAAAAAAAAGCACAGTACCTTCAAAAACCAACAGAAAAACTGGAGGGAGACGGGGCTGAGTAGGATATGTGAAAATAAAACCTTTTTAAACCTCTTCACTTGTGAATCAGAACAAATGTTTTTTTGTAGGGTTAAAGCTACAGTTGGATCTAACACAGCATCCACAACAACTGAATTTTAGCCTTTCCTTTGCTAATAATTTTACTCTATGTTCATCATAGTTTTAAGTTTGCATATTCAGTGAACACAACCTCCATTTGCCTTGTTGTATAAAGAGTGAATCGCTACATACTGATCATTTCCATGCCCTTTGGGGCAGGGATAAGCTTGTTGCTTTCAACTCATGAAGATAAAAGCCCAACCTTGTCTTTGATGACTCAATTTTTGGTCTTCCTTTGTTTATGGGCTCCACAAACTCTGATCTCAGATGGAACTCCTGTGTCAAGAATCAACTCAAAAGAAACTTGGTCTTCACTTTGATGGTAAACAGTCTTTTTCTGTGTTCTCGGTAAATTAGCTCTTTATATAGTTTTAATCCACTGGGGATTTCTCTCACTTCTGTGTTGGGGAGGAGGGGGGAAGCAGGGTGAGTGGTGTAGGGTTGGGGTGAGGGCATACTTACAGCATTGTTTTCACTTTTCTGAACTAGATGAAACATTTTATGACTGATGGGTCATCAGTCTGTCACCTTCAAGTTTAAACTGCATTCTCTGTCACAACCATTCTTCTCTCTTTCCTTTATTGATCCAAATATGATTGGACTCGCCATTCCTCTAACATCTCAGCCCCTAAAACACTGTCCTCTCTGTTCTGTCCTCCTCCCTCACTTTCTCGCACTATGTGCTCCATCAGTCTTCCCCTCCCGCTAATAAATTTTGCGGGGCTGATTTTAACTGAGTGGGTTTCCAATCGGAAATTGCCGTTTTTCAATGGGATTTCACATTCAGCAACAGAGACCATGAAGATTTTAATAGAGTCACAGAATCACTACACTGCAAAAGGAAGCCATTCAGCCCAGTGGGCCTGCACCGACTCTCCAGGCAAGCCACCTGGACCCTATCCATGAAATCCTATGTATTTATCCCATTAATTCCCCCTAACCCCTACATCTTCGAGGACACTAAGGGGCAATTTAGCAAGACTAATCCACCTAACCTGCGTATCTTAGAACTGTGGGAGGAAACAGGAGCACCTGCAAGAAACCCACGCAGACACGGGGAGATGTTGCAGACTCCACAATAACAATCACCCAAGACCAGAATCAAACCACTGCACTATCTTCACCCAGCCTCACGAACATATTGCTTGCCAGTAGAGATTCATGGCCAGGTTGTGGATACTCAGGAATTGTGGAAGGATGTGGTGCAGAGTCCAGGCCAGAAATGAGCATTCCTGGCCCAACAAATGCAGGTAAAAAGATTATCTTTAATAACGTCTGCTGATTCCAGCCCTCTCCTTATTTGGCTTTATCATGTTTAAGTGACCTGAAATGCTGATAATGTTGACATTTTGGCAAGTGCAACCAAATAACTAATGCCAGCTCCTGATCATCCTGGCATGTTTCATTTTGCACAGCACCATTGAAAGCATAGAAGCATTCACATCTCATTGTAATACCATCAGGAATCTGCTGGCACAAATACTGTTAGGAGAACACAAGTTCACAAATAATGCCTGCCAAGGTGAATTCTCAGATATAAGAATGTAGACACTGAAAAAACAGAAGTAAAATTACAAGAAAGGCCTTTCAAATGCTGAATCAACTTGCAGATTGACAGAGAGTGGGGAGGCAATGGCCTAGTGGTATTATAGCTAGACTATTAATGCAGAAACTCAGCTAATGTTCTGAGGACCTCAGTTCGAATCCCGCCGTGGCGAATGGTGGAATTTGAATTCAATAAAAATTATCTGAAGTTAAGGATCTACTGGTGACCATGAAACCATTGTCGATTGTCAGAAAAATCCATCTGGTTCACTATTGGCTTTTAGGGAAGGAAATCTGTCGGCCTTATCTGGTCTGGCCTGTATGTGACTCAGAGCCACACCAATGTGGTTGATTCTCTACTGCCCCCCAGTAGCAACTAGCGATGGGCAATAAATCTGATCAGCCAGCGACATCCATGTCCCAGGAATGAATAAAATAAATTAATCTAGAAACTCAGCTAATGTTCTGGGGACCCAGCTTGAATCCTGCCATGGCAGCTGGTGGATTTTGAATTCAATAAAAGTTATCTAGAATTAGAAATCTATTTTTGACCATGAAATCATTGTCAATTGTTGAAAAAACCCATCTGGTTCACTAAAGTCCTTTAAGAAAGGAAATCTGCCGTCCTTACCAGACTCAGAGCTCCAGCAATGTGGTTGATTCTCAACTGCAGTCCAAAGGCAACTAGGGATGGGCAATAAATGTTAACTAGTCAATGATGCCCATGTTCCACAATGAGTAAAAAAAAATTTACATCAGCAGATCCTGATAGCAGGTCCACCAGAGGTCTCTGGCTTTATATGGATAAACACAGTAAGGAGTCTTACAACACCAGGTAAAAGGTCCAACATGTTTATTTGGTAGCGAAAGCCACTAGCTTTAGGAGCGCTGCTCCTTTGTCTCCCACTCTGAAAACTAGTGGCTTTTCCTACCAAATAAATGTCTTGGACTTTAACCTGGTGTTATGAGACTTCTTACTGTGTTTAGCCCAGTCCAACACCAGCATCTTCACATCATTTCTATGGGACTGGAGTTTGGCACATGGCATGACTTGTCTATTGTAAAATGGCCTAATCTGTCCCCCTTTTGCATACGCTAAGGAAGCTGCCACCTTCTTCCAAATCCCATCCCCGTCCTGACTGAATTTTACAACAGGACTCCAAACCAATGGTAACTTGGCAGAACTAACTTCCTTTGGATGTCACTAATCATATGTCTTTAATTTGCTGTATTAAGGAGATGAAACTCATTCTTGTTAGTTTTCTATTTTAAAATTGTTTTCTAAATTCCATGCTGTTACCTTGGATTGTGTCTATGAGCTTCCTCTCATCACTCTTCAACTCACCATATTAATATAGCCTTATATTCCTTTCTCCCTCATGTTTTTTTCTGGTTTCTCCTTCAGTATCTTTTTTGGTAGTGAGCTCCAGATTGTAACCATTCTTCAAGCAAAGAAGTTGCTTCTGAATTTCTGATTTGGATCTATTTTCCATTTGTCCTGCAATGTTTGGAAAGGATCCAAATACTTGACATTCATGTCAAAGTCTCCATCCTAAATAAATGTTTCAAAATGAATCTATATAATAGTTTAAAATAAAATTGGTCTTTGAAAGTGGGGCCTTTTGGTTGACTATGACTTTGGCACGAGTCAATATACTTTAATTTCGTGACATTTTGATTACTTTTTAAATGATTTTCATAACCTTTCCTGTCAACACCATTACAGAAGGACTTCTGAGGCTTTGCTCACCTTTCTCGTTTCAGTTATGAATGAGTTATGTGAAAAATGTTTTATTCATTTCCAACATATAAGGAGTACGGAATAAATACATTCATCAACACTGAAAGCTCATTTTGGTTGTCATCTGACCACGGATTATTAACCTACCTTTTGTCTGCGTTATCATGCAATCAATATTGAACCTGTCATGTGGTTCAAGAAGATTTTTTAAGTAGCGTTGCATTAAATAGTATTTAACTATAATTTAAATATGCATGTCAGCGAAGGAGTTAAATCACTTTTCTTCAGCTACACTTACAATCAGATCAATATTCTATTCATTCTGTGTCAGAAATGCTAATGACTCACCTTGTATCTATGGTGATTAAAGCATGTGAGCTGACAATATGTTCAGTACCTGCATCCACATACCTGGATTCATTGTAACAACTGCTTCTTCAGATCTATTATCATTGCCGCTTTTTTGGACATTTCATTCCTCCTTTTGATTTAATGCACCGAGATCCAGACAAAAGATCCAAATTTTAATGAAAATAGCATGAGTTTTAATATATATATTCTTTAATCTACACGTAGGCCAGAATTTTTCAACCGTTCACATCCCCCTGCTGCCATAAGCAAGGAAGGAGAATATGGCACTCGGCCAAGTCTCCGGGATCAGAGAATCCTGCCAGCATGAATGGCCAGAAAATTTCAACTATATATTCAATTCAACATTTACCAGCTTTGCCAGGAGGATCTTGACATGTTGGGTGGGATTTTGCAGTCTCACTTGTCCCCAAACAGTAAACTCCCACCTTTCCATTGTCCTGGACCTACCCATTGTTCAGCCCTCGCCCACTCCGATTTCCATGGGGTGGTGAAATTCCGGCCATTGTCTGTTTATTTTGGTACAATTGGGTCATTTTTCACATATAACTTCTCAGTTTCCTGTGGCAAAATATTCCCTCCCTGTAGCCACTTTTTTGCTGTTTTCTCTTTGTCTTATTATTGCTCGCTCTATCTTCCATTCCATTTGATGTTAGCACGTTTTCTTTCACTGTTCTCATTTCTCCTTTTCCCTCTTTATCTTTCATTCTGTAACAAACATAGGCTGTCAAAAATGAACACTGATGGCTTAGCTGACCCAGTTTAGAGTTGATATAGCACAATTGTGAATTTGTTGCAAAAGTTTTTTTTTTCCACGACTTTTCACATTGATCCATCTGGAGGCTTTTCCATAAGATGTTGTTTCAGAGGTTTGGAGTCACATTGCCAAGCTGTGGTGGCATTCCAAACTACTCCTATTTTCCTAGTTTTTTATTCCCACTAATTTCATGCCACGTAACTTCATGCGGTTTGTTTAGCCTTAACTCACATGTCTTGCCTCTTTGTTCACTGGTCATAGATTGAAGTTTTATTACAGGGACCTGAGCACACAATCTAGCTGGACACTTCAGTGCAGTAATGAGAGGGTGCTGCACCGTCGAAGGTGCTGTGTTTCAGAGGAATTGTTCAATTGAGGCTCTCTGCTGTGTTGAACGTAAACGATCCCATGGTACTATTTGAAGGATTATGTTGTCAGGGCTGGGCCTGAGAATGGTCGGGGGTGGGGGGGGAGTTGGTGGTGGAGGGTTGTCAGCGATCAGGCCATGTCGGGGACGGAGACTGGAATTGCGGAAGTTCCAGTCTGGCCAGCAATCGGGGAACCATCAGTGTGGGCCACTGTGCATGCACTGATCTCAGCACTGCCTGATGTGTAGTACCCACTCAGCACGCCAAAAATTTAATGACATTCACGCTGGTGGCCTCTGCAGTGCGGAGTGTGAAAGGTTCTGCTCTGACCTCCCACTGAAGAAAACAATATTAATTACTCCGGTTTTCATGTGAATTTGATGCTTAGAATTTTGGGGGGAGAATTCTGCTCATAATTTGCATTATTCTGCAACATCAGATTGTTCTTTATGGTTCATTACAAGTACAAAGCTTTTTGAATATGTATACAAAATTCATCATCCACCTATATCTTTCATCTCCATATTAAAACCGGTGTTCCAAACAAGTACAAACCAGATGAGATCCAGTCCCATGTCATTCCCTGTGAACGCCCTCAAGCACATATGGAAATTCTCAAGACACAGAGTCCAGTGTGTAATAGGAAAAGCTCTTCCATTGACTGAACCAGATGGGGAGTTTATAGAATAACACGGATACTGAAAGAACAAGTTGCACATTATACAGGGGCTTGAGACCGATCCTCATCTCTGCACTCTTTCAGGAACATAGGTAGAATAGCATAGAAGCTGTAGTCAACTCTTCTTTTTGCACCATTATGGAAGCAGGCTTTTAATCTGAGCCAACATTTAATTCGGGGAAGACGTTCATTGCAACTTGTGGTAATGTGGGCACAAAATCCCATGAGGTTCGAAGTGAGAATCTCATTGGCAAAATCTTGCTTTCTGATTTTCCTCACCCCTCACCAGTGACGTATTGAAGTTTCTGCTCAGGAAGGTCAGGATCCTAATTTCAATAAATTAACATTTTATTAAAAGTCTTCCCTACCGCATATTTCTCTATGTTACTATTCCCCAAGCTGCATGCTGGGATTGTCTGGTCCTGTTGTTGTTGGCAGAGTTTCCTGTTGAAAGCACCCCTTGCTGCTGTGAAACCTGCGGTGCGGTGTGCCATTGGTGGAACTGGAAGATCCCAGTGTGAAAGACTGGAAAGTTATGGCAATTGTTTGTATTGTGAATGCAAATAGTAAACATACTTTTAGTTGGCTATACAGCATATCTTTTCAGTAGCTGGTGTTTTTGGGCTTTGAGTGTAAGATGCTTTAATTAAGAGAGGAGTCAACAAAGGCTAACCTAGTCCTTAATAGATTATAAATTGCTTCTTACCAAACATGGATAGTGACTACATTTGCCATTTGATAGCCTGCCTGACCAGGATTTTACAGCTCCTCCCACCTGGCAGAATATTACAGTCCTGCCAAGCTGAATGGAGATTTCGATGGCTCACTGCAATTTCAATAACATGTATTAAATCGGTGTTAATGTATCATTACTGTATGTATATTCTGCACTAACTGAGGTGTCTTGACAGCATCTTCCATGTCCTTGATTTGTCAAAGCCACTTTGGATTATCCTCCCTGAAATATAAACTTGTACATTAAGATGAACAATCCTTTGCCCCCACCCCCACTGCACTCTTTGTACATGTAGAACTACTTTAACATCAAAAGCTGAAATAACTGCTGGTGTAGTTATTACTGCAGCTGCTCAAGGGAGCTATTCAGATGCCTCATTTATTGAAGCTTAATAGATAAAAAAGCCAAATTGGGTCTCATGATAAAAGCCTAATCAAGTTATAATCTGCATAATTTTCACATAAGCTTTGGTGTGAAATTTACATAATTTATGTTGCAGGAGATACTAATGTGATATTAACAAGTATTTAATCCAGTCATTGAGTTTTATTTATCATGATGTTCACTGATTGTTCTTCTATTTGACAATTGTTTTAGTTCACTATCTGCTGAACATCATACAATCATTACCATCTTAAAATATGTCAGTTGGTGTCTCAATCTCTGTTTCCCATAAAAGTACCCTTAGACAATGCAGGATGTCTGTCACTGATACTACAGAGGCACACTGTCAGTTTTCTTTTTTATTATTTCCATATTATCTCTCATGCCCAACTACAGTAACTAAGAGTCTCAAACAACATGGGAGTTGTATTGTCTGAACAGTGCAGTACATAGTATAAGACAACATCTTCTACAAGAATCCTCTATGGGCTGAAGTGTTAAAAGCAATAAATGGTTAGACTTCTCTCAAGTAGGTTTAAAGAATAATAATACAAATATAGTCCTGTGTGCCATGACCGTCTTTCCATCTATCATATTTCTGCATGTAAGTTGTGCTGAAGGCACAAGAATATTAAAAGCACTAAGAATATTAAATGTGCTTTGGACAAGCTGTGAGATGTTGGTTTGGAAATGATGCAGAAGAACCTCAATAGGCCCTCTTCTGCACTATAAACATTAGCTTAGAACCATAGAATTCTTACAGTGCAGGAGGAGGCGATTTGACCCATTGAGTCTGCACCAACTCACTGAAACCGCTCCCACTACCATGTCTGTAACTGCCGCACATCTACCTAACCTATTCATCTTTTGGACACTAAAGACAATTTACCAAGGCCAGGCCACCTAGACTGCACATCTTTGGAATGTGAGAAGGAATCGGACAATCATGTGGAAACCCACACAGGCACCAGGAGAATGTGCAAACTCCACATTGTCACCCAAGGCTGAAATTGAACCCGGCTCCCTAGCGTTGTGGGGTAGCAGTGCTAACCACTGTGCCACCCCACGTACGTGTTTTCTTTTTCATCAAGTACTGGATTTTTTTGGAGACTTTTAAATCTCTTGTTTATTAACGCGAACCTGTCAGCATTCAGAACTCAAAGTAAGTTCAGTTTTTATTGAGACAGGAAAGGAATTAAACGTAAAACAATTGTTTGAAATAAGGCAGTGGGTGAAAGGTAATAGAAATCAAGTTTCGATCGGCTAAAGCTATTTGATTTTTTTAAAAAAATCACATTTCATTTTGTTCTGGTTTACTGATTTAAATTGTTTTGTTTCCTGGTATTTTGACCTCCTCATTCACTCACTCTTCCTTTGTGTATTTTTCTCCTCTAGTTGCAGGCAATTTGTATAAGTTGAGCTTTTCAAGCCACACTGAGCTTCAACATACAGAGAACAAAAATGCAGCCAAGAAATTTGCATGAAAACAATAAAGGCTCTTGATTTCTTTTTGTTATTATAATCCTGCGAGATGCATTACAAATCCCCTTCAATAACAACTGTTAACACAAGTTATTTAAAAAGACAAAACCTTGAATAAATATCACACTTTGATTGACTTAACTGAACTCGATCATCTCTCAAGAAGATTCGTCCCCAGCATTCTATTGAGTATTATTCTTCATTTAAGCCAAAGCTTTTTGGAAACATAAAATATGTCATTAATATCTCAGAAAGATTTCCATTTCAAAAGAGCAATTTTGGGTAGCAGTACTTAAAGCAAGTGGAAGAATGTGTTTTGTCTAAAACTCTGGGATCATTTTTTTAAAAAGATAACAATTCAAAACCCAGCAGCTTGGGTTTTATTGTGTCAGCATTAACTAATGGCCTGAAGCCCTCTCAAAAAAAACCTGAAGTCTATGTATTATGTATACAGCATTACTGGCTTTAGGTGTTGACTTGTCAACATGGAAAATGAAAAATGTCAAGTTGCATGACTTCAAAGAAATGGCATGTTTATGGAGGGAGCAGTGGGGGTGATGGGTAGGATTCTGAACGTTAACATTTCTGATAAAAAGGGTTTATGTTTGCTATGTGGTACCAAAATGGAGAACATGTAAAATTAATATCTGTAACATGATGGGAAACTGTAAATACTAAATAAGTATCAAGTGACCTTTATTGATGAAATTATTTCAGGTTGCTGCTTGTATGGTGAAACATTAATGTGAGTACCTAAACCAAAACTGAGTTTAGAATAAAAGCTTGCAATGTGGAGTTTCTGATCTATCAAGATAGAAAAGAGGGGAGGAACTCAGTTTTAGAGGAGCTACTGGAGTTGATTTTTACTGTTCTTCACATATTCCCAAATTGAGGAGTGTTTGCTCAGTTGATGCTACTACTTCAATTAGAATTCTTAACAATTTTTTTTTGGGGGGGGGTAGGGTGGTGGTGGGAAGAATTGTTTGGCTTTAAAGCATATGTCATTTCTCTGAACTTAAGATGCTGTCAGCTTCCTTTGTACTGTAACCCTTCACTATAACACTCCCTTCGGGAGCCGTACAAATATCATGTTTCAGTGGTGGGACTCTAGCAACTCAGGGAGTTTGTGTATACTTTATTTATCAGCAACGCATGTTGTATCAGAAACTGTGGCACATCAGAGAGCTTTATAATGAGAGCTTACTGTAGCATTTTACTTCTCAGCTTCAAGCTGATCTTTTTGTAGATGCAGCACAGATAAAGTTACAGTTTGACAATTGCGCTAACATCCTTGTGTTTTGTGCAAGAAAAGTCAAAAATTTGCATTTTTACCTGTACTATTTAATCGAAGTTGCATTGAGTAGTGGTCAGTTGCTTAAACAGGGGAGTTAGTTCTTGCACTGAAATGCATCAACACAAAGCTATCAGAAAATCAAACTACGATCACATTTGTGAACAAGAGTGCACCTGGATTTTCTTTTTCTAAATGAGGCTGCTAAGTGTCCTAATGGTACATTTTCTGACTCAATTATTTCTTCCCTTTCCAGGATTCACACCTCCGGGAATGGATAGAGCTTCACCAGACAACAGTCCAGTCCATGGTCTGGTCCGACAGACCTCTGTCACCACGGGGGCCAACATCCCAATGATGACTGAGCTAGGTAAGAGGGTCAGATTTCCTCCTCTTGGCTATGTTTGTTGGTGTGTATTAGTTATGTTGCAATGTCAGTCTTTTGACATATTTGCCATTTGTCACAAACTAACAACAGCCACCTCAAGTAAAGCTTTTAAGTTAGGTTTCATGCCGCCTTTACCTGGTATTTGCAAAAGTTAATTCTACTGAAGGGAAATTGTCAGGAAAGCCATACACATACTCTGTCTGTAAATGATTGGCACCCATCCACAACCTTATACAGTCATGCCTTTCATCTTGAAGTGTGGCTACAGTCCATGCTGCACGCAGGATGCTTTGCAGCAACTCACCAAGGCTCCTGTGACCTCTGCCACCTAGTATAAGGGCAATAGATGCATGGAAACACCACCAACTATGAGTTTCTCTCCAAGTTGCACATTATTCTGCCTTAGAAATATACTGCCATTACCTCATTGACACTAGGTCAAAATCCTATAAAGCTGAACTGTGGGTAAACCTTCTCCACTTGGAGTGCAGCAGTTTAATAGGGTGACTCATCATTACGTTCTCAGGGGCATTTAGGGATTTTGACCCAGCATCAATGAAGGAATGTTAATATTTTCAAGTCAGAATGACATAATGTGGAGAGGATCTTTGTGGTTTCCATGCACCTGATGCCTTTCAGTCAGTGGTAAATGTCATGGCTTTGGAAGATACTGTCATAGAAGCTTTGGTGAATTGTCAAAGATGCCTTCAGCAATAAATACTGGCCTGATCAGTGACACCCACATGCAAGTGATTTAAAAAAAGCTGATCATAGCAAGAAAGGTCTACTCTTGAATTTTACTTCTGCCTGGTCCAATAAATAAAATGAGACAATCGAATAAATTTTGGGAATTTAGATTCCCTGCTTAATGAGGGCAAAGCTTTAAAAACTCTGGCATTTTTATCTTCTGCTTTACCTTGCTTTAGCTTTACCTCACAACAGAACTTACCAGTGAGGCTCTTTAAATTGTGTTGTAAAGTAAGTAGTTATTTATTATCTCAATATTCTTAATGCCTAATTTGAGAATTTTCCTAAAACCTAGTAGCAATGATTTCATACAAAAAGCAATTCTAGTTGAAAGCGGAGCTGGTAGCTGTAGATTCCTGGGTCAAATGTAATGGAAATGTGAGTCTGAAACCTTTGGGGACTGCAGCACAGACATGTTGGTCAATGGCTGGCATTCCCACTCTAGCTAATTGTTCGATGATATGGACAGAATTCAGATCCATTGTGCTCAAGGGCTTCTGCCGTAATGTTTATGTACAGATTGTTGCAACCTGACTGATCAAAGGTCAAAAGACAACTGTTCATTTCTCAAGGAAATCCATATTACTTTAGAACATTATTGAAGACATTGCCAGCTCAGTCAGCACTGCCTGCTCACTCCTAATAGCCTGTGGATAAATGTGGGAAGCAGTACTGAGTCATTTAAACCTAGAAAGCCTCAGGGTCATATCATGCCAATTTATTTTCTTCCCTTAGCCAAAGGATGCTATGGACAACCTCAATCATCCTAGCTGAGATCAGCAAATTCAGCACAGACCTATGAACGATCCTTAGTCATTAGGACTCAATACCCTGTCATGCATTTATCTTTAACAAATTGGGTTGGGAAGTGCAGTGCTGACCAAATGTAGTTCTAGCCTCAATAATGTTGTGTATTTAAAATAGATTTTGTTGAACCTGAAGAACAGTCATCTTTTTAACTTCAGTCAGTGCTACTACAACATCTGCAACTTGTTTACTGATATTCCAATGGCCTAGATCTTGTGGCCTATGAGGAAGGGTGCTTGCCACTGATTTCCAAAAAAGCTTCCAACAAAAGATGGGTAACCTTTGTGGTGGAATTTTGCCCTTTCCATTGACAATTTCAATTTGGCTTCAAGTGAAAGGGATGTCTTAACATGAAGAGCAGGGTGGGAAAACCAGCTCAATAGTTGAATCCAGTTCCCAATTGGAAATTGAACCAATTGGCGACAGTGAAAGCCAGTTGTTGCTATCCAAGCACAAGCACAGCCAACCATAAGCAACCAATCACAAAATGAAATAAATTATGATTACATCAAGAAAAAAGCTAAAACAAGGATAAACAAATCTAAATAAACAGAAAAACATTTTATTTTAAAAATGTCACGTTTTAATCATAGTGGATAAATTTGACATTGCATTGTGTAAAATTAGCTTTTCAGGACTAGTGAGGGTGTTTAGGAGTGATTATAAAATTAGTATGTTACCAAAAGCCCAATTACACCTCATTCAACAATGTGTAATTTTTAGCAAGCAGTAACTTTTCAACAAGGTGTAACTTTTTCCAGAGTTTTTTAAGATGGACCAATAGTTCATGAGTGAATTTTCTACTGCAATAACAAAAACTTATTTATATAGTGCTTTTACCCCTATAATATACCCAAGGCATTTCATAGGAATATTATAAAACAGTATATGATACTGAACAACATGAGGAGATGTTAAGTCAGGTGACCAAAAACTAGCTCAAAGGTTTTAACGAGTATCTTAAAGCAGAAAGCGAGGTAGATGGGTAGACAGGAGTTTAGGGTCTAAGCAGCAGAAATTATTCCCAGCAGTGGTGGAGCAAGTAAAATAGGGGATGTTCAAGCGGCTAGACTTAGATGATAACCGATACCTTGAAAGGTTGTTGGGTTAGGGGAGATTACACGTTCAGGGATAGGCAAGAATATCTCTGCCCTTATCTCTGCAGAGATAAGAGTGAATGACCAGTGTGAACTATCACTGTGTCCTGGTGGTCTGGTCCTCAGAAATATTAACCTTACAGTCACGGGACTGAAACTAAGTTGTATGGAGGAAGAAACACTTCACCAGCAGGTTCATCGAGATCTAATTAATATTACTCGGAGCTGTTAGTGAGTTTAACCTGTTGCAAACTGATTGTTAGCGTAATATTGTGCTTTTAATATGAACTGTGTTGCAATCCAACCATAATCAAATAGAAATCCCTAAATATTTCACCTCTATACTCTGATTTCAGTGCTGGCACTGACACAATGCTTCATATCTTTGATTCATTTCAGTTCAACAGTAATAAGACTTGCATTTAAAACCTTCCCACATTGAAATGTCTCTTAAGTGTTTCACACAATGAACTACTTTTTTGAAGTGCAGTCACTTATGTCAGTATTTACACCAGAGGTTAACAACCGTGACATGATTACTGCAAGTTCACTAGGAGATAATTGTCGTTAGTTATGATAAAGGTTCTGTCTAGGATATATTAAACATGTCATATGAAATCTGCTATAATTGTAATAATCCTTTTTCCCTTCATGTGTGGAACCTGGTTATCATGATGAAAACATACAGTAACCTTTTGACTTTCTTTTAAAGGTACAATAGCTTCTGGAGTGTTTGCATTAATGAGCTGGTGCCTGGGTAGTATAGCGAGTAGCATTGGCCCAGATTTTGTTGGAAAAATAAAGTGCACACAGTTATTAGTGCATAAATGACCCAGCAATTTGCGGTGAAAAGAGAGGTGCCGTGAGTAGCAAATTGTCTCAAATTGCACCATTAGCCTCACAAAGTGGGAGCTAGTCAACAAGACACTGCGCCACGTGTCTGATTTAAATTTGCCCCCGAAGGTTAGGGCTGCAACTCCACTGCAATAAGAACGGGGGATTTTCTGGTCCAAACATGAAACTCAACTTCGGACACTCAGGAAGGGAACAGTTGAAATTGTGAAGTCTCGACCTCACGGTGGAAAATTGTTCCTAGAGATATTTTGACCATTCTACCTTTTCATTACTTTTCTTTTCAGTCTTTTCTTTGCCAATCGCTCTAATGTATTAAATTGATCTTGTATCTCTTGTCAAATTCACCTGATTTCCTTCTCTGTTATTCAGTGTGTTTCTCTCTGACCTTGAATGTAACTGATTAAGAGAATAAACTTTTAGGTTGAAATTTTATTAGCAAGGGCTAAGTCCTGATCTTGCAACAAAACGCACCCTCAAGGCTACAATCGTCCCGGCGCTGTCTTCTTAATTGACCAATCAGATAGGCAGTGAGGTAGCTACTGTTCAGGCTGCAAGAAAAATAAGAGGATGTGTCTATTTTGAGGTGCTCACACAGGGAAAGGAGGTAATTGTTTTCTCTGCTGGGCTCAGGCAAGCAGACCCCAGTGATTGAAGGGTAACTGCCACCCCTCCGAAAGGGAAATCACTCTGAGGTTCCCTCTGTAGGGTTAGTGGATTGTTTAGAGATTCATTAACAGGATCCCTCCTAATGCAGCTTTGTGGCATTTTATCTTTCTATCCTAATCCCTTGCATCCCCACACAAACCTCCTGCCACCCAGAGACAGCAAAACTTAGGCCTTAGTACTGTCACTCACCAACACCCCAGTCCTCTGCTGTTATCATCTTAATGTTCAGCAGTGTGCAGCATAAATCTAATTTGAGTTGAACACCTGAGGACAAATATCCAGGTCAAAGGGCATGGGACAAATTTTGGACCAATATTTCACCTTTGGACCCAGGCTTAAATCTCCTCCATATTGAAGAGATGGAAGTGTCTCTGTCTTGCTGGTTTTAACAGACCCAAGATGAAATAAGTTTAGACAATTCCACACAGCTCCAGTGTCCCCAAAACTTCCAATTATTCAATACCAGCTGTTTTTGCCCGACGTCGATAGTTAGTTCAGGAAACAGGAACCCTGCACTAAAACAGTATTGATGCTTTTTTGGAATTGTAGTGAGGAGAGTTCACTCCATGCAATTATGTGGTGAAGTCAGGAGAGTTTATGATTTTAAAATATCGCACACAGGCAGTCAGCCCCCATTGTTGGTCGAATAAGAGTGAGGTGTATATCCTCTGAACTCATTACCTGTGCTCCATCTGACCTGGCAGTGCCTCCTGTTAAAAGTAAAGCATGTTCAATCGCTGTGCAGCTGCCTCTCACAAAAGTCATTAAAAAAATTAGAGAGTGAAAATCAAGTAAAGATGAAAGGTTGCTTGAACCTAATTAAGAAACAACATGAAAGGCCACAGTAGACGATATATATCAAAGGAATAGCAGCAGGTTATTCTTGGAGAAAAGATGCTTAATTTAGAATCCCCAGGAAAAAGTTATTTATATTATTCTTCAAGTCTCATTCCCAGAAAAGCAGTAGTTAGATGAAATATGCTCTTAATTAACCGAATAGTGCCTCAAAACAATTGCAGCTTTTCCTTCCTAATTATTTTATTTAGCTGACTTAAATAAAATAGTTAAAAATTCGATACTAAGCACCAACGAAGAATGAACTTTACTTTTACTGGAATATGACAGGTTTATCAATCGTTTCTTCACTGTATTCTCAATGAAGCTGTACATTATTCATCAAGCATGGCAACCTGACTTTGTCAATCTATGATAAATACTTAAGAATGTAGAAACCAGACTAGCTTGTTCAGGCAATCCCCATGGCTCTATTTTGTGACCTTATCTGGCCAATATTCCTTGTGCCATTTCCTGACCAGATCCTGCACTGCTCTGCTCTTCACTGAATCAGTAATTGATCCAATTCCCATTTGGAAACATAATCGCCTGCGTTTGGTGACAATCTATAGCACAAGCCAAGTAGCAAAGTTATTCTTTAAACTGAATCTAGTTCATGACTTATTTTGCTTTTATTCAAAACTCTCTCGATATCCAGCTCTTGTGCACAATCTCTAGATTTATGTCAGACCTTCCATTCTGGGGACAATTTCACGAGGATGAAAGCTTCGTCAAACACTGAAGAAGTAAGACGTAAAAGTTGCGATTGAATTTATTTTATTGTTATAAACACAGCCTATTGTAGTTACCTTTCGACACTCCCAGAAGCAATTGGGGAACTCAGCTTGTATAGAAATTGATTAACATTCCCCTGTCTTTACTTGTACGTTAATCCACAATCTAATAATAAAACCCTTTGTTATTTGGACTGGATGTCATGTTTTTTGCATGTGTTTCTCTAGTTCTCAGCGACAGAAGACCAAGTTAAATTAGGTGAAGCAAAGCTTTGTTTAAATCATTAAGCTGCTTTATTTCACAGTGTGGTGAACATACATAGTAATAAGTTAAAATCAGATTCAACTTAGCTGTGTATAGTGACATATTAAAATAATAAACTCACTTCATTGAGCTATTTTACTAAAATTTAACATGATAATTCCTTTACATTCTGTCCTACAGTCTCGGGCCAAACTTACTTTCTCTTTTCTGTTTCATAGTCTTTTGTCTATACAGCATGTCATTCCCATAAAAAAAAATCAGAATAACCTTCTTACGTGTCAGGAAGAAATCAAAACAAAACTTTTCAACAGGACAGGTGTGAAGCGTTTATCTGTTACAGAGACAAATGACCAACATGTTGAATGTTTAAACTCCAGGGAAAACAACTTCTGATTAGCACGTTAACTTCCTTTCATCTGATTTTAGATTCATATCCCAGCATGGAGTTGTCCTGAAAAGTTAACCCTCTTAAAGAAACCTTTAACTCTAACTCTAAAATTTTCTTTAAAAACTCACATTTAGATCCATTCTCTAGGAAAATGGACAAAGAATCCTGAAAAATGATATTACTAACATATTCACCAACGAACCTCAGTGCCTATAAGCAAAATGATTCTGTTATTCACCAAAACTTGGATCCTGTCTATGTGATAAAATTAACATTGACCCTTTTCTATAATGCACAGATATCTTCACATCCACCTTCTGACAGGCTGGCTGCAACTGAAGAACTGTCCGCACTATAATTACCACCAATGTGAACTTTCCCCTTTTGCTTTTTACTCTAATTGATTTAATGTTCTTTTGTATCTACAATCCAGATCACTTGTAGCGTATTGATGAGCTGATCAGATGTATGCCATGGGTACATTACATGATACATTGTGTAGCAGATAACACTCTTTCCTATCGCACACGGTATTTATGTCACTATTCTTTGGTAGCCTGAGTCATTTTGTCACAATTCACAAGCTTCAATATATATTTTGTCTGTAATTGCGTGTGCAGGAACAACTTGAAACAAAATCTATTCGCTCTTTTGCTTCAGCATTTATACTCATCTCTGCCTTACATGATTGAGATGACGTCAGGTCCTGTCACCTGTCAAAAATTGCAGACATGTCAAATGACATCAAATTGCTGTTGTCACACTCTGGTGAGCTGCAGAAGATTTCTCACCTGGTTTGATAACATTAAAATGGGAGCTACTTTTTCATCTCTGATCATTGCTGCATTTAGATGCTCTACAGCAATATTAATGCATTGTGTGTTGCCCATAACTAAAACAGTAAAAGCCTCAAAGCAACCTTCTTTCCATGGCAGACAACTGCACATTTGACAAAATGTGTTCAAGTTGGAGTAATGGGATTGCGTGTGCGCTCGAGGACGTCGACAATGTTCAGAGAGTTTAATATTTCATCCCGCACTAGAAGAATTCCAAAGAAAGCCACCTGTTGAATCTAAAGAGAAAGAGACAATTTGTGTTTTATGATGTGCAGCAATGTGGCCAATCAAGTAAAGCTGCCATCTTAATCTGAATTACAAACAAATATTACTTATGAAGTAACTGTTCAATTATCATTTCATTGTGACATATAATTGAATATCGTACAGTTCAGTGTGTGATCAAATAAAGAAAATCTTGTCCACATTGATGGAGAGGTTTTCCAAAATACATAAAAGGAGAACACCAGTGTGTCATCAGACACCTCTTCATCTGGCATCAGCCACAAGCACCAATACATTTCAGGTTGGCATGCTATTTCCATGTTGAACTTCAGCCAGGAAGCACCTGAACTGAAGAAATAAAATTAATTACTCGCCCAGACACATGAGCCAAATATATCTCTGTCAAAGCAGAAGATCTCTTTTGGTAAGCAGAGATGAGTGTCCTGGCCTCTGAATGTTTTCCTATGATGAGTCTACCATTACTTAATCATTCTCCAACATAAGCCCTGAGCTGTCTCCATTGTGTGGACAATAAATAGCACATTCCTGACCCAAAATATTCAACTCTGTGAATGCATGCATGGTATTTTTCTCAACTTCACAAACTGACACACACAATCTGTATTCTCAGTTGCGAAGCAAGTCACTGAACACCTGACTATTAAATATTGCGCTTTTTGGCAGGGGTTGTTTATACATATGTGATGTGTGATTTCTGCTGACAGAAACTAACTGACAATGGTAATTTTCATAATAATAACTTCTTGAAGTTTTTCTTTCAAGGACAACAAGCGCTTTCTGTAAAAGTATTGTATTTCTTGAAGTATGGTGGGGGAGTTGGGGGGGCGAAGTGGGGGGGAGGCAGGGTGGTGGTGTTGGTGGTGGGTGAAAAAAGACTTTAGTGATTATATTGCCTGTAGACTCGTACGGAGCAGAAAAATCCCAATGGCACTCCTGGTTTGTATAATCAGTTAATTTCAGCTGACATGATTAAGAAGGAGAAAAGTTGGGCAGTACCCCTGCCCCTGGTCATTCTCCAAAACCTTTTGTATTGACTTTAATGAAAGTGGGATCAGAATTAACAGGGAAGTTCAACAATGAAGTGCCACTTGGGTGAGATACTGTAAGGTGGGAAGTGTCATGATGCCTTCAAGGAAAAGAGAAAATTGGAAAAATAATTGTAAAAATTAACCTTTCCTAATGACCAACAGACATATAAAGACGATTCCTAAAGAGTTCAAGAAACCTCTATTTGTTACTTTAATGTATGCTTAAGCATTTTATTATTGTTACCTACTTAATTAAAACTTGTTCTTAGAAACTGTTTCTTGGAATAGTAAATATTTAATGAACTGGTTCTCTAATTTTGGTGCCTCTTGAACGTATTACCTGAATGTTCTCTTTCTTATGTCTTTGTACTCTCCTGTTTACCAATTTCTCATTCATTATTAGTTAAACCTGGCAAATTGCTCCCTTTGGTTTCATTCAGTCAGGAAAAAAACATTGGAGCCAACATACCAATGATAACTGAGTTGGGTAAGCAGCCCCTTTTTCCTTTTGTCCACAGTTTCTCTTCGCTCATCAGTTCTTCTTTTCATTTGGCTGAGAGAGATTTCTCCAGTGTCAGTGTCTTTCTTTTGCTGGCTATGATTGAAGTTGGCTGCCTTAGTTGTGTCCTTCTAATTTATTTTTAACGATTATTATTTTCACAGAGTATCTCTTGCCCTTTGACTTCACTGTTCTGTACTTGCAGCTGTTTCCATAGTATTTTGCTTGCAGTTCATTTCTGCAGCTTGAGCCTATTCATCAGCCTCTGTCATGTTGATTGACAGTTCTTTCCACAGCTCTTACAAGAAGGCTGAAAAGAGGGGGGAAAAAAATCAAAACAAGACTTCAGATCAAACCTTCTTTCAAACTGTTTATTTTTGCTAGATTTACTCTGAAGACAGAGTTCAGGGGTTACCAAAGCAAGAATAACTTCTACTTTGCTTGCTTGTGCTTTGCACTTTACACTGAAATATGAAATAAATTACAGCAAAAAGTTCAGAGATTACAATTTCCAGTCTCTTTAAGCTGCTGTTCAGTACGTCCATCGTGTATTTATATCCTTTCCTTGACCAATGAACGTTGATAACTTGTTGCCTTTCTTTTTCATCTTCCAGTGAATGACTCGAATGTTCAATTCTTGGACCAAGATGATGATGATGACCCAGATACTGAGTTGTATTTGACACAGCCTTTCGCGTGCGGGACAGCATTCGCTGTCAGTGTGTTAGACTCCCTAATGAGTGCTGTAAGTAAAAGCAGGCCAATATGCTTTGTTTCTTCATGATCAGTCTTTTCTCTCCATTGCTTATGCTTGAACTCACAGGTTCCATTTGAGGCGCAGTTTTTTAAAAACAGACCCTTCCTTATGAATTGCTCATTGACAGACAGATCCACTGGTCTTTTAAACCCAAAGCTTAGCAGGACTTGGTCGAGCCTTTGGGCATTTGAAGATCTCACGTAATATGTGTTTTAATAAGTATGCTCTATTTCAAGGCAGCCAAAGTAAACTGCAAGTAATAACATAGATGAAGTGAGGGCATCTCTCCTATTAATTAAGGAACATTTTGTTTTGTATAGGTGGTCCTTTTATTTCATAAGAAAATAGTAATGTTGTCTATATGGGTGCAGTTTTATATTATAGGTAGCAGCCTGAGATAATTACTTGGTCAAAGTGTGAAGGGATCAGCAGATGCAAGTTGTACAGCTGGCTTCACACTGTTCCTCGACCAGGAAACTGGAGCACTTGAGCTCTGCTTACAGGCATTCAAACGCCAGTTAAATTTTAATGGTAACTAACAGCCGACGGGGTTAGTCACTCACATTAAAAGGTGGAAATCAAGTTTTTTTTTGAAGTTCTCCAGCAGTCAGTCAACCAGCAAGGAGATGTTTAGAATTCCCTTCACACTGGCTGCAGTTAAGGTGCAGCTGCTGGGATGCTGAAGCAGTGTGAGGGCACATCTCCTCAAGGCCCATTCACACTGCTGGTCTCCGTCCAAATTGGACAACTTTACATCAGTGTTGTAGTTTGCAGTTCACATCAACTTGAAGCCAAAGCTCCTTCAGAATTGATGCAAATTGTGGAACTTAACTGGCCTGTTCATTATAAAAGTACTAAAGTGTAAAGTTTTTTTTGGTGGTTTTGAACTATGCTAAATATACTGAAGGACCGATCCTTTGAAACTTTTGATTGTAACAAAACCTGCTTTTTTAAGGGCGGCACATGTTTGCTCAAAATAAAGCACTGAGTATACGAAAGCTGGGTTACCTTGAAAATGATCAAAAGCTTTCAAAGCATCTCTTCAAAATAATAAGAGCCAATACAGTTAAGGCAACCGGTGATTTTTACTGAATGGATTTCTGAAATAAATGGAACACAGTTAGCTAAGTGCTCCAATGTAGCTGAAATGTAATGGTTGGAAGAGTCACCTTTGACAGCCATCCTCTCAAAGTGTCAGGACAAGGCCTGAGTTTGCTGAACATTAAATATTTCATTCAGCAGCCATTTAGGAGTTTCCCAGCACACGCAGGATGCTGAACACCAGTAACTACTTGCATTTATACGCTGCCTTTAAAAATATCCCAGGAGCATTCTCAGACAAAATCTAACACAAAATATTCAGACAGAGAACCAACAGCTTGAACAAGAGGGAAGTTTTAAGAGCAACCTAAAAGAAGAGACAGAAAGATGGCCGACAGTGGAGCAATTGAAGGTGGCAAATGAAGAATGTAAAACAAGAAGTATATTTCTCAATGCTAAAAAGAATCTCATTCAGCTTTTCCTTCAACTCTCCGAGACTGAACCAGACTGTTCGTAACCTTGGTGTCATATTCGACTTCCAGAATGAGTTTCCAACCAATATATCTGTGCCACCTCTGAAGTATCGCCCTACCCCATTCCTGCATCAGTTTATCTGCTGCTGAAACCTTATCTTTGTTGCCTCTATACCTTACTATTCCAACATGCTTGTGACCAGTCTGTCACATTCTACCCTTTGTAAACTGGAGGTCATCTAAAACTTTGCTACTTATTCGTATTCACATATAAATCCTGTTAACCCATCACCCCTTTAGTCGCAGGCTACATTGACTCCTGATTACACAGACTCCATTTTAAAGCTCTCGGCCGGAATTCTCCCACTCTGCTTGCCACTGCAATTGTAGCAGGTGTGTTGTGAACAATGTGAAGACCCATTGGCAATTGAGTGGGAATTTCCACGGAATACCATCCCTCGTCGTTGTTTTCAGATACCTCTGTGGCTCCATTTCTCCCTATTTCCAATAATCTTCTCCAGCCCCACAATCCTGCAGTATCTGTGGTCTAACTCTTGCCTCTGGGGCATCTCTAACTTAAATTGCTGTACCATTGCTATTAGTTGCCAGCATAGTTTAAGTTCTGGCATTTCCTCCCTAGATCTTGCTTCAAAAAGGTGCTTATATAACAAACCGTTGTTATTGTTTAATTACCAATAGGGCAAGGTAGTGTGAGTAAACTGTGCACTCACAAGAGCCAGGCAAAGAAAGAAGCAAAATATAAATAGTAAGGAAATGGATGCAATAGATGTGATCTTCCTCCATTCTTCGATATTTGCTGCAGCCTCAGATCAGCAATGTTTGGAGCTCTCCAGTGAGCAGAACAGACGTGATTTCATTTCCATTTAACATAAATGTAAATGCAACTGACAATTTGTGAAGTATAGCCCCATTATTCTGGCATTAGAAACGATCTTTAGTTTATACAGTGTGTAAGCACTGGGGCTACAAATGCATGTGGATTTTAAAGAAAAATGCAGAGAGGTCCTTAATTTGTGAACTTGAGCGTGAAATATTAAAATACTCGATGTATGTGCTTTGGAGATATTTTTTCTTTGAAAAAAACAAAACACTGCACTATTCCCAAAGCCTTTTCCCCAGTTCCTGAAATTCAATATTAAATCACTCACTGCAAGAAATGTGAAGTAACGTACCATGCAACAACAACACAAAAAAAGAGAATTCATAAATCCAATGCTGGCACCAGATGCAAATTTAAGTTGAATCCAAGTTGCACTAATAGGCGAAAGTTTATAAATGAATCTGTCAGATTGATCAGACAGTCCGACTTGCCGCAGTATCAGCCAAGTGAAGTTTCTGTCAACACACTTTTCACATACATTGCCATCAAATGGAGCTGTACTGAGCACATTAGATGACTTAACAAGGTCACTGCAGCACCGAGTTCCCCAAATAACAATCCTTGAATGCTACGTGGGCTTGTGGGTATGGCACTGGAGCAATGTGCTTTTTGTTGGCTGATGTGGACTAAAAGGTGCCAGTGAGGAGGATATGGATTTCTGAGCATTGAAATACTCTGCTGGTTTGATGTCTCAATTTGGCCTCTTTCTTCGTTTTTGAAAAACAGTTAGAACAAAACATCATTCAGGCAACATTTCACATTGAACAAAGGTGTTGATGATTAACAGACAACTCTCATCTATCATCCGGGTTGACAGCATTGTCAAAATCACAGATAGCTGCCACATGTTAATGCTGAGCTTGCTTCACTAAGAGCCGTGGCTCTGTAATTCACTTATAATCACAATACAGTCCCTGGAGCTGCTCATTGTTTTTACTGGCTGAGCACTCCGAGCTGAATTTCCCACCACTTGTTCCCAAAATAAAATCGGGTGATCTTGTTCTTATTTGTTTCTCTAAGCGTCAGAAATTTCTGGTGAATCTCACTTGTTCCAACTCTCTAAATGTGGCAGTACTTGTCAATTACAAATCATGGCAGATGATTTCCAGGCTTATGTTGGTAAGGGCAGATGAAGATGGCTGCTAGCAGTCAGCCTGTTTATGTGGGACCTGCGTTGTTTGTTCTAGCACTGTTCAAAATGAAGCAAAGAAAATCCTGTATTCTGAAAAAGTGTTTTACATCGGTACAATTTTCACTTTGTTTGTATCCCATTGTAAGCAGTCTTCATACGAGATCTCATTCAAAGTATAGCTAGCATTGCAACTGGGGTGCAAGCAATCAGGGCCAACATTTCTCATCTCAACCATTAATGTAGTTGTCGTCATCTTGTTGGTGAAGCAATACTGTGTTATATAAGTTTTTCTGCATACAACAAGGCTGATTGTAGGTGTTGTATATGCCTTTAAGGAATAGGAGCATGCCATTGTAATATAAAGGCATTCAGCAGAGCAAGGGTTAACAAGGAATTGGAGAATAGTACTGCCCATGACATAGTGCAAAGAATCACATGATGACCTTTGAAACTTAAGTGGACCCCACCTGCATTTGGAAGGATTGTCACCCAGTGCCTGAATCAGTAGTATTATTGTTTTGGTGGTTGTGAACTTGTTAGTTTTGGTGCTTGGATCTTGATCTTTAGATTTTTAACCTTGGCCCTCACCTGCCAATCAAGGGTGGAGCAGAATTCAGAAGGGGCTATCAGAGAGGCAGTAGCTGCAATATATATTGCCATGGGTTAACAATAAATAATTTATGTTTCAACATACAAGTCTCCAGATCTCTTACTGAAACACCAAACACACCTTTCCAACATGTGGCAGCTAAGTGAATAAACCCAGAATCTCAAAGCAGCTGGAGAGAGACCACAGCATCTCAAGGTATGAAAAACTAACGCCTGCCCTGAGAGAATGCAGCTAAATTGAAGACACGCTTGGAGATTGCCTGAATAAAAACCACCATTACTACGTAGAAGCTGAAGGATCCAACCAGAGCATATAGAGGTGCATTGCCAGACCTGACCAAAAAAATGTTGGCATCAAGGTTGAGAAAAGACTAAACAAATTTCGAGTAAAATAAAGAGAAAGAAGGTGAAAAAGAAAGATCCACTGTGCAGATGAAGAGAAGAACTTTAGTGAACTGACCCAATCATTTGATGAGTCAACATAATATATTAAAAGTTTTATAATACAGCTGAAATTACCTTTTAAAATATGCAGCCATCCATAAGAGAATATCCTGGAGCTAAACTGCAACACAACTGGCACCAAAAAGTGAAGTGACTGAGCTGCATTGAAGTTAACTAAAAGTTTGAAATGGCAAGTTGGGTTAGCCCACTATTCTCAAAGGTTAGGTTCTTACTATCCATCAAGAGGAAGTTACCGTCTGACAGTTGCAAAAAGTTGAAATGTTTCTATTTCCACTCTTTTCAGCCTTCTGGTGTTGAAGATTTAATGCCCTGACACTTTGCAGTGTTTATGCTGATAGCCCCTTATCCAAATACAAAAGTGTCAGTTTTTGTGGGACAGGAGACGGGACAGAAAGGACACTGAATCCAGCAAGGATGGGGACACCCTGCCACTCTTATTACCTGAGCCTCATTCAAGTAGAGTCTTGGTCATAAAATCATAGAAACCCTACAGTGCAGAAAGAAGCCATTTGGCCCAATGAATCTGCACCAACCATAATCCCACCCAGGCCCTACCCCTGTATCCCTACATATTTTATCTGCTAATCGCTCTAACCTACGCATCTTAGGACATTAAGGGACAATTTTTAGAATGGCTAATCAACCAAACCCACACATCTGAGTATGATAGTATTTATAGTATGAGTTATAGGACGGATATCAGACGTAGGTTCTTTACTGAAAGAGTGATTAGGGAGTGGAATGCCCTGCCTGCAGCTGTTGTAGATGCGCCAAGTTTGGTAGCGTTTAAGAGGTTAATTGATAAGTATATGGAAGAGAAGGGAATGGTTTAGTTTAGTTTTATTTTGGTCGGCACAACATCGAAGGCCGAAGGGCCTGTTCTGTGCTGTATTGTTCTATATGTTCTATGTTCTATCTTTGGAAAGACCTAGCAGATGTCCTGTGTATGTCAGATGGTCTATTTCGTTGGACAAGCTTTCCTCAAGTGGGAGAGGCAGGCTGGTGATTTTTTTTTTAATATATAATACAGCAGGCAGTATTCATTGAGAAATCCCCACGGTCAGGACAAGGTGAAGAGAGAAACCTGTGCTGGAAAGGCTCGTGGACTGACTGAGGGTCAAGGAGAGAAACTACAAGGAGTTCAGTGGCGAACACAGTTTAATAACTTAACTGGGCCTCTTCTGGCTTGTCTCGTTCTCCAGTCATGTTTCTGGAGCCCCACCCCACATCTGATCTTAAATTTATATTGTCATACCATGACCTTTGAATCTTAAGTGGACCCTACCTGCTTTTGGGAGGATTGTCATCCAGTGTCTGAATCTGCAGTATTATTATTTTGGTGGTTGTGGACTTGTTAGTTTTGATGTTTGGATTTTAACCTTTAGGATTTTAACCTTGATCCTCACCTGCCCATCAGGGGTGGAGGTGAAGATGGAAGTGGGTTACAATCAAAGCTAATTATGTCTGATATTTGAAAGAAAAGGAAAAAGATTATCCCATATATTTTAGATCGGTTAAGCCAATTTTTTTTTCATTTGATAGCCACTGCCTTCCATGATTAGCTCCACTTGCTTCTAAAAGTTTTTACTGAAAGATGTGATTTAGCAAAATCCCTCCACTATGAATGGATTTTCTTTTCAATCAGTGTTGCAATGTGTATGAATGAAGCATACACATTCTACAGGTCCTGTCTCTCCTTATGAAAGATGGCAATGCTATCGCTTTTGGTGACACCTCTGTTGCAACGCTAGTTATTCCATTTCTCAATCAATCATCGGAGTCAAAAACTAGTGCTGCAAGATTGGCATCGCTGTGATTAACAGGATCTACTTTGCTTTGTGGAATGGATGCATCTTACAATCCCGAGTTCCTCTTTGAAAAAGAACAATGTTGAAGTGTTTTTGAAATTAAATAGAAACTTTTCGTAATAACTTGAGGTTAGGAATTTTCTATATCTGGAGAATTCAAAGTTAGCAGCATTTAGTGTTAAATGCTAAGTTCAACACAATCAGGCCAGAGTGAACTGGACTGACAGACAGTTAACATGTTGACATGGATTGGGTCAAGGAGCAGTTCCATTATTTTCCTGACGCATTTTTACCCAACACCTATTTTACTTGGCAAAAAAGCCTCCCGGGAGAGCAGTCCGCTTGAGATTCAAAGGTGCGGTTAGAGGATATCATTGCCAACACAATCTAATTTTAAGTGCAGAAGATTAAGGTGTGGGTACATCATCAAATGTTGTCCTTCCCTCTCACTGCTGGGAGTACATTGGAGACTCCAGGCTGAGCACCTTCTCAACTCTCAACACTACCCTTATAACAGGGATTGTTCCCTTTGATCTCCAGATTATCACAGATCTCCAATCTGATTTTCCACTCCTACCTGCTGTCTCTGATACCATTTTCACTGGTTTTGGCAGGAGTCATTGCTGCTTCACTATCGAAAAGAGGCCAGAAGTAAAAATGGCCTTGGCCTGATAATGAGCCCTCTACAAGGGTTTCCCTTTGCATCCCACACACCCACATCCACCATGATTGTGCCGTAAGGTTAAAATCAGGGGTCTGATCTTCTGAGGGTGTGAAAGCCCCCTTTGAAAAGTTGGTCAAAAGCAGAGCCTAGTAATTCTTAGGATGTATGTTACACACCAAACACTTCAGTCCAATCAAATCTTTGATTCTATTTTTGTTTTTCAAGTTATTTAATGCTTGGTTGCTTCTGCGCATTTTTTGCCCAAGCAGCAATTAAACTCTCACTGACCTGTTTAGCTAGCAACAATCAGACTTTGTATTTTCACCTGACATATCTTTAATTTAGCAGCAGAATAATGAAATAAAGAATAAAAAAGTAAGCAGCTTTTAAAGGATTGTTGTTTCCCTGCAACCATTACCCGCCCCCCCCATCCCCCAATCAAGGTTGTTACCTAATAAACCAGGACAATTATTTGGCATCATAATTTAACTGCATGCTCCTTGTAAGGAAGAAATTCCAGAGTCTGAATCTTACAGCCATTCATAGTGGCGGGAGTTTACTATCCTGCTGCAGTGAACGGAGATTTGGATAGACTCTGACCTTGTTGCAGGGGGAGCGTGGCATGAACTGGTAAGATCACATCCTGGGGCTCTCTCATCTGCTAGTCAAATAGCAATTCCTACTGGGAAACCAGCATCTTCAGATGTCAAGTTGAGATGGAATTGGGCTGTGTAACATCCAGTTGGGAAAATATCTTCTGGCAGTGCTGTCCCCAACGAATGTTGGAAAAGGGTGTACTTGGGTGAAGTAGCTGAGGGTTGCTGATATTTGTGGACCTGTACCCTGAGATCCCAAAAGTATAAATGGTTTTGGGAGCAACAGCAACTTTGTGAGAAAACCAGAGCATTTTGTAGTGTTGTACAGATTCTGTGGTATTAAACAAGGTTCATGGTGGCCTGAAAAGGGACAGTGCCTCCTTCACTAAAACAATCATCTTTAATGAAGCTTGAATTTATTATATTGACATTAAGTAAATATTTCTAAGACTGATTGTTTACCTGACAGGATGGAATGGTTATAGATGCTGGCAGGTTGTCATCTTGAAGTAGCTATGCACCTAATAAATTGTGCTTGCCAGCACACTTGAGTGTTTTAAACCAGACCACCTGGGACTTTACCCTCATCATCCATTTATTTAAAAAATAATCAAAATGTTTAATTGATACATACTTAAGTCTGATTTCTGTCAACTCATGTCGTAAAGCTGTAGGAAGTGATAGCAGGAGAGGACTGTGAGAGCATACATGTGTTAATGTGCAGCGACAATCTCAGCATAAAGGCTGTTCCCAGCTGAATCAGTGATGAGGAAAAAAGGCACTCTAGCTCGTACAGGCTTTAAACCTGTCCAGAGTCTTCTACTTTTATATCTTTCTCTGCCTCATATTGGTTGTGAAGTTAACGCTGAGAGAGGGAGACTTTGAATCGCCACTAACAGCAATTATAGAGGGAATTAATCATTACAATTTCTGTCTAGAAGAAAACTGACCTGAATTTGTGTGTGGAAGAAAAGATATATAGTGAAAGGACCTAATGGGACATACAACTAAAACAGAGTAATTGGAGTCTGCTGTCTTTTCACTTCCCAGATAAAATATGTGAAGTGACAGCACGTTAGTTTTAACTGCACAAAGTCCTTGGAAAGCGTAATTTGAATTTCTTTGGTGATGACTTTAATAGTGTTCGCTTAAAGAGTTTGTTTTATCTCCACAGACATACTTCAATGACAATATCCTGACTCTGATACGGACATTAGTAACAGGGGGAGCCACGCCAGAGCTGGAATCAATGCTAGCTGAAGAAAACGCCTTGAGAGGTGGATACAGCACTCCACAAACGCTATCAAACAGAGACAGGTGTCGAGTCGCACAGTTGGCTCTGTACGATGGCCCCTTTGCAGACCTTGGGGTAAGGTGAATCTGTTGTTTTGCTCAGTATGCCATCATCTCCCTGACTGTGTTAAAGGGAAAACAGTTGAACATAAATAAATGGTTGTGCAGGGTTTAAGGTTAAGCTGGATAATTGGTGAGAGGAATAGTGGATAAGATTAGATCAGTAGCTGGGGAGGAAGATCATGTGGAACAGGTACACAAGCATCAATCTATTGGACCAGAAAGCCTGTTGCTGTTCTGTAAATTCTACTGAATGTGATATTATATTAAAAAAAGAGTTGGTGTTTATTATGAATGAATTTGTCATTTGAGATGGTTGGTCGCACTGACCCTGTCAGTGCTTAAACATGCGTCACAAAGGCTTGGTAATGGAACTCTCTTCCTGGAAATATCTCGGTAAGAGCCAGCAGTGCAGAGGCCACTCTCCCAGTGAGAAAGGGAAAACAAACTGATCTTACTGAGCTTCTTCTATGGGTACCTAAGCAGACAAAGCGGGGTGTGTGAGAGCATGGTCTGGGAGCACATGGCTTGTCACCCTGACAGCCAGAGGATGGAGTTGTAGAAGCATCAAGAGAATTAGAATGGGAGTAAATAAATTCAGACAAGATTAAGAAATGCATCCAGACCCCTATTGGCTCAGTTGGTGCAAGCACTGTGCAGTTTATTTGTGCAATTAAGCAGTGTCCCAAGTTTGAACTCTAGTACTTGCTGACTTAAGGGACACCAGCCATTGCAAAGAACACAGCAGTCACTGTGTGCTCCTGGTTTAAGGGTGGGCAAAGCAATCATTCAGCGTTCCTACATCTGGTCTCTGTTTTACAACCGATGTTGAAAGCACAAACATATTGGACATTGGTGAGGACAGGGAGAGAGTTCTCTGCAGTATCCTCCCGGTCAATAGCCTACTCAACTGAGTCCGCAGTTGAAGAATAGGTGTATGGGTAGCTGACAGCCTCGGAATCATGTCCAACAAGACTGGGAGAAAATAGGAAAAGATTGCAAAGAGCACATTTTAAAGTTTCCTCTGTGGGGAATGTAAAAATGGTGCCGGTGATTGGAGCAGGAATGGAATATTGAATAGAAAACACATTGTACAAAGGAAGTGATTGTTTTCAATGAATAATAACCAGTTCAAATCCATCATATTGTACTTTTGAGGCCAAGTACACCAGCAAAGCTGCAGCAGCAGTTGGACAGGCATAAGATCAATCATGGAGTACTTTCTGGGTGAAGACATTTTTTGTATCTTATCACACTACATTCACAATTCTGTTTGACAATTAGAATAATTTTGCTTGTGAACCACACAATACAAGCCACTATATGCATGATGTGAGTTGGGTAGATAGGAATTAGTCCAGTTCTGTCTTTTTAGCTAGCAGCAACTGAATAAAACCTTTATCCTAAGTGGAAATAGTGAAGTTGTGTTTGTCTTTTCAAAGCTCTCATTAAAATATCTTCTTGGAAACCACTTCTCTCAGGCTCTCTGTTCAACCCATTCTCCATGTACTGTGCACCATCTGAAGCTTTGGTGAGACCAGACCTGTGGCACAATTTTGGCCTCTTTACTTGAAGAAAGATATACCTACTTTATAGGGAGTGCAACAAAAGTTCACTGGATCGATTCCTGGGGTGAGACTGTTGTCCAGTGAGGAGATATTGGAGTTTAGAAGCAGGAGGAATAATTTTATTGAAATCGATATCATTCGTAGGAGGCTTATCAGGGTAGGCGCTGGCAAAAATCAGAAACGGGAGTCATAAATTCAGGTCAAGAGGTCAGCTATTTAGGAATGAAATAAGAAACATCTTTGCTCAGAGAGCCATGAAGCATTGGATCCTAAGCAGGTGTTGAGATAAGGGAATCAAGAGCCAGAGAATGAAATGAGAAGCAGAGTATAATGTAGATTAGTCATGATGATTTTGAATTGTAGGACAAGTTTGAGGGGTTGTATGGTCAACTCCTGCTCCTATTTCTTGTGTTCTGAAATGGATTGAAATTGGTATCATGGCAATGTCAAACTTAACTGTAACACATGGAAAATCCGGCAGTTGAGAATATGACTCCCAAAGCTGCAGTTCCTTTGTTTGAACCCAATAGTTGATCTTTTGAATGCAACATTTAAAAGGCACGTTTCATTCAGTGAGGACGAGGGATGTATAGTCTGAATTCGATTTAAAGTTGAAGTTTATTTATTAGTCACAAGTAAGGTTTACGTTAACACTGAAGTTACTGTGAAATTCCCGTAGTCGCCACACCCAGGGGTGCCTGTTTGGGTCAATGCACCGAACCAGCACTTCTTTCAGACTGTGGGAGGAAAAAAGCATCCGGAGGAAACGCACGCAGACATGGGGAGAATGTGCAAACTCCATACAGATAGCAACCCGAGCCAGGAATTGAACCTGGGCCCCTGGCATTGTGAGGCAGCAATGCTAACCAGTGTGCCAACCAATCTTGTATGGAGAAGGAACATTTTCCCTGGCCAATAACAGCGATGCCACTTATCCACCTACCATGGAGAAACAGCCCCAAACAAGGATGGAATGGAGATAAAGCAAATATTTCTGTTGAAAATTACTTCTGTTTCTACCTTCCTTGTAATATACCATTGATGCAGTACTGCCAAAGTTGCTGCATATGGTGGTGGTAGGGGGAGGGGTTTGGGAAAAGGTGAAGCATGTAACACACAGATGTGCAAATAGCTTCGCAAGAGATTAATTCACTTGTGTCTTTTTTTGTCGAAATGGTGGACAGGAAGGTACTAAGAATGAGTTATTTTAAAATAGAAGAAATGAATATTTTGGCGTTTCCAAGAGCTACTGAACGTAGGGGCATCGTGCCATCAATTACTTGATACTTTCTCTGTTCTGTAAAGAATATCATTAGAATGCAAATGCGCTTTGGAATGTGCCTTGTGAATTGATCCTCTAAGTGCCAATCCACCACAGCCGATTACTGTTTTTAATTTCACTGCCATCAAATCATCGTTCAATCCCATAGAAAAAGAATATCACAAAGGTTTCAGTGAAGGGAGCATTCTGAATTGACATTAATGGATATACAGTCATTAACCCAGAGAGCTATAGCAATCATGTCATTCTGACTGAGAGTTAATTCAGCTCCTTCAGTGTCGTGGGCAGTAATTCTTTTCTCATGTTGATGTTCGTCAATGCTTAGTACTGAAACCAAAATATTTTATATAATAAATAGGAAAAAAAGGTAAAAGACTGGTTATTTCTAGTTGTTTGTTCTTTCAAAGACTCAGATGGTAACATACTCTAAAGGAATCATTTCAGAGATTTACGGAGAGTAATAGCTCTGTATAATATATACACACAAATAAAATCCTTGAAGGCAGTGCTTCAGCCAAGATTATCTCAGAAAATATCTTGAAATGCTTTGACCACAGGGTGTTATGAAGGATTATTGATATCTTTGGAAATTTTCACAGGATCCTGACTCCATGATGGCACAGTTGTTAGCACTGCTGCCTCACAGCAGCAGGGACCTGGATTCAATTCCAGCTTGGGTCGCTGTCTGTGTGGAGTTTGCACATTCTCCCCGTGTCTGCGTGTGTGTCCTGCCCCAGTTTCCTCCCACAGTCCGAAGATGCGGGGGGTTAGGTTGATTGCCCCTAGCGTCAGGGGATTAGCAGAGGTACACATGTGGGATTACGGGAATAGGGCCTGCGTGGGATTGTGTTCAGTGCAAACTCGATGTGCCAAATGGCTGCCTTCTGCACTGTTGGGATTCTGTGAACTTCGATCATATTGTTGATGATGACACTGATGCTACCTTAGATCAATGAAGATTCAAAAGTTTCACCTTGCAGTCTGGCACCAGTCTGACAGCTGAATATCACTCAATTTGAATGATACAGAGGGAAACTTTACTCTTCGCCGACATTAAAAATTGTTGAAAAGTCAATGCCTGGAGTCTCTGCTAGCTTGTGCTATATTTCCAGCACATTTCTTCCAAGACCGGCACAACTGAGGCAAAAGATGGAGAAGTTGCTTGAGGAAAATTAAGCCCAGTGTATATTACGTTTCCGCTAACTTGATTTAAAAACACAATGCTTGACCAGGCTCAAAATCAGTCATGTGTAAATCTAGCACACTTTTTAGCAGTTTGCTCCTGGATTGAAACAGTTTAAGGCACCACTTGCCGTAATCTGCACAATATAGCTTATAATGCATATTCACCATCTGTGTTGCTTGAAGCAATTCATTTGCTTAACTCTAAGAATGGTGACTCTTACAAGTGCTGAGTATTTTGTGGTTAGCAGAGTAATAGGGAAGTATCTCTCATAGTGATGTTACTCAACAATGTGATCAGCTTCACATTAACTGGCAGAGTTGTAACATTACACAATTTACACATATTCACATTTGTACCATCTTTTAGACCAAGAAAATCAGATGAAGCTGCTTTGTCATGTAAATGCACTTCTTTGCATCAGTTTTATAAAACTGATAATCCTGTACAGAGTAAGATGTCTCGCACCATCAGGTTCCTTTAACCTGGTGTCATGAGACTTCTTACTGTGTCCATACCAGTCCAACGCTGGAATCTCCATATCATCCTTACAGAAGATATGGGAGGTTGGCTGGAGTGAGGTGGGTGCAAAGATTGCCCTCAGTGATAAGATGTTGTTAATATTATCTCTCTTTTGCCTTCCTCCTGCCCCAGGATGGTGGTTGTTATGGAGACCTGTTCTGCAAGGCCTTAAAAACATACAACATGCTTTGCTTTGGAATTTACCGATTGAGAGATGCACATTTACGTACACATAACCAATGTACTAAGCGGTAAGTGTCACAAGCTTCTGGTGCTTCCTTATTTGTTGTTTATAATGTTTGTGTCTCTTTGACTAAATTATTTTGCTGCTGCTACAATATAAGTAATGATATTAGTGTCACAAAATAGATGTGGAAGCACATGCTATCTGTAAACTTTTGCCATCAGGAAAAGTTTGCTGAAAGAATTAGTTTAGTTGGATTCTAGTTGAGCACCACCAGTTTTAAGGGGAAATGGTCAAAACTGCAGTGCTGGCAGTATGTCATTTACTGCAGACTGGGAGCACTTGAGATGAGAATTTATCTGTGGTATTTATTTGTTGCTGTCTTACAGCAGAGCTGGATTAAGTCAAATTGACTTGTTTATGACAAAATGCCATGACAGATGCCATGAAGACAAACAATGGCATCCAGGGTACTACGACATATTTGACGTTGTACACATAATTTAACATTAAAACACCTTCTAAGGAATCAATCCCAATCGGCTGATCATTCCAGCACAAAACAATGGGAATAGATACACTTAGCTATCACAATGTTCTTTATCATTGCCAGATAGAATCATACCTTTCAAGTTTTTTTATTCTTCACCAACAACTTTTTTTTATCCTGAGAGTAAAGAATTGATATGCAAAGCATAAACAGAACGGGTGGCAAAACAAGCAATATTGAACCTTTCTGACTCTCTACATTCCCTCACAATGTAGGGACTGGAACAACTTTCCTGTGGACGTTTTCTCAATTAAAGTCACGATTAAACTCTCGGCACTAAAATTGTTAGTTTTGAATAACTTGTCCAATGTAAACATCATAGTAAATGCAAGAGGCTCGCCTCATGATCACTTAACGATCTTTTGAAGTCCTGTCTTGTGCTCCATTGCATTAATTTTAGTGAAAGCATCATCGCATTGAATGATGCATTTGCCAATAGGAATTGGCTACGCCAACATCTATTAAACAACATTGACTGAGTGAAATGAGCCCCATGGTCTCTTTAGTAGCTCTCAATGAGCACAGATGAGATGAATGCTTCAATTCCCAAGTAGATTTGATTTCTTAGAGGCACAACGTGCATTATACGGTATCAATAATCTGAAACTGACAGGATGTGACCTCTGGAGCATTGAAACAGCAAAGATTTACTTCTGTAGGTTTACACAAGCCTGATTATCTTAATTCTGATAGTTAGATTTATAGAATTCTATAGTGCAGAAGGAGGCAATTCGGCCCATCACATGCACCGACCAGGCCCTATCCCTGCAACCTGATACATTTTCATTAGCTAGTTCCCTTGACACTAAGGGGAACTTAGCATGGCCAATCCACCTACACCACACATCTTTGGATGCAGGAGGAAACTCACACAGATGTGGGGAAATTGTGCAAACTCCACACAGACAGTGACCCAAGCCGGAAATCGAACCCTGGACCCTGGCACTGTGAGACAGCAGTGCAAACCGCTGTGCCACTGTGCCGCCTGCAACTAGTAACTTTGTTTTACAGAGCCAGCAGTCTGAACAAAATTGTATTTTCTAATTGTGTGCTGCATTTTACTCATGAATTTGCAGTAGTACTGGAGTGTAAATGAAACTGTGTATATAACTGTTGCAAGCCCTCCTTGTTGGCTTTCTTCTCCAGGTTCAATGATCAAGTGTGCCATTATGGAGGTGCTGTTTAGCAGCTTGAATCTTCTGTTGAACTAAGATCACTCATTATACCCTAATAATGAACATGGTCAGTTTAAGGAGCAATGACTAAAAATATTAGAGATTGTTTATGTTTGTTTTAATCCAAAAGCAAGACTAGTTGTGGAAATAATCAACGGAGTGATAAAGTCTGAAGGGTTCCCTACTGTCATGACACTATTCCCAGCAATAGATTTTAGTTTGTTTTTGCTATCACATCCTATTGTTAGGTTTTTTTAATGTGGTCATTATAGTTAGTGATTATATGAGTCTGATGCTTCTGATATTCACTTGGAGCCAGAAAGGAGGTGGATGGTGAGAAATTCTGGACTGAAAACACTGAGATAAGAGTTTCCTGCCAGTCCTGCTGAGTTTAATGGGGTGAAATTGCTTGTATTTTTCACATGTTTCCAGTTCAAAAGCCAAAATGGCATACTGGAAATCAGTGAGAAGACGTAGAAAAATCTGATTTCAGAAGGAGAGTCAGACATTGTAAGGTGTGAAGATTAACATCAAGCTAATTGTTTGTTGGGCTTGGTGGAATCATTCGTACTCTTCCTGGCCCACAAACAATGCCATAAAAGTAATTGCACCATGGATTAAACCCTTCTTGCATTTGTTTACTTGTCAACATTAGCAGGCCTTCACATATTAAAAATAAAAATGGAATTAAAGTAAAGGCAAGATTTTAGTGATCAGTCTGCCTCCTCAATCTGCCTCCTCCTTTAACCTGCCATGATTAAAATCAGAAAGAGGATTAAGGAAGGTTTGAGAATTTGATTTTGTTGTACCTTCTCTCCTGCTCCAAACCCTTTTTTTTATTAAAATTCACCTCCATCCCCTGTCCAGTATGTTTAATATAAAATATATAGGAAATCTAAAAGTACTGGAAAGACACAACAAGCTGATATCTGAACCCAGAAGATAGGTGGAGGTCGGCACTGCAATAATTACTGGATGTGGAGATGCTGGCGTTGGACTGAAGTAAGCACGACCTGAAAACACCAGGTTAAATTCCAACAGGTTTATTTGGTAGCACAAGCCACAAGCTTTCAGAGCGCTGCTTCCTCATCAGGTGAGTGGGAGTTCTGTTCATAAACAGGGCGTATAAAGACACAAAATACAAAATAATGGTTGGAATGCAAGTCTTTACAGGTAATCAAATCTTAAAGATACAGACAATGTGAGTGGAGCGAGGATTAAGCATAGTTTAAAGAAAATGAATATTGTCTCCAGCCAGCACAGTTAGAGAGATTTTGCAAGTGCAGGCAAGTTGTGGGGGTTACATATAATGTGACAGGAACCCAAGATCCCGGGTGAGCCTGTCCTCATGTATGCAGAACTCGCTATCAGTTTTTGGTCAGTGATTCTGCATTGTCGTGTGTCGTGAAGACTGCCTTGGAGAATGCTTACCCGAAGATCAGAGGCTGAATGCCCATGATGAAGACTTCCCCAACAGGAACAGCATTTGCCACATGGTACATACTTCTGCAACTTGGCCAACATTGTCTACCTGATACTCTGCAAGAAAAGATGTACTGAGGCATGGTACATTGGGGAGACCATGCAGACGCTATGACAATTGATGAATGAACACCACTCAACAATCACCAGGCAAGAGTGTTTTCTTCTTGTTGGGGACCATTTCAGCAGTCACAGGCATTTGAGCTTCTGATCTTAGGGTAAGCGTTCTCCAAGACAGTCTTCATGACACATGACAATGCAGAATTGCTGAGCAGAAACTGATAGCCAAGTTCCGTACACATGAGGACAATATCAATGGGGATCTTGGTTGGGTTCATGTCACACTATCTGTAACCCCCACAACCTTCCTAGGCTTGCAGAATCTCTAACTGTCCGGCTAGAGACAATACACAGCTCTCTAACCTGTGCTTAACCCTCTCTCCACTCACGTTGTCTGTACCTTTAAGACTTGACTACCTGTAAAGACTCGTGTTCCAGCCATTATTTTGTAAATTGCGTTTGTGTGTTTATATGCCCTTTTTATGAACGGAACTCCTACTCAACTCATGAAGGAGCAGTGCTCTGAAAGCTTGTGACTTGTGTCAACAAATAAACCTGTTGGACTTTAACCTGGTGTTGTGAGACTTTTTACTATGATTACCGGAGATAGTCCCAACACAGTTCTCAAAGTTTCTGTCCAACAAATGTTTGAAGTAACTCACTTTCAATGGTTTCTATACAAATACAAATATTGTCAATCTCATTGCAGCCTAGCTAATATTAATCACTGTGTCAAGTGCTGGAACTTCTTTCAGTTTAGATTATCTTTTTGGAGCATTTCTCAAAAAATACCTTTTCAATAAATCACTCAAAAAGCAAAAGTTCCAGCCAAGATCACCAGATTGATCCTTATTCTTAAGTTATGCACTTGATCATTTTTGATGCTTACTGAGGAGGTTTTATTTAGTTCCTTCATTTATTTATTTTTCCACGTGTTCTGAGTTCCTCAAGCTGTGCTCATTGAGTGTTCACTTCAGCCGCAAGAAGATAGCCTTAGACATTACTCACAAGGTAATGTCTAACGTGAGTTAAATTCGCACTTTCATGAAATGTGACTAGCCTCACAGTGTTTTAATTCCTGTGGAGGAACATAATCCAAAATGACTAAATTTTCTAAAAGAGGCCCAAATGAAAAAAATACCAAAAGGATTCCATTGTTTGTAGCTTTTACTTTTGCAGAATCCACATGAATTAAATGTGAATGAACAGGCAAAGAAAAAGTACCAATTACAAATTATACATGAAATAGCAGAGATAACAATGACTATCTCATGAGATTACAAACATTCTTATTATTCCCCACAAAAATCTTGCAATTTCAAAATCTTTCGAATTTGGTCTCTGGAATGCAGGATCTTCCCATTAATGGATTTGGTGCTCAAGTCATCTGTAACTCCACCTAAGACCCTGACCACTGTCATTCAAACAGCATAGTTCCCTGGAATCTCCTAAACTAGCTTTATGACAGTTGTGGACAATTCCTTTAGCTGACTTCTTTAATAAACCTTATTAAACAGTCTGATCAGCTCTGATAAAACTGAAGCATGGCCATAGAACTGTCCAATTCACAATTTCTACTTGAACTCTGTGCTTGTTTCTTGTTGGTACTGCTTCCAGGTCAAGGGTCATCAAGTCACATGGATCGGTATTTCTTGTCCATAAAAATGATGGTTGATCCCTGTACATCTGATGTAAACTCTTAAAACTCTTTTTCAAACATTCTTAAAAGCATTTACAGATTCCACAGAGATTTTAAAGAAATTACATATTTTCCTTCTGCCACTGCTTTTGGGTGCAGGTCCTCAGAAAAGGTAAATGATCATTCCCAAGTTTCCTGAGAGTTGATGCTATTTGACACAGTAATGAAGCAATGGTATTTATGTATGCTCAACTTTCCTTGTTGGAACATCTTACAAAAATGTTGGCAGGCAGTTTTGATCTAATTTGACCAATTGTTTGGATCTGGTGAAAGGTTGGTTTACAGCTTGTCCAATTGTACACTTCATTAAAGTCAATAGAGTGTAATATCTGATGGGATATAAAACCACTGTTCCACCAGTTCCCTGCTCGGTGAGTTAGCTTTAAATGACCTCCTTTATTGCAATTATGATAACATCATATATCATTAATAAAGTGACATTTCTGGGCAGTACATTTTAATGCAAATTTTGTCAACGTATTACAGCATTAGGCAAAAGTTAAATACGTGTTGGCAATACTGTGGTCCTTACATGCAATGTAATGTTCTACTACTAAGTTGCTTGCATGGTTCATTTATGTTTTCTTGTTCCTTCTCAGATATGTGATTGCTAATCCGCCCTATGAATTTGAACTAGTCTCAACGGATGTGATCTTCTGTCTGATGCAATTTGACCACAATGCTGGCCAATCTCGTGGCAGCTTATCGCACTCGTCTCATTCCTCTCACTCTTCCAGTAAGAAAAGCTCGTCTGTGCACTCCATCCCAACTACCACCAACCGTCCAAACCGCAACAAGATCCGGGATCCTCGGGAAAAGCAGAAGTATGTGCTTGACCCTGCTGTCTGATGAAAAACTGTTTGTGAATTTCCACCTCTGTCCATTCCCCAGCGCCGAGCTTCCCTTTGTCACGGACTGCATCACGTATGTTTGCACATGTTCGTCTGTATGCATGTGCTTGTCAACAAATTTCATCGTCCATCTCCTGCAGCACAACAGCAACAAATCAGATGGACCTAAAAAACCAATCATTACCAAACACCAGTTAACTATCAGCAGCAATTACTGACATATTTCAATTTGAAACACTTAATTATTTAATGTTTGTTACTTTACACCAAGCATAATAATAGCAATTATTTAAATGCACAGCAATAGGGTACAGAAAAGGATAAGATATTTAGAATTGTCTTAAACTAGAAATTACTTATATCCAAACAACTCCTAGTGAAAATGACTATTGTCCTGTTGGTAATAAGGGCAAAGCATTTTAAATTCATGACATTTTTGCATTGTCACTGATTGAATAGCATGTTCCTATTAGCACAGGCACAACTGAAAGAGCTTTGGTGGGGGAGTGATGCATAGAATTTAGCGAGTCATGCACAGCATTCTTCTTTTTCCTTGATTTGACTGTTATATTGTCTTTTTTTGCTCTCTCTCTCCCTGAGAATTGATGTCACATTTTTCTTTAAATTAACTTTTTTTATTTCCTTAGCTAAAAAAAAGTCAGTCATGTTTTCCTGGAATGGTTCAGTGATGTGAATCTTGGCAGAAGGAACAAAAAAGAAAGAAAATAGTGTGTCAGGCACTTTCATACAGTAGCCATTTCATATCACAGTTTGTATTCATGAAGACAGTTAAACGCACTCCTTTTGTGTGACTGTCATAGATGCAATTGGCATATACACGTTATTGATTTTTCATAGAAGCAGGACATTTGCTTTCTGGTGTTTTGTGGGAATGTATTCTTTTTTTTAGGAAGCCAATATTTGTAAGATGATTTTACTTTCCTCCCCCCAACCTCTTTCCATTCAGTATATTTTCCTAAAACAATGTTTACACTATACCACTATTTCAAAGCATGGGCTTGCCAGTGGGTGTGTGTTATGGTTAAAACAAAATACGAACCAAAGTAGACTTTCACTGACAATGTCTTATTTACAGGAGATTTGAGTGTTCTGTCTGGCAGTGCCAGTGAAAGTGCTGAGTCCAAAATGTGATAGTTTAAGAAAATTGTAAACTTACCTAGAATATTTACTTACTTTTTCTCTAAAGTGCTACAAGGATGACTAGAATGAGCCAAGGTATGACTATCATTGGTTTTGCATGATATGGCAATTGCCGTGGGTTCTTTCCATACTTGTCCTTGTGAAACTTTGTTAAATAAAATATAGTAAAAATACTTTTTTTTTTAAACAAATCAAATAATTTGTGTTTGTTTATGCTTTCTGGCCGAAATGAGCTGTCTGCTGCTGCTGCTGCTGTCGCTGTTGCTTTGTCCATGACAGATGTGACCCTGTATGTCCATCATTCTCCCGCTCCTTTGCATGTGGCGTCTTGCTGCTCATGTGATTGCCCTGTGACCAATTGGAATCTGTCAGTGTATGCAGATTCTATCATTCAGCACATTGTTCTGTCTGAGACCGACAGGATCATTTGATTTTATGTTGATGTCAGCTGAGCAATTAATCATCCTGTTCACACCGTGGTTCTGCGAACCTCTCTTCTCATTCTTCTCAAAAATTCAGTTTGCTGAAATTGATGTTTTAGTGAATCAGTCATTCTGTATCGTGTATCTGTCCCTCAACACGTTTCTACATAATTTGTCAAGAAGGAGTGTCATTGTGGGATACATAACAATAAGCAGTATTGTATGGATAAAAGCATCATAATAAAGCTCTGGGCTGAGAACCAGTCTGTATTATCAGGCCCAAAACACCAATGATGCTTTTTCTCTCTACACTATTGCTCAGATGTCACTTGTCCTCTTCAAACCACACCCATGTTTTATGTATGTGCGTACGTATCTTTTGCTTTCTTTGTTTAAGTTCCAGTTGTAGTGACATCCCATGTTACTGTATACCTTGTACATTTGAGATAAACTTAAGGAATCTACGATGAATGTCCTGTAACCAACCAACCGAATCCCTTGCTTGCCCCAACCAAAAGTTGTGCCAGCTGAATGAGAAAGTTTATTTTTCCACAAAGGGGAAACGGGCATTATTATGAGTTTGGCATTTTAACTTAAGAATCAATTTTGTTCAGTTTCACATATTTATGTTGAAGTGGATCCACAGTGAAATCTTGCTCTTAAGTAACTCAGTCATGAGTAGCGATCTTTAACATTAGTAGCGGAATAATGTCAAACCTTTTATTTATAAATGTAGAATTACTCCTTTGTTAAACCTGCCATTGATCTGGAGCCATCTAACAAATAAGTGCAGCTAGTTAATAACTGAAGGCATTTCTGAAGCTGAGAAGCTGTGTCTTGGCACCAAGGCTAGTCTGGATCGTTCATTCTCTATTGGCTTGAATGGAGTCCATCAGCAACAACCATAACCCATGGCTCTGGATTAAAGGCAATGCAAAATTGCAGATCCTTGATCTGATTTGATTTGTTATTGCCATATATATTGGTATACAGTCAAGAGTATTGTTTCTAGCACATTATACAGACAAAGCATACCGTACATAGAGAAGAAAAGGAGAGGGTGCAGAATGTGGTGTTACAGTCATAGCGAGAATGTGCAGAAAGGTCAACTCAATATAAGGTAGGTCCATTCAAAAACCTGTTGCAGCAGGTCTTCCTGCAAAGATAGAGTTACTGTTACTTCATTACAGGTAACAGATACTTTTTGTCACTTTTTCAGTAGAGATTGGTGAAGTATTTTGAGAGAGAATATTCCACCCTCTTTCTAACCATCCCTTCCTTTAATTAGAAACAAATGTTCCTAATTTGGAGTCTACACACTGATATCAAAGAAAGGAAGAAAGAATTGTGGCTTTTAAATCACAAAGATCATCTACTTTAAACGTCATGGTATTACCTTTCCTCACCCTTGCCTCTGCTCTGAGACTCTGATCTATGCCTTTGTCACCTTCAGCACTTATTCTGATCTTCCCATCCTGCGCTCCACATCAACTCCAGCTGATGGGAAACTTTGGTATTCTTTCTTTCACCAAGTCCTGCTCACTCATCACTCTTAATCTTGTTGAGATACATTGAACTGAGACCTCACCATCATCCCTTCAATTTAAAAACATTTCATTCCTGATGTTTAAATCAATTCGTGGCTCACCCGTCCCTCTACTCAAATCTCACTTCAGGAGTTCCTCATACTCTGGTCTTTTGTGCTTCCCTGATCAAATTGGAATCCTTTGAGGATATAACTAATAGAATTGACCAAAGAGAATCAGTGGATGTGGTTTATTTAGACTTTCAGAAGGCTTTTGACAATATCTCACATAACAGACTACAATGCAGATAATGTCTTGAAATGGTTAGAAAGCTGATTAGCAGATAGGAAGCAAAGAGTTGCCATAAATGGGTCATTTTCTGATTGGCAGTCAGTGGCTACTGGGGCTCTGCAGGAATCTGTGCTAGGACCCCAGCTCTTCATATTACAATGAACTGCAAGAGGAAAGAGAAGATATTATCTCCAGATTTGCAGATGATGCAAAGTTGGGTGGGAGAGTGAGTTGTGAGGAGGATATAGAGATGGTTCAGCATGATTTGGACAGGCTGAGTGAATGGGCATGTGCATGGTAGATGCTGAATAATGTGGATAAATGTGAAGTTATCCACTTTGGTAACAATAATAGAAAGACAGATTATTATTTGACTAGGTGTAAATTGAGAGAGGAGGATACTCAACAAGACCTTGTAGTCCTCTTGCATCGGTCACCTAAAAGTAAGCGCGCAGGTGCAGTAAGTAGTAAAAAAAAGATCAAATGGTATGTTGGCCTTCACAGTGAGAGGATTTGAGTATAGAAATAGGGATGTTTTGCTGCAATCGTTAACGGCATTGGTGAGGCCACAGCTGGAGTATTGTGTGCAGTTTTGATGTCTGTCATCTGAGAAGAGACAAAGTCAGTTAAGATTATATCCATTGGAGTTTAGAAGAATGAAAGGGGATCTCATAGAAACTTATAAAATTCTAATGGGGTAGGCAGGATACATGCCGAAAGAATGTTTCCAATGTTGGGGGAGCCCAGAACTAGGGATCAAAGTTTGAGGATAAATGGTGAAGTTTCAGAACTGAGGAGAAATTTCTTCACCTAGAGGGTGGTGAATTTGTGGAACTACCACAGTGTTGAGACCGAAACATTGTCTGATTTCAAGAAGAAATTAGACATAGTTCTTGGGGCTAAAGGGATCAAGAGATGTGGGGGAAGTGGGGAGTCACGATATTGAATTCAATGATTAGCCATGATCAAAAGAATGGTGGAATAGGCTGAAAGGGCCAAATGGCTTACTCCTGATTCTAATTTCTATGGAAGCTGTGTCTTGAGCCCATCAGGCTCCACCCTTTCTGGAATTATCTCCCTCAAGTCTTCAGCCCCTCCATTTCCGCCTTCCTTAAAAACCCATTTCTTCCAAAAGCTTTTGGTTAGTCTTCCAAATATCTCCTTCTGAAGTTCAGCACTATTTTTGTCTGTGAAGTATCTTGGGATAATTTCCTATACTGAGGGTGCATTATGAGTGCTGTATTACTGCAAGTTGTGATCAAATGCTAAAATAGTTTGTGTTAATGCTGTTTAATCCACTGACACTGAGTGAAACAGCATTAATCGAATACAGCAAGATTGAGTTCACTCTGAAATATTTATAAAATGTGCCAGGCCAGATTCTAGTAAAAATAACTCTGGTTACAGTCAAGATAATTAATAGGATTGGCATTGTTTACATTCCAGCACAGCAGGGCAGCTCTGGGTGTTGTTAACAGTGCAGTGACTGATGGATATCGGACACAACTGACATCTTGATAATGTTAGTGCTACCAAGTAAAATCCAGGCCCGTTAGAAGACTGAGAATGCTTCCATTGGAAAGCAGACAGAGTATGTACTGCGCTGGGGTTCAAATCTTGAGACGAGGAGAAAAGTTGCCACTCTACCCCCATCACCCTCACCCAAAACATAGAGGCAGGGTTCTAATATTAAGATAACTCCAGACAGAAATTTGGATATTTATTTTGTCAGTGAGTATCAGCTGTTGCCCAGTTGGTGACACTGCTTTTGAGTCAGAAAGTTGTAGGTTCAATCCCATACCAGGATCTGAGCACAAAGATCTCAGCTGACGTTCCAGCAGTGCAGTACTGAGGGATTGCTACACTGTTGGAGAAACTGTGTTTTTTGTTGAAGGTCATTCTGTTCTGTCAGGTGGATATAAAAGATCTTTCAGTCCCTAACTAAGGAGTTCAAAAAAAAGAGCTGCATGGACAAGTTGGGCCAAAGGGTCTGTTTCCGTGCCGTAAACTTCTATGACTCTATGAGGATAAATAATATCCCTAAACGAGAATGAAATCTTTCCTGAAAATCTTCCTTCAGTTGAACTTTGTGTAAATGTTGCTGTATTTTAAGTGGGTTTCTAAACTTGATCCCAGTGTTCCTATTTTCGAGCACTTTGTTCCCTGATTCATTACTGGACCGTGTTTCTATGGTCCTTAGTAACCATCCAGTGTCTGCCTGACTACAATTAACATTTCAGCATTGAAAGTTAATAGGTTATTCTACCAGGAAATTATAGTTAAGCCTATTTTTACCTGATGTTTACACGTGCACTTACTATCAGGAGTCAAGGGTTCAGGTTTTCAAGGATAATGCTCAAATGCACTGATCTTGCAGGAGAGCAGGGTTTATTATATTAATAGCACTGATGTCCAAATGCATATTGGGCTCCATGCTAACATCAAAATTAAAACTTGAACTGGTTTCCAGGCATTTGAAGTGTAACTCCTGCTGAGCTGAAACTGCTAAGACTATATTCTCAGTGTGGTCTCTCATCACTTGCTCCCTGGATGTACCATTAGATCAGCAACTTCTCTCTCCAGTTTTCCACCATGTGTCACACTGACTTAAATGCTAAAGTACAGCAAAGGTTGAAGTCTTCCTGATCTGAGCAGAATTCTGTTAACAATCCACAGGCTTGCATTACCCAAATGATAACATTCTTTTTGTGCCCTTAACAAGAATGTTTAACAGTGGTGTTGTGAATAGATTGACATCAGGGACAGCATTAATCCTCAAGCGCAGTAGACGATGAACAGCAAGCTGCAAGAGGTAATTTAATCCTAATTTTTAATCTGGTGGATCTTTGTTCCTTGAAATAAGTTTGATTTTTGTTGCATTGGTCTGTGTGTGACGATCCTTACTCTGGAGGCCTGCATTCTGGTTCCACCAAGGGAGGTCTCCTCTCACTAAATATTGCTCTGGAGGCAGCAACAAAGTGGCTGTAGCCATCTCCAGCTTGTTTCAAGTTGCTTCGAGTCCTCAGCCTTCTGCCCTCTCCCCAGAAAAATAATGTTCGGAATTTTTACAGTTGCAAGATCAAAGTGCGAGCCGGAGCTCGGTTTCCCAGCCAGAGTGACACAAAGCAGGTGGCAGTCTTCTTAGGTCACTGCACGGGAACTCAGAATTGCTTCTGGCCTCTGTTACTGACCTGGGAACACTTATTGTCATCAGTAGAATCACAGCAGGGTAATAACTCTTTCCTTGTCCGACATCAGGATTACAGGAAACAGTTACTCAAAAACGTGGTGCTTTAACCAGAGCAAATAAATTCTGTTGTTCCTTTTGTGCTTTTCCGCCAGACAATTTGGTTCCCGGTTTTTCCTTTGTTCTTTTGCCACCCAAAGCCTGGAACGAGGCTGTGTGTTAAGTATTTAAACCGAGTCAGCTCATGTGGAGAAATCCTGGACAAACAAACAGTGGGGTCGACTGTAACTTTAAAGAGAGAAAAAAAAATCCCAGGGGGAATTCAGGAATACGAATTGACAAAATGTCCCTGTGAGTGACATTGCGTCTTTAAATATTTTGCTACTTTTTGGGAGGTGGGTATGTGTTTTTGTGTGAAGTTATTTGCTGCCCCAGTTTTAGGTACTGAGTAATGAACTAGAAGTGTTTTTGTTCAGTGCTGACTCTGCTGTAGATGCTGCCTCATTTACATTGCAGGCTGGCCTTCACTGCACCAAGAGCCAAAAAAAAACACATCCATTACCTTCTTTGTGCACAGTTCTTGACAGTTTAATTTTTTTTTGTGATGTGAAAGCCTACCCAGAGACAGATAGAAACAGCAGCTGTTTGTCTCCAGATGAGGAAACAACTGCCACCTCTTGAACGGCTTCTTCAAAAGTGGTGCCATCTCATTTACAGATGTGTGCCAATCATCCAGCACTTTAAACTGATGCTCTCAGTCGCCGTGCCAGCCTGTTTGCATTTTGCATGCGCAATCTGCATTTTTTATGGTGTTTTTCATTCATCTTCCAGTGAGAGGCAAGCTTGGTAGAACCGCATTTATTGACCATTCCTCGTTACCCTGAACAGATGGCAGTGGGGGGACAGCCTCACTGAAACTAAGTGGTTTGCTAATCAATCTCTGGAGGCTTGAACCTGGAATGAGTCAGCTTGTTGCAGACCAGCACAGGTAGGGATGGGATATTCCCTTTGTTGAACAATCAGTGGAGTTTTCATGACTACCTGGCAGTTTACTGGTTTTTTTTCTCTGCCTCCAGTCCACATTTATCAAATGGAATTCCACTGCTTGTCATGAGTTTATAGAGTCGGGGGTGCGGAGAGATGGGAAGACCTTGAATGGTAGTGGTTAGTGGTTTTGAAATTGGATAGCGCTGGCTTCTTGCATACAGGGACTACAGAGGTTGAAGACCACTCAACAGGTTACATCAATTCAGACTGCCAACTGCTCATATTCAGGAGGCTTGTCAATGAAGTGATTAACATCTTAAGTAGATGAGGATAACGAAGGTAGTTGTGATGGGGCAAATGGGGACCTTTGGGACTATTGCAGTGCTGAGAGGAGCAACGACTGTTCCACATTGAATTAAGTTAAAATGTGCCTTTTTGAAGGCAGCCTCCTTTGCGTACTACCATGTAGATTTGGCTCTTCTGAACATAAGAGGACACTGACAGCAGTCAGAGCAGACCAACTTGATAAAGGGTCTAACACCTATTTCAGGCACAGGCCCTGGCCACAATACTGGAGCTATCACCAAAATGCCGAATAGTGCACCTCCAGGGTACAATGTGTACATGTCATGTTAGATGCGTAGATATGTGTTTTATGTTTGTAAAACTGGTGCAGATTCCAAATGTCTAGGCCCCAACCTCTGTTTTCCTACCTAAGTATCCAGTGCTTTAAATAATAAACACACCAACATCTGATAGAACCAACCATCAACTCAATTTAAATTTGTATGTAATCAACAGTGGAAGAAAGTAATATCTGTGAGCTCTCGGGCTGTTTGCAAGATTGATTATTTGTCACTGATAGCTCCTAAAGCCTGATCAGATAGAGTGTCCATTTCTATCTCACAATGTCTATTAGCTGTACAGTTTGTGATTTTGTTAGTCACTTATTTACCTAAAAATTGCATTTGGCTGACCTTGAAGGTCCACTTGGAGACAATCTTTCCACCTGCACAAAACCCCACCAAATTTCCAACATCCGACTGCTTGTTTTTCCAGAAAGCAAGTTGGAGATATCTCTGCAGGAATATACGTCTGGTACAAATCCAGCAACTGAGCATTCTCACTACAGGTGGAACATGTTGCCTTGATGGATCGTGTGCATGTTTTTGTGTGAAGCAGCCTGAGAGCCTTCGCAACCAGATATTACTTTCTTTCACTACTAGTTACATACAAACTTAAGTTGAGCTGATGGCTCAGAGAGGTGTGTTTATTATTTTCCTTAAAGGAATGTGTTCTGAGATAGTAAAGCAGAGACTAGGGAGTTGGTATTCTGTAACATCAAAGCTCTTTGCAGTTTGTTCATAGGCTTGTGGTCCATTTATTGCTGTATAGTAAGTGGAGTACAAGCCCGTAGTGTATGTATTAGAGCAGTCAACATTCACAGGGAGATGTGAGGAGTGACATTAATGATCAATAAGCATGTAAGAGATTGCACAACTCAATGGAGACTGTCAGTCAGCTCCACTCAACAATACAGAATTCCTTGCCTGCTTATGCCTGAGAATCAGCTTTTTTTAAGTGATTGCAATGATTTTTGCTCCATGCAGGAAATTAAACCCTTTTTAAAGGGATAAGAAGTGAAATTATTGCAGACATAACAATATGCATGTCAACAGGAGTATCTGTTTATCTTAAAATGGAACTGTCATAGAGTCACTACTGTTTATTTGACAACAATAAAAAAAGGCCATCTCAAAATGCTATTACAACCAACAAAGTACTTTTAAAGTGTAGTCACTAACAGTCAATTTGCACACTGGAATGTCCATCAAGTAGCAGTGGGGGATAATGATAAGTTAATCTGTTTTAGCAATGTTTGCTTCGAGATAAATATTGGCCAGATTCTGCTCAGAGGGGGAGGATCCATCCTACTCTTGGTTGAAAGCTGTGAATTTTATGCCCACCTGAAAGATCATTATCTGTTTCAAATCTCATCCAAAAAATGTGAATACTGGTGATGGCTTTCATATTAACAAAGCACTGAGAGGTCAGCTGGTGCTTTGTAACCAACAAGAAACAGTGAAAGCCAGTTATAGTTAAAGAGGGGTTGATACAAGTATACAAGGTACTACTGAGGCACATTACAGTTCAGGTCCCTGTACTTAAGGAAACATCTATTCTTATTGAAGGCAGTGCAGAGGAAGTTTACTGGGATGATCCAAATATGGAGGGACTGCCAGAAGGGGAGAGATTAAATACATTGGATCTGTACATCTTTTGAGTTCAGAAGCATGAGGGGTGATATGATTGAAACGTATAACTTCTCAGGGAGTTGGAGAGTAAATGTTGGAAGGATGTTTCCTCACTCATGGGAGAATAGCACCAGAGGGCGTAGTCTCAAAATAACAGGATACTTGTTTAAGATGGACTTGAAGAATTTTTTCTCTCAGTGGTGAATTTTTGGAATTCTTTACCTCAGGAAGCTGTGGATGTCGAGTCCTTGAACATTTTCAGAACTGAGAGTAATGGGTTTTTAATCAGTAGGGGAACTGAGGATTGTGGAAAGAAGGCAGAACAGGGAAGTGGCCTTAGTGAGTGTTAAATCAACTATAGTGGCAGAGCAGGCTTGAAGGGTTTAATAGCCTGCACATGTTTTTATCTCTTATGGTCTTACTGTCTTAACTTTGTGCCTTGCATGAGAAATTTTTAAATGGTCTTATTTGATTTCCAGTGAAATGTTAGAGGTGTATTCTTAAACACTGACTCAATTCTTCATAATTCACATCAGGGTGTACAGGGTGAGGGGGGAAAAGAGTGAGGGAGCGGAAGGTTGGGGAGATGGAGAGGGAAAGGAATGAATGGGGGGAACTGTTGTGGAGAGGGAAAGAAGTGAGTGAGAGGGAAGTTGCGAAAAAGGGAATTTTTTTTAGCTTTGTGATCCCTCTGCCCATTTTTTTGAAGCTTTTCTGAATTTTTGAACAATGCTTTTCAGGATCTCAGGCCATCACAAAGTATTTTTGGCCAATGGAATACTTCCAAACTTTGGTAAATTAACAAAAGTGGCAGCCAATTGAATACTTTGAGGTGTGTTATTCTACAAGAAACAGTGCAACTCTTCTTCTCTACTGCCAAATTAATGGAAACTGAGACATTTAAACTATTTTATAGCTTTTTGATGTGTTTGTCCAAGTTTATGTATGGAGATTAGCCACTTGCATTGGGGTACAGCCATTGTCCAAATCATAATTCGGTGAACCACTGGGATAGAAAAAAAGAATATACTGTTTAGCCTTGATTTCTCTCAAATTATGTCAGAAAATGCTCTAATTTTCCCACCAAATGTTAAAACAGCATCTTCCAACTGAGCATAATGGAGTCTCAATGCACCTGATCCAAACCCCTCTTAGCACCTACATTGTACTAGACGTGGTTGGAATGCATGAATTCCCTTAAGATGCTGCACTTTCCCTCTTGCCCTCTATATAATACTGCTATATATCATTCCCACACTTGATAGGAATTGAGCAGACCTGTTACTGCTGTTTTAGTTGGTTCTTTTAAAGGAAACAACTTATAAACTATATCTACGCTGTTCTGATCAGTGTTATATCTGTTTCTTAAAGAATACCTTGCAGTTAAGTACATATTTTAAACAAAACTGGTTTTATTTATCACTATACACCAGTTAATAGGAATGGTCTTTTGAAAACTTCTTGCCTCTCTTTGATATGAGGAAAATCCTTTTTTATGCAAAAAGAGTTGTTACGATCAGGAGTGTGCTACCTGAATGGGCAGCAGAGGAAAAACTCAGTCATGGCTTTCAAATGGGAATTACTTCAGCACCTGAAGAGGAAGCATTTTCAGATTTACGGGATTAGATCGGGGGAAATGGGACCAGTTCAGTTGTTGCCAGCACAGGTCTCTGGGCTGTAACCATTCTATTGGTTCTTGCTTGATCTAACTCCATTCACTTGATTCCTTTGGTGAAAATGTTAATGATATTCCCATTCTGCAGGAAACTCTCATATTTCAGTCATTCCTGATCCACACTGCAGTTAAGGCTGCCATTCTGCAATCCCTCAAAGACTATATCTGACCAGCTGGCTTGGTCACTCTGCAACTTATTTGTAAGTCCAACTGTTAGACCTGCTAAACATAACTTGCTCGAAAACAAACACCAACTCCTTTCTGATCATTCTGATCAATTAATATACACTTTCAAGACCTTCTCAGCCTTCTAATGCTCATTGACATTCTCTTTGTCCGATTCCACCATCCTCCCTACCTCTCATAGTATAAATCCCTGCTGGCTCTCTTTCCTGTTAGCTCTGATGAAGGGCCATGTAAACGCGAAACATTGGCTGTATTTTCTCCCCACAGATGCTGTCAGACCTGCTGAAATTTTCCAGCATTTTTCTGTTTTTGTTTCAGATTCCAGCATCTGCAATATTTTGCGTTTACCAATTTCTTTCTTTCTGCTCTAAGTGACTGGTTCAGTTTGCTCGCTCTGCTATGATAATAACAACATCTTGTATTTGTGTAGCACCTTTTAATGTGGTAAAATGTCCCTTTCCCAAGGCGCTTGTGAGGTGCGTCATCAAACAAAATCAGAAAATCTGACAGCATCTGTGGAGAGAGCTTTGACAAAGACTCATCCTGACTCGAAATGTTGACTCTACTCTCTCTCCGTAGATGCTGTCAAAGCTACTGATTTCTCCAGCAATGTCTGTTTCTGTTTCAGGTTCCAGCATCCGGAGGAGTTTGCCTTATCTTAGTGTTATCAAATAAAACTTGATACTGAGCCACACAAAAGGGCAAGTGGTCAATGCAGTGTGTTTCAAAGATCATTTTAAATATGGAATTCCAGGGTTTAGGACCTCAGCTACTGAAGGCCTAACCAGAAAAAGTAGAGCAGTTAAAATTGGGATTGTGGGGCTGGAAGAAATTCCAGAAATAAGGAGAGGTGAAGGCATGAGGAATTTGAAATCCATGGATGAGAATTTTAAAATCGAGTCCTTAACCAAGAAACTTAACATAGTGTTGGTCCGCAAACATAGGGGTGATGGATTAATGGGACATGGTGCAACTCAGGCCACGGCTGTAAAGTTTTGGATGACCTCTGGCTAGAAGTGTGTTAGAATAATAGAATAATCCAGTCTCGAGATAACAAAGGCATGGATGAGCTTTTCAACTGAGTTGAGGCAGGACTAAGTCAGAGAATGAAATGGAGATGGGAATAGGGTCCTTGATGATGGCACAGATTTGGCCAGAAACTCATCCCAGGATCAAATACAATACTAAAGTTGCAAACACTCTGGTTCAACCTCAAGGAGAGACTGGAGATTATAGAACAAAATATGTTTCTACAGTTGTGTTGTTTAATGGAAATTGATGACTGGCTATAGGTGTGGTTACAGCTTTTATCCATCTGTAATAATGAATTTTTAATTCATTTGTAATTTGAAACTTACTGGAAGTTGGCCATATTTCTCCAGAGTTCTCTATGCCCCGGACAGAAAAGTAGGAAAAGTTTATCAGCTGTTGAGGAATCTTTCTCTCAGTTACGTTCTCAATTTGCTTTGAGAATGTTTCCTATCTTTATATTATAAATACCAATATTGTCTGAGTTCCTCTGTATTTTCCATTCTGACGTATATTCTATTCACTCTTTTTCCTTGCTGTATTATAATCAAGAGTCTTCACAGTATCTTATAGACTCTCTTGTTACTTTGTAGAACTTCAAACCTATGGAACAACTCACTTCCTTCAGTATTCTCTTCCTTAACCACTGGGCCATTAAAACAAAGCTTGCTATAACTTAATTCCTCCATTATATTGTATTCCATTTTGTATTGTTGAATTGGGAAGAATCAGCATATTTGTGAAAGGGAACTTGTTTAACCAATTTATTGGAGTTCTTTTAAGGAGTAATACATGCTGTGGATAAAGGGGGGGGTGCTTGTAAAAATGTTGTACACGGATTTCCAGAAGGTATTTGATAAGATGCCACATCAAAGGCAATTGCAGAAAATGAAAGTTTGTGGTATAAGGGTTACATATTAGCGTGGATTGAAGAATAGCTAGTTGACAGAAAACAGAGTATGCATAAATGAGTCTTTTTTTGATTGGCAGGATATGATGAATATAGAAGGTTAATGGAATGCTATCCTTTATTAGGAGCAGAATTAAGCATAAAAGTGAGGTCCAAATATGGTGTGCAGTTTTGGTCTCCTTAATTAAAGAAGGATGAAAATATGTTAAAAGTGGTTCAGAGAAGGTTGACTAAATTGATACTTGGAAAGAATGGGCTGCCTTATGAGGAAAAGTTGGACAGACTGTGCTTGTTTCCACTGGACACAGTAAGAAGTCTCACAACACCAGGTTAAAGTCCATTTGGAATGATGAGCTTTCGGAGCGCTGCTCCCTCATCAGGTGAAGGAGCAGCGCTCCAAAGACTCATGATTCCAAATAAACCTGTTGGATGTTAACCTGGTGTTGTGAGACTTCTTATTGTGCCCACCCCAGTCCAAAACCAGTTTCTCCACATCATGTTTCCACTGGAGTGAGAGATGACTTGATTGAAGTACATAAAGTCATGAATGATCTCAACAAGATGGATATGGAATGGGTGTCTCCTCTCGTGGGTGGGTCCAGAAGCAGGAGACACTTTTAAACTTAAGGGTCGCCTTTTTAGGACAATGATGTGGAAAATATTTTTCTGAGGGTTGTGGAATCCTGGATCTTTCTGCCCGAAGGTGGGGAGATCACTGAATATTTGTAAGGCAGAGGTAGATAGATTGAGGTAGATATGCAAGCGAATTAAAAGTTATTGGCACAGATGGGAATGTGGGATTGGAGATGAGCTATGAATCTAATTAATTGTAGAGCAAGCTTGAGGAGCCAAATGACCTACTGTTGCTCCTATTTCATATTCGTAAGTACAGCTGTTTTAAATCGTGGTATCGTGCACTCTGGGTTTTGCTCCTTTCATGACACAAAAATGAGAAAATCTGCATCAGATATTTCTTTTGATGTCTCAAAAAGGTGTTTTACCCGAGGTTCCCTCAATGTTTAATTCATACAGGACATGACCCATACAAACCAACACCTGGATCTTTTGTAAGTGAAGACAAAAAACGCTGAAAAATACTCAGCAAGTCTGTCTGCACCTGTGGAGAGTGAAAACAGAGTTAACTTCTCAGATCAATAACGTGACATTAAAACAATGTGAAAAGACCTGAAATAGTTGCCGAAAGCCTCCAGCTTCATTCATGGCTGGTGTTCTCTGCTGCCGCTGCAATGAATGGAGTTTTGGCTGAGCACCAAATTCTCCATTCCTACTGGTGTTGGGGGAGCCACAGACAAGATGAAGGAATCCCAGTAACTCTGTTTTTCTCTCTCTCCACAGATTCTACAAGGCCTTTTGAGTATTCCCAACATTTCCTGTTTTATTTCCAACATCTGTAATATTTCACTTTGGGATCTTTCCACCCTCTCTGTGTGGATAACAGGAAGTCTAGAAGCGAACCCATTCTTGAAATTCAAACAGCTTCATATGCATTTAATGTTAATGTATATTTCTAAATTTGTAGATGGCACCAAATTTGGGGACAGGGGGGTGGCAGGGGAGGGTGGTAGATAATATTGAAGAGGACTGCATAGCGGGCAAATAATTGGCAAACAAAGTTCTTCATATAAATGAGAGGTAGCATAGTTTGGTAGGAAGAATAGGGATGCCAGTTATTACTTGAAAGGAGCAAGAAATGAAAAGATTTGGAGTACAAAAATTCCAATCACTAAATTGTACTCCAAATCTTTATGTTTCTTGCTCCTTTCAAGTAATTGTACTGCAGGTTAGCAAGGCCATGAAATCAACAAACCAAACCTAAAATATATTTGTAGCAAGATAGAATTGAAAAGTAGGGAAATTGCGCTAAGCCTGTATCCAGTCTTGGTTAGACAACGTTAGGATATTGTGTGCACTTCTGGTCACCATATTATAAAAAGAAAATGTTGGGATTGAATTAAATTTACCAAAATTGACTGGCCCTTGACAAAAACAAGGTTGAGAGTTAGGCTAATTTAAACTAATGAAAGCATGGACACAGAGAAAATGTTTCTCCTTATTAGGAAGGAGCCATCAATACAAGATGGTCACCAATAAATTCAACTGAGAATTCAGAAGAAACTTATATAGCGATAAGAATATGGAACTTGTTACCACATGGAGTGATTAAGACAAATAGTACAGATGCATCTAAGGGGAAGCTAAGCAAACATGAGGAACAAAGGAAGAGAGAGTTACTACAAAAGATGTAGATGGGAGAAGACGGGAGGTGGGTTGAGTGGAGCATTAACAATTCTAGTCACAATGTAACAGGGCACATAAACCTGTAAACAAATAATCCCAAACGTATGTAATTTTTTCCGAAGCTTTTTTATCTATCCCTGAATACACGCTCTTATTTATAATGTCGATCTGTTGTACAGGGCCGTCAATTTGACCACTTGTTCCTCTCGTTTAACACAATGATGGGTAACTGTTGCCTGGGGCATTACATTATCTCAAATACACGCTTCCATGGTTTTCATAGGATCATCATCCCTTAGGTTATAGTGATAATCTTGAATGAAAAAAAAATGTACAAGCAACTTAGAAACATAAGGATAATATTTGAAATCTATGGTAATTAAAAACAGTTTACCAGTCATACAATTCTTTACTGAAAACCAAGTCGTTGTCATGAAATCCTTAAAGAATTATAACCCCTAATGAACCAATTTTACATGGAATTCTCCATATCAGTGTACTGTATTGATTGGAAATGATATTACAAGCACAGTTTACTGTTACCATTCTTAAATTGTTTCTTCCTTGTTTCTATTTTATTGTCTTCTATGAAAGGCTACGGTCCAAATAAATGGAAATATTATGCAATCACCGGTAAATTATTAAATCTCAGGTTATTTAAGAACACTGTGGGGTAATATGCTTATAATTTTCTGCTTGATTACTGAAGCTGAAACTTGACTTGTGTTTCCTGTTGCCTGTAACTGAGTTGAAGGACTATGGTGATTTGTGATACCATCACCAAACTAAAACATTCCGCCCAACAAAATGAAGGAAGTCATTTGGCTGGAGGGCCTGCAACCAAAGTCATTGGTTGTTGTTCATTTATTGTATCGTGCCTATAAAACAATAGAATGCAAGAGGGCACTCTATAAATGGACAATGGCCAACTTGACTAGTTGTAGTTCTACTGTTTGTTGGCTCCTCATTACATTGTTAGCAGAATTTCTGTCTACTATTCTGTTCATTAACATTTTTACTCATATTTGAAATATTGATATTAATTATTTGATTTATTATTGTTACGTATTAATATACAATGAAAAGTATTGTTTCTTGTGTGCCACACAGACAAAGCATTACATAGAGAAGGAAAGGAGAGAGTGCAGAATGTACTGTTACTGTCATAGCTAGGGTAGAGAAAGATCAACTTAGTATAAAAATTCAAACGTCTGATGGCAGCAGGGAAGAAGCTGTGCGTGAGTTCATTGATACATGACCTTAGACTTTTGTATCTTTTTCCCGGTGGAAGAGAGGATGTGTGGGGTGCTGGATTATGCTTGCTGCTTTCCTGAGGCAATGGGAAGTAGAGACAGAATCAACAGAGACTAGTTTGCGTGATAGACTGGGCATCATTCATCACACTTTGCATGGTCTTGGACAGAGTAGGAACCATACCTAGCTGTGATACAATCATTCCATACGGATAGAATTCATGTATTCACAGATGCCGTGCAAAATACACAGCCAGTTTTTTTGAGAATCTTTGGAATGTATAGAATATAAAGACCCTTCGCGATCTCTAATCAGCTTCCTGCTTCATTCACAGTGAAAGAATTCTTCACTTTGAAAAGTTTGCGTTTTGGTTTCTAACTAGATTGAGGGAAAAATCCCAAGTTTGAGAGACTTGACAAAGAAGTATTCTGATTGGAACTTGAGACTGGGCTCAGGACTCACTTCCACTTAGGATCTGCTTACAAAATTTTACTTCCTGAAGGGTTTTAGTCCAATGTTTTCATTGATTGAATGACAACCTGGAGTAAAATCAATACAATGGACCCCCTCAAAATATTCTTACACGTTAATGTAGCTCTTGCTGTGTAGTCTGAGATCTTTAGAAATGTTTTGCACAGTTAGAAATTCAGAACGATTTAACTGTGAAAATTTGAGCCTGTTTTTCTCCAGCCCTTCAGCAGCGAAAGCTAACCTTCTCCTTGTCTCACCCGCTGTTTTCCGACTCTTGATACAAGATGAGTTACTAAGCCAGTTATCGTTTTCAAACTGCCCAAAATTTCCAAAATACACCTACAATAACTGTTGAAATTCCTTATCAGCAGCTTCACGTACAACCCACATTTGTCGTTATTCAGAGCAGATTATCAATGCCTATATCCTATGTTTTACACTCGTAGGACCACATTGCGAGCCTGCTGTGCACATGTCTGCTTTGATTTATTTCACTAAACGCACCTTTACAAGTAATAGAAACTTACTCAGTCCCAAAGTCAAATATGGACTTTTCATATCATTCTTTCCCCTCTTTGCATTTTATATACATGGATCACCTTCTTCCTCAATCTTCCTGACTTCTGAAAAAACAGCCTTTTCAGTTCCCCTGGAGGCTAATAATCTCTAAAGAAAAATAATTGGTCACAAATATTTTAATCTGCATCCCTCCACCAATATCTTTTTCCCTGCTTTGTGAAACAGCATTGATTAAATCTGCTTGTAACTATTGGCAGAACATCAACTATTGACAATCTGTTTCAACTAAGAAGGTATGTCGCTTGATTGAGGCTTCATTTTACTTAGAAATCATATTCCTCACAAAAAGTGTATGAAGGTATGTATTTCTCCAAGAATATAACAATAACGTAATGGCACTTCATACGTGGGCAATGTAACCTTTCATCTGATTGGGATATATACCCATTGCTTTATGTAATGGCTTTTTTTTTCAAAAGGGCAGATACCCAAGTTATAGAATATGATTCATCAAACGTGGTAACAAAAATAAAGGGCATGAGGTTCCAACATTGGCTGGGGGTGAAAAAAAAGTTCACTCGTCAAATTTCATAATATCATGTTCTAACCAAACACTGCTTTACTTTTGATTTGATTTATTACTGTCACATGTATTAGTATACAGTGAAAAGTATTGTTTCTTCTGCCTTATATGGACAAAGCATACCGTTGATAGAGAAGGAAATGAGAGGGTACAGAATATAGTGTTAGAATCATAGTTAGGGTGGAGAGAAAGATCAACTTAACACGAGGTAGGTCCATTCAAAAGTCTGATGGCAGCAAGGAAGAAGCTGCTCTTGAGTCTTTTGGTACATGGCCTCTGACTTTTGTATCTTTTTCCGGATGGAGGAGGGCAGAGAATGTCTGGGTTGCATGGGGTCCTTGACTATGCTGGCTGCTTTGCCAAGGTAGCAGGAAGTGTAGACAGAGTCAATAGATGGGAGACTGGTTTGTGTGATGGATTGGGCTAGTGGTAAATTTGTAAAGTCTCCAGTCTTAAAGATAGTTGATTCCAACTCTAACATGACAAGCTGGTATAAAACTTTACACTTAAAAGATGACATATATTTTTGGCTGTATCTGTATGAAATGGAACTATGCTAAGTCCAATCTTCTATCTATCATAAATCAAGAGTCAAATTTTCAAAAAAAAATCAAGAGATTTGAGTTATAAATCATGGGTTTTCTTTGTGTTTTCAGGTCAGAGAATGCTATGAGAAACAATATTATTGCATTGGAAAATATTTGACAAAAAATATACTTTTTTAAAAACAACCTTCCTTGTTCCCACCATATTGGGAAAGGAAGTGATGTAATGAGAAGCAAAGTCCTCCTCTCTCCCTTATTGACTTTTCTCCCTGGGTGTACAGCTAATGTACCTCATCCTGAAGAAATAGCCACTCAGCTCCTTACCGGGGTTTTAACTGTCACTCTGATTGACAAAGAAACAAAATCCTGAGTGTTGAGAACTCTATTACAAGATCATGAGTGAGGCTTCGTTTCCATATCCCTCACAAAAAAGAAGTACAAGAGTTATTTAACTGCATTGTGGTTGAACAGTGACAGGGTAATTTTAATCAATGGTAACCAAACATACGTGTTAGGAGCAGGAATAGGCCACTCGGCCCCTCAAACCTACCCCACCATTCAATAAGATCATGATTGATCTGATTGTAGCCAACTACCTCTCTACCTTTGCCTTAAAAATATTCAAAAACTCTGCTTCTGCAGCAGAGTCCACCTCAATCAATTGGATTCAAATTTGGCAACTGTTTTTACACCCTACTCAATTTTAACTCTCCACTAGTCAATGTATGTCTATGCCTGGAATGAAACAAGCTTATAACCTGAATCTGGTTTGTTTCCACTGGGGGGTGGGGACTAAGTTAAAGTTACAAAAGTAGCTTCTGAATTCCACCACCTATCAGTCTACACCCATCTGAAGGTTTAATCCTGCAAGAATAGCATTCTTCAATTGTGATAGACTTAAATGTTTTAAAAATGTCTGTGTACAATCATCCAGGAACCCAAACGGTTGAACATTTGGCTCCCAGCCTGGAAGTCATGCACCCACCAACTAGAGTGGCCTGTCACTTCAGCTTGCTTGCCTCAGTTGAGTGAATCTCATCAGAGTTCAGCCAGGCTATTAACTAGAGTAACAAATGACACACTGTGGAATAGTAAAGTATTCCATCTCTGAGGTAAGAAAAAGCTGACATAGACGTGAACTGTCTCATTCACTAGCTGTATAGTGCGGTCTTGATGAGCAAGACTTGGAAACAGCCCTGAGAATGATTCTGGAGAAGTATTTAAATCTGCACTGTCCTGTTAGACCTGCTTTATCGGAGGAGACACAGAGACAAGGAGGAGTAAAATGAGGAGAAAGGAAATTTGCCTGTAAAATTGAACGATCTCCAAATATCAAACAAGACATCATAGTGTTATTGGTTTTTGCAAAAGCTGTCAAAGTGAAATGTAGTCATTCTTTTGTTGCTTTGATTTTATTTTACATTTACAATACCTCTGAGTCACATTCTTATAGTTTCAAAGCAATTGAACTGGTTTAGGGGAGACTGCTTTTTTTTAGGCTTAGAATGCAGTTTTTTTTTCTCTCGCTCTAACTCCAGTCCACTGGGAACCCTCCACATAAAAACCCTATCAATAATTCAGGTGTTCTGATTACTTTAAAAGTTCCATTGAATTACAGCTACAAAAAAATGTCTGTTTGACGTGAAGATGAATGTGGATGGACACTGCAGAATGCTGGCAACCTGTAGATCACGTCAGAACAGATTGTAACTTTATCATTCTGTCACAGGGAATAATTTAAACCACTTAATCAGTCAGTATCACAGTTGAGGAGGTAACATGTCATGAATTCCAATTTTACAATCTGTCAAACATACTACAACGTTAACATATTTTTCCAGCCCACAAAACTAACCACAATGTTTGTTTCTTTCTTTCCTCCTCTTTCTCTCGATCTTCTGCGGATCCTTCCTCTTGCTTGCAGAAAAGAAATGGTTTACAGATGAAACTGATAGCACCTTCCCTAGGAACATTCAAATAAAACCAATGAGCTCTCACATGGCTAATCAAATCAATCAGTACAAATCTACCAGCAGTTTGATCCCACCAATCAGAGAGGTCGAAGATGAATGTTGATACCTGTATGAACTCCAGTTTGAGAGAGAGAGACTTTGTGAAGCTCCTTCAATAGGACTCTAGCTTCAATACTCCATGGACTTACCGTGTTCCACTAAAGACAGGTGAAGGATTATGGATACTACACCACCAAGAAGAAGTAATAATTCTGCCCTTGAAAATTACCTGCTTGTCCAGCATGGAATCACAGGTTTTACTGGATGGTTTTACTGATGACTTGAAGACAATCGATGCAGACTGAATATTATGGCCATTTATGTTTAAAAAAAAATGTATTTTATAAATGCAATACCTTGTCATCTTCTACTTTGTAGCTTCTCTTTCCGTCTATTTGTGACCAGACTCTTATTTTGTTCCTCTTTTGTTTCCCCTTGGAGGATGAAGGTCACAAAAAAAATGATTTCAATGTATCCAATCCCTGAATCAACAAAATAATAAAAACAGTATACTTTTAGAGTGGCAAATGAGGCGTCCATTGTTGCCTGATAACCAGCATGTGAGCGCTATCAGACTATATGCTACTATCTGTCCTTGTGTTGAGATAGAGCATAGACCAAGTCTCGTATTAAAGGTTGTTCCACATTATAACATTGCCATTTCTTCGTTATCCATTTGATTTTTTTTCCTCTGATGAAATATAAACCTACAAGATCTTCTTGATAGAGAACATTGCAAGCTAAGTGCTATTTTTCTACACTGTTCATTTTCTCCATTTTTTAAAGTTGTGTTGAAATGAGAATTTTGAGGCAGAAAGTAGTTAACACAGATCACAGAGGCAGTAGATCATACTTTGCAGTATATCCTGGGAGAATAAAGAGACGTCGATGTTAACTCAGTGAGGTAGAAAGCATTAATGCAGAGTTATCTGAAGCAAGCCTGCACACCATTTCAGCCTATTACATAGCTTCAAGCAACACTTATTGATCAAAGCAGTTCAATCATGACTCCACCCCCCTCCCCCTCCTCCCACCTTTCTCATAATGTTGGAAGCCACCTTGACATCTACTTTTATCCAGCAACACAAGGTCAGAAGACAGCGAGAAAAACAAAGAAGGCCAAAAGAGAGTTGGACTGGACCTAATATAAATTCACATCACTGGATAAGAAAAGATACATGGCAGGCAACCCTTATTGTTTCTGCACACCTTGCAACGTGTCAGTTCCATCAGTTATAGACTCTTAACATTAGCTAAAACTATCTCAGCTTTAATGTCTGTTCTCCGGCTGCAGTACTGAACACATCCATACTACAACCTAACAACACTATGTTCTGGAGTGATTTTTGAATTGTGATTACTTTGTCGTTAAATTTTGTAGGAAGTAGAGTGAAACAATTGTGAATAAAATATATGAATATTAATTGGAATGTTAACAAGGAGATCTTGTTAGCCTGTTTTAAGAACTTGTGCTTCAGCACCTTCCATTCAGTTCGACTCTTTCGTGATGCCAGAGTCTGGGGATTCAGTGGACGACTACATAACAACAACAAAAAAAAACTAACTTTACTACACTTACTAAAAAATGTACATTTTCATTATTTTTAGCATGTTTTCTGTTCTGCATTTGTGCGTCTTTATTCCTATCGATTTTGGTTTAATTCCCTGTTCTCTTTGCTCCCACCTGTTCATCGTCGACCTTGAAGATGGAGTGTCGTTGCAAAGAGTCACCTTCCCTTCTCAACTTCTCTTTTCAGTTTGCGTTTTTTTGCTTTGCTAGGTAATTTAGAGGAGATAATATGATGGTGCTCAGACCTGATCTACCTGGCTCTGTCATATATGATATCTGGTGATAATATTTTGTCTTGTACAAAAAAAAGAGTTTGTACATATATTGTACATGGTTTCATTTTGTATTTTTTCTCAGATTAAAATTGTTGTATTTGTGTCCAATGAAGCAATGTCGTGGGCTCCTTTCAGTCTCTCTTTCAACCTCACCGAGGATCAGATTACAAACGATTGGTACAAAGGCAAGATAAGAACTTATTCAGAATATTGTGCTGGTGAGGGTGGCACAGCGGTTAGCACTGCTGCCTCTCAGTGCCAGGGACCTGGGTTCGATTCCAGCCTTGGGTAACTGTCTGTGTAGAGTCTGCCCGTTCTCCCTGTGTCTGCGTGGGTTTCCTCTGGATGCTCCAGTTTCCTCCTCAGTCCAAAGATGTGCGGGTTAGGCTGAATGACCATGCTAAATTGACCCTAATGTCACGGACATTAGCAGGGTAAATGGGGGTTATGGGAATAGGGCCTGGGTAGAATTGTGGTAGGTACAGACTCAATGGGCCAAATGGCCTCCTTCTGTGCTGTAGGGATTTTATGATGGATTTTTCTCCCTTCAAGGAAGATTTCAGGACAGCTCATTCATCCCCAAAAATAAATGTCTTTGAGGTGTAACAGGTGAAACATGGGCGTTCTCAGCCATAACGGGTTGAATGGCCATATCAGGCTTTGCTGCAATAGAAAGAATATTGTGATGGAGCTGGCATTAGACAGATTCCTTCTGGTCTTTGATTCAGATCTGTACAAGTGCTGTGTTCCCAAAGACTGGCAACCAAGGATTTGTAACAAAAAATGCTTTGTTTCCTAGTTAAACAGCTGCTCCATGTTTGCACTCTGTCCGTGCTCCAGGGAGAATGCCCATGCTGCTGTCATGTCATCCTTTTAGTGGCCGCATCATCACATGATTATTTAATCTATATCTTCTCATTTGGTTCCTCATTTACTGGTCGTACTGAGATGTGATTGTATGTGCAAACAGTAGCTGTGTACGAACCATTTTCTACAGATTGAATAAGCTAACAATACATAAGTATTTACAAAGCGTGAAATATGGATTAAGCTGGTGCAGCTGATGCGTAGCCCATTGTGTCTCATTTGTGTAAAGATGAAGGTCAGTTGTAGGCGACTTGACTATGTGGTTGAACCTTGTATTTGGTTTGGTTATGTACCCCCTGTGTCTGTGATTGTGCTATTTGGCTTTGCTGCAGTTGTTCTTGGGCTGGATTCCTCCTTATGGGTGATCTGGTGCATTCTATTAGTGTACCCAATCAGTACAGGGTCATTGTATCAACCTTTGGAGGAGTCTGCATGTCCACTGGCATCGGGGCAAAGTTGCAAAATTCAGTGGAGAGAGTTGGCGAGTGTTGCCTGTCATGAGCGTGGGATGCCGTGTGTGGTAAGTATCACTTGAGCTTTATTACAACTATTATTCATCATTTTTAGCAGGTAGTAGATTTCAAACCATCCAGAATTCGACTCGACGAAGACTAAATGTTGTTTGCTATTCTATTTGAAGATGGCAGTTGCAGTAGGTGTCAATGAGAGCCCTGGGAACTCCTATAGATCCAGTGACTCTTTCGCTGCAACCTGGGTGCATCATATCGTGCATATCTGGAGATTTCCTTCTCCATATTGGTGTACGGGGAATGCCACTATACTCATTTCTTCACCCTGTATTCGGTTGCTTCCAACCCAGGATGCCATTGTCAGGTCAGGGTGGGGGAATCGGATCAGGTTGGATCAAGAGCTGTGGGTTGCGGGTTACTCAGATCAGGTTCGGGGGAAGTCAGGATGTTAAGGTCGGGGTGTGATCCGTGGTATTCACAATTCTATTATGCTTGCTAATCACTTGTGTTAAACCAGGCATGAAACAGAGTTATACCTTCAGGGTAACCCTGCAGCTAAGTGTCATGTATCTGGCCCAAGCCTCTGACGCTGAGACCAGTGTTGACTGACTCCATGGAACAGAAATCAGCCTGTTGGATATTTAAACTTCCTCGGCAATTCCAGCACACATGTGCACCAAGACATCAGCATCCTGACATGCATTTCCCAACCTATGTACAATCTCCGACACTACAGATGCTGGAAGGTTAGTGTTCTGAAAGATCCTTATCTTGCATGTTTCCTGGGGCTGAATAGGAAACGGGTTTTGAGCCACCCAGTTTTTTGGACAAAAGCAAGGTTCACAGACAGATTGATGTGGAGATGCCATGTTGGACTGGGTGGCACAGTAAGCACTAGGTTAAAGTCCAACAGATTTATTTAGTAGCACGAGTTTTTGGAGAGCTGCTCTTCATCAGGTGAGGATGTAGTTGGTTTAGATTGTACCCAGTCAGCCTATGAAGTCCTACACACAATAACGATGGGCTCATGAGCCACAAGAACGGTCATTCTATTATTGCACAGCTTGGCTCTGATGTCCTCCATTGAAGGTGAAGGTGATGCCAATTTTCCAGCCATAAAGCTTTTAAATTCAAGCAGTAGTGTGTGTACCATTTCCCATCTACAAGATGCATTGCAACTCACCAAGACTTCTTTCAGACCTCTCAACACTACCACCTGGAAGACAATGGCAGGAACACCTACATCTACAAGTTCCCCTTCCAAGCCACTCACCACCTTGACCTGGAAATCTATTGTCTTTCCTTCACTATCACTGGGTCAAAATGCTGGAACTTCCTGCATAAACTTGAGGTCATCTAAAGCTTTGATGTCTGTATTCTAACTCACACCTGGTCTTGTTCATCCATCAGCTTCAGCAAATTTTTTAGTATTTGTTTACAATTCTACATCAGGGAGAACATGCAGCAACCTGGCTCCACGGATTACCCTACACCACATGGACTGCAACGGTCCAAGAAAGCAACTCACCATCTCCTTCCCAAAGGTATTTAGGGATGGGCAATAAATGTTAGCCTAATCAGCGATGCCCACATCCTGTGGAAGAATAAAGAATAATCCCAACTTGGACCAAGAAAGAGAAAAACCCCAGATTATTGGTGTAATAATGTGATCCCTTTAAGGTGCAATCCTTTACGGGCCGGGTGATCAGACCAGGCTGGACCCTATGGAGTGACCATGCGGAAAAATCTGAGCCAATTGGAGCGAGGGCTTATACCCTGTCTCAAGGAAAACCTTCAGTTGGAGCGAGGAAGGAGAAGAGGGTGGACTTGTGTATGTGTCCTGTAAGACCCTTATCTTGTATGTGATTATATTGGTTTAATAAACATTTTGTTCTAAGAGCCACGTTGAGTCGCCTCCAGTTGTTACAACTGCCAAGACAGACAAGTTCAGGATAAGCTTTACAGCAGCTGTGTACATATATTCAGAATGACCAACATTCATCAAACACACCATGCTGAACAGAGATTCAAGCAGCTGGGTAGATTTTTCAGTAAAGGTTCAGCCAGTTACCATATCAACATGCATTCTAGGGAATCTGACTATTTAAGTGGTCTCAAAATGAAGCAGCGACCGAGGGAATTCGGGGGATAGCAGCAAAGAGATGAGAGGGAAAATGCAAGAACTGATACAACTTCTGAAGTATATTTTAATATTGTGACTCTTGATTGTCACTGAGAAGGCCTCATATTGGGTGTCCTCTTCACTGCATGAATAGTCCTCCTACATTGTTACGAACAAATAAGTTTTCAACTACATTGCAGTTAACTTCCGAGCCACCACCAATATCACATTCCCATTATCCAACACCATGGCGAAAAATCTCTCTGGACACAATGGTGGGTATTCTGTGAAGCCTGAAAGAGTGAGACATGTGAATTGTGGGCATTATGTATTGTAAGCCGATACATCTCTCTGTAATGTGTCACATGATTACATATGGTATCATCAGAGGTATTTGGGAGATTTTTTTCTCTCTTCAATCCTGGATTGTAAGCTATAAACACCTATCTAATAAAGCTCCACTAACTGGTTAAGTAACCCGCTGTGTGGCAACCTCTTCATTCTTTTACCTTTGCTATTAAAGTGAGCTGACCGCTTTTGTATACAACGGTGGGATGGCTGAATTAGGTGGGGTGCAGAATTTTGATTTCCCAACAGCAAGGTGAGAGGCAAAGATACAGGCAGTTGCTTGTTTGCAGTGTATTGGGCCTCATACCAACCTGAGGTGGTTTTGTAGTTATTATGCACTTCATGGATACAGATTGATATAAAACGTCTTGAAAATAAACTCACACCTGCAAGATAAAGTTGGCGGCACATGAAAATGCCATTGCACCCGGTTCACATTTTGTCTTTAAAAGGCATCATGCACCTTTGTGCAGTTGTGTTTGAGGCCAACAGTTTTCCTTGTTGGTACAAGGGAGAAGAATAGCTTGCACAGAGACTCAGAACCCGGCAAGAGTTTGATTGAATGGTGGGGTGAAGTGGCAGAGGAATCCATGGGAGGGCAGATGATGGGATCGGGATGTTGAGGAATGATAGGGAAGGGTTTGCATCCTGTATGTGATGGGGACAGTCACATCATAGAAGAGGCCATTTGGCCCATCGATCCATCTAACTTATACCATCTTGGGACACTAAAGGGCAATTTTAGATGGCCAATCCACCTAAACTGCACATATGTCGACTGCGGAAGGAAACCGGAGCACCCAAAGGAAACCTACACAGACTTGGGGAGAATGTGCAAGCGGCACACAGTGACCCAAGGCCTGTATTGAACCAGTGTCCCAGGAGCTGTGAGGCAGCAATGTTAACCACTGTACCACCATGCAACCAATCAAGGTAAGCTATCAATCAAGGTAAGAAAATGAGGAGCCTAAGGAACAATGTTAACATTACAAATGCTTTTCCATTTCACGGTATTCGCTGGCAGTCCTTACAGATCTTTGAATTCAGCAAAAACACTTAAATTATTCCTGTTGAGAGTGATCTCAAAAAATATCCTCTACAACACTGAAAGGGAGTGCCAGCTGAGCTGGTAAGTTTGGCCATGTTCCACAGAGCGGCAGGTACAACATTAGACATTAACATGAACAGCCAAGAAATCATAACTTACTTCATTCTACAATAAAATAAATGTCCCTATCTCCCCTATAACATCAATGCATCTGACCATGGGGCACACCTATATATTTAGCTTTCTAACTAAGCTAGCCTTAACAAATAACAATAATGCAGCACATGATTAAAGTGAAACCAATGTCATGTGAATTACTTACACATGGAATTTAAATTTGAAAAAAACATTTGTGCCACTTTTGTGCTCTCAAAGTCTTCTGCTAATGGCAGTGGAGTTGAGCAGAGTAGTTTTAGCCATCTATAGACACCATGTATTTTAGCTGCCGCTAGGTTTTATTAATGCAAATCTCCCCACCACTGAATCTCACACCTCCTCTACACCCCCACTGACACTCTCAATTTTAATTATAGTCACGCAGGTACCAGCAAAAAACAAGAGGGCAGAAATGAAACACTCTTCTGGTTTTGCCATCAGGCACAGTATACTCCTCCCAGAATTCTGCCCAATTACTCTGAAAATGTAGGTGTTCTGCTGGTCATAGATTCCATTGATGTGCTATTGGAATTATCAGGTATCAGCAGGGGCCTTTACTGGCTTCACCATGTCAAATCTTGTTGAAGCTCGATAGTAGTAATGACTGCCCATTTGAGACTCGGCATGTCTCTGAACAGAGGTATATCAAATGAGGTGATGGATACCAACCTCCAGTTGGGGAAAAGAAGACCACACTGAAATAAAATTGTGATTGATGCCTCAGACAGGTGTAAAGAGATTAAATAGGGAAGGTATGTGCAAATACTCTCCACCTCTACCCACCCACTCAATAGCAGGCAGGTGCCACATTTCTACAGGTAGGTGGGAGAGATATACCACAATAGTGCTCACATCCACCTGCCCGGCTTGCCCTCCCACTTTCTTTACTAAAGTGTGGCAGATTGAGCCCTCAGATGGTCATGGGGTAAATGTGTGTATAACAATTGTAGGCCAAAGCACTTTCAATGAAAAAAAACTTCATTTTTGTGTATGTTGCTAATGTTTGGAGTCCTGATACTTTTCCAAATAATCATCTAAAGGAATTAAAAGGGTAATTCAAAAACAAAAATCTACTCAAGAGGGTGGTTCGTGCAAGGAATTCTTGGCAACAAGCTGTTGTTGAAGCAGCATCAATAAATTCTTTTAGAAGCGAATTAGTCATTTAAAAATCTGGAAAATTTAAAAGCATGGAGGAGAATGGAATTGAAAGAGGTCAGTCAAATGGAAAAATCGCCATGGTGGGTGAAATGGCTGTGTTGTAACATATTAAGATTGTGAGAAGATTTGGGCTTCTTGACAAGCTACTATAGAACTGCCAGCAACTATTATACCATGTCTATGATTATATAACGGCAAAATAAGCTTTGAGCTTTGACAAAGATTCATCTGGACTCAAAATATCAGTTCTTTTCTCTCGTTACAGATGCTGCCAGACCTCCTGAGATTTTCCAGCATTTTCTCTTTTGGTTTCAGATTCCAGCATTCGCAGTAATTTGCTTTTAACCAGAATAATATTGCCATTTTCTTCAACCAACATGAAATATTGAATTGTCTTTAATCCCTGAAATAGAACTATTTCAATTTCCTCTTCTTCCTGCCACAGCCGTTGCATCGAGATTCACAGGTTAAAAAGAAATGGTAATTGAAAATACTATTTTACTGAAATGAGTTTGATCAGTTTGTGGCTGTGTTAGAGACAAACACATATAGAAAACAGGAGCAGGAGGAAGGTATGGGAAAGGCGATGGCCTAGTGGTATTATCACTAGACTATTAATCCAGAAACTCAGCTCATGTTCTGAGGACCCAGGTTTGAAATTATTCAAATTTATTGAATTTGAATTCAGTAAAAAAAAAATCAATAAAAACATCTGGAATTAAGAATCTACTGATGACCATGCAACCATTGTCGATTGTGAGAAAAGCCCATCTGCTTCACTAATGCCCGTTAAGGATGGAACTCTGCTGTCCTTAACTGGTCTGGCCTACTTGCCATAGCAACATGGTTGATACTCAACTACCCTCTGAACAAAGGCAATTAGGAATGGGCAATAAATACTGGCCAACTAGCTATGTCCATGAATGAATAAAAAGAAAATTGGCCCATTGAGCTTGCTCTGCTGTTCATTTTGACCATAGCTGATCCCACCTTCTACCTTCCCCCTACCCCACTTTTCCCCCACATCCCCAACCCTCCACATCCTTTGATCCCCTTTGTTGACGAAATGGATACACTCCAGAAGGGAAATGCTTCATTTAAGGAAAGCAAAGGTGTCCTCTGGCCTGGCTAGATTGGCAGATGGCAGTTGACTGCTTGGCACATACTGCTGGGAGAGTAGGTTTCAGGGGGAATTAGACAGATTTTTAATTATTAATGGGTTGAAGGGTTATGGGGAGAAGACAGGAAAATGAAGAACATATCAGCGATGATTCAATGGCAGACCAGACTCGGTGCGCCAAATGGCCTAATTCTGCTCCTGTATCTTATGAACTTAAGACTATCCAACCCCACAGCTAGAGGACACTGCATAAGAGCTCTGTACTGAGGAGAAAGTAGAACCTGTAACATGCAGTGAAAATAGTAGGACGTAAGCTCCATCTCTCAGATGCTGTTATAATTGCTGCTTGCATTTGAATTGAAATGACAAAAAGACTGCATAAAACTTTTAATGCAGACAGTGGATGTTGAATTTAAATCGAAGCTGTACTGACACATTTTTCAGTCACACTGAAATTCAGCTTCATTGGCCAACAATTGGGAATGTATTTAAAGTACTGGGGGCATAGTTGCTGTAAACACTTTGAATATGACTTGCAGCCGCAGATGTAAGATCTGTGAATATGTGTGGGATGCACATACCACAGGGGACTATTAGACTGATCACCATCATCACAAGCACACTACTTTTGACACATGGTTGCATGACACATTTTTACTCTCCTATCGCATTATGCCTGACAGGCTGTCAATCAAGGAGAACTATTTTTGATGCAATGGAGTGAAACCTTTCGACAAAACTCTTTAAGTAGTATTAACCCCTGACCAAAGTCATTTTTCCGATGGACTGAAAGCTTTGTTAGCCAGAGCCTCTGCATTTAATACATTTAGAAAACATCATTTCATGGAATACAATACGCACTCAAATTCATGATATAGCAAATAAGCATTGTAAAACATATTTAACAAAGTTTCCATAGCAACAAGATTTCTCCTTAACAATAGGAAAGTGCATACTATTAGAGTTCATCTTGTAAAGTCTGTATAATATACAACAGAAGTACGTTGTGTGAGGGGTCAGTTTTAAAACTGGGATCAATTATTCCAGCACAATGCTCACAATTACAAATATAAGAATTTGTCAGAAATGACATTGAGCAAGTTAAGTCATCAAACCCACATCTAGGTCAGATCTGGCACAGCCTGAGTGGTGTAGTTTCAGCTTCTTGTCAATACAGAGCTGTGTAATTGGGAGTGAAGTGAATAGATTCAGATTTAGGCAAGAAATCTGAGACTACCTCCAGGAGCCAGTTTTAAAAGTTACAGGGCAAGCCATGCCTTGCAACTTTTTAAATGTCATTTTTAATCCATTTGATATCAGCAGTGAGTTAACAAGACAGTTGACTCCTACTATTAAAATTTAACTATCACAGATGCAGCTGTTTCACTATTCATGTTCCTGGAGTCTGCACCAACTTAATATTCCAAACCAAGATGAGATTATCTCCAGAAGTTCAGATACACGTATACAATATATATATTATATATATATATAATATTTACTTTTGAATTTTTGTTATTGTATAGTTCTCCTTACCTTGCAGAAAATAAATCAAATTCAACAATTTTATATCTAACTGAAAAGGACACTTTTAGATTAATTATAACTACACTGAAAACACCCATTGACCATTTTTTTCTTAACTAATAAACGCAATCACAAATGACTACCACAATATTTATACTAAATCCTTTATACTAAACTCTACTTACTGATTCCAACTTGGAAATACCACTAATCATTGATAGCCCTTTGTTCTGGCCTATAGGTTCGGGCAAATTGCCCCTCTACCCCTCATAATTGCTTTCTGACTCCAACGATCAGTTTTTTTGAGATATCACACAAATTAATCCACCAACAGCAGGGCACCTCCTTGCCTAACCTACCTCTATAGTAACTTGGCATGCCTGAGATGTTCTAGATAGAAATTAAAACCAGTTATCCTCAACTTTACCTGTTGTTTGATCTGAAAAGTATATGGATACGCTACAGAAAAACCTTTGCTCACTCATTGCTTTTAAACCTTTCTTTGATTTGGGTACCACATGAATCGTTTAAATCCCTCATACTGTAGAAATCTCATCTCCACCAAGACTGGCAGAGAGTTAACTCGTTGTTTAATGTTTTTGCGTTTCTAATTCTGACCTTTTTTAAGTAAACCTGGACCATTGTTTGAATGGCTATTAATTTAGGCCAGTTTACCAGCCTTCCACCAGGTAGTTCCATGATTATCCAGTTAAAAATTTCAATCCCCACTAGTTGTACTCCAAAAACATATAAATCACAGAATTAGTCATTTTTGCAACAAGATTATCCCGCTTTATTCATCCAATTTTGATTCAAAAAATATGCGAAATAACATCAAAGACAGTTTAATTTCATACAGATTTTTCTTGGACAAACCACCAGCATGTTGCTCTATTTTTTATAAATTCCTCCAAGTGGACAGATTCCTCCAAACTTATGAGAATAATTTCAATCAGATTAAGTTTCAGGTCTGCCAAGACTATCAAATTTGGCAAGGATCAGTTAATCTGAGCCAAGAGATTGGTTAGCCTTACTTCCATTTATGCGGCACTTAATCATGTCCTTCGAAAAAAGTCTCAACAGCTTTTCACGTGCAGGAATCTACAATAATTTATTACGCAGGCAAATGTGCACATAGAATTTGAGAACAATGATCTGTTAATCTGGTTTTTAGTTGTGCTTGTAGACAGGGGAATGTTGCTTAAGACACTGGGATCACTCTAATGTTCTTTGAATAATTAGCAAGTATTTTTCAGGATGGAAACAAATCATTCAACCCAACAGATTCATGCCGGTGTTCATGCAACTCCTCCTAACCCCGTTCATTGGAGCCAATCAACACATCCTTCTATTCCACTCTCCCTCATGTGCTCATTTAGCTTCCATTTAAGTGTAGCTAAGCTATTCTCCCCCTGGTACAGTAAGAAGTCTCACAACACCAGGTTAAAGTCCAACAGGTTTATTTGGTAACTCAAGCTTTTGGAGCACTGCTCCTTCACCAGGTGACTGGGAGTTAGGTTCACAAACAGGACATTTAAAGGCACAGACTCAACTTACAAAATAATGGTTGGAATGTGAGTCTTTACAGGTAACCAAGTCGTAAAGGTACAGACAATGTGAATGGAGAGAGGGTTAAGCACAGGTTCAAGAGATGTGTATTGTCACCAGCCAGAACTTTAACCTAACGTTGTGTGCCTGCCCCAGTCCAACGTCAGCATCTCCACATCATGGCTCCCTGCTTACACTGCCATCCTCCTGAAATACCAAAAGAGACAGTTTAATGTGCCATGCAAAATAGAGCATTATACCAGAGTGCCCATCTCAACTCAATGGTTATTCCAAAGAGGTTCAAACACATCCCTGCCTCGAGGGGATTTGCCTAGGGCCTTGCTGGTAACAGGATCAGCTGCCCACTCCATAGAGGCATGCAGACAATTTGGGCAGTTAACACTCTAATTAGGGCAGTTTTACAGCATCTCTAGAACTTTCCAATTGGCAGAACAGTTTCCTGTTGCATAAGGAGATTGCTAGTTCACTGGGGGCAGTCTGAGGAAGCCCAGATAACAAGGATGAATGGATAAAAAGGCTGCAATTGTGACCACATTTGAACCTGACCTGCAGTGGATTTTCCCCTGAACCCCAATGTCCCTTTGGCTCTGAGAATCTTTATTTTTTATGTTCTGTGCAAGCCATTCTGGGTATCTTCGTGTTGATTTGCCCTTGAAAACCAACCTGGGTCCCCTAGTGGGACTGTCAAGGCTCTAGAATTGCTGGCTCTGGGTTGGGTCTATAACTCTGGGAGCCAGGCTGCTATCCGTGATAGGATGATAAGTGTGCAGACAACCAACAAGGAGTCTGCCACCTGGTGATTGCATTGCCAGTCATGCTGTAAACATGTGTAGGCTCAGGACTCCATTAACAGTGGGGTCGCCCACAGAAATTATTGGTTCATTAACTCTGGGGGTGGCACAATGATTAACATTGTTGCCTCACAGCACCAAGGACCCAGGTTCAATTTCATCTGTGTGTGGAGTTTGCATGCTCTTACCTCGTCTGTGCAGGTCTCCTCTGAGTTCTTCAGTTTCCTCCCATAGTCCGAATATGTGTGGATTAGGTTGATTGGCCATGCTAAATTGTCTCTTAGTGTCAGGGGATTAGGAGGGTACATAATTGGGGTTTTGAGGATAGGACAGGACCTGGGTAGGATTGTTGTCAGCGTAGATTTGGTGGGCTGAATGGCGTCCTTCTGCACTGTAGATTCAATGAGTCTATAATTCTATCTCTATCTGCTGAATACTTCCAATATTTTCCATTTTATATTCACTTTCCAGCAGTATTTTGTGTTAGTCTGATTCTTGTTGTTTACCTGAAGTTGCTAAAAGCTGTTAGGTTTTCATTAGTTTTTCAATATTTTAGTCTTTATATAGATAATTATGATAGAAATTGGGTAATATTTCCAACTAAAATTTTTCTTATTGAATACTACTAACTAGATTTTACCATTTGATATAATACTGTTGTTCCATATAATCATTTAAAAAAATATTCATTCCAGGGATGTGGATATCAATGGCTAAACCAGCATTTATTGTTAATTCCTAATAGCCCTTGAGAAGGTGATGGTGAGTTGCCTTCCTGAAACATGGCAGTCAATGTGGTGTAGATACACCCACGGAGCTGTTAGAGAGTTTTTGACCCAGCGACAGCGAAAGAATGACCGATGTAATTCCAAGTCAGAATGATGAATGTCTTGGAGGTGAACATGCAGGTGGTGGTGAGTCCATGTGTCCGCTGTCTTTGTTTTTCTAGATGGTAGTGAGTTTGGTAGCTGCTGTCAAAGGATCTTTTGACAAGTCTTGGACAAGTCTAAGTTCCAGCAGTGCATTTTCATAGATAGATTGCTATTGCTGTGCGTCAATGGTGGAGGGAGTGAATATTTGTTGATAAGGTGCAAATCAGGTGGATAAAGTATTCCTTATGAATTATTATGTGATACAGATGTGACTAGAGACTAATTTGGCTATTAACTTTACAACTGGATAATTTCAGCTTACTTCTAATCATCTCATTACCGAGCAGAACAATAAAGGGAGTTACTGGAGACTTTGGTCTTGTCAGTATTTTTGTGTGAATAGATGGATAATAGATTGACTCTGTTCTGCCACAATTGGTGCAAGTTAAAGTCTATGCACAGCTTCCAAGCTGCTGATAAATCTGTAAACTTCCAATTCTGGCACCTTGTGAGTTTCCAATTTGCTTTGCCCAACAAATTTGTTACGGGGCAGCACCCATACCTAAGAGAATATCCAAAGGAACCAATAATCTTTTCTTTGAGATAAAACCCCCTCTCCTCCAAGAACATTAGGGCAGCATAGTGGTTAGCACTACTGCCTCACAGCACCAGGGACCTGGATTCAATTCTCGACTTGGGTCACTGTCTGTGGAGAGTCTGCACATTCTTCCTGCGTCTGCATGGGCTTCCTCTAGGGTTTCCTCCTACGGTTCAAAGATGTGCAGGTTTGGTGGATTGGCCATGCTAAATATTGTCGCTTGGTGTCAGGGGGACCAGGTAGGATAAATAACATGGGGTTATGGAGATAGAGTCTGGGTGGAATTACCCAATTGAGTTGTTACAAACTCAATGGGCCGAAAAGCCTCCTTCTGCACAGGAGAATTCTACGAACATTGGTGGCCATGACTTCAATTGCTGAGATCCTAAGCTCTGGATTCCTTCACTAAATCCCTTCACCCCTCCTTCTTTAAGACATTTTTCTCTCTTTGACCAATGTCCTCATGTCTCCTTGCTTTCCGCTGCATCAGATTTAATTTAAATTCCTCAATATTGCTACACAATCACAATCACAACTCCCCCGCGAGGAGTTTTGTCCATTTTGCTATGTTAAAAGCACTATATCGATGCACATTCTAGTTAGCTAGAAAGATGCATTCATTATAAACAAGCACAGATGAATTGGTTGTGGAAAATTAGTGTCATCTAATCAGTTTCTTGTTTCCTCATTTTTGCATTCTAACATTCAAAGTGGTTTGATAATCAGGAGACACAAATTAATAAAGTGTAAAGAACATTTCAACAGGACATTCATGTGTTAGCCAAACAGCTCTTGTCTGACAGACGTGCACATGGTCTTTTGCTTAGGATTGAGTGTGAATAGATGGATAATAGATCGACTCTGTTCTGCCACAATTGGTGCAAGTTAAGTGCCCATGCACAGTCTCCAATCTGCTGATAAAGCTTATAGTTCTGGCATCTTGTGTGTTTCCAATTTCTTTTGCCCAGCAGACTTATTACATCTGTACCTGAGAGAATATCCAAAGGAATCTATAGCACAGATAATCCTTTCTTTTGCGAAGAAAACCCTGCGGAAAATTAGGGCAGCACAGTTTGTCCCCACAAACAGCTTTCAAACACTTGCTGCTTAGCCTCACACAGGAACAATGACTTCTTGGAAATAGCCAAGAGATTGCTACCTAAAAAAAAGCCAACATCGCTAGGAGAGAAGAGAACAATCAGGATGACTTTGATATGTTGTTTTCACATTTATGCTTGAACTATGAAAAGTTATAAACAATGCCGGCAAAAAGAAAAAGTACTTTGGAGAGCTGACAGTTGACTGATGAATGAATGTGAACACATTGTGATGGGCTTCCTTTGAATCTGGGCAGATTTCCGAATCATGCAAATTTAGGATTGCTAATGTCTCGCATCTAATTTCAGGAACTGACACAGAGTATCAGGGTTTCTCCAGCACTTTAGATTCCACAATGTTACTACACAATCAAGGCCCGGTTGCGCTCAATCTATCAAAAGAAAAAAGCACACAACTCTTTCACCGTACTGTCAACTGCAGGCTTCAGATGCTCCAACAAATGCTCCAATATCTGTGTATGTCAGTGTGATGTTAACCAGTCAGATAAAATGAACAGCACTAGAAAAATTAAGATGATAAATGGAACAGTAGCATGGTTAAATGCCTTCCAAGCTGTAAAGCTTTCACTATTTTATCCATTCATTAGTTTGTTCATTCATACATGCATGATATTCAGTTTTATCATATTGAATGTCTCTTTCACCAGACGCTGCTGACAGATTATGATGGAATTGTATAAAAAGTATGAAATAGATGTTTGAAGTGTCAGAGTTAGAGTATGAAGATGTGGCAGATATTTTATCTTTAAGCCCATAATTGTATGGATAAACAAATCTAAAAATTAAAGTTCGAGTGCTTTCTTCCTGAGATTATTTTTTAATACGCTCAAATGGAAATTCTAAAGATATTGTACGTTATTTGAACGGCTGTAGTTATTTCATCCAAAAAATGTTGTTTTCATGTATTTTTCCAACAGTTATAGTAACATGTGGGCTTCAGGGAATCATTAAGCCAACTTCAACTCAGTCAGATTGAGCACTGCACAGCCAGATGTGTTAAACTTTAGCCACAAAGGGAATATCACAAAATTTATGTTGCCCATAAATCCCAAGATATTGGAAAGATGCAGTTCTTCACTTGAGTTTTAATCAAGGAAGCACAATCCAAACAATGCAACTTTTGTGTTCTAAAATACTTACAGGAGGCACACTGGCATGGTGGTTAGTACTGCTGCCTCACAGCGCCAGGGACACAGGTTCGGTTCCTGGTTTGGGTCACTGACTGTGCAGAGTTTGCACATTCTCCTGTGTCTACGTGGGTTTCCTCCGGGTGCTCCGGTTTCCTCCCACTGTCCAAAGATGTGCGGGTTAGGTGGATTGACCATGCTAAATTATCCTTTAGTGTCAGGAGAAATAGCTACGGTAAATGCATGGGGTTATAGGGATAAGGCCTGTGTGGGATTCTGGTCGCTACAGACTCGATGGGCCGAATAGCCTCCTTCTGACTGTAGGATTCTACTTAGCTGTAACTATGCCAAATGAATGATACAAACATTCTTGAAACACTGTGGCTCTGAGGAACTACGCCTACCTGAACTAGAGGTTCTCAATTAGTATCATTCAAATGCAACTTAAGGTAAGATCTTAAGGTAAGGCCCTAAAGGCACTTTCAACAAACCCGTCTTTTTTTATTATTATTCATTTGTGGGGCATGGGCGCCGCTGGCTGGGCCAGCATTTATTGCCCATCCCTAATTGCTGAGTGCAGTTGAGAGTCAACCACATTGCTGTGGCTCTGGAATCACATGTAAGCCAGACCAAGTAAGGGTGGCAGATTTCCTTCCCTAAAAGCATGAGTGAATCACATGGATTTGTCCGACAATTGACAATGGTTTCACAATCATCAATAGATTCTTAATTCCAGATATTTTTTATTGAATTCAAATTCCACCATCTGCTGTGATGGATCTGAACCCAGATCCCCAGAACATGAGCTGAGTTTCTGGATTAATAGTCTCGTGATTATACCACAAAGCCATTGCCTCCTCTGTCTATCATCAGAGCTCTCAGCCAAGAGGCAGGCGATGTTCAATTTTCTCCAGTAGAACCTAGAAGGTAGAACAGAAAGGCATTAAGGCGGGGCATAGATTTTTCACAGAATTGTTTGACAAACACAGAACACAGCCTGTCAAAACACAATAATTGGGCAACTTATGATTCATACCTCTTTTTCTTCAACACACCAAGTAAGAGTTGTCGAGCACCTTTCTATAAATACAGTGTCCTTTTAGGGTCAATGGTTTTGTTTTTATTTGTGTAGTTGTCAGTGTGATGATAGAAAGGTGACTAATTCTTTAAAATAGCTCACTGAATTGGGTAGAGAGAGATGTTAGGCAGAATGAGGCAGTGATTTAGAAATCTTACAGTCTCAAACCAAACCATCTGAACATTTTATTTCAATTCCTGTAGAACTTTATAAGGAACAGCTAATGTGTTTCCAGTGAAAAAGGGGTAGGGAATTGGTCAACTAATTAGCAGAATTTAATGAACCCTAGTGAACGATCATTCATTAGTACATAAAATTATAATCCTGCAATTCACCTGCCGATCATTGACTTCATGTTGGTCCAAGTACATAAGCACCATTGACGGAATGACTCTTCATCCTGGCTTTGTGAATTGGCAACTATATCATTAAAGAAGGATTATTGCAGTTTCAAAAAAAATGCACTAATGGACAGCACAATGGTTAGCATTGCTACCTCACAGCATTAGAGACCTGGGTTCAATTCTGCTCTTGGCTGTCTAAGTGTGGAGTTTGCTTCCTCTTCCAGGGTTTGCAAGGGTTTCCTCTGGATGCTCCAGTTTCCTCCCACACTCCAAAGATGTGCAGGTTAGGTGGATTAGCCGTGCTAAATTGTCCCTTAATTTCCCAAGATGTGTAAGTTAGGGGAATGAATGGGGTAAATATGTGGGGTTACAGGGATAAATCAGGGTAAGATGCTCTGTCAGAGAGTTGGTGCAGACATGATGAGCTGAATGGCCTCCTTCTGCACTGTAGGATACTATAATTCTATCTATAATCTATTAATTTTTATATTAATATAGGACATGAAACCAAAATAATCATCCAATAACCTTTTTCTCCAGGTTTCCAATATTTTTAATTAAACTACGAATGAAATTTTCCCATTTTTATAAGCACTAATGATGGGGAGAATATTCTAATTAGTTACATTCAAATGCAACTTAAGGTATGAAAGCAAAGGTTAAAGTTGGTTAGAAGAAATATTTCAAAGGAGGAATGAGATGAAGAAGCTGGGACATTGAAGAAGTGGAACTCGACAGAGGGAGGTAAGATTCCTAGCTGGTAGAAATGTAAGGAATTGCGTATTCAGAGGAGGGAAGGGATGCAATGCTGAAGGAGACGACAGAGTTAGGGTTAGTTTAAACCATGAAGGAGTTAAAAACAAGGGCAAAATGTTTCCACGCTGAGGTACAAAGCAATGTTGACCAGTAAGGAGTTTTGTTTTAGAGAGGTGATATTAAGGTTTGTGAATCAGATGTGCACAGCAATCTCTCTGGTAAATTACTCTTTGAAGCTCCCTAATGGAACAGTTGATGATTCAATTGCGTTCCACTTCTAAAATGATGAGTATTCAATACGGATTGAGTAATACAAATTCACATTCTCTCGTTCAAAAGATTAGATAAATTAGCTTTATCAGATTTTCAGACAAACAGACCTTGAACTATTAAGCCCCTGAACCCAAATTATCAACCCAGAAAACCAGATATATCACTCCAGTTTCTTGTGCTCTAAAAAGAATCTGCTATCCAGAATAAGCTGACGGTGGGGAATGGGGATGGTTGGGGTGGGGAGAGAGTGGCAGGAAGGGGGGTGTGGGTGGTGATGTGCTAGAGGGATGGGTGTGGTAAAGTGAGATTATGGCTGGAGGGAGAAGGGATGATGAGGAGTGATGGTAAAGGGGTGATGGGGGGCATGGTGATGGAGGGATGGTGAGAAATTGGTAAGGGGAGATGAAGGGTGGGTGTAAGCGATTGTGGGTGGGGGTAAGAGAGATGATGTGGTGTTGGTGAGATGTGATGGTGAGGGGGGGCGGTGTGGAGGTGATGAGAGGAGATGGTGAGAAAAGATGGGGACTAGGGATCAGTGATTGTGCGTGGGGGTAGGAGAGATGATCCAGGATTGGGGGTGGGGCAATGGTGAGAATAAATGGTGAGGTCTGAGGTGAAATGCAGGGTATCATGATCCTGGCTGATGTTTGCAGTGAGTGTGTACCAACTTGGAACACCTGTTTGCAGTATTGTGTAATTTTGTTTGAAGGAATGGTGTGAGGAGTCAAATGTAAGACCCAGAGAAAAAGTAACCAGCTGAGTCATACATAACACTTACTAAAGCCTATTTATTCTAATAATGAAAAAAATCATGTAAACACAAACAGTACTAGAAGGATCTAAGACATTTATTTGTAGGAATTACTATCAAACCCATAAAGCAATTATCCTTTTTGATCCAAAGTATATTTACCAGAACTGAAATCTTTCAGGATTTCCTTCTTCCTAAGCAACATCCAATTCAATAGATTGATAAGTAAAGGCCAGCTTATGGTTACCACACCATATATGATTGAAGAGTTTTTTTCTAAGAAATATCTCTTCTTGATTCAGCAAAGATATTCACTGGAATTCTACCACCCTGACCGCCACAGAATTGGAGCAGGCAAGGAGTGGACAAAAATGTCGGTTGCCTCAGTGGGATTTTCCGGTTGTGGGTCGAGTGAGGCTGTAAAATCCTGTCTACGGTTTTAATTGCCTCCACGAAGGTTTCTGCACTCTTGTTTCTGGCTGCCAGCTGAAACTTACTTACAGGCTGCTTGTGGAATCTACCTGTCTGCTTCTATGAAAGGTTAGCAATTTTATTATTTTTCCTGTTGAAGGTTCTCTCTGCATATTTGCTATCTGTTCCCTCAGCATCTCTAGTTCTTAAACTTACCACTTTATGCCTCTTCTTGATGGGTCAATTGTCTAATTAAGGTGTTTTTATTAGCAGAATGATGGATGCTTCTACTCTGCTCCTGTGGCTCTAAAAGGTTATCGTGTGTATGCCTCCTCTCGATGATCAATCATTTAATTAGAGTAAAAGCAAATTATTGTGGATGCTGGAATCTGAAACCAAAAAAGAAAATGCTGGAAAATCTCAGCAGGTCTGGCAGCATCTGTAAGGAGAGAAAAGAGCTGACGTTTTGAATCCAGATGACTCTTTGCCAATGCTTTTACAAAAGATCATCTGAATGCAAAATATCAGCTCTTTTCTCTCCTTACAGATGCTGCCAGACCTGCTGAGATTTTCCAGCATTTTCTCATTTAACTAAGGTGTTTTCTATTGGCAGGATAATGTACTCTCCTGGTCTTTCGACAAAACTGCTAATCTCATTACTGGGAGATTCACGTCCCGTGTAATGCCTTTGAAATGCTGTTGGCTTCTAACCTGCTGGTTTTATTACATTTTTGGTCTTTCTTGTTACGAGGTATGAATGCGCCTAGTAACAGGCCAGAGAGTTGGAACCCAATCAGTTTCCTAAAATCCATTCAGGAAGAGGAGTTGCTAAGCTTGCTGGGCCTTCCTTTATACGATTCCAGAACTGCTCTCTGAAGAGGCTGGGAGCTAGTCAATTGTATCAGAACTGTTAACTGATTCGGGAAGGCAGCCCCCCACCAGAACTTACCCAGGTAAGAAGTCTCACAACACCAAGTTACCACCTCACCCCAGTCCAACGCCAGCATCTCTACCTCATGGCTTTCCCAGGTAGCAAGGGGAGAGCAATTAACATCAACCGTGAAGCAACGCCCACATCCCAGTTCTTTTATAATTAACACTGATAATCTGTCTAAGACTTCTAATGAATCATATCACCAACCTTCAGCTATAAATTAGGATAAGTTCTAAGCTAAGGGGAAATCTGTACAGCTCTCTACTCAATCAGTTGCAATTCAGATTTACAATAATGCTCTGCATGCAGCCTCAAATCCTTTTCAATGCTTTTTGTTTCACACAGGTCACCATGTCTGTACACATTCAATGGCTTATAACTTGTATACGTTCACTCATAAGCAGCAATTTGGGACTGCACTGTGACACAGTGGTTAGCATTGCTGCTTCACAGCAGATCTGGGTTGACTTCCAATTAGGGTCACTGTCTATGTGGAGTTTACACGTTCTCCCCGTGTCTGCTTGGGTTTCCTCCGGGTGCTCCAGTTTCCTCCTCTAGTCCAAAGATGTGCAGGTTAGGTTGATTGGCCATGCTAAATTGCTCCTTGGTATTAGGAGGATTAGTAGGTTAAATATTTGCAGTTACGGGGATAGGGGTTGGGTGAGATTGTTGTCGGTTCAGGCTTGATGGGCCGAATGGTCTCCTTCTGCGCTGTAGGGATTCAAATTCTTCTAAGTGACAACACATGACTTTCTGACTGAAGTTGATTTGAATATAGAATATATTATCCCTAAATACCCCAAAACTGAGCAAATAGGGCAATGCCTCTGAATATCATTTTGATATGTGCAAAGGGGTAACAGAACTCAGTTTTCTGCTTGGGATTGTCCAAGTAGCATCTGCTGATGGGGTCATTGAGGACTGGGGAGATAGAAAAAGACAATTGCAGTGAGGAAGTGAATAGGTAAATGCACCCTCTACTGCCCAGCTCCAGAATGGCAGTGCTCTATGCCTGTTTTATTAGTCAGTGCTGAGCGGGTTCTTGGTGAACCGATATAAATCAGAGGTAAATAGTAGCTTATGTTTGAATATTCTAATGTCATTCATCTGAAGTTTTATTGACTCATTCACCCACTAACTGGTTCCTTGTGTAACCGTTTTTTCCAAACAACAATCCATCCATTTATATTATGGTGAAGCCTGCCTTCGAAATATTGTACGTTTACTGCCGCTGGGAAAACGCTTTAAATTTGATAACCGTGCACGATCACCGTAAAAACATTAGAGAGATTTCATTTGGCATTTTTGTTGCTACGTAACCACCAGTCATTTATCACTTCACTCAATCTCTATTATGAAAGTTGAGGAAGTCCAGTAACAAATCACATCTAGTTAAAGTATTTATTATACAGGTGGCATTAGTAATTTTAGAGCTACAGATCTGATGTTAAAAATAATAATTCACGCATGTGGTAATGCTGCAATAACACAGCTACATCTTTTAAAAATTAAAGCAAAGACCATTTTCAGTTGTTACTGGGGAACATGGGCCCACAAGCATTTCAATTTCTTTTTTACTGGATTTGAAAAGTAATGGCTGTACCACCAAGTCATTAGACCCTTAATTCTTACTAACATGATATGTTAATTATCAAAAGTGCATTACTGGGATGACTTTGGAATTGAATGTCGACTCAAGGCTGCTTCGATAAGATGAATATAAAACAATCTGAAATTGTTTCTGGGATCACAGTATAAATGGGAAATGGAGAGGCTGTCATTTTTAAGTGAAATAGTCTCTTCTTGCCAATTGCTTCGATGCCTTCATCAGAGAGGGATGAAGCAGAAATGCTTCAGTGTGATTTGGACAGGCTGAGTGAGTGGGCATATGCATGGCAGATGCAGAATAATGTGGATAAATGTGAGGTTATCCACTTCAATAGCAAAAATAGTAAGGCAAATTATTACTTGAATGGGTATAAATTGAGAGAGGTGGATACTCAGCAAGACCTTGGCATCCTCATGCATCAGTCACTGAAAGTCAGCACGCAGGTATAGCAGACAGTAAAGAAGGTAAATGACATGTTCGCCTTCATAGCGAGAGAATTTGAGTATAGGAATATGGATGGTTTGCTGCAATTGTTTTACTGCATTGGTGTGGCCTCACCTGGAATATTGTGAGCAGCTTTGATGCTCTTATCTGAGGAAGGAGGCTCTTGCTAAAGAGGAAGTGTTCCGATTCCTGAGATGGAAGAACTGTTATATGAGGAGAGATTAAGTCGGGTGAGATTTATTCACTGGAGTTTAGAAGAGTGAGAGGGGATCACATAAAAATGTATAAAATTCTAACAGGATTAGACAGGATAGATTCAGCTTATTCAGAATATTCCCGATGATAGGGAAGTCCAGAACTAGGGTCCTATTTTGAGGGTAAGAGGTAAACCTTTTCGGACTGAGGTGAAGAGAAATTTCTTCACCCACAGAGTAGTGAATGTGTAGCGTTCACTACTAGAGAAAGTAGTTGAGGCCAAAACATTCTTTGATTTCAACAAAGAACAAGATATAATTCTTGGGGCTAAAGGGATATGGGCAGAAGGTGGGATCAGCCATGATCATAATGAATGGTGGAACAGGCTCAAGGGGCCTATTCGTGCTTCTATTTCCTATAAATGTTTCTATATAAATAGAAAGGAGAAATTGAAATTTAAATACAAAAAAAAACTTGCAAACCCTTTCTCCCCACTGTGACAAAATGTGGCTGCAAAACTCACCAGCTGTGTAGGAGCTGAGGGTGTGAGGATTCCAAAACCTCAGTGGCTGCATTCAAAATGTAAAAGCTTGGAAAGGCCACACAATTATACCGATTAAAATGACCAAACTGTCCACAGTATCACGGTGCAATGTGCAATTTCTCAGAGCTAGCCCTACTCATCATCACTATTTCCCTTGAGTATAACAGAAACCAGGATGCACTAAAGCTTAAGATGAGGAGAATCTTTTTCTCCCAATGGGAGATTCTCCCAATCTCCCAAAGATTGGGAGAATCTTTTTCTCCCAATCTCCAATGGAATTCTGGCATTCTCTTCCTCAGAAGGTAGTGAAGGCTGGGTATCTGTATGTATTCAATGCAGAGTTAGAGATATTTGTAAAGCAAGAAAGTCGAGCGTTATGGGCTCGAGCTGGGAGTGGTGGCGGACAGGAAAGTGGATCTCAGATCACAACCAGATCAGTCATGATTTTATTGAATGGTGAAGCAGGAGTAAAGAGTCAAACAGTGGACTCATGCTCCTATGTTCATTTCTTCTTTATAATCACCGGTTTACTGTCCACCATAAGGTCCAAGTATGCTGACTATGTAAAATATATTTGTCCTCTTACTACACACAGCTTTACTAATACCCCAGTTCAATAAATCGTTGCATGCTCCTGAAGACTGTAGGAAAAGGAAAGTACTCAATGTATATAATTGATTCCCTGAAACACAAGTTAAGAAGAAAAATGTCAAATGCATTTGAGGTTGTGAGGCTTTCTTGTAACCAAAAAAGACCTTTGAATGTGTTGCAACCTGCACACCAAGGATAAAGAATAAAGAACAAAGAAAATTACAGCTCAGTAACATGCTCTCTGAGCCTGCACTGACCGTGCTGCCCAAATTAACTAAAACCCCCTACTTTTCGAGGAATATATCTCTCTATTCCCGTCCTATACGTGTATTTGTCAAGATGCCTCTTAAAAGTCACTATTGTATTGGCTTCCATGACCTCCCCGGCAGCGAGTTCCAGGCACCCACCACTCTCTGTGTAAAAACTTGCCTCGTACATCTCCTTTAAACCTGGCCCCTCATACCTTAAACCAGTACCCCCTAGTAATTTACTGTTCCACCCTCAAAAAAGCTTCTGACTATCGACACCCCCCATAATTTTATGGACTTCTTTTAGGTCACCTCCCCAACTTCTGTTTTTCCGATGAGAACAAAGCAAGTTTTTCCAACCTCTCCTTATAGCTAATGCCCCCCAGACTAGGCAACATCCTGATAAATCTCTTCTGTACCCTTTCCAAAGCCTCCACATCCTTCTGATAGTGTAGTGACCAGAATTGAACACCCATGCTTAACTATTATTATTTTGCATATGGTTCCTGTGTCAGTCAGTATAAATTGTAGCTATTGTTGTAAAATTCATTACTCTCTAAGGCTGTTCTCCTGTCTTACAAATGGCAACAGAAGCCAAAATGTCATGATTGGAAACAAGATCTTGCTTACCACCCATCTATATGAAATACAAATTGAGCTTGATCTCTTTGTCTCAGTCCACCAGCCTGTATTAACAGTCTTCCTTTGACATGTACAGTAGCAAAGTCCAAAGTCAATGGTTGGGTAAATCGCAATTTGCCAGATCAGTTGTCATTTCTATCATCAAATGCACAGTTCAAGAGAATTTCAAGTCTGTTTCTCGTGATTGCTAATTAAAAGTTGTAACTTTATTTTTTCCATTAGTGGGTCTTGTTAAGGTAGTCAATGAAACTGCACAGTGAATTAAACATTTTCCTTTCCTGTACTCATTGACGGTACACCACATGTGGCATAGTTGGATGAAAATTGCATTGCTCCAACCCCCGTCTAAGAACAAAACTCCTTTCTGAACCAATGATATAAAAGCTTACTCACAATGGTTGTCATTTTAAAGTTCTCTTCACCTCATCAAAATGACAACTTGTGTAACTGTAAAGATTGTTCATTTAATAATGGAAAAAAGAAGTTCCATTTTCATTTCCCATGCTAGCCATTCCAGAGCCCTGTTTCAGTACAATAACCAATTAGTGCTAGATTACATTCTGCCTCAACTCTTTCCCTTACTGAATGAGAGGGAATATTGTATTTTTTTTTAAACAGTATCTGGACTTTAATTTTAATGAAGTGATGTGCGATACTAAAATGGACAGTTGTGAGAGGAAGACTTTACAATTCTGATTGTCACTCCAAGTTTGTTGCTTTATAAATTTAATTTACTTGACAGAATAATCTTTTTCTTCTGCACAAACTGTTGACTCTTTCCTCCCAGATGTAGCCAATCAGATTCTCCTTTTATGAACATCCAAATTATAATTGGCAATTTCTAGCCAGTTTCTTCGATACAAAATTAACCAACCAGTGACCTCGGTGTATTGGGGCTAATTTTGCAGCTGGACCATCTGTAGATATATCACCGCAATAAAATTAAAAGCCCTTTGAAAGCAAAATGATCTACGACAAAGTATTGCAGATGTTCAACTTCTAGTGAAGGAAGGTTCAGTTATATCATTATAGGTTTCAATCCTGACCTTGGAAAAAACAAGGAAGGCAAACATTCCCATGACTTTCAATCCTATATACAGAAATTCCATGATAACACATCCATCACATGATCTGTTGTAAGCCAAATGGAAAGTAGAGACTGAGTGATACACAGTTACTGTCCTGTTGCCTCATCACTCCTGGATACCTAGATTTGAATTCAGCCCAGTTAACTAGATTAAGTTGTTTCTTTTTTATTTTAATGTATTTATTTATTTGTCACAAGTAGGTTTACATTAACACTGCAATGAAGTTGCTGTGAAAATCCCCTAATCATCACACTCTGGTGCCAGTTCGGGTACACTGAGGGAGAATTTAGCATGGCCAATGCATCTAACCAGTACATCTTTTGGACTGCAGGAAGAAACTGTAGCACCCAGAAGAAACCCACGCAGATACAGGGAGAACATGCAGACTCCACACAGACATTATTGATCCAAACCGAGAATTGAACCTGGGTCCCTGGTGCTATGAGGCAGCAGTGCTAACCACTATGCCCTGTGCCACTCCTTTTGATGCATCTTAAAGGCCCAAGATATTTGGATTGTCTCAAACCAATTCTTTAGTTGGGATATTAACAATCTTCTTAAAAAGGTAAAACAGGGAACAGACATCGTTTCAATAGAAAGACGGAAGCTGAGGGGAGACCTAATAGAGGTCTAGAAAACGATCAGAGTCATAGACACGGTGGATAGTCAGAGGTTCTTTCCCAGGTTAAAATTTCAATTACACGGGGGCACAGATGAAGATGAGGGGGGAAGGTTTAAGGGAGATGGATGGGGGAAGTTTTTCACGCAGTGAGTGGTGGGTCCCTGGAACATGCTGCTGGAAGAGGTGGTGGAAGCAGGCACATTTGCAACATTTAAGAGGCATCTGGATGGGTACATGAATAGGGAGGGAATAGAGAGATACGGATTAAGGGCAGAATGTTTTTTTTAGTTGAATTAAGGTACCATGATCAGCATAGGTTTGGCGGGCCGAAGGGCCTGTTCCTGTGCTGTACTTTTCTTTGAATTAAAAATAGGTAATTGCAGTCTCCCGTAATCAGAGGCCCATGAATAGGAAGATTTGTCCGCCCTGTGCTCAGAGAACTTGAGATAAAGATGCTCCAACTGCACACTGTGGTCTCTCAGCCATCAGACACGGCACTAATCAGTGTCCAGTGATATGGTGACTATGATGGAGACAATTCCTATATCCTCATTCCTTGGTTATTTTCTACGAATAGAACTGAACGGCTTTGCAATGCCCACACAAAAGTTGCTTATTAATTCAAATCAATCATTTGTTTAAAACCTACTTGTGAGGTGGTTTAAAAATGATTGATTGAAAATAAACTGGCCCCCAGGATGTGCATGCAGGCAGAACCAATTCTGATCGATTGTGCTGAAGATGATTGATCAGTTGGTTAATCTGGCAGCAGGTTTATTGACAGCACCTTGCACTTGTCACTGTCTCACTATAACAGGAGCTGTATTGTGATGAGTTTACAAATCTAATCTCAACCCTTTTAAAGGCACCGCGTTTGTTTTCACTCGAGAAACCTTCTCATTAACCAAAGCAGCTTTCAGGAAGTTTTGTTGCATTCCTTTCAACGTTCAGAGAAGAAATTACAATGCTTTCTTCATAAATGTATTCCAGGGATAATTACAATGTTTCCAGGGGCTTTATAAATATTGAGCATTCAAATTTTTTTTGCAGGCTAGAAGGAAGAAATTGCGGTGCTAAATTTAGACATTATTGACATCTTAATAGAATTGCTTTTGTGTTTAAAATTAAGATGAGGTAAATCAATCTGATGCTTAGTTTTAATTTTCAATAACATTGAGTAAATTATTTTTCTAAAGACAGGAGCAAAAGGGACTATTGATCAACTAAAATATTGCATTGAATTTCCATGTTAAATGTCATAAAAGGAACTAACTATAAATCATTACTCGTGTCTCTTGCTCGTGTCCTGTTTCACTGTTTATGCTTTACACTGGGCATCATGACAGGTTGCACCTTGTAAACATATGAGGACTATTGTGCAACTATATTGCAAGATGGACTTTTCTCCTCCCCCAAGGTTTATTGTAATAAATTGAAAATTGTATGCTCTTTCTCCAGTCCATGCTATCATGCCCCCTTCACTCTCCAATCATTTGCACTACCCTCCACCCCGACCAGTCCAAGCTCCCATTCCCCTGTGCCCACCCCCCCCACAGTCCAAACCCACACCCCTGTGTCCCCCCTCCCCATGCTCCCCACAGTCCAAACTTGCACTCTTCTGTGTCCCCCCAGTCCAAGCTTACACTCCCCTTTACTCCCTCAGTTGATGTTTGCATTCCCCATGCTAGTTCATGCTGCTGCACCAATCCTGCACATTGGCACTGTCTCTCTCTCCTCCCCTGCCCATGCTAGCATTCCCCATCTATTCCCCTTTCCTCCCTTGGCCTGGTCACTTCCCCTTCTGAGCCATGTTGACACAGCCCTCTCTCCCAGGCCACTTTGCACTATCTCCACCCAGATCCAACTGATATCACCACTATCGTACCTCCATCTCCTGTGGCTAGGCACTTACCTCCTCCCCAGCTTCAGCCATACCCAACCATTTCACACTATGTAGCAGCAACCACACTGGTAGATAGGGCCTCCAGAATGGGGCTGGGGGACGGAATAGAGAGTTTGCTAATTTTCAGCTTCAGGAATTCAGAATGAATTCCAATAAAGCATGCGTAAAGTAAAACAAATTCTGATTGCATTTTTAAATTTTGCTATGATTATTGATGAGGAAATATGGCTACCCAATGCAGGAATTCAAAATATCCCACCAGACACAATTCCAAATTTATCACAGTCTGTCCCCCACTGCCTGGAACATTGTGTGACTGAAATGTTTGAGCATACACATATATATACATATTCCTTATGATTCACTTTGTAGTTGAATAGAATGCATTTCCTCTATAAGGACTATAGCATGGCAAAGAATGGCTAATGTATAATATGTCAATCTACTATATCAGCTAGTAAAATGTCTGCAGGGAAAAATCAGCTGAAACATGATGTAGCTTTTTTTTGACATTATCATCAAATATTGCCCCTCCCACATACTCCATTCCAGACTGAACAATTAGTTACAAGCAGAGTTCCCTCCCTCCCTCCCTCCCATCCCTCCAGTGCTCCACCCTTGTCTCTTCCTCCATGTCATAGCCCCACCCCACTCTGGCTCTGTCTCAACATAGTTATGATGCCCAGTGGGCAGTGGCAGGGTGCCAGGTGGGTACTGCCAGGTTGGCATGGTTCCATGGGCACTGTCTGGCTGTGCCCCAACCACCCGGCTTCCAATCCTGCCCCCCGAATCCCTGCCGAGACCTTCGCATGTGGTCCCCGATGTGCCATATGTAACACTCACTGGAAAGAATCTCGGCTGGCAAGTACACGTACTGGAGGCAAAGGGAAGTGAGACTGGGACCTGTTAATGGCATACAAAGTGTGTCATTAACATTTAAACGGGCTTTGCCAAATCCAGTGACAAAACTGTGCCAGTACAACTAAGGGAAGCAAAAAAATTATTTTTCCTCTTCTGCCCAATTCTGCCACCTTGCCATGCCAAAAAGTGGTGGTGAGGTCCTTTGTTTTTTTCTGGGAAAATCGCAGCCACTGAATTATGAGCTACAGCACTGCATGGATTAAAAACACTACTTTCCTATTTATTTTTAAAAAAGATTGTTGTTTCTTCTCCCTTGCCCTGAAGTGAACTGAGTTAATAGAACCCTATTCAAAATGTCCTAGATTTGTAAATGTAGAGCATAGAAGATATTCATACATAAACTCCAGGTTGATGAAGTGGTGCACATCAATAATAGGAATCCTCAGTAATTATCAGAGATTCAATGTCATTGGAGAATTTCCTATTTATTTTAAAGTGCGGATTCTTTCCACCACTGGCCTCAGGGTAAATATGATACACAATGAGCTTGAAAGAGCTTTCAGCTTTGCTCAGGTGTCTGACTCTACTGATGCCTGAGAGCTGTGGTGACAGACACTATTTATTCAGTGGCTTTGTAGTGAAGGCTTCACCCATTATCAGTACTGCTACATGATCATGAAGGGGGGCAATTATTCACTGCAGTGACATTGGGTAAGAAGGTTTAAATGTGAACTGCCAGCATTTGCACACCTGAGCTTCTGTCAAACAGCCTGCTTATGAATATACAGTTCCTGCATCCTGCCCAATATCCTCCTTGCTTGATTGTTACAACAGCACTGTATTTTTAGCTCTTTTGGCGTAGTTGTACCTTCGTTAGGATAACGCATTTTTCAGTTCTGCTGTATTTTTATAGCGTTGCCACTGGAGACTCGTCCATCAGTCCTGCAATGTAACCAAAATGGCACCGGTGTTTCCAGAAAACCTCAAAAAGCTCTGAATTCAAACTCATGAAATGCCACACAATGAATTGTCGCTTCCTGGGTAATGTCAGTGGTGTGTGTGATAGATCACTATCGTCAGGTGTCATCTGAGTAATAATCATTCATGGACACCAAGAGATTGGTATAAAGGAGTGCCAGTGGCCACATGAACATCTTGTATTTAAATAATCCTGCCACCCAACAAGCTGACCAATTAATGCTTATTTCAGGAGGCATCTATTACGATAACATTCATTGCATATTGGATACGAATGTAAATAATATCTGATGTGATAGGAGTCTTCTGAATTTGAAATGGACATGAAAGTCCTGTGTTGTGCAACATTCAAATCCAACTGAGAAGAATTGTCACTGCTCCGGATGTTCTTTGCAGGTCAGCGTGTACCACATGGCACAAGTTGGTGGTGGTTGACCAAGTGAAGCAGATTCAGTATCGTTACATTGCCCTCGGATATGAGCAGGTACATAGAACATAGAACATTACAGCGCAGAACAGGCCCTTCAGCCTTCGATGTTGCACCAACCATTATAAAAAGCAATGACCCTCCAAACTAAACCATTCCCTTCTCTTCCATAAACTTATCAACTAACCTCTTAAACACCACCAAACTTGGTGCATCTACAACTGCCGCAGGCAGGGCATTCCACTCCCTAACCACCCTCTGGGTAAAGAACCTACCTCTGATATCCTAATTCTCTCCTTATGGCCTCATAATTACCCTTCCCCCAGCTATAACTACTGCCCCCAGCTTCATGCCTATCTCTATCCATCACTAAAGTGAACGTAACCGAATTGTGGTCACTATCACCAAAATGTTCACCAACTTCCAAGTCTAACACCTGGTCTGGCTCATTGCCCAGCACCAAACCCAATGTAGCCTCACCTCTAGTTGGCCTATCTACATACTGAGTCAAAAAACCTTCCTGCACACTTTGTATGAAAACTGACCCCTCTAACGAGCTAGAGCTATAGCTATAACATGTACTGGAGCCCTGTTTGGTCTGATCCCTTGTTGTAACAATTGCAGCATTGCTATGGTCAGTGAACCTGTATCTGTTTGCTGACGTGTTATCCACATTTAATGATGCAATGCATTCCAAATCCTCACATGATTACCAATCCTTAATATGTTTATGAGGTGCAACTTCAAATGTCAGCAGTGATCAAAAGTAATTAAGTATTCATCTTGCCTTGGGAAAATCCTCAAATCAGTAGGCATGGCTAAGCCACCACCCTACTCCACACATGGAGAAGAATGTATTTAAAACTATCTTCATCAATAAACCATAGGGCGGAATTCAATCCCCGCCCACAACCAGGGCCAGGCTGGGAGGCAAGAGTGGGGCATTTAATGGGCAAGGAGGCACTGGGTGGATATCACTCATTCTCCCGCCTCTCCACAAATCTGGAATGGGAAGAATTGAGGTCAGTGTTCCTGGTCCTAGGCCAAATGAGGCCCTTATGTTTAAATTCAGCCCATAGTGTTTAATGCTCAGGATTATTTTCACCACTTAACTTTCATCATATGCTTAGGATAGGCAGAGAATTTTTTGTTAAATTACTTTAGTTGATGAGCAACACAATGGCACAATGGTTAACACTGCTGTCTCACACACCAGGGATCCTGGGTTCAATTGCCAGCGTGGGTCACTGTTTGTGCAGTGTTTGTACATTCTCCCTGTGTCTGAGTGGGATTTCTCTGGGTGCTCTGGTTTCTTCCCACAGTTTGAAAGATGTGCATTGGTCATGCTAAATTCTCCCTCGGTGTAGCTGAACAGTGTGTGGCAACTAGGGGATTTTCACAGTGACTTCATGTAAGCCTACTTGTGGTACCAATGAATAAACTTTTAATCTTTATTGGTTCACTTCAGTTTTTGAAAGGTTAACACAAAATTTTGGTTTTTGGCTTGAGCTAAAATTAGCAAACTAGAGTAACTGAATTGAAATGGTAGAGCAATATTGTTTGGCCACGGTTAAAACATGCTTTTGGTATCATAGACAATAAAAATATCCCACCACCTAGAATATTGTTGCTAATTTTATCTGCCATTATATTGTGCTTTCACCATTTGTAGAAATACGGCTTGTCCATCATCCTTCAGAACTACTAGACAGCCTTGCTTTGAAGGTTCCAGGTAAGACATGGTGATTTAAAAATTGTTGATATGCAGCTTTGAAATAATATCCAGAGATTTGCAAACTCAATTTAAAATGTTGTCATTTCATTTGTACCTGAACAAATCACACTGCATGTTTGTATTTGAATTGAACTGAGAGTTTTTTTTTTCCCTTGTATAAATTTCCCCGTCAATGCAGATAAATCATTTCCCAGATTAACTTGATTAATTGTTACAATTATGAGTAAATCTGCCTTTAATCCCACGTATACCATGACAGAATTCAAGAAGCTAAAACCATAAATTACTTTTGTCATAGTCACCATCTCACTAATTGAGTGTGTTGGATCCTACACCCAGCCTTTATGAATGGCTCGTATGTGCAGGTAGACTTGCTTGAAGTTGTCAAAGGGATCTTTAATAATGGAATTTAATTGTTGAAGAGATACACATTTGTGAGGTATTCTCACTTCTTGGCTGCAAATATCTTGTTAGAAAAAGGGAATAGGTTGCATATGTGCAAACTGCTTGTAAGACCCAGGATGCTGCCAGGACCTTGTAAAATCAGCATTAATCCGAACACTGTATCTCTGCTGTACAAAATGACTGGAGTAAAGCCCATGAACCAATAATGTCAACACGTTGCAAAAGTCCTTCCAATTTAATGGTTCAGCTAACTAATCATGCTGTTAAATTTGATCTATATCCCTTTTTCCTGTGGCTTACTTTAAAATAGTGTCCTATTTTAATAGAGCACTCAGATCAGTCCCATCATGCTGCATATGTGAAGGAGAAAGATACCATTTGTGCTGGAGACAGTATTTGTTGCTGTTCCTGTACAAGATTGCTGAACATTTTAAAAATCCATACATGGGGTGTATGGCCACATGGGGTTTCACTGGCTGGGCCAGCATTTATTGCCCATTCCTAATTGCCCTTCAACTGAGTGGCTTGCTCTGCCACTTCAGAGGGAATTTTAAGGATCTGGAGTCACATTTAGGCTAAATCAGGAAAGGACAGCAATTTTGAGTCAGGGTGACTCTTCATCCAAGCTGATCCATAAGTCATCTTAAATAAAGAAAAAAGAAAATTACAGGATAGAAACAGGCCCTTCGGCCCTCCAAGCCTGCACACATCATGATCCCCGTCTAAACTAAAACTCACTATCCTTCCGGGGACCATATCCCTCTATTCCCAATGTATTCATCCATTTGTCAAAACGCCCCTTAAAAGTCACTATCGTATCTCCTTCCACCACCTCCCCAGCAATGAATTCCAGGCACACACCACTCTCTGGATGAAAACCTTGCCTTGTACATCTACTTCAAACATCGCCCCTCACACTTACTCCTTACAGTAATTGACTCTTCCACCCTGGGAAAAAGCTATCAATTCGAAAATACATTGATTCGAAATGTTGGCTGTATTCTATCTCCATAGATGCTGTCAGACTTGCTGAGATTTTCCAGCATTCTAGGTATAATTCTTTTCCTCTTGTTATGCCCCATTTTGACTGAATTAATGGAACTTATACCAATTGAAGTATATAAAGTAGTATGAATCCATAATTCTCGGTTGAGGTGAACACTCAAATGATTAAACTCCTGACATTCATTAGCTTTTTGATCTTAAAGGGAATCCAGGATTATGTGGTACAAACAAGGAAGTGAAGTTGAGGCCACAACGGGTGGATCATAGAATTTATAGAATCCCTACAGTGCAGAAGAAAGCCATCGGCCCATCAAGTCTGCACCAACCACAATCCCATCCAGGCCCTATCTGCATAAACCCATGCATTTACCTTAGTTAGTCCCCTTAACATTAACGTGCAATTTAGCATGGCCAATCCACCTAACCTGCACATGTTTAGACTGTGGGAGGAAATAGGAGCAACTGGAGAAAACCCACGTAGACATGGGGAGAACATGCAAATTTCACACAGGCAGTCACCCAAGCCAGGAATCAACCCTGGGCCCCTGGCAGCAGTACTAACCACTGTGGCTCCCCAATCATGATCGTATTGAAAGGTGGAGCAGTCTCCAGGGGGCAACTGGTCTACACCAGCTAATATTTCTTTGGTTCTTATTTCCTCATTACTCACCCTCAACTCAAGTTCAGAAGGAACCTTGACATCAGTATTTAAATTTAGGAATCTGAATTTAAACTGACAGATACATCTCTGGGATTCTGATATTTCAGACTTTGATATTTTTGCTTGAGCTTCAAAGTTCCAATCTGCATAAATATTTCATTGGATGTGTTTCACACATTGAAGAAACTTTTGAACAATTGCTTAAAATGTCAGATGATATCAGCTGCCACTGAAGCCTATGTGTCTGAGGTACTTGGTTCACAAGTAATTAATCAAGTGTCACGATCAGAATAAAAATGACAGCTTGTTTCTTCTCTGGTCCCACTGAAAGATGCAGCTGCGAAACTCCTCGCATCTTTTTGTTGCTGTGTCAAAATGCAGTAAAGTGGCAGTTGGCTGAATGAGTAACTGCTTTACTGGCTATCTGAAGCTGCTGCCAGTTTCGGTTTCACTCCCTCACAACCAGCAGCTGCAGTTGGGGGCGAACATCACTGGGCCTTGTCGAGCTCTCAAACCATTACACAACGTGGTCACTCCTCCCCACAGCACGAAAACTGCCTTCCAAATGGTGATTACCCCTTTGGTTGGGTAGAACACTCTACATTTCAAGGCAAGGCTTGCAAGAAGAAAAGAAACACTGTGTCAATTTGATTTTTCAGCCAAATCTCAATCCAGCCGTTATAGTCCAAGAAGAACCATACTGTCGGTTTAATCTTCAGCTCTCCAGCAGGTGAAAAATCTTGTTTGACAGTGTGTTACGTAGATACACAAATTAGGCAAAGTTCTGAGCAGGAGACTTATCTGACTTTCTTTGTCTTTTATATTATTATTACTGAGTGCCAAGAGTTGTCTTTGCCTCTATGTCTCACCTTGGAAAGAAATAGCACATCATGCAGCCTATTAGTGATTTTGCACACTTAGTTGTTGGTGCGACCTGTCAGCATGCCTGCAATATTCACTGTCTGACACCTACATTATCAGCTGGAAACTTCAAGGGCTTCTGATTGTGATGATATGAGTTTCCATGACAATCGAATGTATTTAGTATACCGGCACTGCCCTGGATAAACAGTGATTCTTTACGAAAACAAGAAGGTCATTACGGCAGATTGTCAAATCAATTCGACGAGTGTCTCAGCGGATTAAGGCATCTTCTTTCTGCGCTGACATGGTGTCAATAGTACTGGGCCACTGGTGCATGGTCAGATGATTGAAGTGAAATGCCCATCAGTCATTGAGCTGAGGTGGACTAATGATTCCCTGTGCTGCCTATTAGAACTACATGACAACTCAATCCTCGTTGCTGGAAAAAGTGACCTTGTTGCTTTACTTGAAGCTGAATTAAATTGACAAGAGCAGCTAATCTTTACCTTGGGCGATTAACAGAATTTAAGTACAAAACCACAGAGGCACAATAGTTTAATGTATTATTTCTTTCTTTAATTCTAGATTTTTTTGTTATTATTATGCCTCTTTAATCCAAGCCAATTTATTTTATTACTTTTCATGAAATGCGGTATCGCTAAGTCCCCCTACCTTACACTCCCTGTATCCAGATCCTCCTTCCTCAAAGCACCTTGGAGTGTTGTGCAGGCAGTCCGACAGCTCCAGCAGACGTATTGTCACTGACATCCCATGGTGCCCAGCTGGTAGTTGACAATGCGGAGCCTGTACTAGCCTTAATGCCACTGTTGGTGGTCCATGTAATAGGTATGAAATCCATAGCATCTGATAAGCAAGAATTAGAAACTGATAAGTGCTTTCTGAAAGGAGAGTGAGTAATTGGCAGCTCCTAATAAAGGACACAGCTTTCACTTATCTTCATTTGCTACAAGCTTGACAGAATGACAGAGCTCTAATAAGCTCAAAAAAGTCAATGATTTGGGAGAGAAGAGTGTTAAAATCTGACAGTGCCTTTTGAAAGAAGAAATGTAAAGTCTGCTTGATAAATATCATTACTTCAAAGAAAATAAGTAAATCTGACTTAAAGAATAAATTTGATATTGAAACATTTATAACATTGTAATCTATTTAAGTGACATACTACTTTACAAGGATTAAAATGATAACACACACACACATATATTTATATAAAACATTTTATTATTTCTTTTGCACTCTGCAGGGATTATATCCGCAATTATTCTAAATGAAAAAATGGGCTTTTTTTTAATTAGATATGTAAAAGTAACATTTATTTATTCATTTAATTGTCACAGACATGGTAATGCTAACCTCTCTTCTTTTTCAAGGTAATAGGGTCATTACAATAACCTTTAAGAAAGCACGTTTTGATATTTTGTGAGACTATCATGAGGTGATACATCATTAGTTCATATACCATTCCACTGCACAAAAGATGATGAACAGGCTTTTCAACTACTTGGTTTAAGCAGGTGGCTCAGAGCTTGTCAACTTCATCACATCCACACAACACAATAGATCATTATACTAAAAACTCAAAGAACATAGCTAACCGCTCCCAGAAGTATACATAAAACCCCATGTAATGAAACCTATGACTAAAATTGGCTGCTTAAGACAGGTGCCTGTGAATATAAACCTGGCAAGCATTGAGCAGCGTTACACAGGGACTGTCACTAATATATCCATTTAATGCAGCTGGCCATTTTGTTACTGTTGGTAAAATTAATGTCAAATTTTAAAATAAACAGTGTCCCAGTCTTTACATATTTCTAAAGCAACCTGCAGAAATATGAAATGTATAAACAGAGGGAGGCAATTATTTTGAGATAATGTGAAATATTCAACAATCTTTCCTCGGTACCTATCATTGGTAAGCGATGGTAGACTCACAGTAAATGCATACTCTGCACTGTCATTATTGGATGAAAAGCTAGCCAGGAATGAATGCAACGACAAAAAAAACTAATTGATGTTACTAAAGAATCAATCCTTCCTACTGTGCTATTTTATTATCCCTGAATTCCAGAGTTAGGCCATCATATTGTTTTGCTTGCAGTAGGATGATGGTAAAGGAGAATAACGCTACTTACCTCCAGTTTGTCTGATCACAGGGGACAGGGAGTTCTTGATGAGAATTCAGTGACCACATTACTCAAAAATCAAGGATTAACTTTGGCCATGCAATGCTCAAGAGAATGGAATTATTGTTGGGACTTGCATCAGAGCTGCTGCCATAACTTTGTCAAGTCTGTTTATGCCACACCACAAATAGCACAGAGAAGATAGGAGCAGAAGGAGGCCATTTGGCCCTTCAAGCCTGCTCCACCATTCATTACAATCATGGCTGATCATCCAACTCAATAGCCTAACTATAGCTCCGAGGAAATTACAGCGTTTTACCCTCAACCTTCTCTCCTCTAACTATACCAGTGAATAATGTTGACTTATCATTCCTCAGGAATCAGCAATTCCCTCAGCATTCGTCCAAGCAGCCAGTCCTGGAGATGTGAACCTATATAGTGAGTGTTGGCAAATTATTCCTCCAGACATCACCTTACCCTCTTTCTATCCATTCAGCATGGTGGCACAGTGGGTAGCAGTGCTACCTTACAGCATCAGGGACTTGGATTCAATTCCCGCCTTGAGTCATTGTTTACAGTGAGTTGCACTTTCTCCCCGTGTCTGTGTTCAGGTGCTCTGGTTTCCTCCCACAGTCCAAAGATGTGTGGGTTTGGCGGATTGGCTGTGTTAAATTGACCTTAGTGTCGGGTGGATTAACAGGGTAAATGTACAGCGTTACGGGAATAGGGCCTGAGTGGGATTGTGGTTGGTGTAGGCCTGATGGGCTGAATGGCCTCCTGTACTATAGGGAATCTATGATTCAACTGAAACTTTAGGAGAGTTGGAGCAATGTAAAACAGTGCAGATATTAGGAATTAATAAAGGAATAGATCAAGGATAGCTGCTAAAGCCAAGCTAAGGGCAAATAATATTGTAGCACTTTCAAAATGAGCCTCTTTACAATGAATGGTTTAATGAAATGTATGGATTCTGCTATGTTATAGTAAATGTTGTGGTTCCTGCACCAGGGGAAAAAAAGACTTGCATTTATATTGCACCTTTCACAAGCATTGTATGTCGCAAAGTGATTTACAGTCAATGAAAAGTTGTTAAAATGCAGGAAATGGAAGCCAATTTGTGCACAGCAAGCTCCCACAATGGCAATATGATGCAACTCAGTAATTTTTATGATGTAGAGATCAATATTGGCTGGGACACCAGGGATAATTCCTCTGCTGATCTTTGAAATGATGCCATGCACAAGAATGTCTACATTGATTTCACTGCCCAAGTCCTGGAGTGAGACTTAACTCCCACAATCTACTGACTCTGAGTAGGTCTGGGACTAATGCAGCGAAGGCTGACACATTACGATACGATGTTGCCTACAGCATGAGGCGGGAGGAGGTAGAATAGGTAGTAACATTTTCCAGGCACCAGTGGGGCAAACATGTTGAATATGAAGTCAGGCCTTCAGTTCCATTATGGAACTAGCATTCCACATAGACGATTTATTTAACAGCACGTGTGACGATGCAGTGGCACAGTGGTTAGCACTACTGCTTCACAGTGCCAGGGACCTGGGTTCAGTTCTGGCCTCAGGTCACTGTCTGTGTGGAGGTTGCACATTGTGCCCATGTCTGCGTGGGTTTCCTCCGAGTGCTCCTGTTTCCTCTCTCACTCCAAAGATATGCGGATTAGGTTGATTGGCTCAATTGACTGTAGTGTCCGGGGATTGGCAAGCTAAATGTATGGGTGGAATTGTGGCTGGTGCAGAATTGATGGGCCAAATGGCCGCCTTCTGCACTGTAAGGATTCTATGATTCAAATGATGCCAAGACAAAATATAGCATCTGTGAAACTGTGGAGAGAACATTTACAAAATAATAAGCTGAAATTGCCTAATTGTGGTTTATGATGTATGACATACATAAAGTTAGACTGTCATGTGACGCAACCTTACTGAAGCAAAGCATCTGTTGAAGGTAAACTTCATTGATCAGGAGAAACATAACATTTAGAACACTTTGGCAGATGAATATCCACTATTAATTATCCACAATGTTTAATTAATAGTAAATCTTATTTTAATGCTCATTGAAGTTCACAGCTGGTTTAGACCACACTTATTGCTGTTGCATATCCGAGTTGTTCCATCCTTTACACGCCAAGAGGTAATTACGTTTCTTACTAACCCCTCTGTATTCTACTCCTGTTGTGTATAATGCTCAACACATAATATTAAATTAATATGTTAAATGGATCAATGCTTTCCTCCTCAATTATTAAAGAAAGAATCTATGAGTAATTTTTCTTTCAGCGGTGCTGGTGGTTGCTATTACAATTTACAGCAATACCCATAACAAATTTACCAGTAGCTCATTAGTATAATTCCCCGGTATGAAAAGTCACTACTTTGTCTCCTCTGTGGCTCTTTGAATATCAGGGTCAAGTGGCTTGTGAAAGCCGCCGAATACACTGAGCTCATTAGCTCATCTACAACCGGCCTCGCTCCTCATGAAATCGGAGGAGGAAATCATCCAAGATTTCCACTTCCGATTGCTTTCCAATGGACCAATCCTAGAGATGCAAGGACAACATTTACTATTGTGAACCTCCATCCTGGCAGCGTGGTGGTGAGCACTGCTACCTCGCAGCGCCAGGGATCCGAGTTCCAGTCTGCCCTCGAGTTACTGTGTGAGTTGGCCTGTTCTCCCTGTATCTGTGTGGGTTTCCTCTGGATGATCCTGTCTCCTCCCACAGGACAAAGGTGTGCTGGTTAGGTTGGCCATGCTGAATTGTTCCTTGGGGATTAGCAGGATAAACATGTGGGGTTATGGGGATAAGACCTGGGTGAGATTGTGGTCAGTGCAGGCTCAATGGGCTGAATGGTCTTCGTTACTGTAGGGATTCCATGATTTTCTAATACTCAATATCAAATATGGATTCTGACTACTATATGCCATAGGATTATACATGGTATATTTGCTAAAGCATGAATTAAACATGTGATCATATTGTGTGCATTGTGAATATAATCAGATGTCTGCAATTCCCACATTCTTTATAGTGAGACTGCATTGGGTGGTGAGAAACCAAAGAGTTCATTATCACACCATCTGCAATTTGTGCTTCAAATCAGATAGGAGGACAAGAGTCAAGTGAGATTTAAGAAGGTGCACAAGGTCAGAATGTGCTGTTATTCTGAATGTTGTTGGTTATTGTGATAGCCCCCAAGAGGTCCATGGGGAATCACTGATTGATCTCCCTGTGGGGGGTCTTTGGTAACAGGCAATGGCCTGCCCAGGTGGAACTTATTCCCAGAGCCTTTTATGAGCTATGCCCAGGACTGGGCCTGCTGAACTACTATTAGCAGGCGGGCATAAGTGTGTGCACATCATGGGAATAATTTTACTTTGCATTCTATAAATAAACTATATTCCTTTCTGTCAAACGTGCAGAGTTATTACAGTGATATTGGATGTAGCAGCCATTGTTATTCCCTGATGGAGAACACCATCTACTACAAATGCCTCAAGAAAAGCAGGCATGCCAGCTGGTTCTCTCTGCCATTTTGTACGATCTTGCCCAACAAGAGATAGTTAAGATGTCAATGAGTCTGTTGCAATGTGTTTCAATGATGTAGCTGCCATTGCCGAATAGCTGGTGGTGTGCAAATGCTGCGCAATGTGGTTCTGAAGTTGTCAACATTTGTGAAACTGTGAGGGGTGGGTGGGGTATCAGACTGTCAGGCATGAGACTAGCTGATGGATGAGTGATGGGACTGAGGTTCATTGAGCCATATTAAGGGTTAATGATACTGAGGGTAGAAGATGTCATTTGAAAATACACTCACTGAGTTTGACCACTCATATAAGATCAATGATTCTTATTGGCACTAAGATCAGACTGTTGGAGCTAAACTATTGGATTTCTCCTTCTGGCCTCTTCCATTCACAGGGTCTCATCTGAGGGCTTCCTGAGTGCAAACCTTCTTGATCTTCTGGGCTAACACCTCCAAAACAACAGGGATCTCAGGAACCCTTTCTCTGGTCAGTTGCTTCATTTTTAACATTGAAAATCATTCTGAAATTTACACTAATGTCATAAAGAGCAGTAGACTGCATTGAAGAACTGGAGACTAGTTAGACACACAAGCCCCATGTTGAGCAAGCAGCCAGGCAGTGGTGTGTTTCATGCCACAATCATGTTGATGAGCAGATAGCACTAAGTTTGTGTATAGCATGTTTCTCTACTGCACCAAACATGGTTTAGCTGCAATATTAACTTTTGCTAAAGGATCTCAGCCAATATTTTCCCTTTTGTTATTCACACCCCCATGACAAAAGGAAGGGCTGAAGCATCTTCCATGTTTTAAATGCTAAAAGTACTCTAGAGCGTTCAGATTGACATTTTCTCTGGTAGCTGATGATGTTATGTTTGTATTTTATTGGCCCTGCCTTATAAATAGATTTCACTTTGAGCAGCAAAGTAAATGTGCTATCTCTCTCTCTGCTTTTTAACACTTCCTCAAAAGTCTTCTCTTTGATCATTCATTCCCTAAATCCAGAAGTTTCTGTCACTTGATGCAAGGTGCTTTCTGATGTTCCCCATGCAAGTTGTTCTTGTGCGTTCCTGTCCTATAGTCTATGGTTTCATGGGAAGGGAACGTGCAAGAACAAGTTGTATAGAGAACATAGGATCTACTGTGCTACAGGAGGCCATTTACCCATCGAGCCTGTATTGATAACAAGCCAACCCAGGTCCTATCCCTTCAACTTCACAAATTTACCCTCCTAATCCCCTGACACTAAAGGGCAATTTATCATGGCCAATTAACATAACCTGCACATCTTTGGACTATAGAAGGAAACTGGAGCACCCAGAGGAAACATGGGGAGAATGTGCAAACTCTACACAGACAGTGACCCGAGGCCAGAATTGAACCCTGGTGCAGTGTTAACTGTGCCTCTATGAATGCAAATCTTATGATGTTACTAATGCAGCACAACATATAATAAATGCCATTTTAAAATTATGAACAGGATGCATTTCATGTTGACCATACTTCCACCCATGCTTGTTTTGATTGCAAAATATGCCCAACTTTAGCACAGCGACATCTCTTACATATCTGAGTGAAATCTGCAAAGGACAGACAGGTATGGCCCACCCATTACATTGCCTGCTTTCAAAGAGCAAATTATCCGTATAGCCAAAACGTCATTCTGTCAGTTAAAATAAGGACTATTGGATTGCTGAGGGAGTGCTGGGGGGGATGATATTGCAGTGATGATTGAGAATGGGAGATTCCCCACCCATCCCAATTTGACACTTGCCAGCTAACAAAAATGTCTATTTCTCTCTACCTTTACACACACACGCTGGTAATATATCCAGAAATGCTTAACGCAATCTGATCCCTGTTACGTGAGCACCCCGACTTCTCAGAAAGTGTTAAATAGTGACTGGCTTAAAAAGTTTAAAAAGGCAGCAATCCAGGAAAATTGAATCTGAACAGATAAAAGTCTACTCCAACATCACAAATGGCTTTGCTTGTCACATAAAGGAAATGATGCAGACTGAGTAAATGGATATATGCGCATACATTTCTCAAATCCATGCTGACTGCACACAAAAAATGAAATTTCTAGTACAGTACTTTTCACATCTATATTATTTGATTTTCAGCTTGGTAGTATTAACTCATCTTTTGCATTATAACCAACAGCACTGATTTCAATTCATCAAATGTACACTGAGAATGTTTCGTTTCTGAACAATAAGCAAACACATATAAGAATTGAATTTTTTTACCACCACATACACTTATACCTTGAATTTGCACACCTCAGACAGAAGCTCCGTGTTTGTAATTTCAGGGATAATGTTAGTTTAACTATCTTTATTGAAATTGCCTTTATAAATGTAGTACAAAAGCTAATAAGAGAAAGGAAAAATGAGAGTGTAATGCAGCCAAATTGGCAAGAATTGCTTCTTCCCATATCATAAAATGTTGTATTGAACCATAGGATTAGCTGAAAAGGAGAATTACTCAATCTACTAATCCCATTTCCCAGTAGAGGAATCTTTTCTGTATCACTAAAGAGCTGCTGTTTAGCACAGTGGTAAGCGAACATAAGATGTTGGAAGCTGGTCTTTTCCTGCTCTCCAGACACAGTTTTCTTGGTAAGTAGCACATACTATACATGCCTTAATTTAATTTCAAACTGCACTGTTTTCGAATGACCTGCTTCTGACTGTCAGCTCACTTCCATTAATTCAGAATGAGACAGCGCGTAATCTCGGCGTACACAGGCTTACTTTGATGCAGGGGCATCCGCAAGTAGGTTTAACAAAATATAGGTTTTTCATTAGACAACGCATTTTGGATAATCAGACTTTCTAATTGTGTAAATGGATGCTGCTATCCCATGATATTGAATGAAATTCTGCGCAACGTAAAGGGTCCTGATGGAAGTCTCCTGGGCTTACTAGCATATTGATCAGTCTCTTCTCAGTTTAATAGCCAAAATGAAAGGAGAAAGAATGCAATTCTGCATATCTGTCAATGGTACCAGAAAAACTAAAGCTTACCCTCCCTCCTCAGGACAAGACAGTATTTTGCAAACTCTGAAACCATCAGCTTGTAGCGAAAGAATGCCTTGCAGAAGAACATGCAAACATTTTCTCTGAATTCCTCTTGTTTATTTATTCACCTTGCTAAAGGTGAAAAGATGTTAAAGCTGAGAATGAAATAATTTTTGCAGCGAGTGCTCCCAGCACGCCTATTTTACCATGATAGCAATTTTCCATGGCAGCCATTCTTTGACATCTGTAACAGAGGATGTCAATTTAGTGTCAACCAGTGATAAATTAAGGACAGGATTTTCATTAGGGATATATTTTTTAAATTTATTCTTTCATGGGATGTGAGTGTCACTTTATTGGCCCTTGAACTGAATGCATGCTAGGCCATTACAGAGAGTACTTAAGAGTCAACCACATTCCTGAGAATCTGGAGAGACGTGTAGGCCAGCCAGGGTAAGGATGGCAGATTTCCGTCCCTAAAGGACATTATAGTGAACCTGCTTTTTTAACTACAATCAATCACAATTTTGTGGTCACCAAGCTGAAGGGCCTCTTCTGTACTGTATGATTCTATGAAGCATTAGATTTTATTTCTTTTATTTCATTAAATTAAATCTCCATCAACTGCTGTGGTGGAATTTTAACCCGTGCTTCCAGAGCATGACCCGGGCTTCAGGATTACTAATCCAGTGACACTGCTGCTAGTCATCATCACCCCCATATCATCTACATGTTTTATCAATGTTATCATGTTGTTATTAGTGTTACATAATGCATATCATACATTGTGTTCTCTGTTAATATGACAAGAGAAGGTAGCAGAGGTGAACTCAGTCCCTTTCCCACAAGGGAAGAAAATTAGGATTGTAAATATGACATGGTGGGAAATATGAAATCAGTTAACGACATTCTGGATTTCATGTGAGATAATAAGATATGTGTAGCAGAGAATGGGATAAACTGGGGTTAAAGAATGGAAAACTATTCATAGAATCATAGAATCCCTATAGTACAGAAAGAGCCCATTCGACCCATCAAATCTGTACAGATAACAATCCCACCCAGCTTCCATCTCCATAATCCCACGTATTTACCCTGCAAATCCCTCTAACCTATGCATTTTGAGACATTAAGGGGTAATTTTGCATATCTAATCAAACTAACCTACATATATTTGGACTGAGAGGGGAAATTGGAGCACCTGAAGGAAACCCACGCAGACATGGGGAGAATGTGCAAATTCCACACAGACAGCTTGAGGCCGGAGTTGAACCCAAGCCCCTGGCACTCTGAGGCAGCAGTGCTAACCACTGTGCCATCGGGCCACATCCAAATTGTAGTAGACAAGTTTGGAAAACACAAATACATGAATGTGGGCAGCAGCTCAGCCAAGATCAGCGAAGGGCTGGTAACTTGATGGAAGTGAAAGAAAACAGTTTTTGTGGAGGAAAGAACGTGTTTGGAATCTCAGCTTGAGCCAAATAGAATTCCAAACTTGCAAACAAGATTCAAAAGTGTAAGGAAGAAGACAAGGCAAATCAAGAAATGGGACCACCAAGTGTGGGCATGGAAAGATTGACATGAAGAGAGATAGAGATTGAGGAAGGTAAAAAGTTTTGTAGCTTAGAAATGGTGTAGATAAAAATTCTAACCTAATCCCTTCAATTGGATAATCTACCAACAGCCATCAGTATTCACTACACATTGTAAAATTAATTTATTTGTTCAAGTTTCTGAGCAATTTAGGCACTGAAGAATTTTGGATATCTGAGATAAAGTGATCATCTTGTGTTGCCCAGGTTAATGAGTAATATCTGTATTTGTTTATGAGGAAAAGACTGGAATTAAAAATGCACTTCATTGATAATGGATGGGTGGGATGTCTGAGGAGAATGTACAGCGCAATAATGTTGCTTGTTTGCATCTTTTTTAAGCAATTGTAATGAAATCCAACAACATTCCAGGGTGGGAATGATGACATACTCGCAGATGGGGAAGATGCAGGGAATTAAACTGAACCAAATCCTACTCGAGACATCCAAGAATCCAGAAGGTCCCCCTGGCAATAGGCCTTGCAGGTTAACTGAGATTAGGTAATACACAAGATCTCTGTCAATTGTTGGTATTTGAATTAGACAGGAGAAAAAATATATACGGCACGATGAAAAAGATGGCAATTTATAATCTGTCACTTGCCAGCAGAATGTTTTAATTATCACAGCAGACCTGTAATAACATGCTTATTTTGATTACCTTCCTTTAAATGAAGATTATAATAAAAACATCAACAGAACTTATCACTGTCAGTTTGATACGTCAACCATGTTTTGACAAGTGTATTTTATATACTTTCATCTGGTCTAATTTTTCATTACCATCGTTGCAAAGTCATTCTTTATTATGCAGGGCAAATATTTTGCTTATGCTACACTACAGGAGCTCTAATCATTAATTTAACAAAATTAAATTCCCTTGCCATTGTAGATTTTAAATCTATTTTAATTGCATCTAGCTGACTGGAATTTAATTAATAACCAGTTGCAATAATTATGTCTGGAGAAGATCCAAGTTGGTTTCTGCCAGAAACATTACTGATGGTCTTTATGAGACAAAAAACTGAAATGTTGTTAAGTATTTTACTAAATGCCACCTTATCATTTAGGGCTTGTTGATTAACTGTTTATAGATTCACATTACAAGTGATTTATTTTTTGATCTTGATTCTTCTTTGAAAATATTAATTACAATATTGTACTTAAAAATCAACAATAAATAATTTAAATTACGATTACTGTCTACAAAGCTGTTGACAATTCAAAGATAGAATCATAGAGCAAGGAAACAGGTCCTTTGGCCCATCTTGTCCATGCCACTCAGTTTTTACCACTAAGCTCGTTCTGATTGCCTGCATTTGGCCCATATCCCTTTATACCCATCTTATCCATGTAACTGTCTAAATGCTTTTTAAAAGGCAAAATTGTACCAGCATCTACTGCTGCTTCTGGCAGCTTGTTCCAGACAGTCAGCATCCTCTGAGTGAAACAATTGCCCATCTGGACCCTTTTGTATCTCTCCCCTCTTATGTTAAAGATGTTAGTATTAGGAGCAAAGAGAGGTTGTCTAACTTATCCTTGAAGTTTTGGTACATACACAGCCAGTATCACCTTCATTTTTATTTTAATTTAGGTACTTACATGCTTTTTTTGGGCGTTATCAATGGCGTCAAAGTTACAGCACCAGATGATTATCTATTCCATAAATAAACAATGCCACGTCATTGCTCTGTATGGCATGTTGATCTTAAAATTTCATAGTCCTAAGTTTATATATTCATGTCACATTAGCACTGCAATGAAGTTACTGTGAAAATTCCCTTTTATTATATTGCTCAGTTTTTCTTGTCGTTCAACAAAAAGCACCTCTGTAGATACGTCAGGATCAATTTTCCCGTTCAGCCACCACGGGAATTAGGGCAAGGGAAGAGTGTCCTGTGGAATGGTCTGCTGATCTCAGGTGCGGTTTTACAATTCCAGAACGCACGAGGCCATAAAAATCTCTCTCTTCATTTCAATTCCCATTACATTCAGAAACAAAGTGTAGAAATTGAATGATGCCCAAATTGTAATACAATCCAAGTGTAGGACAAACTGCAAGTGTCTAATGAGGCTGGTGGGTGAACACAGCACATTGGTCTATCAGACTCCTTTATAAGCAGCAGACATCAATCATGGCTCAAAGACACGTCACTGCAGACAACAAGATCAGGTCTGGCACAAAACCCACCCAGGAGTGCAGGTGATGTGGGACAGCAGTTTTGATGGGGTTTAGGGATGTGAGCAGAGGCTGGCAATGGTTGACAGATCAAATAGGGACCTGGGGAGGTAAATTTAAGGACCATTGGTACATTACCAAAAACTGGCCACAATATGTTGAGGCCACATCTAGAATATTGTATCAGTTTCGGTCTCCTTATTTGAGAAAAGATGTAGTGGCACTGGTAGCAGTTCCAAAGAGGTTCACCAGATTGATGCCAGGGATGTAAAGCTTAACATATGAGGACAGATTAAACAATTTGGGTTTGTATTTGCTGGAATTTAGAAGGATGAGAGGGAATCTGATCACGGTATTTTAAAGAAGATTGATACAGTAATGTAGACCAAATGTTTCTCCCTGTGAGGCAATCTCGAACAAGAGATCACAGGTATAGGTTGAGAGGTGATCAATTTAAAACTATGATGAGGAGGAACTATTTCTTGCAGAGGGTGTGAATTTATGGAACATGCTGTCCTGTATCATGAGAGAGTCTGAATCATTATATGGTTTCAAGAAGCAGATTGATATATTTTCTAATAAATATACAAAAAAAAAGGGAGATATGGGGATCAGAGCGATTTGAGATCAGGGAGGGTTTAGCTCTGGTTTGATTGCATGGCGGAGCAGGCTCGAAAGGCTGAATTTGCCTCCTTCTGCTCCTAATTCATATGTTCTTGGAAAACAGAACTTAAAAAGGTGTCAGTTTTCTTCTTTGCAAATGTAAAGGGTCTAGCATCAAATTGAAGCCTGTGCTTATGACACAATCAGAGGAGCTAGAACCAATAAAGCAGCGTAGGCATTTAGAGCACAGGTTGGATATGTACTATGTTGGACCCTTAGACATCCATCTTACATGTGTAAAATGACACAGGAGATGCAATGACTATGCCTTGGTATCTTCTCTATTCTAAATAAAGTTTAAACTCCCTATAAATGTTTGCAATTTGTAGAATGGTAACATTTATTAAGTTTCATATTACCATTTCCAGTAGACCCATGCTGGTTTAGGATTACTCATTGAGTGGAACCTGCCGTGTAAATTCAGTTTGAATATCTGTTTAGGTGTTTTTGTATATTGGAAATGCGAAATAAGCAGTGAATTTCAAACTGAAGTTGAGAATTTCGATCAGTTGTATTGGACGAGCCAATGAAGAATCAGCTTGGTCAAAAGAAAGCACTGCCGTACAATTTGAAACTACTGTTGTAATTAAAAAGTTTATCAATTCCCTAGGAATGGATTACATGGTGCAATTTGTGCAACAACCTATCCAAAATGTTGAATTTAGAAGGATGAGGAGGAAGACAATGAGATCCAATGCAGGAGGAATGTGAAGAGCCTTACTGAAACAAACAGGTTCTCATTCATTTCAGGGAAACATAAAACGGGCACACTGTCTGCAATGTAATAATGTCGGTGTAAACAGGGTGATTCACATGGTGATAATGTTGGTGTAAAGAGGTTGATGCACACTATGATAATGTTGGTGTAAACAAGTTGATTCATGCTGTGATAACGTTGGTGTGAAATTGTTGATGAACACTGTGAAAATGTTGATGAACACTGTGATAATGTTGGTGTAAACAGGTTGATTCACGCTGTGATAATGTTGGTGTAAACAGGGTGATTCACACTGTGATAATGTTTAAACAGGTTGATTCAGAATGTGATATTGTTGGTGTAAACAGGTTGATTCAGAATGTGATATTGTTGGTGTAAACAGGTTGATTCAGGATGTGATATTGTTGGTGTCAATATATTACTTGAATCAGTTTACTAACTGTGAAGTGTCACAAATACAAAATGGGAATGTGCAAAGTGTTACTTAAGCTAAGAAATTTGTTCCTGTAAAATTATGGAATGTTACCAAATAAAGAATTTTTTTTTGCTGGGAACCCTCATGCAATATCAACCAGTGGGTAGCACTATTGTCTCACAGTGCCAGAGACCCTGATTCAACTCCGTCCTTGAGTGACTGTATGGAATTTGAACATTCTCCCTACGTCTGTGTGAGTTTCCTCCGGATGCTCCAGTTTTTCTCCCACAGTCTGAAAGGCATACTGGTTAGGTGCATTGGCCACGCTAAATTCTACCCCTCTTGTACCTGAACAGGTGCCACAGTGTGGTGACTAGGGTATTTCCATTGTAACTTGATTAAAATGTCTACTTGGACACCAGTAAATATTCTTTAAAAATTCCATTCCAAAAACTTTTCACACAAGATTTATATATCTGAAAAGAGAAGAGGATTTGGTTTCACCATCTTTTGGAGGGTAATTCAATTCTAGGCCCCGGTATTGGAAGAACAGCGCCTTGAATAAAATCTTGAAATTTACTACCTCCACAATGTGTAAATCCTCTATTTTAACTAGGCATCTGCAGCAGCTGATAATAGCACAATTATTTAAAAGCAAATGGCAGTAGGATTTATAGCAGTAACTACATTCAAAATGAGCTTCATTGCCTCTCAACACCATTGCTAACTGATAAATCATAACTGTTCATCCCAGAATTGTGTGTGTGCATGTGTGTATGCACACGTGTGTACGTTTGTGTGTGCATGTTCAGGCTTTCAAGAAGACAGTTAGAAAACTGAACAGGAACAATTGTCAAGTTACAATGTGAAATTCAATAGATTTTAAATCTGTACAGTGATATTTTCATGTTTTATTAAAAAACAGGTAATGCACAGAATAGTCATAAACCTCAGAGAACAGTACTGTCTGTACAAGTGTCGCTCCTCAAGTTCTGAATAGAATGGAAACAAGAAAAAAAATCCCTTTTTCCCATTTATTCACATATGAAAACGATAATGTCAGGATTCTAATTAAAAAGCTTTTATCCTGTTACTTTGAACAGAAAGCGTTCATTGTTTGAATTGTCGAATAGTAATTTGGTACTTTAGGCAAGGAATCTTCAATGGACTCAAGGCAGAAGCTACTGTGAATGGAGGGCAATGTCATAGTCAAGTTCAATGTAGGTTACCAAAATTAACAGAGGATAAGTACAAAGTTAAATCTGGCAGAGGAGGTAAGTCCGTTTACCTGGGGACTCAATTCAGTTCAGATCAATCAGAAAGATCTGAATTGAACTTGATCTCCTGAATGTTTAAAAAATGGATGGGTTAAATGAGAAAATGAGTCAGAAAGCATCAAATTGCAGAAAGACACAGACACCAGCCAGTGGTGGATAGGTTTGCAGGTGTTTGGTGCTGCAATTCCAAAACAAATATCAATACAACATGCATTTATCATTTTCTTCTATGTTGTTTAGAACATAGTTCATTGGTTGAGAGTTTTAATATTCTGTTCTCTCAGGGTGGCACAGTGGTTAGCACTGCTGCTTCATAGCGCCGGGGACCCAGGTTCGATTCCTAGCTTAGGTCACTGTCTGTGTGGAGTCTGCATGTTCTCCCCGTGTCTGCGTGGGTTTCCTCTGGCGGCTCCGTTTTCTTCCACGTTCTGAAAGACGTGCTGGTTAGATGCATTGACCCAAACAGGCACCGGAGTGTGGCGAGCAGAGAAATTGCACAGTAAATTTATTGCAGTGTTAATGTAACCCTTACTTGTGACTAATAAATAAAACTTTGATTTTAATTCTGCCACCTTGTCCAGCTTATTGGAAGAAGCACGTGATACATTGGAAGAAAATTCAAGGAAGAAAAGCTGTGTGACAAACTGGTTAACATTGCTTGATAAGAAGGCATTGGATGGCAGGTTATAAATGCTTCCTCAACCACCTCTAGATAAGAGGAAGGAAACTGAGGGATGGAATGGTTTTGAAGACAAAAGAGGAATAACATTTTGAAAAAGGAAGATAGATAATAGAATCAGAATCCTTAAATCTAACCATCAGGAAAAGAGGTGGGAATAATCTTTTGCTCATATATTATTATTTGTAAATAACATTTCTATTGTACATGGCTAGGATATTTGTATGAAGGCTGCATTACATTGTGTAGCTATGTTGTCATGAAATAATGTTGGATTTGTATTAATTATTTTTACATTCTAGAATAGTAACAATTTAAGATTGTTGTTACCAAGAATTCTTCAACTTATATCCATTCATAATGTCCAAAAAATGGATAAATTCTGAGTCATATTGCAATTCACATCTACAGGTAACTTTATAAAGATGCATTCTGAAATGGAAAGGTATGTGCATTTGATTGGTTTAGGGATTCCAGTCAATTAAATAAAAAGACAGGGTGAAAATGGAGGATTCACAACTGGGATCTGATAACGTGAGCAGAGGAAAATGGTCAGAAAAAAAAAGGAATGTAAAGCACAACAGAGGAAATAAAAGAGAAACGAGGAGGAGGGATGAGAAGCGTGTCAGAGAATAGGAAGTTGACAGGACTGGAAGCAGCAATGTGGAAATAGCATCAGGTTTCGGTGCTGGGGTTATGGGTTCGGTGCTGGGGTTATGGGTTCGGTGATGGGGTTATGGTTTCAGTATCAGATGAAGAAGAAAGGAGTTATGACAGCAGGAGGACAACATGCAAAATCATGGCAGAATGAGAGATGAAGCAAAGTGAGATAGAGTAAGTTTTGAGGAGAGACCAAACAGAGATTAGTGATAAGATTTTGGTGTGCTATCTGTGCATTTGGCAGGGAGGGAAATCAGAGTACATGTGGTTTTCGAAAGGATATGCTTTAGTTAAATTATGTAGGGCAGAGTCTCCAAGCCAATGTCTTTGTGGGGCTTATAGATGAGCTTGACACCTAAGGGACAATATACAGTTTCCCATTAACCTGCGTATATCTCAATCTGTTGAGGCTAAAAGAAAGATCTGTGCATTCTGATTAAGAATTTACCCACTGAAGCTATACCCTAAGAACAGTCCCTTTACAAACCTTCACACTCACCTGATGAAGGAGCAATGCTCTGAAAGCTCGTGATACCACATAAATCTGTCGGACTTTAACCTGGTGTTATGAGACTTCTTACTGTGCCCCGGCCTCTTCACATCATAAAATGAAGCAGAAATGTGACTGAGCTGACTGTGGATTGAAGGTCCAGAGCTCATGGGGTTACATGTTGGGCACACCACGTGTGGCAGATAGGAAGGAGGCTGTGCAAAATATGACAGCTGTCTTTCAGAAGAAATATTCTGGGTTACTGATGACAAATAGAATCCCTATAATGCAGAAAGAGGCCATTCAGTCCATCATGTCTGCACCAATAACAATCCCTCCGAGACCCTATTCCCATAAATTTATGTATTTACCTTGACACTAAGGGGCAATTTAGCATGACCAATTAATCTAACCTGCGCAGCTTTAGACAGTAGGAGGAAACCGGAGCACCCAGAGGAAGCCCAAGTAGACACACTTTAAATCTTACCCTTGATAACACACCTTTAGACTGAAAAACATTTCCGGGATTACTCTTGATTTTACTGTGTTTGTTTAAAGAGTGAATTTCAACACCATTGACATACAGTTAAAAAAAAGGGTGCTCCAGAGGATTTTGACGGCAGAGAGAGAGAGAGATGCTGCAACATACAGAGGTTTGGGAACAGAATTCTAGAAAGCAAACCACAATGGCAAAGAGGTTGTACGATTGAATGGGTGGGGGAAGTTCACAATAGTTCAGACTTAGTGAAACTGTGTCTATGAATTGGGTAAGAAGTCTCACAACACCCGGTTAAAGTCCAACAGATTTAGTTGGCAGCACAAGCCACTAGCTTTTGGAGCACTGCTTCTTCATTAGGTAAATGGAAGTTCGGTTCACAAACAGGACATATCAAAACACAATTTACAAAATAATGGTTGGAATGCAAATCTTTGTCTGTACCTTTAAGACTTGATTACCTATAATGTGAGTGGAGAGAGGGTTAACCTGCCAGAACAGTTAGTGAGATTTTGCAAACCCAGGCAAGTCGTGGGGGAGGTTACAGATAGTATGCCATGAACCCAAAGTCTGTCCTCATGTGTGTGGAACTTGGCTGGCAGTCTCTACTTAGCGGCTGCACAGTCATATGTCATGACGGCCGCCTTGGAGAATACTTTTCTCCAAGTCTTCACACCTATGAACTGGCACATTTTTCTCCACATTTATGAACTGGTTCAGTGTAGCATGGGCAAAAACAAAACCATAAACTAAGATTTTGAAATAATTGTGGCAGGGACTCAGATATAATAGGAGTTCTGGATTCCAAATTAATACATGTAGACAAGTTGTGAGTGTTTTGTCCAGATGCATAGTCTCTTGACAATGGATCATCGCCCAATTGAACTTTTAAATAAGCCATGTGTTTTTTTTAAAAAAAGGACATGCAATCAAAAACTGGCTAAGACTGCAAAATAAATACTTACTGGAGAATTCCATTGTGAGTTACGCTTAACTAACTAGTCCAGAGGGGATGGAACATTACACCTTTTCAGAGAGAAACACTTCAGAGGGAGACATGCAATGCAAACACTGAACTGTAATCTCCTGTGGAACAGTGGAGGCTGATTACCATCTCCTGTGAGTTATATTCCAGACTGTGGACATATTGTCAATTGAAAGAAAGCAATTCTGGGCAAAAGACATGCTTGTGTTTCCTTTTCAGCAATACACAAGGAAAGGGGTTAAAATTCAACGGCAATGCTGGCCTCTGAGTGCTAGTTTGGTGTTCCAGTTCTACTGTGCAGTGAAGGTCACAGCTCAAGAACATCAACGCAGCATCCCTGCAATTTCAAGTAAAGAAGTATCTCTCTCTCTGGCTCTGATTGCTGGAAGCATGTCACACGTCAGCAAAGCCACAGTTGAAAAGGAAACAGGACAACACTTCAGCGAAACCTGCAGCATTAAGGATCTCCAAACTGTTCAAATATCAAAGTTAGTGTTACCGGAATCACCCAATTTAACAGCTGTGACATTTCACCCTCTCTTCCTCACAAACAAGAATTTGTATATATTTTTTAACTTGTATATTTGGATTCACTTCTCATTTCTGATCTGTGTGTTGATGTGTTTTTATTTTTTTTTCTCTTCCTTTCTAATGACTAATAAACTCATTAGATCAAGAAAGTCTGGTTAATTTAGAATGTTAATACGTTCTAGGACTAGGATAAAATATCCACAAGGAAAGAAATCCATTTTAAATCCATCTTGTTGCAATTAACAAAGGGGCTGAATTAAGAAGGAAAGCCAGTTCATCTCTGTTCACCTGGGAGAATAACAATTTGAGGATATCATTGAGAGTCATAACAAATTGGTTCAGTAATAACAATTGGAAAATCAACAGTGCTGGAACAGAAAACCTAGATAGGAGTCAAAAAGAACATAACATAATTTGTGAAAATATATTTAACATGATTTAAAATGTCAGGATGAGGGCAGAAACTTTGTTCATCAGGGAATATTTGGCAGTAAAATGATAAAGTCTTTTACGTTAAGTTCAACAATAACAAAAACAGAAAATGCTGGAAAATCTCAGCAGGTCTGGCAGCATCTGCGGGGAGAGTTTTGAGTCTCAATGACCTTTCAGCTTCCAGCATCTGCAATAATTTGTGGATTACTGCCTTTTCAATTGTAGTGTCCGAATCTATTAGGGTTGAATCCAACAAAAGCAACACAACTGTCCTGGATAACAGAGCAAATAAACAAGCTGTGAACGAGAACCACTTAACAAATACTGAAGGAAAATAGAAGTCAAGCAATTGTAATTATGAGTAACTTCAACTGCCTGAGAGTAAAGTGAGGCAGAGCAAAGGACATGGAGAAGAAACAACTTTCATTTATGTAGCAATTTAACGCAGTAAAATGTCTCAAAGTGCATCACATGAATATTAGCAGACAAAATTTGACACTCAGGTACATTAAGCTATATTAGGAGTAGAGATTAAAGGAATTAAAGGAGAGATGGTTATAAACTAGGAGAAGTTTAGTGAGGGAATTCACTAACTGAAGATCCTCTAACTGAAGATCTTAATAGTGTAATGTAATAGTATAGCATAATTACTATGACATCTAATTTAATATTTCAAATTAGATTGCCAGACATTTTGGAAAGTCCAGATTTCAATATGAGGATAACGTTGGAAGCATGAAAAGACAGATCACAAGTGCATTGAAAGAGAAATAGCTTACGTGCCGAGCAAAGATGTTGGTTGATTCCATTTGCAACAGAAGGTTGCACTCTTTAACATCAGTGCAGATGCTAATGGAAAGCGTGTGCTTTCAAAATGGGTGGTGTTCCACATTGTTCCTGTAAACATCCAGCGGCACAGTGGTGAGCACTGCTGCCTCCCATTGCTAGTCTGACTTTTCCCCACCCTCAGCTGGTGTTCCTGTTTAATTTTAACTACTAAAATTTTTTTTTCATTGCCCATTCTTTTATCTCTGTTTTGGTGCAAATCTGATTGACATTTTCTTTGGCTTTTCTGTGCTTCTAACATATCACGCAGGCTATATTTACCTGAATTGAGAATAATTTTCCAATGCCTCCAGGCTCACTGATTTGAAACCATTTGCCTGCATTTCAGAAGAGTTGCTGCAGTCAGATGAATTGGAAAGCAGCTCCCCAATGGCATTTGGTTTGGAATGATTTGCTTAATATGATTATCTTCAATTTCAGCCTTGGGTGATTGTGTGGAATCTGCATGTTCTCCCCATCTCTGCGTGGGTTTCCTTCAGGTGCTCGGGTTTCCTCCTACAGTTCAAAGGTGTGCTGATTAGATTGATTGACCATGCTAAATTACCCTATAGTGTCAGAGGGATAAATACGGCGATAGGATTGTTATCAATACAGGGTCAAAGGGCTGAATGGCCTCCTTCTGTACTGTCGGGATTCTATGAAATCAGTTTATACCATAAACACTGACTATCTAGGTAGACACAGGACCTTCATACAGGAGCAAAAGTGGCTTTACCAGCCCAAAGATAATCATATTAAGCAAATCATTTCAAACCTGGAGGCATTGGGGAGCTGCTTTCCAATTCATCTGACTGCAGCAACTCTTCTGAAATGCAGGCAACTGGTTTCGAATCAGTGGGCTTGGAGGCATTGGAGAATTATTTTTCAATTCAGGTAAATATAGCCTGCGTGATATGTTAGAAGCACTGAAAAGCAAAAGAAAATGTCAACCAGACTTGCACCAAAACAGAGATAAAAGAGTGGGCAATGAAAAAAAATTCTAAGTAGTTAAAATTAAATAGGAACACCAACTGAGGATGGAGGAAAGCCAGAAATCATTAAAATACATTTTAATAGACTTAAAAAGAGAATATGAAGAAATGTTCTCTTCGTAATACTTATGTGCCTCTAAAGACTGATGAGAATCGAGTTGTAGATAAGGGATCATTTTTAAATGGGCCATGAAGGGAAGCCGTGTGTCAGAAATCAACAACCTTCATACTGAATGTATTCTCCCAGTGCCACTGCCTTCTTGAATAATTGTCTTCTCTACATAATAATCCCTGATGACCCACTCATTTTCTTTGTTGACCAAAGAACGATCCCACTGTTTTCCATTACTTTTATGTAAGTATTAATTTCCCACACATTGAAAGATACCATGCAACATCTCCTCTCACAACTGCAAACCAATCTAAATAGGTCGGTTAAAGCACATCTATCAGCTGTTCTACAGGAAAACTATACTTCACGCTCTTTATACCACTCCAGGAACAATTAGAACGGTCTGATTGCTGCATTAACATCTATAAAATAAGAAAATCAGCCCTGCAAATAATCTAATAAACCAACAATGTTAGTTTAAAAAAATTGCATTGCATATTATTATGAGGAATGCTGAAAGAAATCTGATTGGTGAAAGCCAAAATTTATAACATTAGATTGCTCATATTGTCACAAAGCTATGTCTCATTATTGTTGAAAGTTTCAACTTTCAACTGACTAGAAAGTTTGCAATTCAAAACAAGTCACAACAGCCTCATTATGAATGCAAGGCCATCTTTCAGGGTGGAAGGGCAAAGCAAAAAAAAACCCTTAGGGAAGTGTGAAAAGAGAGAGACAGTTCCTGTAATTCAGCCACCTATTGAAACTTGTCACAGGGTGGGATTTTACAGTCTCGCTCATCCCGAAACAACGGACCATGGTCTAACCCCTTTCCCACTCCAATTCCTATGCTGACTAAAGTGGTAAAATTCCAGCTTAAAATGGAAATTGCTGGACATTAATGCAATGGCTGTCACAGACAGACACACCCAAAACCTCTTGAAAATACACAATGGGTGAAGTATTTCAAGCTCAGTCTGCATTCACTGCAGAAAGGTTACAAGAAAGCTGGCAGCAGACAAAACAAGCTGAAGGCTACTTGCTTCCTCTCTCTCTCTCTTTTGGAAAAAATGTATTATCCGGCTTAGAAATCAACTTTACTCACAATCTACCAGCATACCATGATTTCGTAATAACTGCAACAACATCTATACTACATCAGACTGCATGCATGAAACCAGCTAATCCAAATCAGCCACAAAGTATAAAAATGTATGCCTTGAGGATACTTAACTGATTATTCTTTTAACTTTATTATTATACACTAACTTTTCTTATTTCTGATTTGTGTGAGAGATATTGAGATTTTATTCACTTTTTCCTTGAATTTAGTGGTTACTAAATTTGTTCTTTGTTCAAACATTGTTTGATTGGGGAAATGACTGAGAAGAGATTGCCAGCAAAAATAAGCACTGATGGAATTACTGCTAAAATTATGAACAATTGTTGAAAATACGACAATGGGACGTGGACAGCAGGTATAAGTTTATACTGAGGAAAGGGAACACTGCTGTTTCCTAGATATCACTGCTTATATAAATATTTAATATAATTTCTTGAAACATCTACATAAGGAGATTGAAGCCGGAACAGTTCAATAAGGTGCAAAATTGTGAACCAATAATAAGTGGTGTTCAAAAGGAAATGGAGAAGGTCCAAAGGCAAATTACTGAGGAATTGGGCTTAATGTGGACATGTGTACAATTACTTGCATTCAATGAAGCCTTTAATGTTATGAAACATTCTTTAGAACTGCAGGGCATCATGATGGGACAGTGGTTAGCACTGCTGCCTCACAGCACCAGGGACCTGGGCTCCATTCTTGACTTTGGTCTCTGCCTGTGCGGAGTCTGCACATTCTCCTCATGTCTGCATGGGTTCCCTCTGGATGCCCCAGTTTCCGCCCATAGTCTGAAAGACGTGCTGATTAAGTGTCTTGGCTATGCTAAATTCTCCTTCAGTGTACATGAATGGATGCCTGAATGTGGCAACTAGGGCATTTTCACAGTAACTTTATTGCAGTGTTAAGCTAAGCCTACTTGTGACACCAGTAAATAAACTCAAACTTTAAGTTATCCGACAGAATTTGATCCCAAGCCACATAATGAGATATTTTGACAAGCAACCAAAAGATTAATCAGAAGAGATACGTTCCAATTAATGTCATGAAAGATCAGAGCACGATAGAGAGACAACAAAGTTTGAGGTGAGATTTCCAGTGTTTATGGTTCAGACAGCTGAAGGTACAGCTACCAATAGTTGAATGAAGGAAGCACGGATGCACAAGAGGCCAGACTGAGAGGACAGCCGAGCTTTTGGAGAGATGCTAGACTGGAGGAGGTTTCAGAATGATGCAGATAAAAAAATGTTCTTAAAAAGAATTACATTGTGGACAAATACAAATAACATGAATTAATAGTGTTTCTTCAGAGTGGCAGGTGTCATAAGTCACCAGATCTGACCTACCTGTTGCAGGAGTCTGTGGCATTCATGTTCTTATTACGCATGAAGAAACGAACAAGTAATCAACAGTTCATTTCCCTAACAATTTTTGACAAGAAAATGATTTAATTAGTATGTGGACTTCCCTTGCCTTTTGATATTGGAATATATAACACCAAGCATATTAAGTTATTTATTTTTTTACCTGGTGAATAATTAAAATGCTATAAATTGAATAGTTCCATTGTGAACAGGTTTATCTGTGAGACTGCATCTATCCAGTATGTTTTGATCTTGTCACGCACCTAATAAGATATTGGAGCATTTTCTATTTGCTTCTGACAGAACACACACTGGTCTCTATTTGACCTTCTAAGCTATTAGAACTGGTTTATTAGAGGAGTGTTATTTTGACTGTGAATTTAAACATGATTGTGTTACATTTTGTTATGTTTGCCGTACAGAAATCATCTTCTCTGTAAAAATCGTGAGTTAATTGACAACCTTCTGCTACTCCGTCTGGGACAGAATACTATTAGGACAAATGAAATGAAATACTGTGCTGCTTTTCAAAAATATTAATTTCAATTCCAAGACAAATAACCATGTTTGTGGTTTGGGGAGTTTTATATTCTCTCCTTTCAATACATTAAGTAAGATACATGGCAGAGTTTCACAATATTGCTTCCTAGACTAAGGACACTGAGGACAATAGACAAAGGTATTATCATTTAGGTTGTTAAAATAATAAAAGGAGCAGATTAATTTGTAATCCTTGAATCAAAGCAGGAGTGGAGGACCAAAGGACATGCTGTCGAAATTCATGTACTGAAGCCTCAGCAAAGATTCAGACAGAACTTTTGTTTAGCTGTTAATACTTGAAGAATATTGGCAACCAGTGTAATGAATTTGAATTCTGCGGAGCACCTGGGGAATTTGACAGTAAAAGTGAGGGTTGTCTGAAAAGCATAACAAGAGCTTGTCTTGTGTTTCATTTCAAGATACAGCACAACCAAATCTTAGCAAAAAAAAACATCCAGCACATATAATTGGGAAACATTAGCTAAAAGATTTAGTGAAATCTCCAAGTTCTGCTGAAGAAACAGAGACACCTTTTGTAGCTGTCCTGAAGAATACTTAGGAATTTCACGTGTACATTGAGAAAATGCTCCATCAAAAGCACCTAGTATGCGTAAAATAGAAATTTCACCTTCTGGTATTTTGAAGGCTTGAGATCAAGTCGAGTGAATAGTGTTCTTCATCTGAACCTATCTTTGTCATCACAGGTAATCGAAGATAAAGAAATACTTAGGCATCTCCATTTTGCCAAAGTCACAAAGACCTGGCTTCATATCACAAGAGCCTTGATCATTTAAATCCATACGAATTTTGTAACCAGAAACTGCAACCAAATCCAATTCCTTATTGAAATAGTTAGTGAACACAGAAGCAGCCACTAACTTTTTGCTATTTTGCATGGAAATAGAAACACTTCTAAATTAGCTTAGATCATGGTGCAAATCCCAGTTCTGTACCTACATTGAAGTAAACTTGGCTACTTATATCCACAGCTTAAAACCTGGATTAGATATTTTCCCAATCTACAACTATATATACCCTCAAGAAAAATGGGATAGCACAGTGGTTAGCACAGTTGCCTCACAATGCCAGGCACTTGGATTCGATTCTCATGTTCGGCCACTGTCTGTGTGGAGTTTGCACATTATCCCTGTGGCTGTGTACGTTTCCTCCTGGTGCTCCAGTTTCCTCCCACAGTCCAAAGATGTGCCGATTAGGTGGATTGGCCATGCTAAATTCTCCGTCAATGGACCCAAACAGGCACTGGAATGTGCTGACTACAAGATTTCCACAGTAACTTCATTGCAGTATTAATGTAAGCCTACTTGTGACTATTAAATACATTTTAATCTTAACCATGGAATTCTTATAGTGCAGGAGGCCATTCAGCCTATCCAAAAGAACATCTTACCCCCTAATAAAATGATAAAATAATGGGGCATGTTTGTAAAGAAATCTTAGCACCAGACGAGGAGTAAGATGAATGAGACCATTTCATTCTTCTTATCTTCTAAATTCAAGGCTTGTTGCATTTGCTGAGCTTAAGACTCAGAAGCTAAAAGCAAATTACTGTGGAAACCGGAATCTAAAACCTAAAGAGAAAATGCTGGAAAATCTCAGCAGATCTGGCAGCATCTGTAAGGAGAGAAAAGAGCTGACGTTTCAAGTCCAGATGACCCTAGACTCCGAAACTATTGCAATCCGATACATTCTTGGCAGACCCCAAGAGAGGTCAACAGTGTGAAGATTTCTGGGATCACACGGGCCCTTCAGCGTTGTGACTTAGTAAAAAGTCAAGCACAACCAGAAATGTGTTCCAACTGGTGATACATTACTCCGGAAGCACACTTCATATCAGAGTGCTTCAGGTATAGATGACTTGAGGGAAACCCATGAATAATCAAAAAAGACATCTGCTGTTATTTTTCTTTACCGCAAAGCAAAATTTGGCTCTCAGTTTTAAAAATGACACGTTGAGTTATTTTTGACACACTCCAGTCTTGGAAACCTGAATCCAACTGGATCTTTTGTAAAAAATTGTTTCCAACTGCGTATGTAATTTGTGAAGGTGTTAGTTGTTGCGCCTTTGAAGGATCATGTGTTTAAAAGTGAAAACATACAATGTTGCTCTTACATCAGTTTGGGACTTTCCCTAGAAAAAGAGTTTTAACTGGCAAGAGGAGTGATGATAATCAGAGCAGACTGCAGTGCACTTTCAATGAGTTTTCTCACATTCAGCGCCGTCGCCATGATACCACATCTTACCTCGAGGCTGTCAAAATACTTTATCTTGTGCACTGCTTCCACTCCTATAGAGATGTAATCAGTGCCAAAGTACCCAAAAAAAAGGATCAACAGCTCCTGTAGAATGTTTGAGAAATCCACACAGACAACATGGGATGGTTCTTTTTTTTTTGTACAATTATCTGCAACTTGATAACCTAGATTTGGTCTCGTGCTCGTACTTCAAACTTTCCTGCTTTGTAGACCACGATCTGAAATTGAGTTCAAAGTTTTATTGTTATGTATTGGTCCTGCTAGTGTCTTCAAACACTATTTATAAAAGATGCAAAAGCTTTATGTTAAATGCACACAGTAAATGGCAAGAACAAACATTATGTTAGAAGCCCTTCTTTCGTTTTATGTTACCACTTCCTTTCCCAGAACTCCCCACGCAAGCTCAGTCCCTACATTGCTCTGCATAGCTCCCTCATTTACACTTCACTCACTCGAAGACCTTGAGGCAATGAGGGAGCTTGGATTTTTCCTTTTAGAGATTTTTCCTGATGACTCATCTCTATCCTCAGTTCACAATTTTTCTTCAGGGCATATTCTTCTTCCTCATCCATCTGTGAGCATTTCCCTCCAGGCTGGGATCCTGACTGATAGCTTCTCCCATCCACATCCGCTTGTGGTTTCTCCCTTCCTGCCCTACACTGCAGGCTTCAGATTTACCAACTTACCGTTTTCAGCATCTTCACCAAAATGTAATCGGAAACATTGTCCTTCTGACTCCTTAATGCCTTTCCTTCCACGTGGCTTTTCCAGGCCAGATCTTGCTCATCCTCATTCGCAATGAGCCATCATTCTGTCCACAGCTTGTCTCTAAACATGAACCATTACTGAATGACGGGGGGGGGGGGGGGAGTTATCATTTCTTGTTTTTCATTCTTGCTTTCCACCTACACAACTTGTAGCGTATTCATTAAAAATCATGTTTGGACTTGGTTCTACCTACTCAGTAGATTGTGTGCAAGGTCATAATTTAATGTCATTTTCTTCTTTTAATTCAGATGGGCAGCATAGTCAGTGCAGGCTTGAAGGGCTGAAGGGCCTGTTCCTGTGCTGTAATTTTCTTTGTTATTTGTAATGTTTCATAAGATATTCTTCCACAAATTATTTCAGCCTTTTAGCCACAAATCGGTTACCAATCTAATTTTGCAGCAAGTGAAGCATTCCATGGGCCAGAGTTGTCAGCCTCCAGATTTCCGGAGACTGGATGTATGACCCCGAATACATTTTGGGACTCTGCAGAAGGCCTGAGGTGCTGATACAACAGGAAGTTTGCATTCCTGATGCGTAATTCCCCTGCTTCCCTGGCGCTCCAAAATATCTCTGACTCTGATTTAGTACAGACAGTTCTGGTTTACTTTAATTGTTATTCTAGTAGCATGACTCTTAAAGGGAGAGGGCATGCTTCAAGGGTCACGCAAGTGGCAAGAACCTATGGATTGTTCCAGTGGGAAGCTGAGCCTATTGGCAGGAGGACATGGAGGCAGGAGACACCTTGGTCCCTATATGGGAATCTTCCACAATAGGCATAGCCTAAAGTCATGGATATGTCATTAAGACGTTAGGATGGTGGCACAGGCTCGTTGGGCCGAAGGGCCTGTTTCCTGTGCTGTGTTGCTCTTTGTTCTTTGTACCACGGGTCAAGGAAGGACTGACAATGGGAGCCCAGGAATCCAGAAGATCAGTCCCACACGTAGCCCAGGATTACCTCATACATAAATACTCTGTTGGTAATGAAGGTTCTATAATGAAAGCTGCATCAAATCAACATACATTTACTAAGGAAATGTTAAGACAGGAAAATGCCTGTCTAATTCCTGGATAACTATACAACTGACCCACTCACACTGATCACTCTAATTTGTCCCTCAATTAAACTTCTGATACCAACCCACACACCACTACCCACAATCACCCTACCAGGAAAACAGGAAGAGAAGAGCAGGAGGAAGCTATTCAGCCCATCGGTTCTGTCCCACCATTCAGTTTGATCATGGCTGATCATCCACTTCAATGTCTTCTTCTCACACTATCCATTTTTAAATGTCGACAGCGATTCCAACTGTGATTGGATGTTTGGGCCCAAATGTTGCAAGGATTCACTTCATTGGCTGCACAGGTTTTGCTGCCATAAAATATCTCAAAATATTGTTTCAATATTTTGATGTAATAGTCCATGACCAATAGTCTAGTATTCCTACAAAGTTTGCCACCTGATCCTGCCACTTGGTGTCCTGCTTCAGATTGGCTATTTATGTAGAGTTTGGTCCTATCATTTGACAAGGAAAGCAACACAAGGACATGTTCCCTGTCAGTCTATCCCTGGCCAACTTAGCTCAGGCTTTGATTCTCAACAAGTAGGTTCGGAACAATTTTCTGATAGCGTGCTTAAAAGTTTCAGACACGAAATGTTTGTTTTGTTGTTCCATCCTAAACGTGCCAACAAAAAATTGATGGGAGTCCAATTTCCAATTTAAGTTGGAAAAGATTTGACTGCAGTGAAATTTCTCTACAAGCTCCTCCAGTGTTAGAAGTTGATGAGATTCTCAAAACACTGCAGTATTAACACCTGCACGTATCCACATACAGTCAAACACCTTCACCAGCTTTGCGTACCACGACTGAAGAGATCTGTGACCAACAGTGCGTCTCAGAGATCGGTACTGAGTCCACAGTTATTTGTCATTTATAATTAATGATTTGGGTAGGAATTTAGAAGGCACAGTTATTAACTTTGCAGATGATGCCAAATGGCACAGTGGACAGTGAAGAAGAATTATCTAGGATTGCAATGGGATCTTGATCAATTGGGCCGGTGGGCTGACGAATGGCAGATGGAGTTTAATTTAGATAAATGTGAGGTGATGCATTTTGATAGATCAAACCATGGCAGACTTATTCCATTAATGGTAGGGCATTAGGAAGAGTTATAGAACAAAAAGATCTAGAGGTATAGGTTCATGCTCCTTAAAAGCAGAATCACAGGAGGACAGGGTGGTGAAGAAGGCATCAGCATGCTTGGTTTTATTGATCAAAACATCGAATACAGGAGTTGGGACATCTTATTGAAGTTATACAAGGCCACACTTGGATTACTGTGTACAGTCCTGGTCACCCTATTATAGAAAGAATATTATTAAACTAAAAAGAGTGTCAAAAAGATTTATTAGGATTCTACCATGACTTGATGTTTTGAGTTATAAGGAGACACTGGATAGACTGGGACTTTTTCCTCTGCAGCATAGGAGACTTAGGGGTGATCTTATAGAGGTCTATAAAATAATGAGGGGCATAAATAAGATAGATAATCCATATCTTTTTCCCAAAGGTAGGAAAGGTTAAAACTAGAGGGCATAGGTTTAAGGTAAGAGGGGAGAGATACGAAAAGGTTCAGAAGAGCAATTTTTCATACAGAGGGTGGTGAGTGTCTGGAAAGAGCTGCCAGAGGTAGTAGTAGAGGAAGGTACAATTTTGTCTTTTTAAAAAACATTAGACAGTTACATGGGTAAAGTGGATATGGAGGGATCTGGGCCAAATGCAGGCAATTAGGGCTCACTTAAATGGTAAAAACTGGGTGGGCATAGACTAATTGGGCCAAAAAGTCTGTTTCCATGCTATAAACCTCTCTGACTCTAAAGGGGTTGGGCACAAAACTGTTCCTTCTCCAGGTTTCCTGTAGCCATTCCTGCCATTGCCTTTCTCAACCACATTCAGTCCTTCATTTTTGTGCCTATTGCAGCTACAAATAATTTAGCCTCACAGCAACGCTGTCATCAATTGAAAAAGGTCAATTTCCTGCCCCTTGTCCTTGAGTGTCCCAGCTATTGCTAATAATTAATCGCAGCTCAGTGCAACCTTGCTCTACCAGAGTTCCTTTCTCGGTGTGAAATGCTGACACAGTGCGATGGTGTGATTCTTGCTGTGTCTGATCATCAACATTGTAGCCATGTTTTAAAGAGGTTTGTGTAGATTTAATCAGCACACATGCTGCTCCAGCGTTTCTGTCCTTCTGAAAATGTTCCTTTCAAATTCTACATTACTTGTAGGTCCAAAACGATTATTCCAGAGAGCAAGAGGGTCCCTTATCCCAACGTGAATCAGCATACACGTACAGAGGAAGAACAGTTCTTGCATTCCAATCCCACGGGATGCACAGCCTAATCCTTGGGTAGCCGAGTAAAACTTCACACAAATGTACAAAGCAATGACAGGCAGGGAAAACCCAGTTGATCCATCAAGCCTTCTCCACAAATGGGGTCTGAAGCATTAAGAGGCAATATTCCTCTCCCTGGTCACCATCCTCACTCCTCCCTAACCGTGTAATCTGAGAGAGAAGCAATAAAAAAACACCAAAATTCTCTGATCCCGTCAGGCAACCCGATCCAGCCCAGGAAATCACATGGACCGTGTTTGGTCTGTAAAGCTACAGTCGGAGCTGATGGGAGTCTCCTTCAGGAGCACATCCAGGATGGAATTTCCCATTCTGTCCACCACAGCAATCATAGCAGGCAAGGACAGAGCATGCAAAGATCTGTTGACCTCGGGCAGGAATTCCCAACCTCGGGGTGAGCGCAGCCGGAGAATCCGGTCCTGGGGATTTGTTTAAAAAAAAATGTGAGAATGGGCTTCATCACATTGTTATTGAGAGGCAGGGCCTAACCACACCAGCAAGGCCGTCACCATGGAAACCACAGCACCCTTTATAAAGGGAACCCCAATTTCAAAGTAAAGTGAAAGGTCCCCCTTTCACCAGATAGACATCAGGGGCCCTGCAGACAAGAGGAACAGCCCCAACCCATGGGGAGAGAAGGGGCTGATCATGGTGAAAGGGGGAGAAGGGGGTGATGATCACAGGGGGAGGAGGAGAAGGGGGTGATCATCACAGGGGGAGGGGGAGAAGGGGGTGATGATCACAGGGGGAGGGGGAGAAGGGGGTGATGATCACAGGGGGAGGAGGAGAAGGGGTGATCATCACAGGGGGAGGGGAGAAGGGGGGATGATCACAGGGGGAGGGGGAGAAGGGGGTGATGACACAGGGGGAGGGGGAGTAGGGGGTGATGATCATAGGGGGAGGGAGAGAGTAGGGGGTGATGATCCCAGGGGTGGGAAGGAACGGAGGTGATTATCACGTGGTGGGGGGGGATAGGGGGAGGAGGCAGTGATTATTGTGGGGGAGGGGGAGAGGGGGTGATGATCACAGGGGGAGGGGGAGTAGGGGGTGATGATCACAGGGGAGGGGGAGTAGGGGGTGATGATCACAGGGGGAGGGGGGAGAAGGGGGTGATGATGAGGGTGCACAGGGGAGGGGGAGAAGGGGGTGATGATCATAGGGGGAGGGGGAGAAGGGGGTGATGATCACAGGGGGAGGGGGAGAAGGGGGTGATGATCACAGGGGGAGGGGGAGTAGGGGGTGATGATCACAGGGGGAGGGAGAGTAGGGGGTGATGATCATAGGGGGGAGGGAGAGTAGGGGTGATGATCGGGGGGAGGGGGAGTAGGGGGTGATGATCATAGGGGGAGGGGGAGTAGGGGGTGATGATCATAGGGGGAGGGGGAGTAGGGGGTGATGATCATAGGGGGAGGGAGAGTAGGGGGTGATGATCACAGGGGTGGGAAGGAACGGAGGTGATTATCACAGTGGTGGGGGGGATAGGGGGAGGAGGCGGTGATTATTGTGGGGGAGGGGGAGAAGGGGTGATGATCACAGGGGGAGGGGGAGTAGGGGGTGATGATCATAGGGGGAGGGGGAGTAGGGGGTGATGATCATAGGGGGAGGGGGAGTAGGGGGTGATGATCATAGGGGGAGGGAGAGTAGGGGGTGATGATCACAGGGGTGGGAAGGAACGGAGGTGATTATCACAGTGGTGGGGGGGATAGGGGGAGGAGGCGGTGATTATTGTGGGGGAGGGGGAGAAGGGGGGTGATGATTGCGGGAGAAGGGGAGAAGAGATGAGGATTGTGGGGGGTGAAGGGAAAAGGGCTGATGATTTGAGGGTAGGGGAAGGGGGCCAATGATTGAGGGGTGAGGAGGAGAAAGGGGTGATGATCACAGGGGGAGGGGGAGAAGGGGATGATGGTCATGGGGGGGAGGGGAAGGGGGCAATGATTGCAGGGGTAGGGGGAGAAGAGATGAGGATTGTGGGGGGTGAAGGGAGAAGGGGCTGATGATTTGAGGGGGGGAGGGGGAGAAGGGGGCTGATGATCCCGTGAGGAGAGGAAAGAGGGACTGATGATTGAGGGGGGAGGGGAGGTGGGCCTAATTATCACAGGACAGGGTGGTGCTAAAGGAATGCTGGCTCCAATCAGCAGTGGGAAGGGGAATCCCAGTTGTAGGCTGGAGGAGGGCGATTGCTGTCAGGGCACCTTTTAAAGATGGCACCCCATCTTTGGGTAGTTGGCATTTGCCGGTGTGTTGGTATCACCCCCCCTCCCCCCGCCTTGACGGCATGAATCACGGTCCATGATTTTTATTGGCAAAGTGTCATAAGTAAAGTTATTTATTATTTATTAGACACAAGCAGGCTTACATTAACACTGCAATGAAATTACTGAGAAATTCCCCTAGTCACCACACTCTGCCACCTGTTAATACACCCAACCAGCACATCTTTCAGACTGTGGGAAGAAACTGGAGCACCCAGAGGAAACCCACACAGATATGGGGAGAATGTGTAAACCCCACTCAGACAGTGATCCAAGTGGGAATTGAACTTGGGTCCCTTGCGCTGTGAGGTAGCAGTGCTAACCACTGTGCCACCCACAAGTGGCGAGAAAACCAATCGGTTCTTTTCGAGAGAAACATGCCAGTTTTCTCGCGAGAAAAAGCTCATTTATTGGTAAGATTTAACCGAATATCTCTAAATCCCACTCATTATAGCTTCTTTATCCAGTAATGTGATGCTTTCTTCATATAACAATGTGGGAACTTACCCAATTCAATTTACATCAGGCAAGATTTTGACTACTGTATGAGAATTGTTGTGTGCTGGTCTCATTGGAGTAAACTTTGTCCAAAGGGATCAAACACTTTATTCAGAAGTTTCAACGTATTACATTCAACATTCCACTCCTGATGTTGATTTGGGGCGGTATAGTAGCACAGTGGTTAGTACTACTGCCTCACAGCGTCAGGGACCCGGTTTTACTGTCTGTGTGAAGTTTGCAAGTTCTCCCCATGTTAGCATGGGCTCCCTCCGGGTGCTCCAGTTTTCTCCCATGGTCTGAAGATGTGTGGGTTGGATGCATTGGCCATGCTAAATCGCCCCTTTGTGTCCCAGAATGCATAGGTTAGAGAGATTAGTGGGATAAATATGTGGGGTTACAGAGATAAGGCCTAGGTGGGATTGTTGTCCGTGCTGATGGCCTCCTTCTGCACTGTAGGGTTTCTATGATCGTCTGATACATATACATGCAGAACGATTGCATAAAATAAAGGAAATGATTCAATCCCTTTGATCTTTCTACATCACTTACTTTCCTAGAACTTCCCATACAGCTAGCACTTTCTCTGTACTGTGCAGTGCTCCAGATTTTTATAAAATACTGCAACTTATCAATCATGCAAGCAGAACCTCCTTTGATTTCACTAAGCATGTTTCCCAGAATATGTTAGTCTCTTTTAATTTTGCCCCATTTTCGTACTTACACACAAACATCATTTCACACACTGGGGGGCAAATTTTCCTGTCCCACCCACCATGGGAAATTGTAATGATGAGGGGCGGACCATGGAGAGATCTGCTGACCTCAAATGGGATTTTCCAGATTCGGGGCAGGAAATTCTGCCCTGATTGCATGACTTAATATAAAATATATTAGAAAAATCAAAATATATTAGAAAAATCAAATGGGAGTTAGAATCATAGAATCCCTATAGTACAAAAGAGGCCATTTGGCCCATTGAGTCTGCACCAACCACAATCCCACCCAGACTCTATCTCTGCAACCTCTTGTATTTACCCTGCTAATCTCCTGACACTAGGGTCAATCCACTTTACTCTCACATCTTTGGACTGTGGGAGAAAACTGCAGCACCTGGAAGAAACCCATGCAGACACAGGGAAATTGTGCAGTCTTCACATAGACAATGGCCCTAAGCTAGAATTGAACTTGGGTCACTGGTTTGTGAGGCAGCAGTGCTAATCACTGTGCCGCCCATTAAATTTCCCTGCAATAACTAAAGTTCTTGGATAGAACAAAGCCCATGGACTTTAGTGGGCATTAAAGTAGAACATAGTGTGGACATTTATTGACTTCTAGGGGATAGTGCAGTTGGAGATTAAGTCCTGTTAGTGTCTCACTTTTATTAGCTATTTAAGAGGTGTTTGGCAGTAGAAATGGTTTGAAAGTATTACAGGATTTATAACTGAGCTGTTAATTGCGCTGTTAATCTCAGAAGAAAATGATGGAAACAGTTTTCTTTCTTTTAAGTGAAACAGGTCTAAATATTTGAAATTGTATTCTGCCTAAAATAAAGCATTAAACCTCACTTTTAATTCTTCTGGAGTTGAGCAGATGTTTGAACCACCTGTAAAGAATAAAGGTTTACTTTCAATCGCACACACAGTGGACTATTTATCACTGTTTTTATTAGATCTGGATGTACTGCAGGACAAGCTGAAATGTGAATGGTCTGTAAAATAAGCATTAATTTCCTGGATTTTCAAAATTGATGTGTGTGGGTTGTAAGGGAAAACACAGATTGAAGCCTGGATATGTGAGTGACATTGTTCATAACATGCAATGCAACAGTGACTTATTAAACATGCTTACTTTATCCTGTGTTTTTATAATCTGGCATATTTTTTTGGATAGTTTACATTGATATGACTTGTAGGTTTTTTCCATTTTAAATGAGTTACTGAATCATCACTATATTACAACACAAGTTTAGTTTGACCATCCTTTCCCTTTATATTTTCTAATCCACCATAATCTTGTCTTTCACTAGATAATTATTGATGTAAGACAGCCACAAAGACCACACAAAGTTTATTTTACTCTGAACTCATCCAGTTAAGGTAAATCATCATCGAACCGCCAGTGCGTGGAGCCAAGTTTTGAGCCTGTAACAAAGCCAGCTTCAGAAAGATAATCCATAACTGGACATTGTCACACAGCGCAGACACAATCACAGGCTTTTCATTATGAGAAACCTTCACCTCCAGGGGGCATTTGCTTCCTGTACACTCAGAAGAAATAACAAGTCTCCCTCAAAGACCCTTGTGGCGACTGATAATGTGAATAAATGTCATTGTTTCAAGCAAGCATTTCAGTGTTTGCATTTATACCCAAGACAAACTGAAAGAGAGCTCCAGGCCAGTTTAATGTTAAACACAACGCAACATGCACTGTGCTGGAGTAGATGCATCTCCATCAATGAAGGAACCCTGCCTGGGGGCACGCTCAACATTGTGCCTATGAAAACTCCAAACTGTTAATAATTTTCCACAACGGGTGATCAACATAGGTGTTTGTTCATCTCATGAGCTTGCTGGATTGAAGATCCGACAGCAGTATGTAAGAAATGCTACTATTATTAACTTCACACTACACTGTGAGCATATTCTGCCATCTTAGTCCAGTTGTTCTATAATATAAAATCATTGATCCCTTCCTAGGAATAAATATCTTTTTTCCAGTTCTCAAATAAAATGACATGCTTTCACATTTGACAGACCATCCAAACTTAACATTTGACTTGTAACGATTTCACAGTACCAGAAAATTAAACAACGCACCTGTGAAAAATAATAGACTTGTTTGTGGTCGCCGGTGACCTTGTTATTAACACTCAAAGCTGTGCTCTGTAGACAGAGGAGCGACTAATAAGGTTGCACAGTGCAACATTTCAAACAATTGGTTTCTTCAAAGGAGAAGGCAAACTAAAAAGAGAGAAGCGTCAGCCTGAGTTGGGAATGGTGGATGAATTTCATTATTTCATCTTTCACACAATGGAAACACTCCATGTCCACCCCCACACCCCCTCCCATTTGCCTCGTGTATTTTCCACACACTGTAATATGTGTGTACTGAAGACAAACATCTCCAGGCACACAATGGATTCTGTTTCCAACTTATTCCTGTCTTTGATGCCTTATAGGATTGTGTGTAGAAGAATTTCCACACAGTGCAGTTGACAGGAAATAAGACAGAAATCCAATCTCATTTATATACTCTTCAAAGCAAGCGGCCTTTATTGAACAGTTATACTCCCAAGTAGTGCAAAAAAAACCTTTTCACATAACATGAGCATGCAGGAACATTTTAAGAGTTACTTTCCACAGAAACCCATTAAGGGAGCAATCTTGATGCAAAACAAAATATGTCTAGCATTACTTACAGAGGTAAAAATGGTTTCCCTGATCTTCTTCTCGATAAGTTGGCCGCTGTGTGAAATGGCACCATTCAGGCTAATAATGTCTCGGTGTCGAATCCTACCTGGCTGATTGAGCGCATACAGACAGCAAGTGCTTCAAAAGCTTGAGATACAGAAAATGCTTCAGGGTCCCAATTTCAATCAAGCAACCATTGCTGGAATTCTTAGCTCATCTAGAGAGAAGGTTTGACCGCCATGAACATTACAGTTAATCAGCATGCCAACATTCACTATTAAACTCCAAAATGATGCCTTGTCACTGATCAAGATAGTAAAGAGCCTATAGAAAAGATACCTATATAAATTTAATTTGATTTTGATTTTATTTGATTTATTATTGTCACATGTATGAGTATGCAGTGAAAAGTATTGTTTCTTGCGCATTATATAGACAAAGCACGCCGTTCACAAAGAAGGAGAGTGTGCAGGATGTAATATTACAGTCCTAGGTAGTGTGTAGAGAAAGGTCAACTTAATGTGAGATAGGTCCATTCAAAAGTCTCACGCAGCAAGGAAGAAGCTGTTCTTGATAGTCGCTAATAGATCCAATAAGAAATTTGAGAGAAACTTATTCACTCAGAGAGGGTTTGAATGTGGAACTTATTACCCACAGGGTATAATTGAGGTGACTTGCATAAGGGGAACCACATGAGAGAAAATAATAGTTGGAATAATGTCAATATGATTAGTTGAAGAAAGGAGGTATGTGTGAAAAACAAGGGCAAACATCAGCGTGGATCAGATGGACTAACTGGCCTGTATTCATGCTGTAAATACTGGTTCATGCTATTTTATGCCTCCAGGAATCACTATCTTTTACAGGCGAGAGGGAAAAATGAGATAACTGAAAACGAAGCTGTGAAACTACAAAACAACTGGAATAATTATGGGTGGCACGGCAGCACAGTGTCCCTCACAGCACCAGAGATCTAGGCTTGGGTCACTGTGGAGTTTGTACCTTTTCCATGTATCTGTGTGGGTTTGTTCCAGGTGCTCCAGTTTCCTCCCACATTCCAACGATGTGTGGGTTAGGTGGATTGGCGTCATGTCAGGGTATTAGCTAGGGTAAATGTGGATGGGGTCTGGGTGGGTTTGCGGCCAGTGCAGACTCAATGGGCCAAATAGCCTCTTTCTGTACTGTAGGATGCTATGATTCTACGAATTTGAAGGCTATGGAGGACATTTTGTGGTCCTGTTACGATAGGGACAGTGCTCTAAAACATGGCAAGCCATTCAAAAGTCCACTGGCTTTGGCAGGACTGTAAAATCCCACTGGTGTAGAATCCTGCCTGATATCCTATCAGTGTTCACTGGATTCACCAAAAACTCTTCATTCTGGCACAAGTTCTCAAGATTTCAACACACCAGATGAGAGACTGAGTACCCCATGACTGCAATTAAATTTTGTAGGTCTGTTTATACCTAAAGAAAGCAACGAAATAAATATCTATAAAGCAGAAATATTTTATCTGTCATATTGCCATTCTTCATTTCATTTTTTTGCCGATGATGTAATCTGTACAAAATGTTTTGCCTTGATGAAAATAACAGATGTCCAAGGCAGCTTGCATGGAATAAAAATCGAGCTGTCCACAATTTCAAGCGTCCAAATAAAGTGATAGATTTAAGAGGGCTCATCACCCTCTGGGAGGATAAGGAGGTGAGAGATTGTAGTACCAGTTTACAACAGTCAAAATGGTTGCCAATAGATACAACATGGCAGACACTGTCAAACTTAACAGAGGAAGTGATGTCTGTAACGTCTTTTTAAAATAAAATTGAAATAAATTTAGCTGCATGACGTTAACATGGAGAATATAAAGCCTGTCCAGTTACTAAAAAATGCTTGGTAAACAGTTTTTCATCCTCTCAAACAAAAACATTTATCAAATATTTTGCATGAAAGGCATTATATTTCCTCAGTCATAGCTGTCCATAATAAACAAGCCTAAAAGTCCTGATGACTATGCTTGGCTGTATGAGAATAAAGTGGTTTATTTCTTCCAGCAACCCAATATGTATTATGGGAGCCATAGACTAAGATAATAATATCATAGTGCCAGCTGTGGCTCAGGTGGTTAGCACTCTAGCCTGAGGCAAAAGTTTGTGGGTTCAACTCCTTGTGCAGGACTTGGAGCACAAAAACAAGTCTGGCACTTCTGTGCAGAACTTTCAGAGGGGCTGCCTTTCAGGTGAGACACTAAACCAAGTCTGCCCACTTGCATAAAAAGGCTGCAAGGCTTTATCTCAATGATGAGTACAGGAGTTCTTCTCAATACCTTGCCTAATTTTTATCCTTCAACAAATGTTGCTAAAGGAAAAAAAGGTCAGCTGATCATTATGTCATTGCTGTTAGCTGGGGCTTGCCATAGGCAAATTGGCTGCCTTGTTTCCTATATTACAATAGCAACTATGCTTCAAAAGTAGTTCATTATTTGCAAGTGCAGTGGAGCATCCTACAATTGAGGAAGACAGTCTATAGGTTATTCGTGAATCAGGTGAGTTTTTATGATAATCTGGCAGCTTTATTGGTCATTGTTTTCTCTGGTTCTAGCTCACAAGTTAACAGGTTTATTAATTCAATTTCACAGCTAGCCATTGTGGGATATGAATTCATTGGTGGGGGATGGAATTTTCCCATCCTGCCCACCACAGGAATTGTAATGGCTGGGATACAGACCATGGAAAGGTCTGTTGGCCTCAGGTGGGAGTTTTGACCTCAGGGCAAGCATAGCTGAAAAATCCCATCATAGCCTCCACTTTGTTAGACTACCATAGTCCATTTATCATTGGAAGTTGCAATAACCATGATTCTTGTGTAAAGAGGGGAAAAAGACACACTTTTTGCCAGTGTCACACTGTGTCACATATTGTATCTTGTGTTGTCTTTAATTTTCACTTTGCTATACGTGGGAGCTTGTTGCACACAAGTTGGCTACTTTATAAAGGTATTTCCTAGATTACAACAACGGCCACACTTTAAAAGCATTTGTCTCGTTCTAAAGCACTTTGCGATTGTGAGTTTGTGCTGCAGAAACAAAATTCTTCCAATTCATTTCACTCCTTTTTAAAAACATATTTTCTATAGTGTTACATGCTGAAAAGAAAATAATTCCAAATTTCAATAACAAAGACTGAATTAAATGTCCACAGTGGACTGTGCTCCCTTTTTGCAGAGCTTAGCTCCAAACAATCTAAAACAAACTCATAACTGTAGCCCTCCAGAGGTTGAAGCTAATTTATTAAGCTTTCTTTTAATTTGTTATTAAGCATTTCTTGCTCAAAATATAGTTTAATTTTACCAGTAAAACAAAACAAAGCTTAAGTACTAACAGATGGTGGCATGCCAGTACACTTCTTTTGCCCATGGTACTAAAAGTGATTTGTAACCACGTCATATTATTTATCATTACTCATTTACTGTCAGCAGTGTATTAAAGGTTAATAGAAGTGCCAGAACATGTACTGATTTACTTAGTAAAATTTTTGTTCCAAGGTTCAGGTCGGCTGATTGGAGTCTGCGAGGCTTTCAATATTCATACATTATGAACAGGAAACCTCAGTGACCTTGAGCCACAACTACTTGAACAGTATATTATATCAGGTTTGACCTTCAGCAGCTTATAAATATACTAGATGTATTTAACCAATATTTTCTTCCATATTACTGACACAGTGCAACACGCAGTCTGGAAGATTAATTCCGTGTGACAACACGAACAAAAATCATGTGACACTGATATTCCAAGTCTCCTCCAATGACCTTCAGCATTGTAAGCTGTCAATACTAAAGGGCCAGAATAATCATAGGTAGCCTTTAAGGGAAAAGGGATTTCAGTCACCTCGTGCTTATTGTGCTCTGGTATATGGGGAATTGTCTTATCTTGCTTTCAGAATCCCACAATGAGAAAATAAAAATCAATAGCTGTAGTGTCGGCAGGCATGTTAGTAATGCTACAGCAACCTCTAAAATATCAAGACAATTCCATTTCTTTCATAAATGTCTTCATTTCCAAATGTCACTGCTAAGTAATTTTTTTTTCAACCTATCTAAGCTTATGCCAAATAGGATTTCGCTAAAGTTTTTATTTCCCTTAATTGTTTCCCAGTTGGATGTAGCAGGGAGTTAACTGATTTCATTACACAGGATTGTGCTGTACTATGTTTTATCATTTTGTTTTTAAAAATGTATTTGTGAGGGAAAAGATCCAAATGTAGCAAGAACAGAACCATTGTATTGTAGTGTAGAATAAGAGGTAATTACGGAGAAAAATGAAAGCTGTTCCTGCTGTTAGAAGAAATGATAAGGGAATACTGTTCCTTTTCAAAGCATGGAGTCCATTTTGATATAATTGGTTCCAGAATTATTTATGACATTAATTGCTGCATTATCGACTGGCTGTCAGCTCCTCTGGCAGTCAGTCCATCTTTCTTACCACTGCAAGCCAACTCAGCCCAAACTAGACTGACAAGCTAATTACACTCATCTCCCCCTCAATGACAAATACTGCTCATCTGAAACCTTTCCAGAAATAGGCGCTTTTTCTTCCCTTCGAGTGAGTTCATCCTGAGCCAGTCTTTGCTGATATCTACAGGTACAGAATGCAGCTAACTCGGCACACACGATGATTAGTTAGAACATCTCACTCGATCCAAATACCCAAACACCTTGTGCTATCAATCTGAATGTCAGTCCGTGATACGCTCCTTGCTTTCAGCGGATTTTCTACTGGTTCATATCTGTCACTCAACCCTGAAGCCCGCAGCTTTGAGCCTGATGAAGAAAAAAAATAGAAAAGTACCTTACGCCCGTGCTCCCTCCCCATCACTGCCCCCCCCCCCCCCAAACCCCCCACCCCCTCTTCTTACTTCCAGTGAACAAGGATCAAATGCGACACGTACCAAACTCGGAATGTCCCGCAGCCAGCTCCGTTCCCTCTGATGCTGTCATCTCGAGCTACATCAGGAGCACCGGCTCAATGGCAGCATCCCTGACATCTGTCAGAAACTTTTAAATGTCTGCTCTTTTCATTAGGATGCTTCTGTATCCCAGCCAGGGGAAAGATGACATTTTGTAGGGGGGGGAAACTTGTTGTAGCTCCCTCTTCCAACTGTCATTCCAAGTATCCTCTAAACATATCAAAACACAGACAAATAAACATGGTCATTTGGAAATCTATGCAGTAATGACCAAGTTTTTTTTTTAAACATGTCAAAGCAAAATGTGCACATTTTCTCATAGGAAGCAGCTACAGAGAATTTAGCGGCAGGCTATCTTTGACCTTTGTGATGTGCCGCTTCCAAAGATTGATGAGCACAACTCAAATACACATGAATTCCTTAATTCTCCTGTCCTTTTCCATTTCAGTGGAATACTTGCCATATAAAAATTATGAAGCAAAAACTGGAGAAGGTCATTTTGAACTCAAAAGGAGTGGAAATATTCATCCAAATTAACATCTTCATGGACAATTGTGAGCTTATTTTAACAAAATGGCCTAATATTTATTCACTGTGGTTTGCTATCAATGTATAGTTGCATGGGCACATATCATTTTGTATTTTATTTGGGAGGCTCTTTGACATTTACTAGTTCCTAGTTTTGTTTATTTTTCCTCCTTTCATTATTCCTCTGATTTTTTTTGTCCCTTAAGAATGTTCTGTTTAAAGTCTGATACAGATGGGCCACAGCTGTACATGCTTTACCAGTGCTCTGTATATTCTGTATTCTCTGTATATTCTGGCCCAACTGGTGATTCTTTGTGTGCAAGTTAAGGGTTGGCAGATATTCAAATGGGCAGACGAGGGGGCAGTTTGTGGAACATCCCATCTGAGCCCAATCCTTTTTCACCTAATGTCACGATAGCGCACTTCCCATAGAGGTCATTGGATAATGATCATGAGTTCAGCTTGGCTAATTTCACCACGCAGAGGGCAAGGGTGTGGCCATGTTACTGCTGAATTCAACTAACTAAGCGCAGGCCAAGGGTAAAAAATCCTTTCCTATTTGAATTCCACCTCATATTCAGTCACTGGTGGAAGTGAGTGTGAGTGTCTGCACTGCATAGTTTAAAAAACTCAAATCCAAGTGAAAGAAAAACCTAATTGTAACTTTTCTGTGTCTGATGTTTGTTCACCAGACACATTAAACTCAATGGCAACGTTATTCTTTAGATGCACTGCCTCAAGCTAAAATTACACTTGACATGTTACACAATAAATGGGAACTTTCTTGTTCACCATTGCTTGGGATTTTCTCAAAAAATTTTTTTTAAAAAGTTATTTTCTGAAGCAGATTCTTTATGACATTAATTGCATGTAAATAAATAACCAATATGTCTGACAAAGGCTGATATTTAGATGACACTTTTGCTGGAATTTTACTATCCTGCCCGCCATGAGAATTGGAGTGGGTGAGGGGTAGACCATGGAAAGGTCCATTGATCTCAGCGAAAGGGGATTTCCCAGTTTTTGGATAAGAAAGGCCATAAAATCCCACCCTTTGGGTCCAATCTTTTAGAACAATACTGGCACTGTTGATTTTTGGGCCTGCACGGAAAAGGCTCTGGGGGACTAGGAAAAATAATTTAAATGATTTTTGCATTATTTTCATCATTAGCTAATCTCAAATATAGTAAAGGTGCAATCCCACATCTCACAGGGAAAGGAAGGTGAGACCTAGTCTCTCTCTGAACCACACTGCAAAATAAAACGTTCCCAGGATCAAGTTTGTAAAGTAGCCAGACTGTTGTTCCACAAAAATATTTTTAACCAAAAAGTCATTTGAAACATTTGATTTTCCAGGTTTTCTTCCCCCATCTCTGACCCTCACTTTAGGATTTGCACAATGTGCAGCTAATCAAACTGTAAACCGATGCCTCTCTGTAAATACATATTGTTGCCAAGTTTGTGATCGTTCTGAGGTGATTCACAGTTGGGAAAAGCCATTCAGCCCAACTTAACTCAATCATGCAAAAAAAGTTTCAATTTCTCCCCTCCCCCCTCCCAAAAGTTGTCATTAAATTTCAATTTTGGATTGCAGTTATGCTACCCCACTCAAGTGTTGATCACACTCTGTGTTAAGCAGCTGTCCTACATGCAACCATCATTACTTTCCCCCATCCATTTCTGTGGGAAAATATCTAATGACCCAGATGATATGTCAGCCTGTATCATTAGCACTCTGTTGTGTCCTAAGCAGTGTAAAGTTAAAGTCTTAGTTATTCATCACAAACAGATTTACATTAACACTGCATTGAAGTTACTGTGAAAATCCCCTAGTCACCACATTCTGGCACCTGTTCAGATACACTGAGGGAGAATTTGGCATAGGGCAATGCACCTAACCAGCACGGCTTTTGGACTGTGGGAGGAAACTGGAGCATCTGAAGGAAACCCACGTAGACACAGAGAGAGTGTGCAAACTCCACACAGCCAGTGACCCAGTTCCCTGTTGCTGTGAGGCAGCAGTGCTGATCACTGTGCCACCATGCCATCAGTTTGGGAGAGCATCTCACATCTTTTCCCTGCCTGTGTTACCCTTCCCAAGCTGGGAACCTCATTGCAATAGGATAATGCATAAATAAAAAGGTACTTGGGGAGGGAATAATTAAAAGGCTGACTTAATCTAAATGAAGTTAACGATGAACATTTGCAGATTTGGTTCAATTTGGATTGAGTTTAGTTCAGACTTAAAAGTAAACTTCTTAGTTATTATTAAAAGCGCTGTGGAAGAAAGCGAGTGTCATCGGTGAATTATTTCTTCAGTTTTGAATCTTTAAAACAGATTGAGATCTTTTTTAGAGTGGTAATCCAAGAATTTGTTAGGGAAGTAGTTACAGCCTATTTCAAACATTATCCATATGCTTACAATCCCATAGTTACAGTTAAGCTGAGACTACATTGAAGATTCCAGGTTGAGCAGATAAATAAGAATCAAACAATTTAGTGAATGCTTTTACTTTATTAATAAGTGAAAAGTCATCAGAGTTTTTAAATAACAAACAGCTATTAACTATATTGTTTTTCAAAATACGGGACATAAATTATTGCAGTGTGTGTACTAGGCACCGACTGACAAAGTGAAGAATTCAACTTTGTTAGTTTTTAAGCCTAAATGATGTAACATAATATCCTTAGCTTAGGTAAATAATACTTGCAATAATTTCATATTGTTTAGACAGGCTATCTGCTTTACGGTAAATCTTATTCATCACTGCTCAATTTTTCAATGGATCCACTGGATAAATTATAAATTTGCGCTTCTTAGAACATCATCTGTATTAAACAAGACAGCATAAAAAAGTTATATATAGAAAACATGTATCCAAACATTTAGTCACTTTATCAAAATATGACAAAGCCACAATGCTATACCATGTAGAAAAACGAATATAACAAAATGATTGGCCACCGTTAAGTATAAAACATCAACTTGTCCTTTGTAGAAAACCCAAACAGTGTATAGTGGAGATGTAGAAAGTACCTGGCTAAACAGTGCTGCACCATTTTGAGCAAGCTAAATACAACACTATTATGTAGAAAAATTGAGTTTAATGCTGTCAGATTATCCTACCGCTGCACTACTGGCACTAATTAAAGGCTGAAAAAGACTGCAAAAAAGACTGACCCTCAACTGAATAGGTTTTAAACACAGAAGAGGATAAGCTACAAAAGACTTTTTTCTCGATTTTTTTACAGCACTGATAAATTGCAAATTCCACTCAAATTCGGTCTACTAGCAAGTGTGACATTGAAAAAAAATTTACATGGTTCAAAAATGATCTGCTGCTTAAGAAAAAAAGTTGCAGTAAAGGTAGACTGGGTTTTCAATACATCAAAAGTCAAAGCTACAGAGAGATACCAGCACAATCTATTCAGCCTGCTAGAGTTGTCAATTTTGCAAGTGAACCGTCACTGATCAAAGTTAAAAAGAGAATCTCATCTAATGGAGCTGATATTTAATCTTCCCAACCTCAAAATAAGACCCATAAGGCAAAAGATAAATCAAGATAAAGTCCCTGAAATAATGTTGGTCAGTCAATAGGATTTACGGTTTAATATGACTATTCATTTCATCTTGTCCATGGCCATCTATAAAATGGAACAGAATTTTCCCATTACTCAACAACAAGTCATTGTAATGAGTGCAGTAAGGGCTTAATGTGACTTTCTGGAACTTGGTGTGATGCAATAAGCATGCTCAGTTCAACCTCAGGTGTGACCTCTGCCCTCCCATGAGCAGCAGTTGCACCAGGCAATCCATCATGAGGTTCATCCTGTCAGGCGTACAGCCTCGGTGCAGCTGTCTGTCATGGCGATAGAAGGGACCTGCTTAAAGGCAATCATGTCAATCTCTATGTGCCTGCTCAGACTAGGCTGAAAGGTTGATCTTGACAGGCATGGCAAAGTCAGCAGAAGACACTAGCAGGCTGACATTGTATTCTCTGTGTTTCTTTGTATTTGGATAAATCTTCAGCTTTGAATATAATATAATATATGGAAAGATGAAAGCAGGTAGCCTGACAGAACTGTTCTTAAAGCTGGTCATCACGAATGAATCTGTTCCCCTCTGAGTGCCTTCCATGATAGACATAGCGACATTTTGCAAAAACACCTACAAACACACACAAAAAAATCGACAAGTTAATATTGTCTGTTAGTTTCATTTAAAGAAAACAAACTTATATATTGCCCTTTTTGAGGATGCCCACTTGGCTGTACCTATCCGCATGCAAACCAAAACTCAGCACTATTCTGTGCCTCAAATGAAGATAATCACTGGGGCAGGTTAATAAGTATCTTACTGCTCGGAAGGTGGAAAACTCCATCCCAAAGCAGGTTATATCACTTTATGGTTAAACTGGGAATAAAGTTGTTCCCTCTGACACACTAAGCACTTCAATTAGCTGGTCTGTCACAGTGGACCATGGAAAGACAACGCCTTTAGATAAGGTTATCGCAAGGAACAGAGCCTGCAGATAAAATCTGACCATCAGGCAATTGGGTGATACAGTGGGTTAGAACATTTCCTTTCAGCTCAGAGTCTGAATTTAGTCCACACAGAAGAGATAAAAGGTAATTTTCTGATGCTTATTTAATGTACAAAGTGTAAAGCAGTTGAGTAGCCTCAATCAACCTTCCCGGATGCAAGTCCACAAGGGACAAACGCCAGAAATGCAATAAAATGTGAGCAATCAGAGAAACTAGAATGCTGGCATAGAAATAAACTGGTGTGTGTGTGTGTGTGTGTGTGTGTGTGTGTGTGTGTGTGTGTGTGTGTGTGTGTGTGAAGTGAAAAATCCACTTGAAATTTCCGACTCATTGATTTTGGACAGGTTAAATTTTGAACTTTATCCCAGTGTGGAATGTGGGGGAGGAGTGGGAGGACAGCAGGAGTCAGGGAGACAACACTTAATTTAGAAAAAATTTTAGCACCTTTTTTATATTCCTTATTCCAGCAATGAGCACAAAGGAAATTCACATGTACTAAATCAAAGCGTTCAGTTTTAAAACATGTTTTTCTCTGTTCCTCATCCAAATGTGTTGATTCCTTGTTGAGGTGCAGTTCCAGTGAATGGTCTTTTTTGGCACCAAGTCACCTTTATTCACAATTGAGTCTCTCCAGTGAATGCTCCTAGGCTATTTGGCTGTGGAGGTATCACAACCCAAGACCTATCCAGACCTCACCATGTACATTCCAGTAACCTACAGAAAGAACCTTGATTCATCTTTCCTTTTACTACCCAGGAGTTGTGAGGCCAAGTCAGCACCTCATGAGACCAAATAAATCAGAATTTTCATAAATTATTTTGACTTACTTTCTAAAATTTCATCCTTTAATTTACTCAGTCGGGACATTAACGTACAGCAATTATGTCAAATAGCATACAACCATTTCCATCACAAGATAAAACCATCATATTGCTTCAACCCTGAAAAGCATAATTTAATTGAACTAGTAGAAGTAGTTCCAAAAGAAAAAATGCTGGAAAATCCCAGCAAATCTGGCAGCATCTGTAAAAAGAGAAAAGACCTGGCCATTTTGAGTTCAGATGCCCCTTTGTCAAAGCTGAAGCTTTGATATGTTGCTAGATGTATCATTTGGGATGAATGGGATCAAAGGTTACAGGGAGAAAGCAGGATTAGGCTACTAAGTTGAGCAATCAGCCATGATCGTGATAAATGGTGGAGCAGGTTCAAAGGTTTCTATGCTGTCCTTACAGATGCTGCCAGACCTGCTGAGATTTTCCAGCATTATCTCTTTTGGTTTCAGATTCCAGCATCCGTTGTAATTTGCTTTTATTTTGTACAATTAGTTCATTATGCAGTACGGACTTTATGCAATGGAGCCTGTTGGCTAAGGGATAAGTACAGAACTGCACTGAGTTAGCTACAACAGGCATTCATCAGACATCACTCCTTGGTCATTTTATCTACAAACCAAGTCCTGTTGTAAGTCCTCTTTTCACATTTGAATACATGGTGCCTTCATTCTTTTTGCTCGTGGGCTACAAAGAAGTGGAATAATTCACCAAGGAAGGCAGAAGAACAAACAACTCTCATCAAACCATCCTTAACATGACTACACAATGTCTTAGAGTTCGAATGAGGGAGGCAGTTATTTCTCGCAATCTGAAGGATTCTTTTATTTAAATGCAAACTTTATCTTTATCATGATATATTGACATGTTTCATGTAATTTAAGCTTCTGGACTTTTTTCATTATTGATCTCCTTAATTTTTAAGCAGTGGATGGGATCAGTCTATCATTTATTTGCCCTTTGATGCTGAGAGAACTGCTCTGAGGAGAAGAACATCATTCATGATGATCTCCAGAAGGGATTGACAGGCTCATGGAGGGAAGTTATGATTAAACAGTGTCAGGGAGGGAAATGGCATCCTTGAAAGGCGAACATGCGGGGAAAATAATGATTCATGAGACGTATGGCACTATCATGTTGGTCTCAGGAGGAAACAGCACCAAATGTAAGGATGAAGTGTCAACCGTGCAAAAAAAAAAGAGATTTTATTTCCCACTTGACACGGTACCCAAATGTTACACACTAAATCACTGAATCATTTTGTGCAATGTAATGCCTTTTAATTGGTTCATTAAACTACCTTTGTCCAGCCCCCGATTTGTAAATATTGATCAATTCTTTATATTACATATATAAAGTAACCTGGCAATTTCTTTAAGAATCTGCAGGCCTTCCACAGCACATAAAATTATTGGCAGAAAATTTTATCAAGATGTCCAACTGTACTGACAACAGGCATAGCACTCAACAAAGTGACTGGCCAAACTTGGAGAAGGACAGTAAACAAAAGAATGAGTTCTTGGCATTTGTACTTTGACCCGGGGTCGGTCAGACAGGCTATTGATTCCATTGATAAGCTTGAAGCATAGATGCTGACAGAGGCTGCATGATTTGACTGGGTTACAAACACTCAGCTGTAGGGATATCTGGCCAATGTTTAACACTCAATGCCTTCAGGCTATCCGGATCAGTTCTTTCCAGAAACAATTTAGGCTTCTGCCCTTTACACGCTAGATTTATCATGCTCCTCTCCAGCCCGCCAACCCTCTCACCCCATCACCAAAATAAAATAAATGAAGTGACTTGTTAAGAACATGTTTTTGTAGGCTATGTTAACAGTTGGTGATTGCAATCTGCTGGTGTTACTGACGGATTAGAAACAGGACTGTTAACAGACATCCTGGTGAAAGGGCCACTTGATGAATGCAGGAGACTGCAGCTAGGTGTCAGCGCTTAGAATATGAAGCAAGGACATGTGGTATTAATATTGTCAATGATCTCGAGACAGGAAAACAGATCCCATATTCTCCGGCAGTTTTAAATAGATATCAAGTGCATTAATGACAAAAGACCAGGCTTCAAACAAAGGAGCTGAGTGATGATGTGCTGAGTGCACTCTGTGCTGGCAATAACGTGATCTGAAAAGACATTGTCAGTTGTGGAGACAGGCCCAGAATTGTGAGCAGTGACAGAAAACAGATATGAGGAGAAAGATACTGGTACCATATTAGTGCCAACCATATTCGAACACTGTCTGCACTTCTAACTGAATCTGACATCATCTCCTATCACTTGCAGTACTCTCTGCTGCTCCTCCGCCTAGTTTTCCCCAGACATCATTACAAACTGTAGTCAAGTTTTATGTTACCAGCGGTTGTTCTGTCAAGGAGGTTGGGGCTCAGAGGCCTAGGGATAACCTCAGTCATTCTACATTGTGAGCTTGTAACGGCGGGACACTCATTTTTTCTGAAAACTCTCGCTACTTGAGGTGCTCTGTACAGCAACGTGTGAGCAGCTGTCACCTTGAATAAAAGGTTCGAATATTAAAGAAAGTGAATTTCTGGATGTATCATAAAACAGTTGGACTGTCTGGCAGCGGGAAATAAATTCCAGCTGCTGCTGTTCGCCTGGGGATAAAGGTGCTCGAGCTAGTGACAGTAAAAGTCAGCTGAAATTTCTGAACTCCTGCGGTCTGAAACTGTTTAATTTTTTTTTAAAAAAGGCTCAGCTTTGCAGAGAAGCCACACCAGGCGATGCAGCTGTGAGTCGATAGCAAATCATATTTTATGGCTTTCATGTGTACTTGCTAAAACTAGATTTCAAAGGAGCAATAAAAAGATACTCATTTAAAATAGGAAGCTCAGATATCATACAAACAAAGTAACAATTTGCTTTATGAAAGGAAATGCTGCAATTGAACAGTTAAAGTTTAACTATACAAAGTACCAAGAAATTGTTCAAAAGGGCAAGAGATGCAGGGGGTTGCCATGAGAAAGAACTTTTTTTGCACAGTATGTGGTAATGACCTGGAACTTGCTGCCCATGAGAATGGTGGAAGCAAAAACAATCAATGATTTCAAGAGGAAATTAACCTGCAAGGGTACAAGGTCAATCAGAAAGGGTGGGGGATAGGGCTACTGCCTGGATTACTCCAAGGAGAGCCAGCATGGACTTGATTGGTCAAAAGGTCTCCTTCAGTGCAATAAAAGACTATATGGGCGGGGTGTTAAAGTCTCAGTCACCTGTAAAATCCCACCCAAGGTCAGTGGGCCTTTCCATATTCCGTCCCACGCCTGCTCCGATTCCCATGGCAGGCAACTGGTAAAATTCCAGCCTATGACTTGAAAAATACACAGGACAGAAGCGCTACAGGCTGGAACACTCGTAAAACATTCAAATGGTTAATGCATTCCAATATTCTATCATTTGCTAATTCTGTTTCATTATTATCTTCAAGGCTTTTAAAACAATCCTTCAAAGTGACTCACCTAAGAAGGAGCGACACTCCGAAAGCTTGTGCTCCCAACCTGTTGGACTTTAACCTGGTGTTGCAAGACTTCTTACTATATTTACCCCAATCCAACACCAGTGTCTCCACATCATATTACAAGACACCCAGGAAGTTATCAGCATTTCATGCTTTTGTTCTCTTCTTGGAATCGTTTGCAAGTTGCCATCAACAAAAAGAAGCTCTCTTTGTTATTTAAACCATAATACAACTATTCCTTTTCCTCTTCCCCCAGATCTTTCCCCTTCCTTCCTTAAGATAGTCTACTCATATTGGATTACAGAATCACACATCAGCAGACCTCTTGCACTTTCCAAAAGGCCCTCTTCAATCAAGCCATCAAGTTAATTGAATGTGGACAAGACGTACACGAAGCCTGAGCTTACAGTTGCACGATTTCAAGACAGCAACCTGGAGTGGGAACCTCTGCTGATTTTATCCCTCTTCAAATGTCCTACCATTGCTGTTGTGGAAATCAGAACGTAGTATGAGACCTTTTGAATCTATTGCTCATTAACAAATCAGATGGTGCTTTTCCACAATGAGTCCCTCATATTATGTAGATTTCATTAAGTTTCTCAAAAACAATAACTTCGAAAACAATTCCATCACACAAAATTTCTGGTCTAAAGTGACCATACCATAGCCGTATGTTGACAAAACTATATCAGGGAATGGCCTCTGTAAATTGTAAGAAGTCTCACAATACCAGGTTAAAGTCCAACAGGTTTATTTGGTATCATGAGCTTTTGGAATGCTGCTCCTTCATCAGGCAACTCACCTGATGAAGGAACAGTGCTTGGAAAGTTCGTGATACCAAATAAACCTGTTAGACTTTAACCTGATGTTGCGAGACTTCTTACTGTGCCAACCTCAGTCCAACGTTGGCATCTCCACACCCTGTAAACTGGCTAGAGAAAACAACGTACTGGTAAAAATTGATAAGATTTGACTGTGTTAGCAAATACAAATATATGTAAGAGCTACCTTCTATGTATTAAGAAAAACATTTCTGGTGTCTGCATCATTCCTTTCAAGGAATTTTCATCCAAGAATGGTTTTCCAAATGTTTACTGGAGTTATTTCACATTTCAGAGTTGCATTTTCAAAATGCAGAAGTCATTTTCTGGATTATTGTGTTGCAACAACTGAACCCTGTCATTTCCAATTCAAGTTATGGTAACATGCCCATTCATTTACTTGTATTTTCCTCACCATGACTCTCTCTCTGGCAGATTTACACATTTTGATATTTTACATATGGTTGCATTTTGTACAAAATCCTTTCCAAATTAGTGATGCAAAAATGCATTTTGGATGAAAAAGTAAGGTATTGGCAGACTTCTTAATCACTGTAATGAATCATAGTTGCATTGTAGTTTGAGAGCCTGTGATGGGAGTTCTTTTACAAGCATGATTGATTATAATTCATGAGAATTTAAAGGATCATTAGACCAAAGATGTAATTTACTCCCAAGTTTCCCCATGTTCAACTTTCAGAATCCAATTCAGTACTGAAGTAATCTTGAGGGGAAAAGAATACTTAGTTAAATTGTTAGTTATGCATATGGACAATGTACAGTAATATGTGGATAACACATGTTCTGGTCACTCCCTCTAATGTGACTATTGTGGATGCTAGGCCAAAATTATCATCACAAATGCTCTCACTAGGGTTGCCAGATCTGGTTTAATGGATTCCTGAAAGCTTCATCACATGACCTCCCATCTCCAACCTCTCTGCCCACACACATGTTCTTGCCTTTGGTTTCCCAACACATTAATCTTCACATGCCCTACTTTCCTTCAGCAATTAGAAAGCAAAAAGACTCTTAACTGATTATGCCGGTTCATCAAACAACCTTTTTATCCCCACTGCAATATCTTTAGAATATTAAGTGTTCAAAGAAAATGAAAAATACTTGCATTTCTTTCAGTTCCTTACACTTTTCTCCACACTTTGCAGCAAGCAGTGGCCTGAAAATTAACCTTTGTTTCCCAGAGACTCCAGGAAAATCCTGGACAACTACTCACCAAATCTATTTACTATCCATACATTGCCATTGGTGAAGGGAGCACATTATACTAAGCAGATTGGCACAATGTGTTAGTTGTAAGAAGATGCATATCCTCACTGTGGCACAAGTACGCAGCTGAAAGTCTATTGGATATCATAGAATACTTACAGTGCACAAGGAGGTCATTCGACCCATCGAGTTTGCACCGATCACAATCCCACCCAAGCCTTAACCCTATGCATTTACCCTAGCTACTCCCCTGACACTAAGGGGCAATTTAGCATGGCCTATCCACCTAACCTGCACATCTTTAGACTGTGGGAGGAAACCGGAGCACCAGGAGGAACCCCACACAGACATGAGAAGAATGTGCAAACACCAGACAGACAGTGACCCAAGCCAGGAATTGAACCTGGGTCCCCAGTGCTGTGAGACAGCAGTGCTGTGTCTCTGTGCTGCCCCAATATTTCTAAATTGGAGCATTAAATGTATAGACTCAACCTAAGCCTAGGAAAAATACTGGGTAGTCTGTGTTCTCTTCTTGAAGCCTCACTCAGTACAAACCTAGCTCATCAATACTCAATCCATTTCCAAGGAAAAGATAGTAGGTCAATGTATGAGGGAAACTAAGTAAACAACAGCAATCCATCCAAAGCTACAGACAAACAATTTGCAGTCAAAGCATACAAAAAATAAGGGTGACATTTCATTGGGAATTTGCAAAACAAAATTAAACAAAAATCTAAAATATATTAAAGCCTAAAATTATATATCCAAAAATGTGCTGGTTAAGTGGACTGGCCATGCTAAATTGCCCCTTATTGTCAGGGACACAAGTAGGGTAAATACATAGGGTTGCAGGAACAGGGCCTTGGTGAGATTGTGGTCGGTGCAGATTCAAAGGACCAAATGGCTTCTTTCTGCACTGTAGGAATTCTCTGATTTTATAAATGTTAAGATTGTGTACTCTTTAGCCACAAATGCAAAAACCAAACACATCCGAAAACTGCATTTTTCTGAACCTCACCAATCTCTGGTGCTTGCCCACTGCACCCAACCTTGAGTACAAGAGGTCCCTGACCCAAGCTGACACAACTTGAACCCACAGGAACCTCACAGACCACATTCAATTTTTAGTGTGGCAAGTTCTTGACTTGCGTCAATACGATTTGAACCAAAAGGAATCTCACCAACTGCAGCCGACCTTCAGTGCAACAAGCTCCTGATATGAGACAACAAAACCTTGTCAATTGCACTCACCCTTAAGTATGGGGAGTCCCTGACCTGGGCCAACATGACCCCAGCTGACACACACCTCACTGATACCCGCTCTTCAGTGCAGGAAGTCTAGTTGTCTGTCTACACATCAACACCTTGAATTCCCTCCTATAAGCAGAATCACAAGTGACGGTCGAAATTTACTGAGGGTAGCCTGTATTTATTATTCAATGATAACATCTGACTTTTCCAGCTATCTTATTTGTTTTAGATTATAGGTAGTCTAGGTTTGGGCTATTGTAAATTAAGTAGGTCTAGTCCTAAATGCAGTATACAAAAAGCAAGATTATCTGAAATCTGAAACGCAATCATTCCCAAGGATTTCAGATAATGGATATTTGAGCTGTAATTCTACTTGAATCTGCCAGTAATATGTAGTTATAGGATACTAATTTTACACCTAATATATTGACAGACTGTTCATTTTGGAATCAATTTACCCTTTCTTTTCTGTCAATGTGGACTTCTTCTCTCTTGAACACCCAGAATCTCTTTTTTTGGTTATCAATGGCATCAATTATCCTGTGACACCTTGCCCAAGTCATAGAGTCACGGAGGTTTACAGCATGGAAACAAGCCCTTCGGCCCAACTTGTCCAAGCCACCCTTATTTTTTTAAACGCCTAAGCTAATTCCAATTGCCCACATTTGGCCCATATTCCTCTATACCCATCTTACCTATGTAACTATATAAATGCTTTTTAAAAGATAAAATTGTACCCGCCTTTACTACTATGTCTGGCAGCTTGTTCCAGACACTCACCATTCTCTGTGCGAAAAAAATTGCCTCTCTGGAAACCCTCTAGCTTTAGCCTCCCCTACCTTTGGGAAAAGATATTGGCTAGTTAACTGATCTATGCCCCTCATGATTTTATAGACCTCTATAAGATCACTTCTTAGCCTCCTACGCTCCAAATTAAAAAGAGCCAGTCTATCCAGCTCCTTTTATAACTCAATCCATAGCGACTATTATTATCACGTGTTTTGATGATAAATAGCAACAGAGTATTCAAGGGTGGGTGATGTCACTAGTTGCCGTCAACCCACAGGCACTTTTAGCTGGGAGCTTTGATACCAGCGAGAAGAGGGAATCCTTGTTCATTTTCCCCTTCTTATCCCAGGGGTGCCTTGATCAACAGGAACTCCCTTGCTAAGATTAAACTCAAAACAGACTGAGATCCAAGATTGTGTTACATGTATAGATTGACCCATGATCTCAGTTGTGAGTGAGTTATGACAGCTTTTTTTTTACAAGTGGGAAGATCTCAGTAACACGTTGGTCTGCAGGTTTATTTCATTAACTTTTGAATTTTGTAACAAATCTCATGCTTCAGAACGCCAATTTCAAAAATCTGAAATAATACGAACAGGCTTTTGTAGGTTAGAGATTTTTTTTAAAAAACGCTGTTGACTCCAACAAAAGGGATACTGTCTCTATAAACTGTTTCTTTAGCAAATGTCATAACTAATAATTGATAGAGACCAAAGATGTACTCACTGCCAGCGCCAACTTGTTTAGTTACATGTCACAAGTGGGTAAATTGAAAATGACACTAAGAGAAATGTGCTATAAATGCATTTTTTTAATATGAAACCTTTATGCTTTTATTCTATTTATTTTTGTTAACTTTGATAACTTACAACTTAACAAACCAAAATTAGGTACAGATGATGCCTATTACAAATGTAAAGACTGTCAGTTTCTATTTCCATCCCTTAACGTTCACTGAGGAGATTTAATCGGCCGCGATCTGATCTGGAAAAGTTGACATTCGAGTTTTCTTTTCCACATGTCTGACACGGCATAAAGGAACAGGCATACAATCAGTATAACGGTAGGCTGTGAAACATAGGCACGTATGCACGCTCTGAAAAAAGTTTGTATCTCAAGCTCTCTGTGTAACTTATTCATCCTGGCGAGGAACAGCTTTATCAGAATATACTCGAGAGGCAGCAGTGCATCTATAACTGCAAATCTCAGGCCTCTTCTTCATATAATCTGTTTCGGGAAAATTGAGAAGCAGCTCAAAGTCCGTGGGAACAGAATGATGAACTGACACACAATAATAAACCATATTGTGTCGAGCGTACAGTCATCGAGATCCTCTCGGGCCGCAAGTATATTACCTTATACAGACATGGCTGGCATACATTTAAACCCCTATACACATTAAGAACCCATTAGTCTGACAGATTAAAAGTTATCTTGAAGCTAATGTTTCCATTATGTACAATTTGGCAGTGGAACAATCAACACTTTGTTCCTCATATGTCATACTTTGTTTAAAAATGGGAGTGTATCTCCACATCCTTGAATGACATTGACATGCTCTGCTTTGATGTGGGCATGTGCTGTCTTCAGACTTGCTACTGGTGGCGAATGATTATTCTGCTGTACTGATGATGGAAACAGATTTTTTTTTGCAGGGGAAAGGAGGTGAGGAGGAGTGAAAGGAAGAAGAGAAAATCAGTTAAGACAATTTCCACTGAAATATTGCTGCTCTTGAGGTTACTGAGGCCTTCTGTTTAACTAGAACCTTCAGGAAAAAACAAATTAATCAACAGTGCACTGAAGTGGGTTTAATGATTGTATTCTGCATACAATCAGCTTTTCCCATTCCAGAGCCATCAATATGTCAAGGAAAGACATATCCAAAGGATGTAGCTCTTAACATCAAGGTTATCTGTTCTCCGCAAGCCTCTCCCTCTTTACTGCCCTGATACTTTACATGGGCTGCATTTAACATTTCCATCAACATAGCAATCAATCATTGTAATAATGCAGTGCAAAAAAATCAATTAACAATGCAATTAAACATTCCTTATTATCTGAAAGAGCTGAAATAATACCTGTAGGAAAAAGATAGACTCACAGAGCACAGACATCCATAACAACACGTAACACTGAATTATGGGGTTAGGCAGAGATAGGGTGTATAGTGTGGCGCTATTTTAGACTGGATATATCTCATCCATACTGTTTATCGGTCTGCATCAACATTAGACTTCATAGTTACTATTCACCCTGCAGTTGTTTGAAAAAGGTACGGTAAATTTAACAAATGTCTTACAACAAAGTGTGGAAAAGGTTAAAGCTAGGTTACCAAAATTAAATAATCAGTTTAGGTTGTATATTGTGGAGAAAGGAGAAAATATTCACATACAAAAACAAAAATTCAGGCAATTTTGCTTCATTAAGTTAACTAACTAAAGGCAGAACCAATTAGTCATTATATTGTTTAGATTTTTGCTTCCTTACTGACTATTTGATATGGCAGCCATCTCCCCGAGACTGTATTGCTAACTTAAATCCAGAACCTTCAAAGTTAAACTGACATTTGTTCTCTTCCAGTAAAAAATATTTAGTCCATTAAACATAAATACCTGTCATTATGATACATGTACTGAGTACAAGTCTCCAGTTTTCCTCTAATGTTTATTACATCCAAACAACTGCAGTGCCTGCATGTTTTCAACTTTAGTGTATTGATTAAACTTTTAAATGCCTGCCATATAACCTAGGGACATCAAAAAGATTAATTTGCGTCAATGTTCATCTGTAATTCATTAGCCATTTATACTCTACAACCACATGGACTATCAAGAAAATGCATGCCATTTTTCATTGTAGCGATGCTTGGAAGCAAATCTTGGCAGTTCCACTGCATAAAATTAGGACACGGGGGCCTGTCCATTTACAGTGCAGAGTTATTCATTGCCAAAGAGCAACTAATTAAAGGAGCAATAGATACAAAAAAATCTGAAACAGTACTTTTTCTTGTACAATAAACAGCAACACAAATTGCTTGTTACTGGGAGCTGAACAATTTAAGGATTTTTAAAGCTGAGGTAACCAATTAATCTACAATGTTAAATGGGTGCTCTCAATATAAAATGATTTTAGAAGCACAATGATATTAATCAGTAACATGTGCTCAGTCTCACAAAGGAAATCTTGGATAGTCTGCTTATTTTTTAAGCATTGATTTGCTCTTTTAGATAAACAGTAGCAATGAGGCAAAACATATTTATTATTTGATGTTACTGAGTTACTGTTCTCAGTCTAAAATTAATTGTCCTTGCAATGTTTAAGTATGAAGATTATATTCTGTAAATCAGGTCCTCTGTGCTAAAAATAAATTAGTATGTTATAGTTTTTTTTAGTTTAATTCATAGGTATTGTAGAAGTGTGTACATTGCCACTTTGGAATCGAATGTTTTCGTGTTTAGTTCTGTTTGTCAAGGCAATTCTACGATTGTATCAAAACTATTCATCAATATTATTTGTGCCAACAATCAGCTGTTGCAAGTAATACAACAGTAGTTCCATGTTCCTTTAGGTTTTGACAACATTTTCATGAAAGATATAGATACAAGTATTCGAATGAAACTCCATGCCATGTTTCCCTTTTGGAACAAGATGTATTAAAGCAAATACTCTTAATCTTATTCCAAAAAAATTGGGCATATTTTGCCAAATAAATTAACATTTAATGAAATCAGTTTTGTTTTTGGTAATAAATTATTCAAATAGCCACATATATGGATGCAAATTTTTTTTTAGAATCTAGTGTGGCAGGACATAAATGCAGAAACACCATATTATGAATGCAAGTCAGATGAAATCCTGCCACATTGTGAAATCTATTGAAACATACACAGCTAGTGAGATTGTGTCATTTGCATCATAAAATCTAAGAAATGGTGGTTAATCAATAAAAAAAAAATCAATATTGAGTTACAATTTATTCACAAAAATCTGTAATGGTTGCACACTTTAAACCTATTAATTACTGAATATAGTGACTGTTTGACATACTATTATGCATCCACAGCACTAATAGTGACATATTTTTCATTACAGTCAGTGGCCTCTGGACTTTGAATGACCACAGCAATGTCATTGTTTAAAAGTAGTCTATAATTACTTCAAGGGTTGTGATACTCCCCTGCTGCCACTGGCCCCCCAGTTTCTCCCCCAGCCACTCTAACCAATATTATGGTAAGAGCTAAATCGCATTCCATCAGATAAACTAAGAATAAAATAAATATGGACTAATAATTGCACATTGAATATCTATAATGTAGCATGTGTTCTGGCCATTTTCATTTTATTTTAAAGGCCTCGAGCTTGTAACTCAATTCATAGTTTCTGAAAGTATCTGCAAGAATGGAATGGGTTGTTGCTTCAATATGTATTAATTGTTTTCAATTAATCTTGAACAACTGGCATCCGCTCAGGTGCATTCAAACAGGAAAGAGGCAAAGTTAAGGTCTGGATATGTTAGGTGGATATATTTGGTAGAATGAGTCAATGGGGGAAAGACCATGGTGATAGTTGGATGTGGGGCCTAATGGTAGTTGGGGTTAATGGAAAGTAAACCGGGGATGGTGATGGGGGATGGAAAGGCGGGGAGGGGGTTCCGCATCATGAAATCTAGAATAAGCATGGAATGCTTAAATGGAATAATAATGGGGAAATTTGAGAAATTTGCTTTGCTTGCGTCTTGCTGATAATGTATGTTAAAATGGCACACATCATCATGAAAAAGGTATTTTTCACAATGTTTACAACCATCTTCAAATAAAATGGTGGGGGCTTCTTTCACGAGTGCCGGCTTCAGGCACAGTGGTTACGAATGTGCTAAAATCTTTGAGATTCAGGTGACCAGAATTCTCTGATCTTGTGTCCCTGTTGTCAATGAGAATTTGTATTCAGCCAAAATGTCATTCACTGCAGCAGGACTGGAGAATCCCAACCTTGGGCAAGGTCAGAGAATTCTGGCTGATACCTTCAATTCTTTACTGAGTACTAATTACTTAAAAATTAATTATCTTTTCAAAATGAGATTAGATCAAAAGCACATTCTCCATTCCAATGACATTTGTCGTGATAGTTTCTAATGTACGGACAGAATGCAGTGCAGATTTGGAAAACAATGGGGTGAATTTTATGTTTGGAAATTGGGCGTGTAGTCTCCCTGTGCTTTCATACAATCCAGTGTGATGACATTAAATTACCACCCAATGATAGGGAATTTTTTGCCAATCCTGCCAGTGGGATCTTCCAGTCCAGCTGAAGTTGATCCCCTCTGATTTTTTTCCTACTAATGGGATGGCCGAGCCATGGTGAACTATCTCTACTATCAGAAAACATACAGTGGGGAGGACTGGAAAATCCTGCCAATGTCACCAGGCTAATCTCTGACAGTACAGATCCCATTTTCTAAAAAGAAATTATAAAGCTTTAACAAGCCGATCATGTACAATTTTACCCTACGACAGGATTGTTCAGATATCGGATCTAAAAAGCCAGCTAAGATTGAATGACGCAAGGGCAGTAAAAACAAGGCCTGCCATTGGGATCCACCGTTGAATGTACCAACAGATTCTGTGTGGGAAGGTGGCAGTGATTGTAAGATCTTTAACTCCATTTTCTAAGAGTCTTTGAGCCTCCGAAATGATTAATAAAGACAGATTCTAAGAGCAGGGAGACTTCACATTCTAGCCGTGACTTTGGCATTACCCTACTGCCGCATGACGTATTGGGCTGCAGATCCAATTCTTTGAGCCTTTACTCATATAAACATACTTCAAGGTGCTATTCAAATGACAATGTGAATGTAGCTGCAACAAAAATAACTCTATATTATTTATTATATTAACTCAAGTCACAAGTGCTTTCTATGGTGTGGCATTTAAAAGCTGGCCATGGTACTAACTGCAAGCTTGAAAGAGAGCAAGGGAAGAGGAAGGGTTTGTGTTTGGGATGCAGCTATAATTAGGCAGCTTCCCAGCAGGTGCCCACTAATAGACTGCGCCACATTTTATTTGGCATTTACAAAGGGAGTTGATGGGAATCGATAAACTGCACACTTCCAAGTTAGGTTTCCGCATCCCATTGAAAAAGATAAAATTCACCCCAATGTTCTTGGCAGACAAACCAAGAGATGGGTACCCTGCTGTGCAGGATGAGGACTGTCTTGGTGGTTAGTTCACAATTAGCATATTTTTTCTAAATGTAAAACCAAAGGTGTTACAAGATTCCCGACTAAATATCACTCAACAAAAATAAAAAATACATAAGTTTAAAAAGATATATTTCAAGATCAGTTAATAATACTAGTGAAAATCTTGGTTCTAGCTTTTGTCAACATCAGTAATGTATTGAAATTGTATGGCTCTTAAACAAGAGAAAAATTGAAGAGCAATACATTACAACCCTAATACCAATCCAACGCAATATACTGGAGAGAAAACACAATCATAAAATTAATCTACTACATTCATTAAATAAATTTAACGAAATAAAGTCTGATAATAATAAATATTTCACTCAAGTGCATAATCCCTTATAATAACAAGCACTCAAATTCATAGTCCCATAATGAAGAGTCTTTAACCATTTGCGGTTATTAATCACATTGTGAAATAGCGGCACTTTCTATGATCTTGGATGATTGTGAAATCAATCATTAGCACTAGTCCAGCAATAGAAGCTGGACTAGTGCTAATCACTAGTTTGATAAATCCAGACTGGTTTATCAAAGGCAACAGCAAGCAATTTTTTTAACTCTCTGTTTTTTTCAAAGATTTGAAGGGTAGGTCTTGTAAATACATTGACAGCTTCCTTTGTTTTTGACAGGTCCCTTTGACAGGTGCTTCTGTTTTGATTGTTAACCTTAGTAGTAAATCTATTGACAGTTCCGATGAACTTGAAAGTAATGAATTTGTACATTTTTTACATATGTTTATGTCTACCATTAGCAATTCAAAGGGCCCCTAGCCGACCCCAAAGGGCACCTAACATCCCCAAAGATGCCCTGGGATCAGACTCAAAGGAGTACCTTACCTCTCCAATATAGTACCCTGGCTATCCACAAAGTTCAGATCCACTCTGACCCAGTTTAATCTGAACACTTAGGTTTTCACACTCCTGGTCTACCAAAATCCCACTTTGCTGGAGGCAGCTAAGGATTTATAATAGCCAACTGTCTTCAGAAAACGTGCATGCATTGCTGCTCTGCAAAAATGAGAAGTGCCACGTTTTAAGAATTTTGGCCTATTCCGCCATTTTCCCCATGAGACTCTCCATCATGCTGAAAATCTGGGTCAGAGACTACACTTCAAGAATATTTCAATTGGATACAAAGCACATTGGAATGTCCTGGGGTTATGAAAGGCATGATATAAATGCAAGTCCTTCTTTCTTCCTTATATAGGGCAACTGTTAGTGTCGGATTCAAGTTCAGCATGAATTATTTTCTGATGCACATGTTTTTATTTTTCTGGCTTAGTAATGGTGCATACATAGCAAAGGAAACAATATATTACATATTTAATATCCATGGGAAGGATTCTGCAAAGTTCACTATCAACCCTTTGCAGAGTCCCAAGGCTTTAAGAAAGGTAGTAAAAGAAAGATTTGTGCATTCTGATTTAAAAGTAGTTGTTAAAATGCACATTATCTATTTTCTGCTGGCAAATCACTGGGAAGTATTTGTTTTCAAAAGAATTGTAGACTACAAGATTCATGCGATGAACCAAATACTTCTTGGACCAAAAATATGTTTGGAACATTGCAAATTGATTTGGTTACCATCTGAAATGATTACACTGGGGAAATAGCAGTTCAGAGGTTACCAGATGAATAATTGCACTAGAAGAACATTATTTTGTGCTACATCTGGTACTTGCACCAAGTAATGATGAGCAATATCAGACTGTCAGTTTAAGAACATCGGAAACCACTGGACAAGGAAGTTCTGTCTTAACTGCTTTTAACATTCCCCAATCTAGCAAACTTTTACCAACTCCATCTCAGTCTCAGGCAAATGTAATTAGTCCATGAATTGCATTATGGTTCCATGCAATAATACAGCGTTTGAATGGAGATCTATTAGGACTGTGCAACTGAAGACCTCAATACACACTGATATAGCATTAGGGACTTGCAGTCCAAAGGGGCACACAGTTAAAAAAAGAGGACAACTATTTAGGACTGAGGGAGAAATTTCTTCACTCAAAGGGTTGTGGACCTTGGGATTTCTGTAATCCAGAATGTTGTGGATGCTTATCACTGAAGATATTTAAGGCTGAGATAGACAGATTTTTGGTCTCTCAGCGAATCAAGGGAAATGAAGGGTGGATGGGAAAGTAGAGTTCAAGCAGTGGATGAACAATAATCAATGGCAGAGCTGGTTCAAGAAAGCAAATGCTCTACTTCTGCTTCTACCTCTGATGTTCTTGTGTTCTAACAATGGAATAGTTATCACGATTTACCTTCTGCTTCTTTTTACAAATGATCCGAGCTACCAGAGGAACAGGACGAGGCCATTTAGTCCCTCAAGCCCATTGTGCAATTCAATAAGATCATGATAAATCTGCAAGCCAACTTCATACTGGTCTTGTGCCCCAAAATCCTACACACCTTTGGTTTACAAAACAACCTCATGTCAGTTTTCAAACTAACACTGATATCTACCATCAGTTGTCATTGGGACTTCCAGGCTTCTATCATTCTTTATATGTAGCAATGTTTCTTAATTTCATACCTGGAAGGACTGGTTCTCATTTTTAGGCTATTCCTCTGGCCCCCTTATCCTCAGTCGATGGAAATAGCTTCCCTCTAAATACTTCATTGGTTCCCTTTAATATCTTGAAAACTTTAACCAAATTGCCATTAAAGCTTCTAAATTTCAGGGATGCAACATTATTTTGCATAATATCTACTTACCAATATTTCTCCTTCTTAATGAAGGCCATTAGTCCCTAGTATTAGTACAATTAACAAATTGCAATCTCCTCTGTACCTGTCAGTTCCAAAGCTAACCAACCAGAACAACACTATAATAGGCATGTCAATACAGTGCACTGTTGCACCCGAGATGTGTAATGATAGTTAAAGACCACAAGTGAGCACATTCATTATACCATCTCAACAGTATCTGGATATTAAGACATTGGGGATTGATAAAATGGCTGTAGGACCAAGCAGGGTAATTGGGAGCAAGCAATCATATGGTGAATCCTCCAGGAATACATCAACCAGATTTGGTACTTTCTGGGAGCCAATCTTGGGAGCGATCCTGAGGGCCCCTTTGCCACTGGTGCAAATCCCATTATGGTCGCTAACTCTCTCAGAAGGGTCAGAATGGGATTTGTGGCAGCAAGATCTCTGTTTAAGATCTTCCCTCTTCTCTGTTCGCTCATTGCCAACGTAATTAGACTCATACCCAGGCATAAACTGGTTTCCACAGAATTGACTCCAATGAAATATCATTAAAGGTGTAACGCCATTGCTTGCAAGAGCATCAAATGCTCCACTTGCACTGGTTTGACATCACACCAGTAGGAATCACTACTGATTTTAAAAATTAACAATTGTGATGACTACGCTGGCAGTGCAGAGGTAAGTATAGCACCCAGGTGGTGCAGGACGTGGCAGAAGTGTCCTGGCACTGTCCTTAGCAGGGCAACCTAACCCTGTTGGGAGTTTTCATATATGTGGGATGGGCACCCCAGTTTTCCAGTGTTGGTGGGGGTCTAAATGTGGGGTGTTCCCAACGTCCAAGGGGGGTCCTGATTTTGTGGGTGAGGTGGGGTGGGGTGGGGGAGGCAACCCCGATGCCCATGGGGAGGGGTTTTATTTTATTTTGAGATCAAAAAGGGCATCCTTCGATCTCCAAATTCCAGGTTTGCTGTGGCTTACCACCCCACTACCCCACCCCCCGACCCCTCATCCCTCTCCCAAACTATGATCCTGAGCCAACATTTTGAAATTACCCAGTGCTGTTTGATCAGACTAAAAAAGGCAGCTGTGAAACCAATGAGATTTACACAGCTTTTCTTATCTCTACCACACTCTGTGCACTTTGTGGAAAATTCCACCACTCACGTCTTACTCCCCTAATTTCTATCGTTCATATAATTTTGTATTAATTACTCAGCTGCAAATGTGGAAAAACCACTAATAATGGAACATATAAAATGATGTAGTCATTTTCAAATTTCTCCTTTGCTGGGATAATTGTCTTTAGTTTAAACTTATCATAAGATAAATCTCTAAAGGTTCCTTCTGCAGGAACTAAATCATTCACCGCAGCCCAAATTCATTACGTTGGTTGAAAAGCTGGTGGTACGGCAACACAATTTTCAGAGTTGTCCATTTTCTGACTCTCGATTGTGTCCTCATCAGCATCACTCGGGGCCCCCCTTTCCGAGGAAGCTTGGAGTCTTGCGTATGTCTAACAAAGCAATAAAAAATGCAACGACAAAAAAATCTAACAGATCTATGCCTGGTTTTACATAAATTTGAAAAAGAGAAACTGTCGCAAACAAAATAAATAGCAATGCAGGGCAAAGGCTCCTGCTGGAGCGATAAACTAACATGAAAAGATTCAACAATGCATGCCAAAGAAAGTATGCTCATCTGATAGAAATTTAAAAAGAAAGGATGCCAGAAGCCAGGAGAGACATCGAGGAGAGATTTGAGGAGGTGATTGCTGCCACAGTTGTCATTCATGTCAGTTGGAAGATGCCAAATTTGAAATAAAAATGGTGTCAGCTGAATAACAGAACCTGTTTACCATGTGTTTTCAGTCAAGAAACATTAGGGATGAAATTTCGGGCAAATATAAAAAGTATTATAGATCAACTCCAGGGGATAAGACACACGGTTTTTATAAATCTGAAACAAAGCAACAGGAGCTACTTAAGGATTCTAACTACACCGAATGGCAGCTGTTAGAAAACAACGTATACTTTCCTTGCCAATTTACCCATATGAAGTGGTTTTAATTACAGATTAGCAATGAAGTGTTAGATTATACCTGACCTGTAAAGCTTCTAAGATCCAGAGATGAATATGTTTATTCTTCTCCACAACCAAGTATAAGGACAATAATGAATGCAGTAAAGATGTTTTTATGTCAATGAACGGTGACAGGCTATTGGTATAAGGGTCCCTTGCAGTTGATGGCAGCAGCAAATATGAATCTATTAGTCTCCATTCTGGTGATTGTTGCCACCTGTTCCTCAGTTGTGCCTAATTACCAAAGAAATGGGAAGTGAAATTCAACACATCAGCTTGTCTGCTTGTGACATTGTTGCTTTTTGACCTGAGCATGGATGGCACACTGAAATTCATCTCTTCCCCACCCGCACATTGGGTTCTCTTAAGAGGAATCATATTGTGGCAACTGTCTGTGTGGAGTTTGTACATTCTCCCGGTATCTGCGTGGATTTTGGTTTCCTCTCACAGTTCAAAGACGTGTAGGTTAGATTGATTGACCATGCTAAATTGACCCTAGTGTCAGGGGCATTTGGAGAGTAAATAGATATGAGGTTTGGGGATGGGACCTGGGTAGGATTGTTGTTGGTGCAGGCTTGATGAGCCAAGTAGCCTCCTTCTGTACTGTAGATTCTATGATTGTTGATATTCTTCTGTACTTTTTCTGTCCTGCAGATTTGTTGGAGAAGGTTGTTTCAGTAAAACACAGTCTCAATGCAGTGTTCACAATAATGACTCTTCTTTGTGTTAATAATCCTCCAGTGGTAAATGGGAGATCAGAGATACAAGAGACTGAACACCTGGAAGAGATGCCATGGAGGACATTCTGGTGTCACTTTCACATAGCTTGAGGCAAGTAAAGAACATCTTTTACTACAAAGGTGTTCATTCACTTTCAGCATTGTGATGACTGGTGGCAACAAGTGCCGATGAATGATGAAACAAATAAAAATGAAAACACAAAGATTGTGCAGTGTTGTGCAAATAAATTATCAGTATTCCATGTCATAAAATATCTTTTGTAAGAAGCAAATTGTTTAGAAAAACAAAAGATAATCTCAGCTACGTAACATAGGGCCTTAGTTATATACATCAAATTCAGATATTCCATAGTGAGATCAGCACATTTTAAATTGGTTCAAATTTGTTCACAGGTTGCTCAGCCCTGATCAGTGTCTAAAGAAAAAATTGGCCCTATTTTCTCCTCAGGTTAATGCAAGACTTTTTTTTTCTTTTAGGTTCCACGAATTGGCACCAGCTTGTGTTACTGCTCTTGTTCCTCCAGCATTCATGTATATCTGGCTCCTTTCCTCTCCCAATTTCTCCATACTGCCCAAGAGTGCACACCTAACCCATCTAATGCCCTTCCCACCAATCTCTTTAGAATTCCTTCTTCCCAGAAGCTCTCTGCCTGGCTTCTTCCATTTCCCAAGTTAAATAACTGGACTTTCCCTTTTCCCTTTGCACTGCTTTCTTAACTCCATCTTTCTTTCTTGCAGCTCACTCAGAACAAACTAGTCAGAGCACAAACTCAATGGGAGCAATTTTAACTTAACCTTGCAGACAGGAATATAATGGAGGCAATGGAGTATATTATTGAGGATGGTGGAACAGCAGTGTTCCACCAAATTGCCTGGGTTTTCTAAGTGAGCTTGGTTAAAATTAGCCCAATTGTTCTTTGACTATAGCTTAGATTGCGATCTTAAAAATCACCAGTTCCAGCTGCGCAACTTATGTCTAGTGTTTATCCCTTACACTTATATATGTTTTTTGATATTCTATTACCTTCAGACTGAATATTTCCAGTGCTTTGTTTCTGAGCCACAATTTTAAGACTAAAATCAATTTACGCAAAAGCTGCATAAATGCCATCCTATCCCAGTCATCTCTCATTTCATTTTCAACTATTTCACTGTGTTCTCATCTCCAAATACAAAAAATTCAGTATCCTTGTCCTCATTTAAAAATTCATCCAGTATCTCACACCATCCTAACCTCTGCAATTTCCTCTAAACTATATTATAGCCCATGTTTTTCGATCTTCTGATTGTGGCCTTTTGTGTATCTCACAATCTCTCACTCCATCATCTATGGCAGAGCCTTCAGCCATCTCAGGTGTACTCTCTACAATTTGTTGCTTGCATCCCTTCTTTATGCCTCCTTAAATACTATGCCATCCCCCTTAAATCCTTCCAGAATAGCTTTGTGTACATTTCTTCTCTGTGAAACATTGCAGTATTTACTACTTTATAGTGGAAAAGCTCCGTCTAATGATGAGATAAAGGACTCTGCCCTCATCTACAAAAACGGGAAAGTAAAGTTCAACCAGATTGGTGCTTTCATTTTTCCTAACACAATTTGTTATTTTAATATACTTTAAATTGGGCAATGCATATGCCTGTTTCTGCATGTTTAATTGTAGGTAATCTGCTATTGTCTGTACAGTAATCACTATTCTTGTGATTTAATGTCCAATAAAGCATCCTCTCTCAAATCTTTACTCAAAGCATGCCACTGAGATGTTGAGTTGCACATTTGCAAAGTTTGGGTAATTGTTCTTTTTCAGGAATGAATCAGCAAAAAAAAACTTGAGACCCTCTTAGGGAGCCTGATATTGCAAGACTATGATTAAGCATAATATAAGATTGTTCAAATTAGGTTGAAGATTAAGTACAAGTGAGGATCTCTTGATAGCAAAGCTAATCAGATATGTGCTTACTGTTTAATGAAAGTATTTTTTTTCCTAGTCAGAGGCTGCATGTAGAAAATAAAAGCAACAAGACATCAGATTAGTTTTAGCTATCTCTGTGAAGGACTATTAAAGTGAAAGATTACTGCATTCTGTAACATGCTCTCGACTTTGTAAATTCCATGAAATGAGGAATGGTTATTGATAGCATGTGCAATTCTGGGAATTTCCCTTCTGAAATAAAATACATAAAAAGGAAATTTAATTCTTAAGGAAATAAAGTGATGGGAAGCAGGAGATCACACTGAGGAGCTAATTTAAGTGGCAATGAAATTAATTTTGCTGACATTTATTCAATCTGGGAGAAAGTGGGACAAGGCCTACAGTCGCTCTGTTACCTTGAGATAAGAGAACAGTAATTTAAGTTGTAGAAGTGGATCCAATCACAGATTTAATCCTAGCTGTGGTACATGGCCCCATGTGACCCATCACAGGGGATTTCATACGTAACTGACAAATATTAGTGACAACCTGGATTTTAGATAATAGTCTTTGTTTTAGGAAACAGCGAAAGAAAATATTAGATATAGACAAAATCATTTACAATGGGCACATCATTATCAGTGTATAAATTGTTTGGCTCTATCTCAAAGCTTTATAGATAAGTCTGGTTTGCAACAAGAAAATCTACACCCTCAGTGAAAGAGATGCTAGGCTTGTTTTGGCATGTAATGAGTTTTGTCAGGAATGCCTTTAGTTTTATGGCTAAAGTAACATTTAATAATCACTGTATAAAATGTTCAAAAACTTTTAAATGCTGCTTGCTATGTTTATTTGTATATGTTAATAGAGAGAGATGTATATATAAGTTTGTGCGTGTATGTTAATAGATAATAAATTATTATAGGCAAGTATGGTGCCATATTATGCTCTCGTGGTAACCATTTTCAGTACCTAAGTTAATTAATTTTCACCTAAGCACCTTTCACACGCAGAATGATGCTCTCATGCACGGAGGACATGGTGGTAAGGCAGCAAAGCTTAGGACACAGATTTACTTCCAGAGATTCATCACATGCTAAATCCTGAACTAAAATTGTGATAAAAGAGGGCATGTCAAGAAGAAGTCTGGTGTTTCTCCAAACATTAGGAGCAAAATAAAAGCAGTGAATACCCAGGGTATCCATCTGGCATAGCTCAAAGATGATAACCGAAGCCGGGGAGCACATGGGATAAACTAGATCCATAAAAAGACTTGAAAAGAGCAACACGTTGCAATTAATCCCCAAAGATTTTATATTGTAAGAGAAGTACATTGGCCCTCATTTCCTGTGCCTCGCACTCAAATTCCTACATCATGTTAAAAACAATTAACAAATGTACCATTTGGCAAAGGCCTCCAATGTCTCGGTGACCTTACAAATCAAAGCTTAAAAAATAAGCTAAGATTATAACCTGCAGCTTAAATAACAATTAAACTATGACCTCCCCTGCTGTTCACTCAATGACAATTAAACTAAAATGGCACAGTTTCAAATTAACAGCAAGTATAAGCTACATTATACAGGATAATATGATCCTTAATTTAAGAACATAAAAAATAGGAACAGGAGTAGGCTATATGGCCCCTCATGCCTGTTCTGTCATTTCACATAATCATAGCTGATGTTCTGCCTCAACTCCATTTTCCTGCCCACTCTCCTTTCACCTTGAATCCAGAAGAGATCAAAAATCTATCCCAGCTTTGAATATACTCAAGGATAGAGCATCTACATTCCTCTGGGGTAGAGAATTCCAATGATTCAAAACAAGAAGTTTCTCTTCATCTCAGTCCTAATTAGTCGACCCTTTATCCTGAGATTATACTTTTCATGTTCTAGATTCCCTGGTCAGGGAGAATGACCTCTCAGTATCTACCCTGTCAAACCTCTTCAGTATCTTGTAGATTTCAATGAGATAGCCTCTTATTCTTTTAAATTTCAGACAGTATATGCCCAATGTACCCAACCTCTCATAATAGGAAAACTCTTTTATCCCAGGTTTTGCTGCATCACCTTTAAGACAAAGATCCTATTTCAGATTTGGAGATAACAGTACTCCAGGTATGGTCTCATCAAAGCCCTACTCAATTTAGCAGAACTTTTTTTTTTGCAGTTTACTATTTATTCAACAGTGTAGAATGTACATTTGTACGTCCAAAACCACATGTGAACTTCAGTGTGCTCTTCCCACTTTGTTCTCATTCACCCTTATCTGGTCCATCCCAAATGTCAACCCCACGCATCTGTAATTGCTCTCAGCACAATAGCCCTCTCACTCCAGTTTCTCTCCTCACTCACGTGTATTACACCAGCTCATAAAGAGCCTGTTCTTTTTGCCGCAAATACCAATGTCTTGTTTCTCCTGGCCTCAGAGTAAAATGAGTAAAAAGAATTAAAACGTATCCACTAGCTGCCCACTTATGTGCACAAGACTACAAATCAAAGCATGCATTGTACAAACTGCCATCATCTGTGAGTTTTCCAACACCTGAACATGCAGAGATCTAAATTCAGGCATAGACCCTGAATTTTTGTGCTAGAATCTTCACTGACCTTTCACCACTTTGAATGTTTAGGTTCCTGTTTTATTCCTGGAAAATAGGCACAGTACTTACATCAAAGCCTGCATTTTTGTGAGTTGCTCTTTAAAAATAATGGTAGGTCTGATTCCAGGATTCCCAACCTCATTCTCAGGATTCCCAATTATGTGATGTGCCATTTAGGGATGTGGGCTATTTCAGGTTGTGAGCCTTCCTCCCTGGCCAGCTTCATTGTGGAGATAGGCACGCCCTAATCATCACAATTTTCATGGAGTCAAGCCAGCTTTTCAAAATCATGGTTTATGGCACTTCAGAGATATCAGGAACCATAATTTGCACGAGGAAGCTTTTTTGAAAGGCAAGTTCAAAAGGTCATCTTTATACCATCCATGTCAACCAATGCCACCCCCCCCCATTTATCTCCTCCCCTTTGTCCCCTCATATACCCCATGCCAAACTATGACATTTTCATGTCCATTTACCACTATACAATGTATAGACGCTATAGGGTGCGTATAAAAAAAAGCTTTAAAAAATTAATTCATTGATAACTTCCCACTTTGTTAAAGTTTTTACTGTCCATTTTTCTTTCACCAGTCATTGTTCTGAGGGTTCATTATGAACAATATAACTCCAGTGATTTATGTTTTCTGCTGTCCAAACTGCCTGTCCCATTGAGAGAGCAGTCAATCTTCTAATATTATCTATCATACCACCTTGGCTCTTCCTTGTGCATTTTTCTCAGAGTGTTTAGCCTTGCACTACCTCTTTTCCCAACCACCCGCTTCCTGTTCACTGCACACGTCCAAAATATGTAATATGTTATGCCTTCAATAACATTATTCCTACGAAGCTGTCTCCAAACTCTGTGGCCTGGGTCTTGGGTCCTCCTTCTGCGACTGGACCCTGAACTTCCTAACATACAGACCACAATCAGTAAGGATAGGCAACAACACCTCCATGATCATCCTCAACACTGGTGTCCCATGAGGCTGTGCTCTCAGCCCACTGTTATATTCCTTATACGCCTCTAACCTACGCCAAATTCCCCTCAAATTCAATTTTCAAGTTTGCTGATGACCCCAACGTAGTGGAACAGATCTCAAACAATGATAAGGCGGAGTATAAGAATGAATTAGAGAATCTGGTGAACTAATACGAAGACAATAATCTCTCCCTCACTGTCAACAAAACGAAGGAGATTGTCATCGACTTCAGGAAACCTAAAGGAGAACACAACCCTGACTACATCAACAGGGATGTAGTAGGAAGGGTTGAGAGCTTCAAGTTTTTAAGTGTCCAGATCATCAACAAATTGTGTCAACAGATCATCAAAAGATAGTGTCTTGGTCGACACTATAGTTAAGAAAGCCCACCAATGCCTCTACTTCCTTGGAAGACTAAGGAAATTTTGCATGTCAGCTACATGACTCTCACCAACTTTTACAGATGCACCACAGAAAGCATTCTTTCCAGTTGTATCACAGCTTGGTATGGTTCCTGCTTTGCCCAAGACAGCAAGAAACTACAAAAGACTGTGACTGTAGCCCAATCCATCACGCAAACCAGCCTTCCTTCCATTGACTCTGTCTACACTTCCCACCGCCTTGACAAAGCAGCCAGGATAATTAAGGACCCCAAGCACCTCAGACATTCTCTCTTCCATCTTCTTCAGTCAGGAAAAAGATACAAAAGTCTGAGAGCATGTGCCAACTGATTCAAGAACAGCTTCTTCCGTGTTGCCGTTGGACTTTTGAATGGGCTTACCTTGTATTAACTTGATCTTTCTCTACAGCTTAGCTATGACTGTAACACTATGTTCTGCACTCTCTCATTTCCTTCTCTATGAACAATATCACATGCAAGAAACAATGCTTTTTAATGTATGCTAATACATGTGACAGTAATAAATCAAATCAATATTATGGGGAGATGATGACCTAGTAGTATTATCGCTAAGCAATTAATTTAGAAGGTCAGGTGATGCTCTGGGGAAACAGATTTGAATCTCACCATGGCAGATAGTGGAATTTGAATTCAATAAAAAAAATCTGGAATTAAGGATCTACTGATGAACATGAAACCATTGTTGATTGTCGATTCACTAATGTCCTTTAGGGATGGAAGCTTGCCATCCTTATCTGGTCTAACTTACATGTGACTCCAGAGTCACAGTACTGTGGTTGCCTCTCAACTGCCCTCAGGCAAGTAGGGATGGGCAATAAATGCTGGCCAGCCAGCGATACCCATGTCCAACTAATGAATTTTTAAAAAAGCCTCCTTGGTATCACTGCATCAAGCAAGCTTCTCTTGATAGAGCTTTTTTAAGAACCCACACATTTGTTTGTCTGGCCATCCATAACACACACAACATTGATTTGAGTCTTTTCATTTCAAATGCTCTTATCCAAACCTAAGCAGTCTTCTTGACAGTACAGCATTCACAACCATGCATTATCGTTGGCCACACAAGGACTCTTAGAAGATCGACTTTGATTTTAAAACAGATGCTGAGGCTACTCCATACTCTGAAGTGAATTGACTACACCATGACCCTTACAAATCTTTTTAGTAGCCTCTGTACTTTGTTTAATGAGTGACCCAAGCTACGGGAAGACATCAATCTGTTGAAGCTGAAATCAATGAAACAGAATTTTGCTGTTTTTTTTCCCACTCATCTCTATCATCTTCAATGAGTAAATACATTTTACAGCATGCCAGTGAAATAAACACAACAACAAGATGCCAAATGTGTTCCCTGGTCTTTACTAAATTATCTAATCTCAATTCAGTCAACGTGGAAGATTTACAGCTGGCTCTCAACTTTGGACTATAGAAAGGAAAAAAACAAAGTTATATTTCTGATCTCGACAGTGAATCCTTTTAGACCATACACGTGAGATTTCACTCCACAGTTTATTAGCCCACTGACATCCAGGATCACACAAGAAAATGGCAGTTGGGCGATTACCCATGGAACATTATCCCAGCTGGATGTGAGGAGTGGCTAAGAGAATAAATGACAAACACTCAGCTTTGAGACTTGATAGTCAAAGCTCCACATGCTGAATCTAACCATAACATCATGAACGCATTAGTCAATTCTGTTTTCAATACAACTGATATTTGCAACATCCCTTTCCAGTTACAAATATGTAGCAATATCTAAGCCAAAATAATGTTTGAACACTGTCCATCTCTTTTTCCAAGGCTCTTTTTCCCAAAAGATTTTTTGTGACCCTGTCTAACTTTGTTTTGGCCTTCCTAAAGAACTCAAGCTCAAATGCACCATGAGGAACCAATATAGGCTTACAAAAATTTTAATCTCCAAATAAGTATGGCGAAGCCATGTAAGGTATGAAGTGAAATATGTCATACACTTTAAAGCATAGAATTGTACTCCATTTGTGATGATTAAAAACAACTCAGCAGTAGTTCAACACTATTGAATAATGATCCATTCTGAGCCCTTTCATCACACTGGGTTCAGCGTGCAGCCATTATGGGGGTTTATTGTTAGATGTATTTCAACATTTCATCCAAAAATCATGACTGCAAACACTCTTGCTTGGGGTAATAAAATGGTCATGTTGGTGCAATCCCTTATATTCTGTAATAATAATCTAAAAGGATAATCACCCACAATTGCTATTAATCTTACACTAGTGCCAAGGCTAATGGTAGTTCTAAAATTCAGCTTTAATAATGCTTTGGAAAATGCATTAATTATACTAATTTATCAGCTGTAAATCTGCATCTGCTACGTAAAATTTTCCAACTCAATCTCATCGCATTAGGAGTGGATAAATTCAACATCACAGAAGAACATCCCAGTTCTAAAGAGGGCAGAGGAGCCAATTAAATTTTTTTTTTGTTAAATTGCATACTGACAATTGGTAGTATGAATGTTCTAAATATGAAAAAAAAGGATTTGCTTAATTCAGCTCTTGGAATTCAAATCAAGCAATAAAAGACATTGTCACGTCAGCCTGACAGCTAACAATGGAACCAAGTTACTATCTTTCAGATGTGATGTTAAACTGAGATCTCAGTCAACCGGTATCTTTCAAAGATTAGGGGAGCTCTTCCAGTGTCCTAGCCTGTAATTAAATCGCAAGCAACATCATAGAATCCTACAGTGCAAATGGAGGCCAATTGGCCCTTTGAGTCTGCATCAAGCACAATTCCACCCAAGCCTTATCCCCATAACCCCATGCATTTACTGTGTGGCTAGTCACCTTGACACTATGGGGCAATTTAGCATGGCCAAACACCCTAACCTGCACATCTTTGGTATTTGGGAGGAAACCTGAATACCCGGAGGAAACCCATGAAGATATGGGGAGAATGTGCATACTCCACACAGTCAGTGACCCACAAACCTGGGTCGCTAGTGCTGTGAGATGATCTAGCCATTTATTTAATTTTGTTTTTAGAAGTTTGCTATACATGAATTTGTATGGATTGTGTGCTCCCTATATTAAAACAATAACTACACTGCAACAATACATACTCGCCCATGAAGTGCTCTGAGACATCCTTTGATTATCACAGGTACAATAAAATACCGAGTTACTTCATTTCTTTCTATATATGACGTACCCTCTTTATTGATATTTATAATAGAATGGCTGAAATCAGGAGGTCCTTTTGTTCAGAATCATGGGCATTAAATAGTAACTGGGCATCACTGGCGTGCAACACGACCCTACAATTATAGAATGTGACCACATAATCCACAAAGAAACGAGCCATTTGACCTGCCTACTCTGATGTTTCTTGCCGTAGCAATGATAAAGTTTGTAAATGTCTTTTATCACCCGCTCCAAATAATGCCAATAGGAGATGGTGCCTGCATGTTTACCAACTTTTCTGCTTAGTTCACAGCACGTTTGTCAGCTTTAGTTCTGTGCATGCCCATGCAAATGGCTGGCTGCAACAGAAGCACATTTTTGTCAATGCTGCAAGGGGAAGTGGAACAAAGTGGCAAAGAATCTATCAGCTTCTCACAGATGGATCCCTGTTCATCTTTTCGCATCTCATGAAAGCTATCAGTATAAGTATCCCTATCCAGTTAGCAAGGGATGATGGTCGGGGGTCAGGGAGGGCTAAGTGTAAAAGCACATGCCCAAAGGCCAAGATCTTTGACTACTTTTAGTGTGCTTCTCATTAAAAAAAATTTGAAAACTACACCAGTGATGTGGGTGAACTGCAAAGCTTATTTTATTTGTCAAAAAGACTTCATAACTTTGCCACAGATGAGTTATAAGCTCTTTCCAACTTGCAGAAGAGCTCCTGTAATGCTTGGCTATCAGCATGACATTCTGTATTTAACAATCAGCATGAATCATTTTTGTTCACCAAACTCTTTATCTGTATTTACTTTTGAGGCAACTTGGCGTATTATCTTGTTAATTGATGCTCTGCATTTGACAATAATAATTTTACTCTATCCATCATCTTCACATTTATAAAGTTATTCCAAAATATATCCACTGTTCTGTACTCCATGCACAAACCTCTTGCCAAAGCCAAAAAAAATCCGAGGTCTTGACAGAAATGCAAACAAACCACAAAAATGTTGTCCAAAATGGAACAGTAACAAATAAATCATTTCTGATTGTGGGGCCCAGTAGTGGAAATGCAAATAGCTGATGAGTTTTGATTCACTGAAACTTTGAGATTTTTTCCACAGGAAGATCTGCAAATAGTGCCCCAAAATAAATACATTTTATAATTGCACGGATGGAAGGAGTATTAGCCTATGCGAGGCAAATATAAAGGCTGAGTTTTCAGCGCACAGCAGACTGTCATTGTCACACTGAATAAAGTGTTATGTCTTCTGGTTTTCATAACTGAAGAGATAATCACAATTCAGGCTCAAAATACTGGAACTTAATCGAGTCTATTTCTTCCTACTCTCCATCAGGTTGGTAGACCAATAGATAGGTACACCACCACTAAGCACATGATCGCAGTAAAGCAGCAGTTGTTGCAAACATCAGTAGACTAACTATTACACACAACCCTCCAGGGACAACACAGCAAAATAGCATCTTTCTTTGTTTGAAAAAATAAGTTTCTATATCAATATCAGTGTTCCAACCAATAGCTCTTTTTCCATCCCCAAAAATCGGTTAACAACTGACTTTTTGAACTCCTTCAGGATCTTCTATAGTTTTATTTTTGAGAAAAAAACATTATTCATGGTATCACTTAGGTGGTAGGATGTTGTGCCTCCATCTCATCGATTTGGCTTCGATCGTTCACAGTAGCGAGTTGGCATTCTGCAATGGCATTGATGTGCGGGTTGCTTCTGGTCATCTCTGAGTCATGCTTGATGTTGCTTACATTGCATCAACTGCTGATGATGTTATTGCTATTGCACTGCTTGTTGGAGGTGCTGTCGATGTTGGCTCAATAGTTATGATATTATTGATGATCTTTTCTGCTTCTTCAACTCAGTTGTAGGTCCCTTCTCAATTGCTTACTGGTTTCAGTCTCAGAGATGAGAGACTTTGGCATCTCAGTTCACCATTCACCAACATTTTCTGGATTTTCCCTCCCTGACCTTAGGAGAAAAACTCCTAACATTCTCTACACAATCTACTCTTTTATCAATGATATATGAGGTTAACTTAAGAACAAGTGAGAAAGAGCAGCCCCTTGAGCCTGATCTGTCATTAAATTTGGTCACAGGTCACCAGTAATGCCACTTTCCCTTCCCTGCTCCCTTTATTCCTTGATTTCCCAAGATTCAAAATCAATCTATCCCAGCCTACAATATACTCAAGATGAGAACGTGCAAAATACTGAGTTAGACAATTATTAAGATTCACAACCCACAGAGTGAAGGAAGTTCTCCTCATCTCAGTCCTTAAAAAAAAAACCTTTCACCCTGAGTCCATTCCCTTGAGTTGTGGATTTTCCAGGGAAAACAATCTCTTTGTGTTAAGCCTGTCAGGCCCTTTCAGAATTTTCAACTTCAATGTGATCACCTCTCATTCTTCTAAACTCCAGTGGGTATTTACCCAATTTGATCTGCCTGTCATTATAGAATAGCTTCTTATCCCAGGAACATATCTAATAAGGCTATATCTGCTGCCATCAAGACAAGTTTATCCTTCCTTAGACACAGAGACCAAAACTGCATACAGTGCTCATGATGAGATCACTTAGTACCATGCTGTACGAAATTGTCGCTGAGGTTTGTGTTGTGCACCTGTATCTGGGTATAGGTGTTTTCTATAATCCACTGAAATGTATAGATTCAAAGATAAAGAATGCCACTTCTTTGAACTACTGGAGACTTTCAGAGCTTTATCTGATCAAGTCTCGAGAGGAGGGGAAAATCTTTTCACAAAACTGGACTGTTTCTTCAAAGATTTCCACTTTACCTCACTCTTCTTGTCCAAATCCATGACAACATGCATTTGGAAATCTTAGAACATAGAACATAGAACATAGAACATTACAGCACAGAACAGGCCCTTCGGCCTTCGATGTTGCGCCAACCAATATAAAAAGCAATGCCCCTCCAAACTAAACCATTCCCTTCTCTTCCATATACTTATCAACTAACCTCTTAAACGCCACCAAACTTGGCGCATCTACAACTGCTGCAGGCAGGGCATTCCACTCCCGAACCACCCTTTGGGTAAAGAACCTACCTCTGATATCCGTCCTATAACTATCACCCCTTAATTAAAGCTGTGTCCCCTCGTGCTAGCTTTCTCCATCCTAGGAAAAAGGCTATCACTGTCCACCCTATCTAAACCTCTAATCATCTTATATGTTTCGATCAGGTCCCCTCTTAGCCTCCTCCTTTCTAACGAAAACAACCTCAAATCCCTCAGCCTCTCCTCATAAGACCTGCCCTCCATACCAGGCAACATCCTGGTAAACCTCCTCTGTACCCTCTCCAATGCCTCCACATCTTTCTTATAATGTGGGGACCAGAACTGCACACAATACTCCAAGTGCGGCCGCACTAGAGTTTTGTACAGTTGCAACATGACGTTGCGGCTCCGAAATTCAATCCCTCTACCAATAAAAGCCAAGACTCCATATGCCTTCCTAACAACCTTCTCGACCTGACTGCCTACTTTCAGGGATCTATGCACATACACACCAAGATCCCTCTGTTCATCTAGACTACTAAGAATCCTACCATTTGCCCTATACTCTACACATTTATTATTTCTGCCATAGTGCATTACCTCACACTTTTCCACATTAAACTCCATTTGCCACCTCTCGGCCCAGCTCTGCAACTTGTCCAAGTCCCTCTGCAAACTATAACACCCCTCTTCACTATCTACCACTCCACCGACTTTAGTGTCATCTGCAAATTTACTAATCCATCCTTCAATACCCTCATCCAGATCATTTATAAAAATTACAAACAGCAGGGGCCCCAAAACAGACCCCTGAGGTACACCACTTGTCACCGAACTCCAAGATGAATATCTCCCATCAACCACCACCCTCTGTCTTCTAACTGCTAGCCAATTCCTAACCCAATTAGCTAAATCACCCTCTATCCCATACATCTGCATTTTCTGCAGAAGTCTTCCATGGGCCACCTTATCAAACGCATTACTAAAGTCCATATATACCACATCAACCGCCTTACCCCCATCCACCTCCTTAGTCACTTTTTCAAAAAACTCAATGAGGTTAGTAAGGCACGACCTACCCTTCACAAAACCATGCTGACTATCTCCAATCAATTCATTACTCTCTAAATAACTATAAATCCTATCCCTAATAATTCTCTCCAATACTTTGCCCACAACAGAAGTAAGACTCACTGGCCTATAATTCCCTGGAAAGTCTCTCTTCCCCTTCTTGAACAATGGGACCACATTCGCTATCCTCCAGTCTTCCGGAACCATACCCGTAACCAACGACGACCTGAAGATCAGAGCCAGAGGCTCTGCAATCTCCTCTCTTGCCTCCCAGAGAATCCTAGGGTAAATCCCGTCCGGCCCAGGGGACTTATCCAACTGTTACCTTCAACTAATCCTCTCCCTGTTTAGTGCGTTAACACAAGTTTGTTACTTTTCACTGGATCAGATATTGCTGAGGATTTCAGTTCAATGTATCAACAGTAAGGAGTTCAGATTTAAGTGCTGTGTTATGAATTAAATTGAATTGCTTATGTGAAGGGAATGCAGTGGAAATAATCAAGTATGATCTTCACTGTTTTTAACAAAGTCAAAGGCTAGCTTCAAGTGCAGTTATTTTAAACCTGAATCACTTCAACAAGTTATAAACCATCTTGACTATTGGGTAATTGATGAACTACATATTAACATCATATTCCAGGAGAAAAGAAAAAGATACTTCCTATCTTGTTTGCCTTCATTCGAGCCACCGTGTGACCAATCTTGGAGTGGCATTATAGGTAACTAAAAAACATCTAAGGGGTTTAATTTCATTTAATAAAACACTTCTGAACCATGTTTGTACAATCACTCCTCTGTATATGATTGCAATAGATGTTAACCATTTTATTTTTAGTATTCAAAAGCGCCCTGCCAGAGGAGCTGAAACCCTGAATATCCAGAAGTGGCAACCTTGGCTGAAGAAAAATGGCAGTGAAAACTGAGCAAGATATGGATAGGTGGAAATCAATGGAGCAAGTCAAGAGTAATGGAGAACCAGGAAGAACATTTTCTTTCATGCAGCAATATTTTCGATATAGTGAGCAACTCAACCATGTGTGATCTGTAACTAGAAGTCAAATGACTGCATATGATTGTGCATTGATTCCCCGACTATTAGAATATGTATGATGTTTCTAATCACTTTGTTCCCTGAAATTTCAATCACATGAACTTTAAAGCATAAATGTAAGTTATTTACCAATGTGATTGCAACTATTAAACGTTTTGAACTAAATGTGAAATGCATTCCTGCACTGACAATGGTTCCCGCTGCAATATGATTCATTCATTAAACACTGCTTAACTCAGTTCATAATGTTGTAAATAAATGCAATCTGGTTTTATTCAGATCTCTGCTGTAAACAAATCTAAATTGCATTACCTTTAATGTAAAGCATTTGTAATAAACTCTAGATCAAGCAGAACAATTAAGGTGTATATAATATTTGGATTTAGACAGTTGTTATCTGTGTGCCACAGCTAATCAAGCACATGGATGTGATTATTTAGGCCAGATTATAATCATGCAATCATAAAATGTGTTTATCAACATCGAGTTTGAGTTAACTTAACTGGAAAAATAAGTGGCACTCTCAAAACTTCTGCATGAGAAAGTTGAAGAAGGAAATCTTAGAAATGACTATAGTCAAAAATTTCAAATCTGCGCTAAGAATGGAAACATAAATACTTAAACATATTGTAAACTGAAAATATCAAAGCTCTTCATTACTCAATCTTTTATAATACATTAAAAAGTAAATAATTTGGAGGGAATGTAGTTATTAAACTATTTGCAATGTTGTGCTTGTGAAGTTTCAATAGCTTTGGTGCAAATGTCTCCATCTTCTTTTTCCCGCTGGTGAATTTGATGCACTGCAAACAACTCCAAGCGGGTCTTATGAAAGAGGCTGAGGGATTTGAAGTTGTTTTCATTAGAAAGAAGGCGGCTAAGAGGAGACCTTATTGAAACATATAAGATGATTAGAGGTTTAGATAGGGTGGACAGTGATAGCCTTTTTCCTAGGATGGAGAAAGCTAGCACGAGGGGACATAGCTTTAAATTAAGGGGTGGTAGTTATAGGACGGATATCAGAGGTAGGTTCTTTACCCAGAGGGTGGTAAGGGTATGGAATGCCCTGCCTGCTGCAGTTGTAGATGCGCCAAGTTTGGTGGCGTTTAAGAGGTTAGTAGATAAGTTTATGGATGAAAAGGGAATGGTTTAGGTTAGAGGGTCATTGCTTTTTCTTAATTGGTCGGTGCAACATTGAAGGCCGAAGTGCCTGTTCTGCGCTGTAATGTTCTATGTTCTAAGTTAACTTTTTCTGCAGCGTTGGAAGGTAGCAAAATGCTTCAACATTTTGGTCTCAAGTCTTTTTATGACATCATTCACCATCTATTTCCTCTAGCAAAGTGCAGTCCTTGAACTGTTTCTTGATATGCAAATAAAGAGGGCATGAATTAACATCTGACAGTTTCTCATTTCCCATGTTTCCTCTCATCTTACACCACCTTACCATGTCAACATATTCCTCCATTCCTTTCTCCTGCAGTACTTAATTTACCTGTAAATGCATCAATAACATTGCTGTGGGATGAATGGTATTGGAATGCACACAAAATCATACACATATTGCATTACACTACAACTGGCCTTCCCTTTCTTTCCAGGAAATATCCACTTGTTAACTTTCCCTGAAACATCAGTTGAGGGTGAAAAAAATCACAATGCAGGGGATATGAAACATTTCCTTGTATTCCATGTAAAATGTGTTGTTATATCACTGCATTATATCACTTGGTGTTTCCTTCATTAAAAAGGTTGAATTACAATTAATAACAAAAGACCATTTATCTATCTATAAGTGTGGTCCCTCCTCAGGCAACAAATAATCTACTTATTCATGGATTTTACCAAGTCTGTTCAATTCTTTCAAGGAACGTTGTGCCAAATTCCATCTCAAATTCCACAAGTGAATGGAATCCAGATTATCTATTCAAATTAAATTTTATCCATTGAATCCTGGCTGGTTTCTTTCCAAAGTTTTCCAAGTCCAGAAGGACAGGGACAATTGTATCCCATCTCATCAGTGAGTGCATTCATAAGAGACAGTCCTGCTAAATTTATTCTCATGTGATTGCAGGGACGCAGGCTACCTACCTCACACACTCACTAACAAAACTCATAAGTCTAGCTGTTCTCAATACTTTATTGGACAGACTTATTACTCATTTCAAAGAGTCTAACAAGCAAACTTTTCAGAGTTAATTATAATAAACTCTTGTTATCCTAGAATCAAGGCACAGATCTACAGCTTTATAGTGATCTTACTATATACTCATATCCAATATTTTATAAACTAGCCCGCAGAGGAAGATATGGTCTTAATTTATTTAACCAATAGAAAATGTGGTCTTGTGAGCTACAGCAGGAAATATGAATCCTTCCCTGAGGTGAAATACTCATTTAAAATGGAACTTTGTCCTAGAGACTGGCCAAGAATGGGTCAATCTTTATTATTATTGATAGACCAGCCAATGAACCACAAGACTCAGATCAATGAATGAAGTCAAATAACAAATTAATTAACATCTTACCAAACTTTCAGGGTATCCTAAAACATGTCACATCCTATACAGTACTTTTGAAATGCAATCAACTTCACTCTTATTAATATAAGCAAAGTTCAGAGCCAATTAATACATAGTAAGACTTAGAAACAAAGAGCAAATGAATGACTGACCACATCATTTGAATTTTATGCCAGTATTGGTTGAGGGAGAAATGATGGCCAATAACACGTCAGGAAAATGTCTTGCTAAATCCTTAATTGCTGTATGAGATTTTTCATATTCACTTAACCAGGCAGATGGAACTATGCTTTAATGCGATTGAAAAAAACTGCTTCTAATATTTCAACTTATTGCTAAAATAAGTCCATATTTTGTGCTCAAATCTGGAAGAGGCAGTTTTTAAAAAACAAATATTGCACTTGAAGCTGTACAACTTTAATATTTACTTTAATTAGGTGATGGCTGAATGTAATAATAAACTTTGTATATGATACTGAGACAATGGACACAATAATAAAGCAACAATAATAATATATTAAAATGTCAACATCTGGTGAGAAAATAAGTAAACTAAAGAGAAAATTCATGCACTGCACTTAATCCTGATCATTCCACAGAGAACTAAATTAACTTTCTCCAAGCACATATAATTGCAAATTTAAAATATATTTACTGACCATTAATAATCACCACAACAGAGTACAATCTCATGCAGTTTTACCTTACAAATAAAGGTGCAAACTGATATTTGTTCTTTTTTCAATTTGTTTGGTAATGTGCGTTAATTATTCTGAACCTGAGGATAGAAATTGCAGCAACATAGTATTCCTCCTTGTTGTGTTTTCAAACCTTCCTCATTCAAAATGGGCCACTCCAGTAAAACCATTAATTTGATACACTCATTAACAAAATTCTCCAAGGGCAACAGAATTTACATCAACTGTTTGACTCAAATGTCTAGGTTTTATAGATTTCTTTTCATGCACAACAGTGTAGCATGGGCCCAGAACACTCTGCTTCTTTGAACACGAGTCAGATAAGCAGCTTGACAGCCATGAAGTGACAGACATCAATAGTAATCTGCCAAGGTTGCCCATAACTGGACTCTCAGACAGCATAATCCACACCTGCATGACTGGAGGATGAACGCCTGGTTTTGTGCCCAACAGAAACCACTAACAACACTTATTAGATGTTTTCCAGCCTGATAAGTGGTCTGTGCTATTTTCCGGTTCACATTATTATATTCATTTTATAATGCCTCTGGAAGCTTGATACCGCAATACCTGAGGGTCCTGCTTCTGCCACTAAACAATGATTTAACATGACATGGTGACAGAAAACAGGGAAAAGGGATGGAAATAAAAGAACAAGGGATCAAAACAACCATGTTTGGCTCACCGCATGGGGTGTGCCTATCAACACCAATAACTGTTAGCTCAAAATTTAATGTCACATTGATGGAAAAGGAAGATCACTCAGAGGGGTGCATCATCTGACTGGAAGATATCATTCCTAGCCTTTCTCTTCTCTCGCTATACATAACCCCCAGCCTTGTCATTGTATGACCATCAGAAGCCTGCATGCAGATATCTGACACAGAGAATAATAATGATTGTACATCACTGCTCTGAAAGTCCAATCATGTATCTTCACTTGGCACTGCTTCTGAGAGTCAATTACTTTATTGACATGCAATCTTCATAAGGAGAGAAATATTGTGCATGTAAGGTCATCTGGTTATGAAGACATATTATCATATTATCTGCATAAAGGTTGTAAGGCTAGAACCTGACAAAGCTAATTATAGTAGTACATGATGCAGAGCTCACAGTATATTATGTACTTAACTGCATGACTGTATTTTCTAGTTGAGAAATGAAGGCAATGTAATAAAGCTGCAATGTCACAAGGGAGATAATGCAGTTTTTGTCATGTGGAGCTTTTTAGAGCAACAAAAATTTGGAAACAGCCGTTGAGATTAAAGGTGAATTTAAAATTTGTTCTGTAGCAAATCGGCCAACTAAAGCCAAGGCAACTGGTGATGCACATTAGTCTCCAGCTGAGGGAATAGGAGTTAGCTTTCTGTATGAGTGCTTCCACGCATGCAGAAAGCTTTGCTCTATAGGATCCAAATGCTAGTTACAATTTAATATTAGCACAGAGCTTACTGTACCATTGGCTTTCTGCTAACATTAGGATGATTAAAAATGAAGGTTAAAAACTTCCTGGTCCAGGGAAATCAATGGACCAGCGGGAAATTTTTTAACTATTAACTCTGCAGTGTGAACCTACTTCCTGGAGGTGGGCCCAACATCCACTTAACCAAAAACTCCTCATGCTGCGCACTGACTTGTGCTTGTGACACCATTGTCCAATACTATAATTGCATGTATTCGTGAGGCATTTCAGAATGCTACTTACTGTATTGAGATAAATGGAACAATATTGCATTTTGTGTATTGTAAAATTCGAACTATTATGTAAAATACCTTGATAAATTTTATGAATATAGTATATTTTTGGGAAGAAGAATTCCCAACAGGTGACTATCACAAAGTTGGCCACAGCTAATAAACAAGCTTAACAGAATTCACCAAGGTTGTTTGCTGAGAAGACCCATTTTTACCAGGTGTGGAATGCACTGCCTGAAAGGGTGCTGGATTTAACAGGCATCATTGTAATTTTGAAAAGGGGATATTTACAAGAAAAGGAAATATTTGCAGGGCCACAGGGAGATAGCAAATGACTGGAACGAATTGGATAGATTTTTCAAAGGGCCAGCACATGCACAATGGGCCAATTGGCCCCCTTTCTGCACTGCTTGATTGTATCCTCTTGGAAATTAGCTTTAGAAAAACCCAGTAAATGCAAGTTGCATGAAACCCATGCATCAGGAGTCAATGACACTAGCACTGACCTAGTGCAATATTAGATGTGAATCAAACAATTTCACACCAAAATTACACTTCACAGTTTGTCTGGATACAAAGTAAAGACCACCTCATACGCTTAACTTGCAATTCTGGGATAGCTTTTTTTAAAAGCTGCTCTGAACATTTGACTGGCGTCAGAAAGACAAACTGCATTTTATTTACTAAGTTCTATCCATTTTGTGAAATAAACATTTTCGTTTTTAATAGTTAGTCTCGTTACCGGTGCAAAGGTTAATCATCAGTTTTTATGCTATTTTAGTCACCAGCTCTGCGAAAATCAAAGATGTTAGAGAATGAAATCACAGTATCCTGAAATCAACAGTTAAAATTGGATTCAGTGAACTGTATCATCTTGTAGTGACAGTGCATGTCAAAACTGATCACCCAATCAAATCCTGAAATAGAAATGAGTTGTCCTTATTTATTAGAATGATGAGAGATGTAATACCTTACATACAAAACTAGAATGTACAAATTCTACGACAGCCATAGCCATACATGTTGTTTAACACTAATTAACAAAAAATAATTTCCAGTTGACAACTTAATTATCAAAATCAGGGGTATTATTGCTTTCACTGTAGTGTTAGGTGTGATTCTTCTCATCCTGCATCGCTCCTCCTATGTTCCTCTTTTTGTTATTATTCTTTTTAACATTTTGTGAGAGGTTTTTATTTTAACACACATTAAATGTGATTTATCAGAATAAATATTTCTCTGAGCCAGCAGTTTTTATAACACAAATCATACTCTAATTATAACATAATTAAGGGTAATTGGGTATGGCTTGGTTTTCCTTTAAAATGACAAGCTATTCCACATCTGCCAGGACATTAATATTTCTACATTACTCAAAGAAAGTCAAGCAGTTCCCTAGAATAGCTGATGTATTAGATTCTAACTAGGCAATGACATGGGTCCAATCAGGCCAACACCAGACCAACAGCTAAAATACCCAGACCATCTGGATGTCTGTCCCATGATAAATCTCCATGATAAATCTCTTCGGTTTGATGTTCTAAAGGAAATATAGACCTGCTCAAACTTTTGGCAGGGCTGAAAACACGTTGGTAACATTAGAATAGAATTCAGATGTCTAAACTATATGAGGGTCACTTCCAAGCTAATCATTATGACATGTGAGTATTGTTTCATTCCAGCAATAATCTATTTCGAAAACCAGAGAGTAATGAAAAAAGTTCTGACATATCATAATTTCTAACACACTTGTGCCAAAAAAAGAATTCCATGCTTTCCTGGGATGGTATTGAACTTTTACTTGTCATCATCAATCAATGGCTTCGGTATTGTGTTTGTAGATAAACTGAGGAAAGGAGCTGCTTTTCTTTTTCCCTTTTGCCTTTCACTGGAAATTTCCATAACTGCAGGAAACCTTTGGCTTGAAAAAAATAATGAAACTACACACATGCAATGAGCAGATTTTTTTTCACCTAAAAAAAATGCAACATTCCTTCCAGATGTGCATTATGGAACTGAAGCCACAAAACTATTGGGGTTTTGTAGGCTAGTGCTGATGAGCTCAGAGAAGATTAGTTCTGCTAAATAAACAAGGACCTCAAAAATTAGCATAAAGATACTAAAAATTACGTTGCTGTATTCTAAGTGTATAAACAATGAGTATTCAGTAAGTACTGTTATGATTAAAATTTGTGGATACATTTTTTTCCCTTCAATCATGCTCAGAAAAGGATCTTCATTGGATCAGTTGTTTAACATTCCTGGAACTGATTTTTGGATTGCAACAAAGAGATTGAGGCACCTCAGTAATCAGAGACAGCATGGGGACAAAATGGTGTAGTGGTAATATCACTGGACTAGTAAGTAGAGGCCCAGGATAATTCTCTGTGGATATGGGTTCCAAAGCTACTAGGGCAGCTGGTGGAATTTAAATTTAATTAATAAATCCAAAATTAAACATTAGTCTAAATGGTAATTACAAAACCAATTGTCAATTGTTGTAAAAACCCATCTGGTTCACCAATGTCCTTGAGGAAATGCAATCTATAGTCCTTACTTGGTCTGGCCTATATGTGTTTCTAGATGTACAGCGATGTGGTTGATTCCTAACTGCCCTCTGAAAGGGCTGAGCAACTTAGTTTTATCAAACTGCTACAAAGCCTAAAAGGAAGAAACCAGACAGGCCACCCAGCATTCACTTAAGTGCCAGAAATGGTAACGGCAAACTTTGTGAACCCTTTCAACCTTGCAAAGTCATCCTTGCTAACAATTGGGAGAGCTGTCTCATAGATTAGTCAAGAAAATGGCTAACATGATCAAATTCACGGAATTGTATGTTACAGATAATGTCCCAGAGACTACCATCACCAATCATGGGTATGTCCTTTGCCACCAGCAAGGCAGATGAACAGAGTTGGCAGTATAGTGGTATACAGTTGAAAGGGATCATCATGGGACTCTTCAATATTGATACCAGACACCATGAAGTCTCATGGTATCAGATTGAATATAAGTGAGGAAACATCCTGCTGGTTACCACCTAGCTATTCCCTCAGTTGATAAATCAGTGTCTCTCCATAGTGAACCGTTACTGGGAAATTCTGAAACTCAGCCAAACATTCATAATGAGTTCACCTTGGGAAGTATTAAAAATAGAGACTATTGAAATTGCAGGAACAGATGGTGATGGTATTTTTTTCAAAGGTACACGGGATGGCTTGTCAATCAATCTAGTCCAAAAACACACATTTGTTTTATAAACTGGCAGCTGCAGCTTCTGTGCTTTGTGTTGAACCGGCTATGGTTTTCAATAACTTCGATCGTGAGACTTAATAGACGTCCATCTGTCAAGACCGTTTATGTTTCCTCCATCAATTTGGGACTTTCACGTTATAAAGCATAGCCCTTGCAATCACCATTGTAGGATCTGTTTGAACTTAGCAGAAATTTCAAATGACCCTGTTTTGTGCGAGTTTCATGTGATTCATACCCCACCTCTTCCTTCCACAAACAAAACAGCTGAAAATGGCGTGGGGAGCTTTGCGTCTGGGTTGGGTCCTCTATTTTTAAAGTCTTTCAGAGTCGGCCCAAATACGCAGCGATCCAGTCTTTGTTATCCTGTTGGTTGATGTATTGCAAAAAAAACTGGGGAATACATATGTGGCCAGAAAAAAGGGTAAACCATAAAAACCCTTGCAACGGAAGGAAGAGAATGCTATTTCTGAGAAACTCGAACACTGTTACATTAAAGTAAGTAATGCAGAAAAAGAAACAACCAGTGTGCATTTATCATTACTTAATCACCACACATTATCACTGCTTTAAAGGTCGTCAAGTGTTTCACAATGAATTACTTGGAACTGCAGTGACATGGTTATGTTGGCTAACATGGAAGTGACGAGATGACTGACTAGTTAATTTCTCTTTTTGGTGACAGTGATTGATGGCACTTGGATAAGCCAAGAGAATTACTGTTCTTCTTTGAGCAGTGTCATTAGATTTTTAACATCCACTTGACTACCACTACATTAGAGAATGTGCTTTACGTTACATCATTCTATTGCTATAATGGGAAACACCATTTGCTAAGTTGCTAATAGACACCTGAACTCCTGGTTGCGTTGTAAAAGTATGACCTGATTGAATTTTCAAACTTTCAATTTATTCGCGGATTTAGTAATCCCACAGAATAAAGAAATTCCTTCATAATAATTGTTCCCCAAAAGTTCTACAGTACAACTTTTACTGGCTCAATCTATGCTGTGATCAATGAATAATGGTGGGAAATCAGGTTCAATAAGAAAGCACAATGTGTTAAAGCTTATTAATCATATCAAACTCATTCCGGCCATGAGCAAAGGTCCTGCAAAGTTGCTCCCTTCTTTCTAAAACAGCAACTTGAGCAATATTTTAGACCTATCCAGCACTGCATTTTGCACCAATCATCATGGCAGTATGGTGGCACAGTGGTTAGGGATCGGGTTCCATTTCCGGTTTGGGTCACTGTGTGGAGTTGGCACATTTTCCCCGTTTCTGAGTGGTTTCTTTCGGGTGCCCCGGTTTCCTCACACAGTCCAAAGACATGCAGGTTGGGTTGATTGGACATGCTAAGTTAACCCTTAGGGTCCCATAGGTTACAGGGATCAGCAGGGTAACTAAGCAAGGATAGACCCTGGGTGGGATTGGTGTCGGTGCAACTCAATGAGCCGAATGGCTTCCTTAGGCACTGTAGGGATTCTATGATATCTCTGACTATAAGGCGTGACAGTTCAGCAGCTTTAATGTCACATGGTGTTGCAATGCTGTGGTTTTGATGAGACCGAGTAATCAGTACAGTAGGGGATCCACACAAGAATTAGATATGTACGGATTGCACACATTAAAGCTACTTTTACAACTCAAGTAAACATACATATTTTAAAATTCACTTTTAAAGATGTGGCTGTTGTCGTTGGCTCAGCCAGTAATTATTGCCTGTGCCTCATTGCCCTTCAGAGGATGGTGGTGAACCATTGCAATCTCTCAAGTGTAAGTACAGCCACAGTGCTGTTAGAGAGGGATGGATTTTGACATAGTGACAAGGAATGAACAGCAATATATTTCCAAGTCAGAATGACTTGGAGGGGAACCTCTAGGGTGGTGTGATCCTGAGTATCTGCTGCTCTTGTCCTTCTAGGTAGTACTGGCTGCGGGTTTGGAAGTCACTGCCTAAGGAATTTTGGTGAGTTTATGAATGCTTCTTGTATATGGTATGCGCTGCTGCCACTATCTATTAGTGGTGGAATGTTTGTGGAAGACATAGCAATTAAGCAGGCTGATTTTTCCTCGATGATGTCAAGCTTCTTGAGTGTTATTGAAGTGACTGTGCGCAGTTCTGGTCGCCTCACTATAGGAAGGACGTGGAAGCTATTGAAAGGGTGCAGAGGAGATTTACAAGGATGTTGCCTGGATTGGGAGGCATGCCTTATGAAGACAGGTTGAGGGAGCTGGGACTGTTCTCCCTGGAGAGACGAAGGTTGAGAGGCGACCTGATAGAGGTTTACAAGATGTTGAGAGGATTAGATAGGGTGGACTCTCAGAGACTATTTCCCAGGGCTGAAATGGTCGCGACGAGAGGGCACAGATTTAAGGTGCAGGGAAGCAAGTACAGAGGGGATGCTAGGGAAAGTTTTTCACTCAGAGGGTGGTGAGTGAATGGAATCGGCTGCCGTCGGTGGTGGTCGAGGCGAACTCGCTGGGGTCTTTTAAAAGACTTCTGGATGAGTATATGGGATCCAATGGGATTGGGGGTTATAGATAGGTCTATGGCTGGGTAGGTTTTTGATGTGTTCGGCACAACTTGTGGGCCGAAGGGCCTGTTTGTGCTGTAGTGTTCTATGTTCTATGTTCTATGACTGAACACATTGACGAAGGGCGGTGGACATAGTGTACATGGACTTTAGTAAGGCGTTTGATAAGGTCCCCCATGCAAGGCTTCTGGAGAAGGTGAGAGGGCATGGGATCCAAAGGGCTTTGGCCTCATGGATCCAGAACTGGCTTGCCGGCAGAAGGCAGAGAGTGGTTGTGGATGGGTCTTGTTCTGAATGGAGGTCGGTAACCAGAGGAGTGCCCCAGGGATCTGTTCTGGGACCCCTGCTGTTTGTCATTTTCATAAATGACCTGGATGAGGAAGTGGAGGGATGGGTTAGCAAGTTCGCCGACGATGAAAAGATCGGTGGTGTTGTGGATGTTCTGGAAGGATGCCAAAAGTTGCAGCGGGACATAGACAGGATGCAAGACTGGGCGGAGAAGTGGCAGATGGACTTCAACGCAGATAAATGTGTAGTGGTCCATTCTGGCAGGAATAATGGGATGAAGGAGTACAATATAAGGGGTAGGAGTCTTAGCTGTGTTGTAGAACAGAAGGATCTCGGGGTCCGGGCCCATAGGACTCTTAAATTGGCCTCGCAGGTGGAGGAAGTGGTCAAGAAGGCGTACAGTGTACTGGCCTTCATTAATCGAGGAATAGAGTTTAGGAACCAGGAGGTAATGATGCAGCTCTATAAGACTCTTGTCAGACCCCGGTTGGAATATTGTGCGCAGTTCTGGTCGCCTCATTATAGGAAGGATGTAGAGGCTATTGAGAGAGTTCAGAGGAGATTTACAAGGATGCTGCCTGGATTGGGAGGCAGGCCTTACGAAGATAGGTTGAGGGAGCTGGGACTCTTCTCACTGGAGAGACGTAGGTTGAGAGGCAACCTGATAGAGGCTTATAAAATGTTGAGAGGAATAGATAGGGTGGAATCTCAGAGACTATTTCCCCGAGCTGAAATGGTCACTATGAGAGGACACAGATTTAAGGGGCAGGGAAGCAAATACAAAGGAGATGTCAGGGGTAGGTTTTTCACTCAGAGGGTGGTGAGTAAATGGAACCGACTGCTGTCGGAGGTTGTTGAGGCAAACTCACTGGGGTCTTTTAAAAGACTTCTGATGAGTATATGGAAAAGAATAGGATAGGGGGTTATGGATAGGTCTGTGGATTGGTAGATGTGATCGGCGCAACTCGTGGGCCGAAGGGCCTGTTTGTGCTGTGGTGTTCTATGTTCTATGTTAAGTTCTACTCATCTAACTAAGTGGAGAGTTAGTTAGTCACTCCTGACTTCTGTCTTGTAGATAGTGGACAGGTTTTTTGGGGGGGGCAGGGGCAGTGTCAGGAGTAAAACAGTATTTATATGGCTATACCAATTGAGTTTTTCTGATCAATGGTAATCTCAGGATGTTGATTGTGGAGCATTTAGTGATACTAATGCCATTGAATGTCAAGGGGCAGTGATCAAAATTCTTTTGTTAGAGGTGGTCATTGCCTGGCACTTGTGTGCTGCAAATGTTACTTGCCATTTGCCAACCTAAGTCTGGATATTGTCAAGGTCTTGCTGTATTTGGACATGAACTGCTTCAGTATCTGAAGAATGAACAATGCTGAACACTGTATAGTCATCTGTGAACATCTCCATTTCTAACCTTATGATAGAAGGAAGTTCATTGATGAAGATGATTGGGGCATAGAACACTTCCCTGAGGAAACCCTGCAATGACATCCTGGAGCTAAGATGATTGATCTCCAACAATATGAATAACTTACTCCATAATTTGGAAGGACTGAGGGAAATTAAGATATCTCCTACAGATTGCATTGTTTTGCACTAGTCATAGCATAACTAAAGCTCACACAAAATCTACCTTTTATTGATCTAACCTTGCAATGTCAGTGCAGGACACTGCTTTTTTTGACTGAATGAAAAGAGCAGTTTGTCTAATCAGACTATTTTGCCAACTTTTTAATCATTGAAAATTACTAGTGAAGCAAAAGAATACTACATTGCATGGATGCACCACTTAAGAACGCACAATTTGTAAGGCTTTGAAAAAGAATTTTTTTTTAGGAAGAAACACTTGCATTTATGTGAGGCGTTTCATAACCTCTGGATGTTTCAAAGCATTTTACAGCCAATGAAGTACATTTTTTTGAAATGTCATCACTGTTGTCATGGTTAGGAGATGAGGTAAGCAACTTGGACACAGCAATGTCCCATGAAGAGCAACATGATAATGATCAGATCATTTGTTCTTCGTGATTTTGACAGAGGATACATATTGTCCAGTACAAGAGAAATAACTACTCTTCTTTGCAATTGTGCCAGGGGATCTTTTACATCCATGTGAGAGGGTTAATGGGGCCCTGAATAATCGTCTCATTTGAAAAATGTAAATTACAGTAAAACATTTACAGAAACCACAACAGGGGATGATGTGTTCTTTCACTAGACTTTATAAGTGGCTATGTTTTCAACTGTCTCATTTCATTCAAAGTAAAAGTAGTTTTAGCCATTTTGGGGAGGGGATTGTGATTGCTGATGAAATCTTTCTGGCAACAAGACCATATAGCCTGGTTGCCAGGGGACAGGGGCCTATGTCAAAACTTATTGATAATAAGATGGCATATAAAAAGAGGAGGCAACTGGTCTTTTGGTGATCAAACTCTCTGAGTCCATCAGGCAGAGATTTGACGAAGATGGCTCCCAACAAGTGCTGCTATCCCAAGTGTTATGATCTTTGTAGAGACAGCTAAGATTTAAAGAGGAGTTCAAACATCCAGTGATCATATGAAAGAAATTACATCACAAGATTTCATATTTACACATGAAAACATTATTCTACATATGAACAAAAAATAAGGAAAGCAATCAATTTAGCACTACAGTCTATAACTACATATTCTAAGAATCCAGTTTTACATTTACTTCTCCCCAAGGGTTGCTTTAATGTATGAAATCTTGAAGGTTAATTCAGTTTCCATGTGGCAAAGGTATATCACAGTCCTGCAAAATTAATTCTGATTTCTTTTCAGTATTCCAGCTAATGTTCAATGTGAAACTTCATGGGAATCCTAAGCTACTCTCCAATTTTCTTTCAAAATCAAAGACTGTGAGCTTCTTAGTTCAACCTTAAGCTTCATTACATTCTTTAATCTGATGGCCTGTTTTCACCACGTATGTCACTGTAGTTTTCTTGCTGCAGCTTCAAGCTAGGATCTCCTTTCCTGTCAATCTCTAAGTGAGCTGTGATCTACATAAGACTAAAACTAGAACTGCCTTCTGTGAAACATCCAGGTAAATTAAACAAAAGAATCCCGATACCCATCTCCATGATAAGGTGGCATACTTGCAATGTTCCAAAACCATATAGATTAACTAATTCTACCTTTAACGTAACTCGTTGATTTGACTCATAAGTCATGCATCTCCAATGGAGTTTTATGGCCCTCTCACCCAGAGTTGCTAGCATTTCACTTCATTCATCTGGGAACTACATAAATAATTTAAATGGTTTGGTGAAGTAAGGGAAGGTCTTCTAGCTCCATTAAGAACGGTGTAGAGATGCTGGCATTGGACTGGGGTAAACACAGTAAGAAGTCTTACAACACCAGGTTTAAGTCCAACTTGGACTTAAACCTGATGTTGTGAGACTTCTTACTCTATTAACAACCTTAGGGCTAATCATCCATTATTTAAGTTTTACACTTCTACTTCTGATCTTGTAAGATAAAAAAATAGGTTAGCTTTTAACTGTAATTAACTCAAGTTGATTTGAATTGTATTTACCTCAGGGGTCATGTACCCATTTCTCAATCAGTGTTTTAACTTATTTTACATTTAATACTTTAATTCCTAAAACTAAGTTATATTCTAAAACATACAAATTATGTACTTGATATTCCAACACACTTAGGGAAAAAAGGATTGTTTCAGTTAACCACCAAGCAGAGTGCTGGTGAGCATGGATCCCTTGTTCAAAGAAATGAAGCTTGTGAAGAGTAAAAAAACAAAGCCGAGGGTACCTTTCTACTAGAAGTCCAATCAAATATGCACAGAATATTGAGCAAAGAGGATTTTGTTTAATTGAAAGATTTCCCTTGGTGGGACAGAGATAAGAAATCCTATTAAAGCCTGAATAGAAGAGGAGATTAGGACTTCAAACATAAGAGTGCAGTGTAATGTCAAAATGTGGCAAGGCATTTTTGGTTGTATTTGGAAATTAATGGGGAATGACATTCAGTGTATTAGTTGCCTACTAACCAATGTTTAGTCAATGTTGATTTTGATGTGTTTGTTATAGAAAAAATTTAAAACCAAAATCTTGTCACATGATTCTTTCTTTTGGTCATTGAGAAACACTTTTTCAAGTTATCTGTTGAGCACTTATGAATTTTAGAATATATCATTCAGGGCAAGCAGATTGTAAACAGAAATGGATTTTATGTTTCAGAGTAACAATTTGAGTATATATGCTATATGTTGCCTGCAAATGAGCCAGACATCTATTCACAATCACACATTACTATACAGCTTTCTGATTGTTTAAGATATAATCCTATCATGACATCACTCTGATGACTTTGGATACTACTACTACTGTAACTGTCTGTGCACAAAGATATTAAAATGTATGAAATGAGAGAAACCCACTCAGATTCCACATTCCTTGCAGCAGATCATAAAAGATTTATACTTTATTGGATTCAGCGCGAGATGAAAAAGCTCCAACTAGTAAAACTTTGATGATACTTCCTGCATTCCTCACCCACTCTTCCCTAAACCAAATAAAAGGTAATGTCACGCTAATCTGACAGATCGATGTAAAATTATAAACTATCTATATTATTCAATTCTAATTGGCACTTCCGCAGTCATAAAAGAAGCAGAACTATTTTATATTGAAGGTCTTATGATTTATTAGTAGGTAGCACCACTGCCTCTAAGTCCAAGCCACAGTGTTGAGTCACACTCCTGGAATTGTTCAACCAGGTTGACAATCAATTTGTTAATCCTGCCAACATTTCGCCACTATTCCCCAAAGGGAAATAAAAATAAACCAAGATATAAAACAAACTACATTTCTATCATTTTAAAGAAATGAAAAGAATGAATTTATACACCAATGTTATAATGCCTTTTGTGTGTTTTCGGCATTAAAGCACAAATACACTCTTATTTAAGATTTTGAAACCTTGTATTTCTGTTTTTTGGTTTGACAATTATTCATAGATTAGCAGTATTTATATTATCCATATCTTTCAGTATTCTAAAACCTGGATCATGTTTGTTCAAGTTATTTTCTCTTACAGTATATTTTAACAGCTATTTTCACTTATTTAAAATAACTGTTCAAGGTCAGAGTTAAATTTGTCATTTTATGACAAGAAACACAACCTTATCTGGAATTAGCCATGGCAATCTGATCTGTCATTTTTCATAATGAGAGCATTCAAATGAAAGGGAGATGATTATCTTTCCCTATAAACCTACATAAATTCAAAATGAAAACTTACTTTAAGTATTACATACAACAGAAGAGAAGACTGTGCTGAAGCAAATACTTTACAATTCCCCATAAGTTACTAATTTCCCCTGCCAGATTACTATACAGTTCGAATATCCTTTATCTGAAACCCCTGGGGCCGATTGCATTTGGATTTCAGATAATTTTGATTTTCGGATACCACAAATAGTTTAAAGTTTATTTATTAATGTCACAAGTAGGCTTACATTAATACTGCAACGAAGTTACTATGAAAATCCTCTAGTTGCCACACTCTGGCACCTGTTTGGGTACACTGAGGGAGAATTTAGCACGCCAATGCACCTACCCAGCATGTCTTTCGGACTGCGGGAGCACCCAGGGAAAACTCACACAAACGTGAGGAAAACGTGCAGACTCCACACAGACTGATCCAAATCAGGAATCGAACCCAGGTCCCTGGGCGCTGTGAGGCAGCAACGCTAACCACTGTGCCACCCATAGACTTAGGCCTACTTACATTCCAATGCCCTAAACCTAGTGGCCAGTTACGGTCTGAACTAAATAACATGGCTAGAAAAGCAAGATGTAACACTGAACAATAAAGGTCCGGTGCAGTTGATAATGTTCATATGAGCGCTGGTCAGGTCAGCCTGGGTTACTTCCTGTACTAAATGGCTATGTGGTTTTAAAAAAAATGTGGGGTTTTCGGATATATTTGGTTTTTGGATTTGTGGATAAAGGCTACTCAACCTATATTTATCAATAACATTGTGATATACAATTAAAGGGTTTCTCCCTTGTGGGTGACTCTAGTGAAGCAGGAATAATTTGTTTTGGAGAAAATTATATTAAGTTTTGACACTTTCATTTAATTTGTGTATTTGAGAATGAACTACAGGTTAATGCTACAGATGCATGAACCAAAATTTTAGTCTTCAGTTGAATTGGGAGTTGAATTAGGACTCAATTATAGTATGACTGAATGTGTTTCAGGGTCAGTATATTTACAGCTGTCCCCAAGGGACAGGTCCCACCCAGGGATAGCGGTGGAGGGATCTAGGACGTTTGATTCTTTAAGCACATCAGGCTGTTGTTGGATTAGTATGTGGAACAGCTTTTCAAATCTTGGTGCAAGTTCCCAGACGATAGTGAGGACGTCTTTGCCGGACCCTTGACGTACTTGGAGCCTGGATCGATGCCAGGTGTTCTTTCCCATTTAGCATTCTTTTTTCCGAAGGTCAATTAAAAGTCAACCATTGCTATGGATCTGGAATCACATACCGACCACATTGCATTAGGATGGCAGTTTGCTTTCCCTAGTAATCCGGATAGGTTTTTTATGACAATCTGCTAAATTCATGGTCTCCAAACTATCTTTTTATCCTAGATTTATTCAATTAGTTCAGTTTAAATTCCCTAGCTGGAACAGTGAAATTTGAACTCATGTTGCTGGGTCATTAGTTCAGGCTTCTGCACGATGATTAAAATAACATGACATGTTACCAATAAATAATTTTGTTCATATGATGAATGACAGTACAGGTATGGATACAGGAACTAGAAAGATATGTTGAAGAATTCTTCTCAATACCATTCTTCCACATCCTTGTCCAGACACTTGATTCCTTTGAACAATTGGTGTAGTAGGTTTTATTCAATATAAATTCTGCACAAGTGTTCTAGGAAATTAAGATGGTTGAACAGTTGCAACAGAAACATGATGCTGAGATGAGGAATTTGCATGCACGCATATAGGCCCCATTCTCCGATTTGGGACTTAGCGGCCACACTAGCAGGAAGGCCAGAGGCTGGAGGTGGTCAGATTGAGCAGCTGCGAAGCAATGACAGAAGGGAGAGAGCCTTAATGAGGCCTTGAGTGATCGACTCAACGAGCAATTCATCGATGTTACATGGGTTGACTGGCAGACCACTGATACATCTGATACTTGTTGACGTGCTCATTCACTTAACTCTCCTCAGCTGACCCTCTTCTTAACTAGTTCCGCAGCTGTGATTGAGAGGCATTGAGAGGATTTGTACAAGCACCACAGTCAGTCTTTAAAGGGCAAGATCCCAAATACACCTGGCAACCCCAGTGTGTAGGAGCAGTTCATGAATGTATGCCAACAAGTCAGGGTCACTGAGTCAAATATGCCCAGTGTGCCTATGGATTCCCTTTGAGATTAATGCAGACTCGCAGATGGACAAGACATACAACATTATCTGTGGGGGAAGCAGACATCGCAAGTGAGACATGCGATTGATGCTAAGCTACATAATTACAGGTCAGTTACCTGAGAACAGGATTTTAGTCAATTCTCTTAACTCTTCCCCCACAGCATGAGGGCATTCAGCCAGGTCACTCCCAAGTACTGGGGTTGTGGCGTGGGGATAAGGAACCTCCAAGGTCCCTCTAACTACCAGCATGGACATCACCACCCACAGCTGCTTAGTGAGACCCCCCCCCACATCCCAGTATAACTTTCAAACGGCAACTGATCTCTTTGGTCTTTTTGGTGCTCAGTCTGCCAGGTCTCTGAAAAGACCTCTGCCAATTCACGCCCATGTTATTTCAGGTTGGAGGGGTGAGAGCATCTCAAGTGGCCATTGAACTGGCCTCCAAATACACTGATAAGATCCTAAGGAAGTTATTTGAACATTAATATGCATCTTGTAAGCTCCGTCCAGGAATACAATTGGGGTCGGCTGTGTATCTGGAAGGGTTGCAACAGGTTACAGCTTAAAATTTATTTATTATTATCACAAGTAGCCTTACAGTAACATAACAATGAAATGACAGTGAAAACTCCCAACTCTCCACACTCCTGTGCCTGTTCGGGTACAGTGAGGGAGAATTTAGCACAGTCAATGCACCTAATCTGCACATCTTTTGGATAATGGGAAGAAACCAGAGCATTTCGAGGAAACCCATGCAGATACGAGCTGAACATGCAGACTCCACACATTCAGTGACCAAAGCCGGAATCAAACCCAGATTCCTGGTGCTGTGAGGCAACAGTGCTAACTACAATGCACCCGTTTGGCACTCGGCGCAAAACTCATTTTTCAACCAACTCCTGATTCTCCAAGTCATCATCGTACACACTGTGCCAGGAGAATCCGTGCACAGTTGGCAATTTTGCTTTCAAAATGGACACCATTATTGAATATCCCAACAGGACATTAAAGTCAACGTGAAAGAAGCAAAGCTCTGCCATACCTCAACAGGAATATTTTGTATGATGTTAGAATGATCGAACAACATGCTTTAAATTGACAAGATTGAACTGTTTTCTTCTTGGTGTCAGGGAAGAAAAACAACAGACACATTTATCAAGAGATAGTTTAGTTCTGCGGGGAGGTAAATAGCTAGCCATCATTTGTAGTGCTACACCCTGATCAAAAAGTAATCAGTGCCAGTTTGTTTGGAAGGTTCTATGTTTTGTTCAAGTTCAAGACAAGCAAAAGTGCCATTTCACATTACTCTAGGAATAATTTAATTTGTAGACACATGTCAGTAGTAAATGACACAGCTAATAGCCAGGAGACTGCAACTAACACCTGACCCACTTGAGTAAGCTGACACAATGAACTTAAAAAGAAAAATAAATAGACTTTCTTCTCTCAACCACAGGATATCCTCTTGCACATTATAACCCAAATGAAGGACTTTTGAAGTATACTTGCTGTTTATAACATGGGAAGAATGTCAGCCAATTGGACACAGCAAATGACCCAAAAACAAACAAACAATCTGTTTTTGGGATGTTTCAAGGATAAATACCTGAAAACTATCCTACTCAGAAGATTATATGGATTGGTTCACATGGCACGAATGCCTGATGAAAAAATTAGAATAAGCTAATCTTTTAATGAGTATTGATAGCAAGGAAGCTATTTTATAGTGGAGAGCAAAAAAATATAAAAACTGAAATAAAAACAAAAACAATGCTGGAAAAACCCAGCAAGTCTAGCAGTATTGGTAGGGAACACTTAAGCTAATGTGACTCATATTCAGAGCTAATGAGAAAGGAAATGTGTTGAATTATATACCATACAAGAGGGGGTGGAATGCAGTAGAAGTCAGCAATTAGTTAGAGCTGAAAAAGATTACAACTAAAATGTAGCAGGACTTAAGAACAACTAACAGATGGCATGCAACAGAAAGCTTGGGGTAATGCATGTAGGTCACTGGATGATCACTTTACAGAATACCTTTGCTTAGCCTGCAAGCATGACCCCAACCTCCCTGTGCTTGCTATTTCTCCTCAGCATTTTATATTCATGCTGACCTGTCTGTACTTTAACTACTGCAAAGTTCCAGTGAAGCCAACACAAACCAGAGCATCGTACCTCATCTCTTAATTAGGCACATTACAACTCTCAGGACTCAACGTTAAGTTCAACAATTTCAGATTGTGATCTTTCTCCCCCATCTTTTTTTTGGATATCCCAAACATCTTTTCCAAAAACCTTCCCTCCTCCTCTCTTACCAAGCCATCAGTCACTTGTTATTAGGTTTTGTTACATCTTTATTGCAATCTTACCCATTTCCCACTAATCTTCTATTCTGTTGCGCTCTGTCTTATACAGTATATACTCCAACATATTTTTCTCACATTAGTTCTGAAGAGAAAAACGACTCAAAATGTTAACTCTGTTTTCTCTCCCTCCAGATTATGCCAAACCTGCTTAGATTTTCCAATATTTTCTATTGTTGTTTTGGATGCCAGCATCTGCAATATTTTGCCTTTAGTTTAGATTGACTCTAAAACAGTGCAAAATAGATACCCAAAAATGGAAACAATTTGGTCAAGATAAGAAGCAAGGGGAAAAAATTGTATTCCAATTCCTACTGTTAGGCCTATCCCATCACTGATGCCAGCAGAGCAAACATCAACTGAAAAAAATCAGGATCCAAACCTAGTGTATCAAGAACCTACTCATTCCCAGATAAAAATCATTCTCATTAGTTACCATGGGACTTACTGCAGGAACTGGGGTGCTCTATTCTGGCTGTCTTACTTGAAATCAAAGGATGAACAAAAAAGCCTCAACTTGTCAAAATAACTAACATACGGATTGCTTGACTAAGAATAAAGAACTTCTTTGTTTTGGTCAGAGAAGTCTGGCTTTGGATATCTCAGAAAGTTCTGTAAGATCTGACAGGATTTTCCTGTAGAGATTTTAGATCTCTTTTTTGATAGCTTGTTGCCATGTTAGAAAAGGAGGCCTTTACCATATAGCATTTCATTACAAGGAGCTTCGAAAGATTCAGCGCCCTTTCATTCCTTTGAAACAGTTGATGAAGTCAGTCATATACTGGGTTCTAATTCTTTTCATGGGTTTTTCTGCTTTTCTGCAATTATCTTGTAAGTAAATTTGACTGAATTTTGCTCTGAGTGACACAGTCAGATGTTATGACATTTATTACCTTGCCACATGTATAGGAGAACTTAATGATGCTGAAGGCTGTGGTAAAAGTATAGTTGTTAGACCTGTGGCACACTATCCCATTCACATTTTGTATAAGTTAGCAGACTTCAGGTCACTGGAAATGCCAGTGTTACATAAAGTGCCTTTCTGCTGTAAGCATAAGTTAAAATTGTTAAGAGAAAGATTGAATTTTAACAGTCGCATCAAATTAATATCAGGTGATCAGTTACATATGTGGTATCAAACCAAAATATACGAGTGGATTAAAATGTTTTTGAAGTGTGCTTTTCCACTTCTCCCAACAGCATACAACATTCAAACCTTAATAATGACAAGGAAAGCTATAGTCTGGTCCATTTGACCAAACGTGTTCACCTATATCAAAATAAGGAATGTATTAAAAAGATATTGATATTTAGAGCCTATATAGACTGATCCTCAATAGTTACTTCTTAAAAATTCATTCTATATCTAAGACCTTTCTAGTGGCATTCTGGCTGATATATCTTGCTATCTGACTGGTGACATTTCATTGACTGAATTGATGTGTTCAAGAAATGACTTTCATTATAAGCAACCTCATAGCCTTGATCAAATTCCATCCAGCAGGGTGAATGTTAGTTGCCAATATTACTTTTTCTTTCTTAATCTCAACTGTGCCACAAATTATTTCTGCTTATTCTGATGGCTTGACATACTATTAATATGATCAGGGGATGTTACTCGTTGTAATGATCGAGGTTAAACGCAAATTGCGTATGCGTTCTGATACTTTCCAGACCAGAGCAGCTTCAAAACAAAAAAAAACCGACTGAACTGTCAGTTATTTTGCAGATCTACTGCACTTCTCTATTTTGTTTAACCAACTGCAAAACAACCAGAGCTTTATATTACTGAATTCACTTGAGAATTGTGTTCAAAATGGCTATGGTCTCGGCAGAAAGTTTATTTCAGGGCTCATTGAATAATAAATTATTTGGTTGCCAGATTTATACGTGCTGTTCTATGGTCTTTTGTATGCTGACATGCTGATATCTAGGCAGCAGTGCCGTGCACGTAACTACCTAGCTTCCTTAGTTGTTGAAAAGAGATTTAGGTCAAACAACTATTCATGTTATTCACTTTATGAGCCCACCTGTGTATTGATATCACTCTAGCAAACCTGTAACCAGAGATACAAGGAGCATATCAATAAAATTATCAAAGGGAAAGTACAGGGAGATTGTAGAGGACAGCCAGAATGTGGCACCAAAAAGAACCTTGTGAATAAACAGAACTGAAGATGTAATTAACAACCTGAAGCATTTAGTCATTTGAGTAAACTTTTTACTGTCTTAGAATCTCGCATTTAAAAAAAATGGAAGACCAGATTATGTTTACATATCGGTTGTGTTTTCTTCCATGCATCAGGTAGTAATTCTACTGCTAAAATTGACAGGCTAGATATACCAGTAGGGTGGTCACATCAATTTTGTTAGCAACAGCACAAGTGAAGTGGATGCATTGACCCCAACCATTTGAAATTAGCATAGGGATTTGGTCCTTGAATTTAAACTATCTCAGACCAGGTACCCTCCCAATGGGAGAGAGATAGTGATGCAGATGGAGGCAGAAAAGCCATAAGCAGCAGTTGCTCTCAGATGCTCCAAAAAAATAAAACTTTGTTTTCAATGCTATTCATATAACATTAATCTTAATGTGCAGACATATACAGGAATTCTCTGAGGAGTTGAAAGTTCTGATCAGAAATTTCCTGCTGCCGGGGACCCTGTGCAAATGTTTCCAACTCTTAGCTAGAGTCACCAATTTGGGACAGATATTCAATTATTCCTAGATAATAATATTATACAATCTCAAACCTGGGCTAGCAATTAGACAATTCCACAACAGACCTCTCCAATCACTGTACCTTTCCTACCACCACCATTCCTGCCCCAACCCCACACTTTCTGATCACCTCTCCGACAACCTGACTCCATTGACCACCAACTAACCTGTCCATCCATCTAGCCCACCTCCCCATTCACTCATTCGCTCATTTAATTACTCATTCATAAACACATACTCATTTGTTAAAAGGCTGGACCTTCAAATACCAGAAAATGGCAGCTACTGTCATATAATGAGGGCTTGCCCTTTCTTTTCCTGATTCTAGCCCCCCCAACCATCCCCACTCACCGCCCTCTCCTCGGTTAAATACAGGTGTGTTGTCTGGTTCTACGATTTTGCCTGGAAAGGCAAAATCATTTGTCATAATCCCCATTATCTCATTGCTTTCGAATCTTTAACACAGCAATTATATCATCTTTCAAAATTCCTCCAGTCTGTCTATTCCTATTTGACATCTGGATTATTGTTGCTAAATTGCTATTTCTGTTTGCATCACTTAATTTAGCACTGGTTGGTCTAGATTGCTCCATTGCTCGCTGGATAAATTCAATTTTATTTTACTTTGTAATTGAGGATCTGAATAATGCAGCATCAAATGATAAAGAGAGACCAACTAGATTTATTATTGTTCTAAATATCTTTACATTCAACAGCTTCACCTTTGCTCACACGTTCCATCCTGCAGATGGACTTATTCTTTTGTCTCACTCAAACGGATTGTGTTTACTTAAAACATATTAAAACTAATACATCATGCTGTATTGTTTGGACATCATGATGTTCAAAGATGTGTGGGTTAGATTGATTAGCCATGCTAAATTGATCCCAATGTTAGGGGATTAGTAGGGTAAATATGTAGTGAATAGGGCCGGGGTGGAATTGTTGTCAGTGCAGGCTCGATGGGCTGAATGGTTTCCTTCTGCATGGTAGGGATTCTATGATTTTACTGTTATGGTATTTTCCCATCTTCAAAGCAAATAGAAACATAGAAAATAGGAGCGGGAATAGGCCATTTAGCCCTTCGAGCCTGCTCCGTAATTCTATCTTAACATCATATGTGCACATTCTCTCCACATTCTTCAAAACCTTTCGAGATTAGAAACCTAAATCATTCTTAAATATATTCAGTGAATTAGGCTCCACAGCCTTCTGTGGTAGAGAATTCCACAAGTTCACAAACTTCTGAGTGAAGACATTTCTCCTCATCTCAATCCTGAATGGCCTACCCTGTATCCTCAGATTCGGGCTCCTTGTTCTATACCCACCTGTTAGAAGAAAAAACATCCCTGCATCCAGTCAGTCTGGCCATGTCAGAATTTTATACCTTTTAATTAGATCCTCTCTCATTTTTCTAAACTCAAGTAAGTAAATATAGCCTCAGTCAACCTAATCTTTCCCCATATAATATCCTGCCATTTCAGAAATTAGTCTGATGAACCTTTGCTGTACTCCCTCGATAGCAAGTATATCCTTTTTTAAGTAAGAAAACCAAAACTGTGTGCAATACTCCAGCTGGCCTGGTCCTCAGTTCCTCCCTCTGCAACTGGATCCTGAACGTTCTAATCCAAAGACCACTATCAGTAAGGATAGGGAACAACACTTCCTCCATGATCATTCTCAACACTGATGTCCCACAAGGCTGTGTCCTCAGCCCCCTACTATACTCATTATACATCCATGATTATGTTGCTAAATTTCCCTCCAACACGTTTCAAGTTTGCTGACGATACCACTGTCAGATCTCAAACAATGGTGAGACAGAGTACAGGAATGAGATAGAGAATCTGGTACAGTGACAATAATCTCTCCCTCAGTGTCAACAAAACAAAGGAGATTGTCATTGATTTCAGGAAGCATAGAAGAGAACATGCCCCTGTCTGCATCAACAAGGACAAAGTAAAAAGGGTTGAGAGCTTCATGTTTTTAGGTGTCCATATCACCAATAACCTGTCCTGCTTCCCCCATGCAACACTACAGTTAAGAAAGCCCACCAACACCTCTACTTTCTCAGAAGACTAAGGAAATTTGGCATGTCAGCTACTGTGCTTCATCTTTAGGCTATCTTGCAGTTCATCAATGTGACCACCAATAGTTTGTGCTGGGGAGTTGAGAGTATCGTCCACAACTTCACTCACAATGACAGCCATCATCTTGATGTCTATAGTGTTACTGAAGTGTAGGCCCACTCACTGTAAATGTGAAACTGTGACTGCAAACTGATCCCTGTCACCAACCATCTCCAACTACCTCAATCAAACCAGGATTTTCCTGACCAAAATGTAATCAGGATATTTTAGAGTCATAGTCATTAATTCACAGAGGTTTACAGCATGGCAACAACTTATCCATGCTGTCCACTTTTCACCACAAAACTAGTTCCATTTGTCCACATTTGGCCAATATCCCTCTATATCGAGCTTGACTATATATATTATACACATCTGGATCAAATGATTGTGCATCAACATAAAATAAAAAGATTAAAAACAAGTAGTGCTAGTGCTCACTAAAATATAGCCATTCCAGCACTTATATCACATGCCCCCTCTCGCCCACTCAGTCAGATAGTTTTAATAATTATTTATCCAAGGGGTAATTTTGTTTACTATAAGTGTAATTCCTGCAGCAGCCAATTTGACTAAAATACATCAAATTACAATTTTGGGGGAATGTGTTAACAGACACACAATATTCCTTTTTACAAGTGACTGTACAGGGTACGATCAAGTGAGCAATGTCAGAGGGAATAAAAAATACAAATTTTAGTTATCACCTTAACAAATTGCAACTGAAATTGTTATCACAACTGGATGTACAGCATAAATAAACCACCACAATCAAGTAAGTGAGATCTTGAGAACTAATGCTATTAAAGTACAGGCTGGCCACTGCGAACCAGGTGTGAATGGACCTGACACGTGAGAGATGAACAACTAGAAAAATCCATTAACCTACAAACTAACATAGGCTCAATTTCACAAGCTCAAATAACATGAATCTAGAATCAATAAAGCAGCAGGTATCAGTGCCTCTGAGTTTCTTCCACTTTTTGTTTTGTGGATAAGTATTAATTTTCAGATGTGAGGTCAGCTAATAAAAGATACGCAAAAAAGAGGACTAAAGAATTATTTGTGATCTCAGGAAAAAAGGACCATTTTCCTTTCTGAGAAAAGGTGCAATTAAAAGATGAACACTGCTGCTTAGGAGTCCATTGAAAATAACAGGAAAGGTTTCATGAGCAAGCTTCAAAGCAGGTCGCAAGAAATAAAAGTTACATACACCCAGATATCACTGCAAACACAAAGCTTTGCAATTTGCCTTTGACTTTTAGAAATCTGAATATGCCATCTCAATCAACAAGAGACAAATTCACCAAAAAACAAAAGAAACATGTGCATCTTTAAAAATGTTTGGATCTTCTTATTCAGCAACCTGGGTTCAACTCCTGGCTTGGGAACTCTGGTTTCCTCCCACAGTCTGAAAGGTGTGCTGGTTTGGTGCACTGGTCATGCTAAATTCTCCTTCAGCATACCCGAATAGGCACTGGAGTATGGTGATTAAAGGATTTTCACAGTAACTTCATTACAGTGTTAATGTAAATCTACTTGTGGCGCTAATAAATAAACTTCAAACTTCGACTTTAAACTTTAAAAAAACTTTTCTTGCATCTAGCAATTAATAAACTCACTACTTCTAACTCAAGAAAACCTGGATAAATTGGCTTATTTTAAAACAGAACTAAAGGCTCTCTGCGAAAAGGGATTCTTTTTATATTCAACCTTGTTGCAACCAATAGTGGGGGCCAAATAAAGACATTGTGCCAGTGTGTCCCTCCTCACCCGGGCTGTAATAGTTTGGGGGTATTCCATCTAGACAGTGACAAATTGAGACATCACACCCGGATCAACAACTTGGAGAAACTCACCTGGAGTGGATCCCAACAATTCCCTTAATTAACCCTCATTTGCCCAAGCAGCCATTCATTTTGTTCTGAAGCATTGCGCCTTAACAATACTCTTTCCCCTATAGAAGACTTTGCTATTCCCTTTGATGTTAACTACCAGTTTTTTTTTCCATACTATTTCTTTGTTTCCCCATTGAATCTTCTAAGTTCAGCCTTGATTTATAATCCAGTATAACATCTATCATAAGTGTACTTTTCTTCTTCATCTTAATTGTTTTCTTTTTTGAGATCCAGGGAGTTCTGGATTTATTTTTTGTATCTTTTCCCTTTGAGGGAATATACATGACTAGGCCCAAACTATCTATTCTTTAAAGGCTGCCATTATTCAGTTACTATTTTGCCTGCCAACCTTGATTATAATTCATCATTCTAGATCCATTCTTACTCTACTGAAGTTGGTTTTCTCCGAGTTCTTTATTCTTACTTGTTCCTTGTCCTTCTCCATAGCCATCCTAAATGTTATGATACAATTATCCTAAATATTGTCTTAGTGATACTTGATACACTTGGCCCACTTCATTCCCAAACACCCGGTCTAGCACTGTCTCCTTTCTCACTTGACTGGAAACATACAGCTATAGAAAAATTTCTTGAACACACTCTAAAAACCCTTGCCTTGGCTGATCGTGTACATTCCTGAGGAGCAGGGGAATTGGCCCATTGGAAACTGAGACTTCCTTGGCAATTCCAATGAAGAACACAGTAAGAAGTCTCATGACACCAGGTTTAAGTCCAACCAGTTTATTTAATAGTAATTACTATTACTAGTTGGACTTAAGCCTGGTATTGTGAGACTTCTTACTGTGTTTATCCCAGTCCAGCACCGGCATCTCTACACCAATTCCCAGGGAAGTCAGTGCTTTGAGATTCACTTGGCGTGGTCCTTGAAAAATCTGGGACATTTTTTCATTATGGGATGATAAGCCTATAAGATAAATAAAATCATTTAACTTCTCAGGTTGCAATGGCTGATTTACAAATTTTTAAAAGCAGGGCTTACAACATAGAGACAAAAAAGAAGTTGTCTCAACTGAGTACAACAAAAGACTACGTTTTCTTGTGGGGGCCAGTAGGAAAGTGTAAAAAAAATGTCAAATTTGTTTACACTATACAATTTGCATTTAGACTATTTTCCGATAAACAAAAATAAGCATTAATTATTTTAAGTTAATTAGTCCGATTAAAAATTATGTTAAAACAGAAAGCTTTAACAACAGAAAATTTTAAACAACAGTAATTAATCAACTGAGACATTTTAATGAAAAATATTCACAGTTGATCCAGCTTGTTCTATTATCCAGGGTCTGAACTTAGGAGCAGTATTTTACAATTTTGCAGCTTTTTGCTACCTCAAACCCCTATCTATCGATTGAATCAGGAATTGATTCAATACGTTTTTGAATACATCTATTCATGAGCTTTATTAGATCACTACGGATAAACTAACGCCAATATTGGAGTGTTTTAAAAATCCTCTAATTTAATCTCAGGAGCTTGGTGGCATAAATTGTAAAAGCATTCTTCAAACCATTTATGAACTGATAAGAATCCCGAAAATCTACTACAGTATCGTAATATGCTCCAGCAAAATTCTTGTTTTATATATTGGTTATAGCTCTCTGCAGTCTGTCAACGTCCACCATAACAGTGTTCTAAAGACAACAGTGGTTGTTTTTGTCATGTGGCATGACAACTGAGTACAACAAAAGACTAAGTACATGTTGTAATAGAAAGGTCAGTGACGCACAAAGGCATCTTCCAGGATTCCTGGCTATATAAAACAACATTTTGAGCCTCCAAAAGCTTTATGGACAATGTCCAATAAATTTGATTAAAGTAAGTCACAAAACCAGAAAATGCTGGAAAATCTCAGTAGGTCTGACAGTATCTGTGGAGAGAGAAGAGAGCTAATGTTTTGAGTCTGGATGAGTCTTCATCAGAGTTTATAGCTGGCTTCATCAAGCTTCAACTAATGCACCAGTTTGTTTTTCCCAAAACTGAGGTCCTCACAATATTCTCCTCTAACCAGCATCACAAATATTTAAGAGAAACAACCTTTAGAGACTTTAATATACTTGTATTAGAAGACATCAAATATCTTTGACAGTGCGAATGTTACTAAATCTCCTTCTTTAGTTTTATATTTGCAATTGATGCTTGCTAAATGCTGTCATTCAATTTTATCGTAAACAAAGGAGTCTAGTATTTCGAAAAACATTCAGGTGACCTGAACAGCAAATGGCTTTACGTTATGACTGATGCTAAAAGATTGTAGCAAACTACATTTGCAGTCCCAAGAACACAGATTAGTGGAAAACATTCAGATGAAAAAAGGATATGACATGCACTGGATTCACCATATAAAAACAGTGACTACAAGAACAAAGGTCAGAGACAAGGAATACCGCAGCAAGTAACTCACCTCCTGACTCCCCAAAGCCTATCCACCATCTACAAGGCACAAGTCAAGAGTGTGATGGAGTACTCCCAACTTGCCTGCATGGGTGCAGCTCCAACAAGACTCAAGAAGCTTGACACCATCCAGGACAAAGCAGCCCACTTGACTGGCACCACTTCTACAAACATCCACTCCTTCCACCCTGACACTCAGTAGCAGCAGTGTGTACTACCTACAAGTAATTCACCACAGATCATTAGACAGTATCTTGCAAATCCATGACCACTTCCACCTAGAAGGACAAGGGCAGCAAATACATGAGAACACCACTGCAAATTTCTCTCCAAGCCACTTATCATCCTGACTTGGAAATATATTACCGTTCCTTCGCAGTCGCTGGGTCAAAATCTTAGAATTCCCTTCCTAATGGCTTTGTAAGTAAACCCACAGAACATTGACCACAGCGATTCAAGAAGGCAGCTCAACACCAACTTCTCAAGGGCAACTATGGATGGACAATAAATGCTGGCCAGCCAATGATACCCATGTCCCAGGAATGAATTAAAAAAACTTTGTTTAAAAATAATCAAATAATTATAAACAAACTCTGTCTGAATTAACTGAAAAAAATAGTTGAGAGTCAGATATTACAGACATTAATATGTTAAAGGTTAAAGTCCAACAGGTTTATTTGATAGCATGAGCTTTTGAAATGTTGTCCCTTCATCACTTCCCTGATGAAAGGGCAACTCTCACACACATATAGTTTGGCCTGGTCTTTCCAGTCATCCCATCCCATTCTTCTTAGGTTTCTTACTTGTGTGGCCACTGCAAGGCTTCTAAATGGTATTGTTATCTACTATGTAGCAAACCAAAGGTAGGGGAGTCTAAAACAAATGGCATAGGTTTAAGGTGAGAGGGGAGATACAAAAGGATCCAGAGGGCAATTTTTTCACACAGAGGGCGGTGAGTGTCTGGAACAAGCTGCCAGAGGTAGTAGTAGAGGCGGGTACAATTTTGTCTTTTAAAAAGTGTTTAGACAGTTACATGAGTAAGATGGATTTAGAGGGATATGGGCTAAATGCAGGCAATTGGGACTAGCTTAGGGATTCAAAAAAAAGGGCGGCTTGGATAAGTTGGGCCGAAGGGCCTGTTTCCATGATGTAAACAGCTATGATTCTATGACCAATAAGATTAATTCAATACTAAATGTACCAATTGACTGGATCAATCTCAGATGCCTATAGTTTGCTGAATGACTGCTCAGATTTGAATGTGGCTCTCATATTGGCACCAACCAGCAGAACCTGGTGCCCTGACAGCAGTTATTACGAAGATACTACTATAGCCAAGGATTCAGCCTTACCCCTCTAATTTGGATTAAAGATGGGGCTGGGAGGAGGGTGATATGGGGAGATGTGTGAAGACATAGATGAGCTGAACATTGAAGGAGTGAACTTTCACAGCTGCAGGAACAGCTGTGTTTGTCCTGGTGTTGGTTCCAATTCCTACTGCACCAGATGATAGAAGCTAACCTCCCAATACACCGTTCCACTGTTATGTTGAGTTAAGATGTGCAGTTTTAGAAGACTGCTTGTTGGCCCTTGCCTCCTTTATTGTCTTCTTTGTGACTTTATGGACAGAATTTAATTGTATGCATGCGTGTCCCACCGTGAAATTGCATTTGGAACAGGCCACGCAATTTTTTTTGCCCCTACCCTAGAGGGGACATAGCATTCTATATTATTGATTAGTGAGTCAACACTGCATAATCTAACAGTTTCAGCTCCACAACTCCATATACGAAGCATATACGCTTACGTTTTAACGCCATCGACATGTTTGAGATGGGGCAATGGTAAAAAAATCCAGAACAGCCTAGGTAATGTGTTTGAACACAGAGTTATATAAATCTTCAGAACATCCATTATTCACAATAACTACTGCAGAGAAAAGCATTCTACAAAATCTCAATTACAATTGATAAATAATTTCAATTTAAAAAACGTCACACACCTTTATGGCACAGAAAATATTGCTATTAGTCAAGTATTTCAGTGTTAATGACTATATTATATTCTTCTCAGTGAGACTGTATGCATCAAAATTAATCATGACAAACTAGCTATAGACAATAGAAGGTCATTGCCAATTAAAACTAATAAGAGAATTGACGTATAGATTACTCCAAGTCAGTCATTGCAATATATCTACAAATGCAACAGCTCCAGAAATACAGAGCTAAAAAGAGAGTGAAAACATTAGCGATGGAAAAAATTACAGATAATTTTGTAGCAAAGAAAACTATTTTGTCTTTATTTTAACTATGTCATTCTCTTATATCAAGTTAACTGTTCTTGTTTAGATTTCATCTTTGAAAGGAACTAGTTGTTGCCATATCTGTTCTTACCTTTGTGATTAGTGCCATCCCGGCTTCCTTGAGGTAATGGGGTATATTGCTGAAAGCCTGATGAATTGGAGCCAAAGTCACAGGAGGCCTGCTTGGAAAAAGCATATTGGAACCAATATAAAGGCTGAAGGTGGAGAAGGTAATAAGACTAAACAGTAACATAGATTGCAGATTCAAACAAAGGCAGGTGAAAGATCTTGAAATAGTTGACCAACTTTGCAAGATTTTAGGAAGCCACCCAAAAATTAGTACTATATGGGTTAGATCAGCTCCTCTTGATCTAGATCCCATTATATTTTAACTGTAGCTTAAGTTACAATATAATTGTTGTTCTATCTTTTGATGTCTTCTATGAATAAAAAAGTTTTATATAATTATTTTGGGCTGTCTCTTTACTTCAAGATAAAATGGAGGAATGAAGACTGTTATGTAATTTGCTGAGTTCTGCCTCACAACAATGTGGCTTCATGACAGGGAGGCTCAGATCAGAGGCTATTTATAACTAGACCAGTCATCCAGAGACCCAGGGTAACTCAGGTTTGAACCCCACCATGATTAATGCTGAAATTTAAATTCAATTTAATAAAATTTGGAATTAAAAATTGAATGATGACTGTAAAACCATTGTCAATTGTCATAAACAAAAGCCTTCTGGTTCATTAGTGTCCTTTAAGGATACAAATCTGCCACCCTTACCTGGTCTGACCTACATGTAACTCCAGACCATAGTTGTGTGGTTGACACTTAAATGCCCTGGCAAGCCACTCAGTTCATGCAATTAGGGATGAGCAATAGATGCTAGCCCAGTCACTGATGCCCACATTCCACAAATGAATAGACTTTTATTAAAATGTACTTGGTGTATTTCACACGGAAAATAAAGGCAAATGCAGCTGGGTTTACATTCGGGCACGGGAATTGTAGTGGGCAGAGGTGGGCCATGCAAAGGTCTTTTGATCTCAGGCCAGATTCTCTGATTTTGAGGCGAGTGCAGCCTGAGAATTCTGCCCTTGATCTCTGAGTTTTTGGGCAGGAAGAGAAAGAGAGAGAAATAGTGCAAGTTTCAAGGTCTACAGCTGGTGTGGCCAGCAGAATGGAGAAAGCTGAAAGTTTTCAGCAAGCTATCAGGCAGAATTGAGGGAGGATAGGCGCTGGCCAAAGAGATGCATCTCATGGCTATTAAAGAATCTGAAAATATGCTCTACTGAAGTTAAGGAGAAATTGCCAGAATGGGCTTTACTGTTGGTAATTGGTTTGAAAATTTGCCAAAAATGTGGCATGAAGTCATTGGTTGAGTTAAAATATTAATAAAGATCATCATTTCTAAAGTTTCAAGTATTAGTTGCCTATTAAGTGATGTTTGGTCAATGCTGCTTTTAGTTTATTTGTTAAAAATCTGAAAACTTGAAATCTTGTGCAGTTCCTGTAAATCAGTTTGTAAAAGTTATCAGTCTCCATGGGGATCATAATGACCCCATTTACCTTTCTCAAACTCACCTCTTTCCAATAAACTTATAATGCCAGCTAAGTTTGAATCACCATCCTTGTGAAATGCTGCCTTGCTGGAGGGACATACTGATTTCCAGTTCAAAGATTAATTATTTAAAAAGCTCATCTCTCACTCTTCAGTAGTTTCATGCACAGCACACAAAGCAGCACTAAACTGGATGAAAATTAAATTTCCGATACTGTTGGAAGGACCCACATCACTTCTGAGAGACCAGAAAATTTGATTTTAATGCATGTTGTTTCATGTGCTAATGCAAACAGGGACAAGAAAACCAGAAATTAAATTGTTTAATTTCATCCCCAGAAATAAAATAAACCTTTTCACTTCAAGCAAAATGACTTGCCAATGAGGAGAGTTATTTAAAGCTACATTTGATTTTAAAAATATTCATATGTTCAAAGAACGGGAACCTGTGGAGTGGAACACCAGCATTGGAGGGAAGTCTTTAAAAGAAAGAGTGGAAGACTTGCACTGGATGGAGAAGTGTAAAAAGCTACCATGAGGGAAAAAGGCAAGATGTGCACTGTGGAGGAAGATAAGATTAGCATTGAAGAGAGGAGAATGGAAGACAGGCACTGCAAACAGAGGGTTCAAGGCAGCAGTGGAGGGAGAAAACTGATAGACTTGGACTGGGAAGAGAGAATGCTGGATTAGCTCTGAAAAGAGGAAGAAGATTGGCACTGAAGAGAAGAGTTTGGAAAACTAATAGTGGAGGGAAGACATGGGAAATTATTACTGGAGAGAGGAAAGTCAAATTAAGGACAGATTAGAGGGTCAGGCCAGGAGCATGTTAGAATGCATCCTAGGGTGATCTGCAGTCCCATAACCGTCAAATGATATTCTAAATTCATCAACTTAAGTGCAAGTCTAGCATCTATATAGGCTACATTTCAAAAATATATAGTATCGATTTCTCAATATTACTAATAATCAGTGGCATATCCACAACTTGGGTCACAAAATCTTGTCACAGGTTTTTATAAGCCATGGGTTTATAATTGAAGCTACTGTCTAAGTGCCAGTTTCGGCATTGTGTAAGCCTTTGAAGCTGTTAGCCAGCTTCTGCAGTTTTCTACATTGACACACAAGATTTCATGAAGCACCCTGCAATCCTTTTGTTCACAGTATGGTGCCACATAAGCTAAATTTTTGAATCCATTTCTGTTTTGTTTCATGTCAAATGATGCCTTTCCACATGTGTCAGTCATCTCAGCAAGTTTATTAATTTCTGGAAAAATACTTAATCAGATTGAAGTGATAATTCAATCTGTTGAATTCAAGAATTAATTAAATTCCTATTTTGATCACATTTATTTAAATGAGTTTTAAAGCATATAATTCATAGAATCCCAACAGTGCAGGAGGCCATTTGGCCTCCATTCTGCTCTGACCACAATCCCATCCAGGTGCTATCCCCACAGCCTGACCTATCAACCCTATTAATCTCTTGACGTGAAGGGCCAGTCAACCTAACCTGCACATCTTTAGACTGTGGAGGAAACTGGAGCACCCTGAGGAAACCCACATAGACACAGAGAGAATGTGCAAACTCCACATAGACAGTGACTCAAGCCAAGAATCAAACCCAGGTCCCTAGTGTGTGAGGCAGCTGTGCTGAATGTTGTGCCACCGTGCCGGTAGAGTAGTTCCAATCTATCATTTATACTCACATTTCTCTGAGACGTGAATTTACTAACTTTAGCCAAGTTGCCTAAAGAGGAGATTATCCCACATTATTGCAACATGCCAAGTGTGGTGTTGACTTAGGTAAACACTGCTAATAGCAACCACAGAGGTATTCGTGGGGGAGATTTTTAAAGATGCCACACATCACACATTCTCCTTAGGAGCTGAACAATATTTGGGAAAGGAGGTGAGATGTATAGAAACTGGACTAGGCCACTCAGTTCCTGGAATCTGTGAAAGAGTAACTTGGGTTAGGGGTTATTAAATTATTTTTAAAGGCAGTTTGACCAGGGTGAATGCACAACTACAATAGAGAGCCGACACAATAACTCACTCAACAACAATTTGCATTATGCAACAACTTAAAAACAGTAAAAATGCTCACAGGAGCATTATTAGACAATATTTGATGAAGTCACATTAAAAAATATTAGAATAGTACTTCATAAGCTTGATCAAAATTGAAGAACTGAAAGGAGGTGCAAGAATTAAAAATGTAAATTTAAAAGGAATTTATTAGTGTAACAAGTAAGCTTACATTAACTCTGCAATGAATTTACTGTGAAATTCTCCTACACTGAGGGAGAGTTTAGCATGGCCAATGCACTTAACCAGCACGTCTTTCCGACTGTGGAAGGAAACTGGAGCACCCGGAGGAAACCCACGTGGATACAGGAAAAACATGCAAACTCCATATAGATAGTGACCAAGCCAGGAATCGAACCCAGGTCCCTGGTGCTGAGAGGCAGCTAAACACTGTGCTACCCTTTAGGGAGTTAGTGAATTAGTGAGGTGAAGAGGTTTAGGGAGGATATTCCAGTATTCCGATTCAGCTGCCATATGTTGAAATCTTAGTTTACCACCAAAAGGACATTGTCTAAGGTACCTGCTACAATATACTGAGGGAAATTGTCTAAAATCCCTCATGTCATAGAGATTGCAAATATCACATCTTAGTGAAATTGCATTGCGGCACATGCCATAGGCTATATGGAATGAAAAGAACTCTATTGCACGTTGAGTAATACCTAATTTGAACTACTATGGAATGCAGTTTTAAAAAAGAATAAATTTATATTTTGGGCAAAAAAAATGGGTTACAATCTTCTGGATCATGTGTTTGCAACGTAGGTCTGGATAGCGATGCAGTGGATTTTATTAAGGTGCATCCCAAACATCCCTGTAATGTCAGACTCTGCTCAATGAACTGTTTCCAGGGATTCACACCAATATAAGTATTAATTGATCAAGTCAGTGAAAGCCTCTTTAAACCTACTGGACTTCTAGTGCAAAGAGCCACTGATGATCAAGAGTTTCAGCCTGGTACTTTCCAAGATGTAGGACTACATGCTGAGGGATGCATCAAAACTTAGGGGCAGTTGAGTTTGCCATTGTCATTTCTGGTCAATGCCAGGTGGTCTATTGGGTTTCATTCTGTTTAGTGATTTGAAACAACTGCATGGCTTGCTTGGTTATTTCAGACTGTATTGCTGTGGATCTGGAGTCACATATAGGCCAGACTAGGCCTGGCAGCAGATTTCTTTCCCTGAAGGGAATCATGAATCAGATGGTTCTATACAACAATTGACTTGAATTATTGAATTTGCTGCAGTGAGATTGGAACTATCTGCCATAATGGGATGGCCAAGCTATCAAAGCATTACCCTGGTTCTCAAAAGTATTTGTGCATTGACAATACCACTACCTCACTACCATTGTTGTCTATGTAATAAAGTATCAGGTGCCACATAGAATAGGCAGCCAACTTGATACTGTCTGTTTTTTCACCACGGTCTGCAATGAACTTCTTAGTCAATTTAACTTGTCAATATTTTAGATCATCATGGTCTATTGACACTTGTAGTTCACAAGCCTTTTATCAAATTAGAAGACTTGTGCTGACTTTTTTCCCTCCACTGATTTTTTTTGCAGCAACTGATGCATTATTCTTAAAATGATTTAATTCAAAAGTTCTTCAATTGGAACTTATTTTATCTACATAAACACATAACTTTTGTTATATTTATTGTATTATTTGGATTGTCAGTTCCATTTTATTTGGAGAAATAATCACAAACAACAAGTAAAACTGAAGTATAAGTTGTTTATTCATTATCTAAATCATGAGAGTTTGGTAGGATGGGGTCAGTAAGAAAGGTAATTTTTCAGCTTGGAAATTGGAATTTGAAGACTATATTCCCTGACTTGAAAAATAACCTACATTCCACATTAAGTGTATGCAAGACAGCCTGATTGACTGTGAGTTATTGTAGGTTTTTTTTGTACTTTCTATACGTTATGCTATAAATTCTTTTTATGCGTATTTCATATAAACTGCTGGTAGATGAAGAGTTAATTCTAAATATACACTTAGGACTTTTGATCTCTGAGACTGAAGTAAAAGTGGACACCATAATGTGGAAAGGGGAAGAAAAGTAGGACAGATATCCAAAAATAAGTTACCAATTGTGATCAAGGATATGCTTTGAAATATATTGGCCAATGGACTTTTGAGATATAACTAAATGAGTGTGTAAGGGTTATTAAGTTTGTAAATGTTTGTACAGGAAAAAGTCAATGATGAACTGTTTAGATGTTGAAGGTATCCTGTTCAGTTTATGACCCTGAGATATTTGTCTGTGACTAACTAAATAATAAGGACAAAGCACAATGGCAACATTAGCACACAGCAAGACCTTTGGCTGCAAAGGATAAAGTAATTCACCTGAACAGGATCAAGAATACAAGAAAACACAGGGAAATAAAACTGAAGAGGTGTCTCAAGCTGTCCACATCCATAGTATGGTTAGAAGCAAGAATTATCTAGATTAATTTACTGACTGTCTTTGTCTGTTAAATACAAATTTTGTTGTTTGATAAGTTGTCCTGATATCTCTCCATTAAGGGGTTCCTTGTCCAAAATGTATAACCAGGTCTTGAAATCTCTTACATTGCACAAGCTTGATGTTGACAATATTGTCTACGTGAAAACAGATGAGCTGACACCGGCTCTGTGAGACTAATTACACCTATTACTGGCATAGAAAGGCCACTGAAAACTGCCATGAACAGTCAACCAAGCCACCAGTAGTAATCTTGGAGCACCTCATTTCCCTGTGGCTGCCAGTGTGTCTACACTCTAACTTGGTTTGTCAGCATCTCAAATGAAGACTATTTCTAAGACTCCATAGGTGACATTCTGAGTAACGTCCCACATTTTAACAAACTATTCATCCTGCATGACTTCAACACGTGTGTTGGAGCAGAAATGGAATTCATGACCAATGTGCCTCTGTTGTATCGGGAAATATTTTTCATAATGGACCACAGCTTCTTGAGCTTTGTGCCCTGAATACATTCTTCCTAGACAGGCATCACCATAGGATATCACGAGAAAACACAAGGTCTGGACAAAAGCGCCAGTTAGTCTTGGTCATTATAAAGGGTGTGAGCTGCACAGTATTCTCCACACCTATACCTACTACAGTGATATTACGATACTAACCAATCTCTTCTCAGCAGCAGAATGAAGGTGCAATCCCGAAAGTTTCACAGCTCCAAACAAGATAGCCCTGCTACACATCAACATCCTTTGCACAAGCAATGATACCAAATGCCAGCACCTCACACTATTGCTAGAACAATTGCGATCCACGAAATGTTTACCAGGAAGCATTGAATGCTGGTACTGATGCAGCTTGGAGATCACCAAGCTCAATCATCTACGAAGCAGCAGAGGAATAATTTCATAACGGCAAAACACACCAGCAAAATTCTGTGGATGCTGGAAATCTGAAATAAAATCAGAACATGCTGGAAAAACTCAGCCGGTCTTGAGACATCTGTGAAGCAGAAACAAAGTTAATGTTTAACTCTGTTTCCTTTATCACAGTTGCTACTAACCCCTGCTGAGGTTTTCAGCATTTGTTGCTTTTATTTCTGGTTTGAGGCCTTTTCATACGTGATAGTTTTCATTATTGATATAAAAAAAATGAAGTCCGCATGATGCACAGCATAAACCCAACAGCTAAAACATTGCATGACCTGAATAACCAAGACAACCACGCAAAAGACAGGGGAATATTGCGCAAAAAATGCATCAAATTTGTCAAAAAATCCAAACTGTCCTGGACAATGGAAATCTATGTGTTGTGTACAAAGGGATCAAAAGGATGCTTGGCCCTGCCATTACCAATTTTGCTCCTCTGAAGCTGGCAGATGGTGAAGTGCACGCTGACAAAAGGAATATCGCACTGGGCTGAACACTACCGTGAGCAGTGCTGCTCTGACATCAGTTGAAGAGCTGAGTGCTCCTATCATTCCCTAACAGTTTTGGAGTGAAGAATACAGTAAAACATGACCCAGTCCTAACCGCCACTTTGGTATCTGCTTCTCCATGATCCTGATCTTTGCCTTCCCTGCCAATTGGAAAGGAGAGTTCACTTGTGTCCTAGGTCAGATGGTAAGTTCTATAATCTATTGAGACTGAAAACAAAGACAAAAACACATTGTGGCCTAACTAGGGAACTCTGTGCTGAAGACGTTGTGCTCGTCACCCACACGGCAATCAGCTACAAAGCCTCCTGCACTGTCTCTCCCATATCTGCCACTTGTTCTCTTGTACTTTAAATGTGAAGAAAATTGTGCTCAGAGGCCAAGGCCTTGCATCTCTGATACTTAGTGTACTATTAAGTATCACCCCACTGGATGTGGTCAGCAAAATCTTTTATCTAAGGTCCAAAGCAGGCAGTGACATAGTGGTACTGTCACTGGGCAAGTCATTCCAGAGCCCTAGAGTAATACTTTGGGGATGTTGATTCAAATCCCACCATGCAGATGGTTAAATTTGAATTTAATTGAAATCTGGAATTGAAAGTCTAATCATGACCATGAAACCATTGTTGAATGTTATAAAAACCCATCTGGTTCACTAATATCCTTTAGGAAAGGAAATCTGGTCTGGCCTACATGGGAACATAGTAATGCAGTTGACTCTTAAATGCCCTCAGGGATTGGCAATAAATGCTGGCATAGCCAGAGACACCCACGTCCCCTCTGCAAAACTGAATGCAGAAGGGAAGCAGCTACAATCTTTAGTAGACTCAGAAAACATACATGGGATCACATCAAGCTGACCTGAGGATCAAACTGACGGATTGTAACGCTCTGTTCTCAACACCTTGTTACATGGCTATGAACATGGCTTCTATCTTCATTGTCTGCAATGCTATGCGGGCATACATTCTAAATCGTGGCATGACAAAATCATGAATGTCGCAGTTTCTCAAAGGCAGAGCTCACACGTGTATTGACATTAGTTAGAGTTGGCTTAAATGGATTAGGTACATACACAGGGTGTAAAATGCTTGCAGACCCAAGGACCTTCTGTGTGGTGAGGTAACTGGAGTCAAATGACTAATGTGATGCTCAAATTCATTTGCAAACATGAAAAGAAGAAAAAGTGACTATCACACCTGGGAGATATCATCTGGTAAAAGAGGAAAATGGCAACACCTCCTGGGCTGGCATTGGCTATCACAATGATAGTGTGACTATGGCAGTTTGGCAACAGATGCCAACGCTGAAACAATCACCCAAAATGTGTTTTCATGTGCAGTGCTTCAGGTAAAACCAGCTTCTCAAAGTTTGGCCTTCATACTCATCAGCAAAGGTACACCAAATTAAGACATTAATTTGACATGGATCACATCATTTCTCGTAGATGGAAGAATGCCAACAATATTTTTCAGAAAAGGTTGAGATTGAAAGGGTGGTCTTCATGAATCAATCTAATTGCGGAGTAACAGATCTCTAATTTGATATGGTGTTTTTTCTTCAGCAGCTCCATGATGTCAGCCAAGTGAAGAAAGGGTTCATCAATGGTTCAACAAGCAACACTCACTCAGCAACAACCTGCTCACCAACAAACAGTTTGATTCCACTACAGCCTCTCAGCTCCTAGTCTCATTACAGCCTTGGTCCAAAAATGGATGGAAGAGCTGAACTCAGGAGTTGAGGAGAGAGTGATTGCCCTTGCAATCAAGGCAGTATTTGATCAAGTGTGGCATCAAGAAGCCGCAGCAAAACTGGAGTCAAAGAGAATTAGGAGCAAACTCCAATCAGGGTGGAGTCATACCTAGCACAAAGGAAGACAGTGCAGATATTGGAGGTCAATTAGCTCAAATAGAAAATGACAACACCTCTTGTGGGCTGGCATAGACTACTACAATGACTAGTTGCTGTACCATTCTGCATGTCCAAGGCCTATTCATCTTCAACTGCTTCAGAAATAACCTTCCTTCTACAATAAGGTCAGAATTGGGGGTCCTAGGAAGAATCATAGAAACCCTACAGGGCAGAAGGAAGCCATTCAGCCATTGTGTCTGCACCAACAACAATACTACTCAGACTCTCCCCCCGAAACCCCCACATATTTACCCTCCTAATCCCACTGACGTACACATTCCAGGATACTGTGGGGCAATTTAGCATGGCCAATCAATCTAACCTAAGGATGCTTGCTAATAGCTGCACAATGTTCACCACCATTTGCAACCGCTTAGCTACAGAAATAGTCCATATAGTCTAACTTCTGAGTGCATTGTGTCCATCAGCCTGACCATAGCAAGGACACACACCAAGTCCATTAATGGGGGTAGTTGCATTTTATGAACTTCAGCAAAAGAACTGCATCTCTACAACCAAATCCAGACCAAGACTTAACCCTGAATATATGAGTATTTATTCACATAAAACTTTGTAGCAGCTGTCACTCCACGCACGCCTCCAAGTTTCCTTATTGCTAAATTGTAGATCCATGCAATAAGAAATAATGGAAGTTGTGTAAATCAAATAGCAATGTGCGAGCTATCTTTATATCCTACCCATCAAACTTCAATGCTTCAGGCTTACTAGTCACCGAATGCTTAATTCACAACCTCATGCAAAAGAATGTGCCTGCTGGGAGCTTGGTTCTGCTGATGACTGCTATGTGCAGATAAGTTTGGTTTTAGGCTGCAAACTAAACAGAAAACTCCAAAATAATACTGATCTCTATTTAGCCCAAATAACAGTACTTCTATCAATCTTCATTAAGATACCATTTTAGATTCTAACATGCTGCAATGTCTTTGTTACGCTACCATCTGCACTTTGCTGCTAGTATTGATCAATTGTATTGGATTGAGGATCGCAGGAGTTCTTCTATTCTACTGGTCAAAATGCAAGTGACAGCAGTTCGCTGCTCACTACTGACGTCACGGTGTCTGCTAACTTGATTTTCTCACTTCCCCAACCAGCGATACCAGTTAATAGCATGCACGAACCATGGCTCTCTCTACAGATTTGCATTTTGTGCCCAGTTCCACATAGCGAATGTATGGGGATACAGAACTCACAGAACTAACCAACATGGGGGAAATGGTGACAAACAATACAGGAAATGCCCATTCTGTTCTACTTGTATCTTCAGGCCTTCATTTTTGTACTATTACACTTGATTAGAATATAGATTTCTTTTCCCTTCTGCTCCTACCTCTCCCTGCCAACTTTGTGACTTACGGATGTGCTGGAAGTAGTGACTGATGATAGGGGCATCATATAACAGGATCTTCTCATGCTGACAGAGAAAAATACAGACATTTCCTGCAATGGGCCAGCTCTTTCCGGTCATCTGCACAAATAAAACCAGATATTCCTCTAACTGTTGCAGGACCACTTGGATAGTGCTAGCATCCCCTCCTCCTAACTTTGTGAAGCATGCAGGCCAGATAAAACATCCTACTCCTGACTCATCCAGTGGGTGGAAATTCTGATCCAGTTGGTTAAAAGCACAGCAGATGGTTAAAAAAGGAGAGTAAAAATTGAGATTATGATCAAAAAGATTGAAGATAGATTAGAACCTGGTGACTGAATTGCAATGATGGAAGAAACAACGTCAAGGGCGTTTGACGTGACCAAAATCCCAAACTTTTTGGAAGCTATGGCAAGAGTCATGTTGGCTGCTATAAGGCCAGGAAAGTAAAAGCACAAAGAGAGTGAAGGCCCTGAAGGTCTTCTGGTGTTCACAGCCAACTCAATCACTTACTGAAAAGGTATTCCATGCTATAAATGATACAATTATATCATCAGGTTGGGTAAGTAAGAGAAAACATGGGGAATGTTCATACAGATGGAGAATAACATTGAAAGCATGATGCATTTCCATATCATAAATAACTACATAACATAAAAGAACAAATGAATGAGACAGCAATTAAAACCAGCTAGTTGCAATATTTCTCTCACGGTAATGCTTCGTCTCCTATCAGTCCATTCCCCAGATCAAATTGCCTGCAATGATTGAATGAAAAGGGGGTGCTGCATTGACACTCAATACAGTATTCACAGAGAAATATCTATAAAAGGCTGGGTGAATTGAAATTGTGAATCTATTAGTGAAGTGTCTAAATCTGTGTTCTTTGCAAGGTAGATGCGTGCACACAGAGCATGAACACACCACAGGTGCAATTCTGTTGCCAGGTCTAGATCTAACTTCAGCCTTCCTAATCAGAGTCTCATTTTTTATTCTCTTCTTTCTTTATCCAGCTGCTGTGCTTTGAAACAATTGGATCAGAATTTCCACCCACTGGATGAGTCAGGAGTAGGATGTCTTATCTGGCCTGCATGCTTCACAGAGTTAGGAGAAGAGGATGCTAGCACTATCCACATAGTTCTAAGAGAGGGAGAGGAATGATAAGCATCGAGTCTAAGTAGACATGGGGAGGCGCTGGAAAGTCATCAATATGGAGGCAGTAGAAATGAGAGGTAGGAGGAGAGCGGTCAAGGTTCAGGCTCGCTATGAGGTTAATCCCTTACAAAACTGGAAGTGTTTGCTGTTTCCAGAGGTTTGGATTAGTTGAAAAACTTATTATTGCTGAGTCACATCTTCTCATTTGCAACACAGAGCACTTTCTCCTAAATTCTTGTCACTGTAGTCCTAGTAGATGCCAAACACTAAGAAATAGTTGAGGGCATTGGCACCTCCAGTGAACATCTGCCTGATTCACTGATTCGATCAGGGTTTTGAAAAAACACCAGCTACTTACACCAACTAAAGCAGAGGTGAGGAGTGAGAAAGGTTACATTATACGGAGAATCACAGAACATCAGAGTTTCAAAAGAGCTGGGAGGGAATAATGTAGAAGTATTTTTCGCCAAAGGATGACGGCATCAAATCTGCTGAGAAGCCCATCTACTAAAATAATAGTAGCATCCATCTTAAAAAATAATGATTCAAAAGTACTGGTTTCACATAAAAACACAGAGAATCACACCTCTTGTTGCAGATAGGAAACAAAGTTGAAAGGATCCAACAGTCAATTTACACCATGCAGGATGTGCAGTGTGATGTGACGAACACCTTGATATAGAACATAGAACACCACAGCACAAACAGGCTCTTCGGCCCACGAGTTGCACCGATCACATCTACCAATCCACAAACCTATCTATAACCCCCTATCCTATTCTTTTCCATATACTCATCCAGAAGTCTCTTAAAAGACCCCAGTGAGTTTGTCTCAACAACCTCCGACGGCAGTCGGTTCCATTCACTCACCACCCTCTGAGTGAAAAACCTACCCCTGACATCTCCTTTGTATTCGCTTCCCTGCACCTTAAATCTGTGTCCTCTCGTAGTGACCATTTCAGCTCGGGGAAATAGTCTCTGAGAGTCCACCCTATCTATTCCTCTCAACATTTTATAAACCTCTATCAGGTTGCCTCTCAACCTACGTCTCTCCAGTGAGAAGAGTCCCAGCTCCTTCAACCTATCTTCATAAAGCCTGCCTCCCAATCCAGGCAGCATCCTTGTAAATCTCCTCTGAACTCTCTCAATAGCCTCTACATCCTTCCTATAATGAGGCGACCAGAACTGCGCCAATACTCCAACTGGGGTCTGACAAGAGTCTTATAGAGCTGCATCATTACCTCCTGACTCCTGAACTCTATTCCTCGATTAATGAAGGCCAGTACACCGTACGCCTTCTTGACCACTTCCTCCACCTGCGAGGCCGATTTAAGAGTCCTATGGACCCGGACCCCGAGATCCTTCTGCTCTACAACATAGCTAAGACTCCTACCCCTTATATTGTACTCCTTCATCCCATTATTCTTGCCAAAATGGACCACTACATGTTCAGGAGATGCCAAGACGCTGGGAAGAGGACAACTGTTACTTACAGACTGGCAGTAATAACTATTTCTGGTGATGTGTTGAAGAATAACAGCTCAGGATTTTCAGAGTTTAGCTGGAACTATTTGGTCAGCTCTCACATACTAATAGGTTGCAAGCAATGTTTGAAGATGCTGCAATTTCATGTGATAGTGACTACTTCAATGCAAATTCCTCCAGTGCTATCTTATGACAATGCTTCTGAACTAAGCCTGGGAGTTAGGACGTGATTACACAAGAGAGCGTACAGACAAGGTTAAGGAGAATGTACCAGGAATGTGAAATTTTAGCTATGAGGAAAGATTGGGCACGCTAGGTTTTCTTTGGAAACAAGGAGGCTAAAGGGAAATTTAATTGAGGTGTATAAAATTCTAAAGGGCTTAGATTGAGTGTATAGGAAGGTCAATTTCCCTTAGCTGAGGAGTCAATAATCAGGGACATGGAGTTAAAGTACAGGTAATACTCAGAAGGAATTGAGTTTTTCTTTACGGAGAGAGTGATGGATGTCTCGGATTCACTGCCTGAAATGGTGGTAGAGACAGGACATTTTATCATGTATTATAAAAAACTTGGCTGTACACTTGGAACCTACAGGGCTATGGATCAAGAACTGGAAAGTGGGTTAAGTTGGATAAGCTTTTTTTTGGTCAGCACAAAATATTGGGTCAGACAGCATCCTTTTTGCCTTTTTCCAATGCCATTTTTATGGCATTGGACTCATAAGTGGCATGGCAGCAGAAGTAGACCCTGCAAGGACACCACCATCACTGAGAAGACCATTTCAGTTCCAATGTAGATCCAGCTACAAGCCTCACAAACTTCCTGGTGCTGATATAGCATCACATTGGAGTAACAGCTTTGGGTTATTTTTCACAGTGGTAAGCAATAGCAATAGTAAGCCATAATGAAGGGAAATTAAAAAAAAATGCACTTTTGGCAGTTTGGTTTGTGTGTGTGTTTTTTCTCAATGCAAGCTTCCTGTTACTTATTATTTACAATGTTTCAAATTTGCAATTATCTTCACCGAGAGAATGTGAGCATTCACAGATTTGAGATCAGTTTTCTTAGAGGCAAGGGATAAGAAAGGATAATTTGTGGTATACAAATGAAGGACACCTAGAAGAAGTTGCTAATAATCTCCTAAACAATGCACATTTTGTTGATGATACATTTATGTAGATCTTTCTCCTTGGACATCTCTATCTTGATCATCTTGACTTTGCTTCTTCAGCTCTTGTGTTTTGAAGGTAAGTCCAATTACAAAGGCAAGCTATTACAAGAGTGGTTCCCCTTGAATTGTCCACTCAATAGAATCAAATTATGATTCTGTTCAACTATTGTGCAGGTAACACCCTAGGTTAAGTTGCATCTGCTTTCAAAATCTAGCTTTGGATGACAAATTAGCCAAAGCTAACATATACCTCTGGTCTCCAAACCATGATTTTGTTATATCGCTCTGGCTGATCAGTGCAGGTCTCCTGGATCGTCTTCGGAGAAAAAACATTATCACTGTATAGTACACACTTAAATGCAAGGATGAATTGCATTACGAGGGCAGCACAGTGGTTAGCACTGCTGCCTCACAGATTTGATTCCCGGCTTGGGTCACTGTCTGTGTGGCGTCTGCACACTCTCTGTGTCTGCAGGATTTCTTCCAGGTGCTCTGGTTTCCTCTCTCAGTCTGAAAGACATGCTGATTGGGTGCATTGGCCATGTTAAATTCTCCTTCAGTGTACCTGAACACTGCAGAAGTTTGGCAACTAGGGAATTTTCACAGTAACTTCATTACAATGTTAATGTAAACTTGCTTGTGACTAATAAATAATCTTCATCTTTATGATTACCTGTACACTTAGTGAGTTAAAACATATTCATGAAATTCCACAATTTTCAGAAGAGGGTTTTAATTATCAGGTCAATGATACACACTGCACTTGGCGGAACCCAATCATACTTTCTCTGTTCACTAAACATTTCTGTAAGACTCAACAATTATTTTGTAATATAAAAACATTGGCATTGGAAGATACTCTAGCCAATGGAATTCTGGAAATTGGAGGCCAATGTGACCTTTCACCTCCCCAAACTTTTCCTACCTGGGTCACTGTCCCAGTATCATCACCTCTGTAGAGAAGATAACTTATTACATAATAAATGAGCAGAAATTGAAAAAGAGAAATCCCGGGGGCATTAAGTCATACCTTCCCCCATCTTCATCCCAATATTATGTGTCATATTTACAACATTCAGTCAAGGGTTACAATGAGGTCATAAGAGGGAAATCGTGGCTATCATTTTTGGAATGGAGTTCTGACAGACTGTCTCTGATCCCCATTCTCCAGAAAGAGTTAACATCAGATGTATATATGATGCTGATGTAATAATGATGTCAGAAGAGAGAGAGATCTTGAATACAGCAGAAGTTCTTACTTTGTGTATCGATCCAAATGTACAAATACTTGGCATAAAGTTGTTCTGATTAAAAGGACAATGGACTCAAGCAACATACTTTTGGGGGATTAACTTCAGAAACTTGTAATCTCACCCTTGGCTGGGATTCTCAGTGCCACTGCACAGAATAGTGGTTTGACTGAGCATCAAATTCTCCATTCTAGCTGGTAGCAATGGCAGGCGAACAAGATTAGAAATCCCGCCCTATATGGTTCGATTTTGATTTGATTTGATTATATGTCCAGCATACAGTGAAAAGTATAGTTTCTTGGATGCTATACAGACAAAGCACACCATTTGTGAACTATGATGATGTGGAGATGTCGGTGTTGGACTGGGGTGCCACAGGAAAAAGTCTCATAACATCAGGTTAAAGTCCAACAGGTTTATTTGATAGCACAAACTTTCAGAGCACTGCTCCTTCATCAGGTGAGAGGGAATTATGTTCACAAACAGGGCATATATAGACACAAACTCAATTACAAGATAATGGTTGGAATGCAAGTCTTAACAGGTAATCAAGTCTTTATAGGTACAGACAATACAAGTGGAATGACGGTTATGCACAGGTTAAAGAGGTGTGAATTGTCTCAAGCAAGGACAATTAGTGAGATTTTGCAAGCCCAGGCAAGTGGTGGGGGTTACAGATAGCGTGACATGAACCTAAGATCCTGGTTGAGGCTGTCCTCATGTGTACGGAACTTGGCTATCAATTTTTGCTTGGTGCTTCTGCGTTGTCATGTGTCTTGAATGCTGCCTTGGAGAACTCTCACCCGAAGATAAGAGACTGACTACCCTTGACTGCTGAAGTGTTTCCTGATAGGAAGGGAACACCCCTGCTTGAAGACTGCCGAGTGGTGTCCATTCATCCATTGTTGTAGCATCTGCATTCGCCAATGTACCATGCCTCAGAACATCCTTTTCTGCAGCATTTCAGGTAGACAATGTTGGCCAAGTTGCAAGAGTATGTACTGTGTACGTAATCGATGTTGTTCTCATATGAGATGATGGCAACTGTGTTGATGATCCGGCACGTCTTGCTGTGGCAGGGTTGTGTAATGTCATGGTCATTGTTCTCCTGAAGGCTGAGTAGTTTCCTGTGTACGATGTCTGTTTGAAGTTGTGCAGTTGTGTGAAGGCAAATGGTGGGAATGTGGGGATGGCCTTGGCAAAAAGTTCGTCTTCATTGATGACATGTTGAAGATTCTGGAGAAGATGTCGTAGCTTCCCTACTCCAGGGAAGTATTAGACAGGGTATTCTGTCGGCTATGTCCTGTGTTTGCCTTCTGAGGGGGTCAGTGCGGTTTTTTTGCTGTGGTACGTCAGAACTGTTGATCGAAGAGTCGAGAGCCATATCCTGTTCTTATGAGGGTGCCTTTCAGCATCTGTAGGTGTCTGTCGCGATCTTCCTCATCTGAGCAGATTCCGTTACGTGGAGGGCTTATCTGTAGGGGATAGCTTCTTTAACGTGTTTAGGGTGGAAGCTGGAGAAGTGGAGCATTGTGAGGTAATCTGTGGGCTTGCGGTACAGTGAAGTGTTGAGATACTGTCCTTGTACATGTCCAAGAATGCAACCGATTCCAGGTAGTTCATGTTCAACCTGACGGTGGAATGGAACATGTTGATATCATCATATAGTTATTTCAGTGATTGCTCACCATGAGTCCAAAGGAAGAAAATGTCATTGGTGTATCCAGTGTATATCGTTGGCTGAAAGTCCTGTGCAGTAAAGAGGTTATGTTCGAACCTATGTGTGAAGATGTTGATATATCGAGGTGCGAATTTGGTACCCATGGCTGTTCTGTGTGCTTGGATGAAGAACTGCTTGTTCAAGGTGTGGAGTTTGTGGGCCAGGAGGAAGCGGATGAGTTGTAGAATTGTGTGTGGAGATTAGTAGTTGTCGGCGTTGAGTACTGAGGCAGATGCAGCAATGCCATCGTCGTGGGGGGATGCTGATGTAGAGTGCCAATTCATCCATTGTGAAGAGGAGTGTTCTTGATTCAACTGCTCCATGGCTGCTGAAGTCCGTAGTGTCACAACAAAAATTGGGGATTCTTTGTACGATGGGTTTCAGGGTATCCTTGACATGCCAGAGAGGCTTTCACACAGCGTCCCATTGCCTGTTATGATAGGACAGCGGAGTGTGTTGACCTTGTGTATCTTTGGGAGGCAATAAAGATCTCCAATGTGAGAGCGTGAAGGGTGCTGTGAAGTTCCAGATCAATGGTCTTGATCAAACTGTTGAGTTGACCAGTTCTTTGGTCGGATCTGTGGGTAACTGTCTGTAGTGTTTCTCGTTGTGCAGTTGTCAGTACACTTCTTTGCAGTAATCCATTCCATTGTTCGTGACAATGCCCCTCTTTTGTCTGCTGGTTTGATGGCAATGTTACATTGGTCTTGAGAGCGAGGATGGCATTGTGTTGTGCTTGGGTGATGTTCGGGGCTGTTTTGAAAGTGCGGCTGATGAATCTGGCAACACAGAATCGCCGAGCAGAAACTGATAGTCAAATTCCACTTTGGAGAACAGTCTCAACCGGGATCTTGGGTTCATGTCACACTATCAGTAACCCCTACAACTTGCCTAGACTTGCAAAATCTCACCAACTGTCCTGGCTTGAGACAATTCGCACCTCTTTAACCTATACTTAGCCCTCTCTCCACTCATATTGTTTGTACTTGTAAAGACTTGATTACCAGTTAAGACTTGCATTCCAACCATTATCTTGTAATTGAGTTTGTGATGAAGGAGCAGCACTCTGAAAGCTTGTACTACCAAATAAACCTGTTGGACTTCAACCTGGTGTTATGAGACTTCTTACTGTACATGGAAAAGGAAAGGAGTGCAGAATGTAGGGTTACAGTCATAGCTTGGGTGTAGAGAAAGATCAACTTAATATGAGGTATGTCCATTCAAAAGTCTGATGGCAGCAGAGAAGAAGCTGTCCTTGAGTCAGTTGGTACATGTTCTCAGGCTTTTGTATCTTTTTCCCAATGCAAAAAGATGAAAGAGAGAATGTCCAGGGTGCGTGGGGTCCTTAATTATGCTGGGTCTTTTCTGAGACAGCAGAAAGTGTAGACAGAGTCAATAAATGGGAACCTGGTTTGCACGATGGACTGGACTTTGTTCATGCCCCTTTGTAATTCTTTGAGGCCTTGGGCAGAACAGGAGCTGTATCAAATTGTGATACAACCAGAAACAATGCTTTCTAGGTGCAGCTATAAAAATAGATGTATCGACATGCCAAATTTTCTTAGCCTCCTGAGAAAGTAGAAGCATTGTTGGGCTTTCTTAATTACAGCGTTGGCATGGAGGGACTAGGACATGTTGTTGGTGACCTGGATTCATAGAAACTTGACCATTTCCCCTTTGTTCCCGTTGATGTAGACAGGGACATGTCCTCCATTATGCTTCCTGAAGTAGATGACTAACTCTTTCATTTTGTTGACATTGAGGGTGAGATTATTATCATTGCACCAGTTCACCAGATTCCCTATCTCTTTTCTGAACTCTGTCTTGTCATTGTTTGACATCTGGCCCACTATGGTGGTGTCAACAGTCATAGGTGTATAAGGAATACATGTGCCGAACTTGACTATATATTCCCAAACTTTAGAAGAGCAAAAAGGGGGCATGAAATGGTTTTGGCAGATAGGATTAAGGAAAATCCAAAGGCTTTTTACTCCTATGTTAGGAATAAAAGGGTGGTTAGAGGAAAAATCAGACCTCTTAGGGACAGAGGAGGGGAACTGTGCTTAGAGCCAGAGGGAATGGGGGAGATCCTGAATGAATACTTTGCATCAGTATTCACGGAGAAGGGCTTGTTGACAGCTCCTGTCTCTGAGGGAGCTGTAGACCAGTTGAGGGAAATATCCATCCTGAGGGAGGAAGTGTTAGAGCTTCTAGGTAGCATTAAAACTGATAAATCTCTGGGGCCTGATGGCATTTATCCCAGGCTGCTTAGGGAAGTGCGAGGTGAAATTGCTGGGCCTCTGACGCAAATCTTTGTCTCTTCTTTGGACACAGGTGAGGTCCCAGAGGACTGGAGAATAGCTAATGTTGTACCATTGTTTAAAAAGGGTAGTAGGGATATCCCTGGAAATTATATGCCAGTGAGCTTGACATCAGTGGTAGGGAAGCTGTTGGAGGGGATTCTTAGAGATAGGACGTATAGGCACTTAGAGCATTGCGATCTGATTAGGGATATGCAGCATGGATTTGTTAAGGGGAGGTCGTGCCTTACGAATCTGGTAGAATTTTTTGAGGAGGTGACAAAACGGTCGACGAAGGGTGAGCTGTTGATGTCGTCTATATGGATTTCAGTAAGGCGTTTGACAAAGTCCCTTATGGGAGGTTAGTTGAAAAGGTCAAGGCTAATGGGATACAAGGTAGCTAGATGGACAAGTAACTGGCTTAGTAATAGGAGACAGAGAGTAGTAGTGGAAGGGTGTTTTTCTAGCTGGAAGTCGGTCACTAATGGTGTGCCGCAGGGCTCAGTACTGGGGCCTCTTCTATTTGTAATATATATAAATGACTTGGACGAGGGAGTAAGTGGAGTGATCAGCAAGTTTGCAGACGATACAAAGATGGCTGGATCTGTGGATAGTGAGGAACATTGTCAGGCAATACAGCAGGACATAGATAGGCTGGTAGCTTGAGCAGATAGATGGCAGATGGAATTCAATCCTGATAAATGTGAGGTGATGCACTTCGGGAGAAAGAATGTGAGGGGAGGTATATGATAAAGGGGAGACCTATTAAGAGTATAGAAATGCAGAGGGACCTGGGGGTGCAGGTGCACAGGTCTCTGAAGGTGGCAGAGCAGGTGGAGAAGGTTGTGAAGAAAGCATATGGTATGCTAGCCTTTATAGGAAGGGGTATAGAGTATAAGAGCTGGCCTTTAATGCTGCAGTTGTATGGAACGTTGGTTAGACCTCATTTGGAATACTGCGTCCAGTTCTGGTCGCCTTACTACCGGAAAGACGTGAAGACTCTGGAGAAAGTGCAGAGGAAGTTTACCAGGATGCTGTCTGGTATGGAAGGTCTGAGTTACGAGGAGAGGTTAAGCAAATTGGGGCTGTTTTCCTTCGAAAGACGTAGACTCAGAGGAGGTCTAATAGAGGTGTACAAGATTATGAGATAGAGTAAACAGGGTTAAGCTTTTTCCTAGGATGGAGTCAAATATCACGAGGGGTCACGGGCTCAGGGTTAGGGGGGTAAGGTATAATTTGGATGTTAGAGGGAGTTTTTTCATACAGAGGGTGGTGGGGGTATGGAATGCGCTGCCGAGTAAAGTGGTGGAGGCAGGCACTTTGGAGTTATTTAAGAGATACCTAGATGGGCACATGAACAGAATGGGAATGGAGGGATATAGAAAACTAACATAAAATAGGGATCATGAGCCTTGGAAGTTCCGTGGGAAGTGTGTAAATTGTCAATGATATTGATGTATTTCTGTTTTATCCTACAGGTAATTCGGTCTGCCTTGTTGTCTAACAAGGGGCATACATGTGATGGGTCATGAGAGGGCTGCTCTTGGATTTTTCGAGAGTAGCCTAGTGTTTCACATCATTAGTGTATGCTTGACCTGGACCAGTTGATGGGCAACACAACAGCTCAGTGACTATCACTGTGCTGTGCAGATACATGGATTTAGGCCTGTATCTGTGGGAGTTTGCACATTCTCCCCCTTCTCCGGTTTCCCCCCACACCCCAAAGATGTGCTGTCTGGCTGATTGGCAAAACAAATTCTCCCTAAATTGTCTTGCGAATTTGGTTCCAATGCATAGATCTATAAACATAGGCAGGGATCATGGATAGAAATGGGCATATCGAGGTGATGGCGCGGGCTCGTTGAGCCGAAGGGCCTGTTTCCTGTGCTGTTTTATTCTTTGTTCTTTGTAAAACAGATCACTTCTATCCTGTCCAAAAATATATTTAAGGAAATTCAGTCACAGGAATCAACCACCAAATGGTGGATTTGTCACTCATGTATTGGACAGGAATGTAAGGAAGTTTTTTTTTAATGCGAATCAAATCTTCCTTGCTCTTGAATTTGCTGTTCTATTTTTGCTGGTAAAAATGGAGGCTGGAATGGGGAATGGGGTCCTGGGTTTCAACGGATGTTCTGTGTCACAATCACTTTGCAGCTTGCAACAAGTAAGTGGATCCGCAGGTTCCATTCATCTTTGCTTGCCAAGAGGATGGTTTTGATTAGGACAAGAAAAAAAATGTAAAGAGCTTCAGCTATGATTAAAAGCTGGGTTCCCTCTTTCCCTCCACACCCCCAGCTGTTTTTGAAGAGTATGGCCAAAGATTCATTTACTGTCACTCATCTACAAACTGGGTCAGAGGTTAACCGAAGGTCAGGCTGAGACTGAAGCTGACACTTTGATCCCCTGTTGTCTGCTAGGAATCCAACAGGTGGCATGACATCACCGCACTTTAAAGAATGCAGATGAATGTTAGCTTCATTCGAATGCATAAGAGTGTAAAATACTTTTATACACACTCGAATCACCCAAAGCAATTCAAACCCCTTTGGCTTACTTCTTACATCAAACGAAGGATCCACTTTCACAAATACAGAGTTGGTATTTTACTTTAGAGAAGAGCTCACGTCTCAAGATGGATTTTAAATTAAAGAAACATGCATGGAACAGGTTTAGTTGCATTACATGTGAATTCCATCCTTCTGTGTGAAGTCATCAGATGTTTATCTTGAACCTTCAATGTTTTTTCTTGTTACTATTCTCATATCCTCTCGCCATTTGGCTTTAATATCCTAAATGCTTTTTTAAGCTAACTCCTGTCTGCCCTGACTAATTTCCTCTCTAGCCGAGAGATCAGAGGCTTTCCTCGCCGCTGTTCCTTTGCACCGGTGAAGCCCATCGTAATCCCGCTGCTTGTCTACAATTAATCTTTCTCGTTGCCACATTATTAACACTACCACCCACAGACAGAGAATGCCTGAGCGCCACTGGACATTAGCTCCTGTGGGAGAGGTAGAAATGTCAGTCAAGCTCTGGTCAGAAAGCTCCCTGCTGTCAACATCAGAGATTTCATACCCTTCCGACTGCTGATCAAACATTTCTTTCCTAGAAGATTAATTCACAATCCCACCCATTTCCTCCCATATCCTCTCTCCTTTTAAGTTTATTCAATGACCCATCTTGTCGTGAAGGAAGAGGCTCTGGAACCCTTCAAAAATTAAGCAAACCAAAGAAGAAATCCCATATGCTGTAAAATGTATTTTCCCTTTTAAAGCTGATCAGATTAGGCATGACCAACAAGGGTTCTCTTTGATCATATGCTGTCGAGGTTCGCACAAAAAAATAATCACAAGACAAGGTTGATTTGGTTGACAGAACTACAGTAAACCTCCTTACAAACTAATCGATTTTACTTTGATATCTTTTTGTTATTCTTTCCTCAATTGGCACTAAGGCACTTTGCAAGCCACAAAAAACAAATCTACCGAGACGGACGTATCTATGCTGTCATTCATCATTCCATTTGAAAACATTATGCACTAATGCGGTTAACATCCTGTATTCCCTGAGTAAACACTTCTCCATCCAACATTGAGCCAAGGGATCACACACTTACACACAAAGCAGAAGGAGCCACACTTTTAATTAATTCATATGGATATCATGCCACACCCTATTGTGAGCAGGAGAGGGTGCTGTATGCAGTGATTTGCATTAAAGGCGTCAGGTTACAAAATCAAATGAAATGTAGTCGTGAAGTACCACAATGACATGCCAAACACATCATGCCACAGATATCCACCATGTGCTAGCACCTCTTTACTCATTTCATAAATTTGACTTAACGTTGTATTACTTGAGAAGCACATAATAACTATTTACATTTATTTAGCAACTGGAATGTAGAAAACATCTTATGACGCTTGACATGAGCATTCTTGAATTGAGTTTGGCATTGATCCTCAAAGACGTATTTGGATAAATGAGTTTTATCAAAGATGGAGGTTTCGAAGAGCGACTTAGAGAAGGAGAGAAACAGACAAGGTTACGGAGGGAACTCTAAAGCTTAAGAAAGCTGCCAGGGAGCTTTAAAAATTGAGGTTGCTCAAGAAATCAGAATGTATGTATAAATGTTATCATTTAACATTAATAAACAACATTAAAGTTTTCTGTGTATTTGCTTATTTACAAAAATTCTGTTTTCTTTCCACATAACTAATTCTGATTTTTTTTTACTTTGACCATAATTTAGCATTATTGACACAAGGTCATAAACATCTCTCTGTGTTCAGTGCAACTGTGTGTGCCACTGTCATTCTTCCCTCTGTCCAGTTTCTGATGTAAGCATCCAGTCCTTCCCTGACCTTGCATGTTCTTTCCTTCTAATGTTGTCAATATTTGACTCTCACCCTATCTTTTCTCAATTTCTATGTCTTCATTTCAGCTAAAAGTCTAGGAGATGCTGGAACTCCAATTTTCCTGCAGACAAATGCATAGGTTCTCTACTCTGTCTTGCTGATTCCAAGGATCCTTTGTTAGAATCACATTTTAAAAAACTGTGATCTGCTTCTTATCCACAACAGTGACTTTGCAAGTTGCTTTTTCAAGTTCAGGCCGACGTTGGATCCCATCCACCCCTCATTCAGCGCTGACAAGTTGTAGAGCGGGCAATTGCTGGCCTTGTCACCATTTCAGCCTAAGACTGTGCTGTACACATGCACTGTTCACAGAAACGGAACAATTGCCTCACATGCCAACAATAGATCTACAATACCGTTATCTTTTCCACCGTCTCCCCAAATCATCATGATAAACAATTGACAACAAGGCCACTCACTGATTGTCACTCTCTCTACTATGCAACTACCCTCCCCAAAGTCTGCTTTTTCCAACTTTTTTTGTTTTACCCACTTGTCACAGCTTAATCTTTTTTGTGTTTGTTGGCCATTTTGCATCTAGGTGCCATGCTGTTGTTTTTCTTATTTGTATTTTACTGCATTGTACATTGTTAAAAATAACTCAATTTGTGTTTTCTACTTCAGCATGGGCATTTTCTTCCAGCTGGTCTTTTCCATATCATTTCTCTCCGCTCAGTCTACTGTGTTGCTTCTCTTATTTTTGCTCTTGTCTTAACATCTTCTGAGTATGGTCCACAGGTTTTATGAAGTTATCTAAAACGAGCAATGATTTTCACAAAGAGACCAGTCATTCCTTATTGATGGGCAACATTATGGGTACACCAAATTTAAAAAGGTTCAAATCTACAAAGCTCTTGCTAATAATGCAGGTGAGATCAAAAACGTGCAAGTTCTGAATATGAACTCAGGTCAGAGCATTTCTTGTACAAAATACTGATAGAGAATTAGTCAACAAGCTGTTTGGCTAATGGCATGCATCATCAGTTTGATGTCTGACTTTACAAGGAAAGCACACTCTAAAGCAATTTCAATGGACAAAGCTTGATGTAAGCTCAATGGTGCACTTACAAGAACAGTATGGATGGCCAGTTAGAACACATCAAACAACTTTCACAACCAAGCACTAATCACACACAAAGGCATTCTTATTGCCAATGAAATGCGAATCCTATTTCAGACGAAATAAGTATTTATGAGCAAAACAGACCAGAACATATTTAAAAAGATCAAAGGTTTAGGTTTTGCCAGTTTAAAGTGAGCAGGAATTATCTTATTCACAATTATCCTGCAATTTCACTACTTTAAGCTTTTAAAAATATAAGAAATGACTTTAGTCATCTCCATTCAGCACCAAAATAGTGAATCACTGGTAAAAGTGCACTGTGCTGAGGGAAATATAAACCTACATCATGTATAAATGCTCAGAAGTTAATCAAGGATCTTCAAAACCAAACCAATGTTCACCATGGTGATTTGGGGAAGAGGAGAATCATAGAATAGAATCCCTTCAGAACAGAAAGAGGCCATTCAGCCCATTAACTACATCCCACTACAATTGATTACATTGACTACAATCCCACACAGGCTATATTTCCATAATCCTTTATTTTTACCTTGGTAATTCCCCTGATACTAAGGGGCAATTTAGCATGGCCAATCAACATAACCTGCACATTTTTGGATTGTGGGAGGAAACTGGAGCACCTGGATGAAACCCACATAGAAACAGGGAGAATGTGTGGACTCCACATAGACAGCGACCCAAGGCCAGAACTGAATCTGGGTCTCTGGCACTGTGAGGCAGCAGTGCTCACAATTGTGCTGCCCCAAATAGATAGAAGTATTGTAGTTTGACCGTTGAGACATGGCATTTTCCCCCCTTTGTATGAAAAGCCACATTAGCAACAGAAATTGTCGCACATGAGTACAAAGTGTAAAGAAATATTGTGGATGGGATCTTACAGCCTGGCCTCTCCCAAAACCATAAGCAACCCCCTCCCCCCTCACCCCTCCCCACCTTCCGCCAAGGTCAACGGGCCTTTCCATGGTCTGTCCCTCACCCACTGTGATTCCCATGGCAGGAGGGACAGTAAAATTCCAGCCAGAATGTTTTGCTAATAAAAGAATAAACATGACCTATTTTGCTGGAAACTTTACCTAGTTTAAACTCAAAGCTAGCCCTGACTGAATCCAGTATTTATCATTGAAACCAAGGCCTGTAAAATGTAATGAAGATGATTTTACTAGTTTTTCACACATATCTGTTTTTGTCATACCATGAAGACGTACACTAAGATGAGGAACTGATCACCGTGCCTGTGTTGTAAATTTAATAATTGTGATCTAATTCTGCTCATCAATATTAAATAGACGGAAGATTTTGTGCAAAAAACCTATTTTTTTTAAATGATCAAATAGAAGTGGCATTTTTTGTTTCACTTGATCTTATGTTTAAATTCATATGCATTCTTATATATGGATGTCCTGACGATTGTAGATGGTATCTACAATATTCCACTCAGGAAATATTCAACACAGGCCTGGATCAGTGTAATTCAAAAAAGACTCAAGGAGGTCACAACCAACCAAAATAAAAAAAGACATTACTTGATCAGGATGCCCACTAGATAATTCATTAATTCATTATCCACCACCTTCACCATGGGCATATGGTGGCTACAATGGGTACAAAGTGCATACAGTCTACGTATACCGTACACTACAATTCTGAAAATTGCTTTGACAGCACCTGTCAACCCGACAACTTTTACCACCGAGACAGACAGGAACATAAATGTCATCAGAAAACTATCACCTACAGGTTCTCTTTTAAGTTGCATGTAATCCTTATTTGAACATATACACTGTTCCTTTAATATTGTTGGGTCAAAATCCTGAAATTGCCAACTCATCCCTACTATGGGAAGACTATCAGTGCAAAGAGTTCAGGGGTTAAAAGTGACCCCACTTCCTCACAGGGTACAAACATTAGCTCACTTAACTTTCTAAAACAGGATGCATGTGATAAATTTACTTATTTCTCCACCTCATCAGCAGTATACATATAACATTTTAATGACAAACAGGAATTTCTAATACAATTGTAACTGAGAGGCGTTACTACTTGACATCGGACTGAAGTTTACTGAGGGTGTATTACTTCCATCACATTCCCCTGCACTGCTTAAGGTGCCATACTATTCAATGTTCAAAAAGACTGCCCCACAGCAATAACATGCTGCCGGGGACGCTGGGCCAGTGAGGATCAAACTTATGTCAGTGAGAGGAAGTTTCCCCTTGCCTCAATTTCAATGGCTAGCAGCCCCAGTAGTTCCAGGAGCACCAACATTTAATAATAAAAACACTACAGGTGCTAAAACAAAAACAGGAAATTCCGGGAAATTTCAGCACATCTGACAGAATCTGTAAAGAGAGAATAAAGCCAATAGCATATTTCCAAGTATGATGAGTGGCCTGGAGGGGAATTGCAAGTGGCATCACCAGGTATCTGTTGCTTTTGGCCTTCTAGATGGTAGTGGGCTTGAAAAGTGCTGCTTATTTGATTTGATTTACTACTGTCACATGTATTAACATACAGTGAAAAGTATTGTTTCTTGCACGCTATACAGACAATTCCTTCATAGAGAAGGAAAGCAGAGAGTGCAGAATGTAGTGTTACAGTCATAGCTAGGATGTGGAGAAAGATCAACTTAATACAAGGTAAGTCCATTCAAATGTTTGGCAGCAGCAGGGAAGAAGCTGTTTTTGAATCAGTTGGTACATGACCTCAGATTTTTGTGTCTTTTTCCCAACAGAAGATGAAGAAAGAGAGAATGACAGGGTGCATGAGGTCCTTAATAATACTGGCTACTTTGCCGAGGGCAGTGGGAAGTGTAGATAGAATCAATGGATGGAGGCTAATTTGGGTGATGGATTGGGTTTTTGTAGTTTTTTGCTGTCTTGGGCAGAAAAGGAGCCATACCACACTGTGATACAAGCAGAAAGAATGCTTTCCATGGTGCATCTATAAAAGTCGGTGAGAGTCGTAGCTAACATGCTAAATTTCCTTAGTCTTCTGAGAAAGTAGAGGCATTGGTGAGTTTTCTTAATTATAGTATCTGCACTGAGGGGACCATGACAGGTTGTTGGTGAGTTGGACACTACAAACTTGAAGCTCTCGATCCTTTCCACTTCATCTGCATTGATGTAGACAGGGGCATGTTCTCCTTTATGCTTCCTGAAGTCGATGACAATCTCCTTTGTTTTGCTGACATTGAGGGAGAGATTATTTTTGCTACACCAGTTCACCAGATTTTCTCTCTCTTTCCTGTCTTGTCATTGTCTGAGGTCAGACCCACTACAGTGGTTTTGTCAACAAGCTTGAAAATCAAATTGGGGGGAAATTGGCCACACAGGAACCTTGGTGAGTTCCTGCAGTGCATGTTGTACATGCTGCACTTGGCTGCCATTACCTGGCAGTGTTGAAGGGATTGAATGTTTGTGGAAAGGGTAGCAATAAAGCGGGCTGCTTTATCCTGGATAGTGTGGAGACTTGTTAGAGCTGTTCTCATCCATTACATTCCTGACACATGTCTTGTTGATGGCGGACAGTCAGTGGAGTCAGGAGATGAGTTAGTCACCATAGGATTCCTAGTCTTTGACTTGCTCTGGTAGCCACAGTATTTACATGGCTAATTCAGTTCAGTTTCTGATCAACACATCCATTTTATCACTTGATGCTATCAAACGATAAAGATCAGAGTTTAAGCGGTGCCTTGTCCATTATAGAAATAGAGTCAATGTTTTGCGTCTAGACAATCCTCCATTTGAGATCTGGTGAAGGGTCATCTAAGATGTGCAATGATAGGTCTGGACTTGAAACGTTCTCTCTCCATAGACACTATCAGACTTATTAAGATTTTCCAGCATTTTTGTTTTTGTGCAACGTTTAATAGCAGTCACTGTGGGATTGAAAGGAGGTCTATGGAAACGTCGATGGATGCTAGATTAAAGTAACTCCCAAGCTTTTAGGGCAAGATGGTGTGAGGGAGCCTAGGGAGAAATACAAGGGGAGTGTGGGGCAGTGGATTTTGAGAGCCAGGCCAGGAGGAACAAAGAGGAGGTAACAGCTTGGGAGAGTGACCCAATGCGGAAAGGGCATATCCCCAAAGCTGCATTCCCTTCCCTTTCTGGCTTTAGCATTTAAAAAATGGCCTTCTGTATTTTGCCCATATCAATTTGTGTTATGGGTTGGACAGCATATTATTCAGGTCAACTGGCTTGTTAATAAGTAGAATTGCCTGTTTTCTTTTACTGATGGGTAGACATTTGATTTTGACACTCGCCCTGTACTATATTGTGGGGACCAGGGCAGGGCGGGTAGGAGCATAGTGGGTTAGCTATCCATCATATTTTGCTCGCCATCCCTTTCAAAAACACACTTGGCAGGGCACGTAAAATCCAACCTTCTGGTAATGCTAAAAACTATTGACTGGAATGGTCTGGCAAGATCGAACATTGAAAAATGCAACTCCTAACCAGAAAAATAATGTCAAAATGAAAGATGTTTAAGCCTTTGCTAGGAGAAATACAAGCCAGCTAAAGGTTGTGCAGGAGAAGTCATCCTATGACGAAGGTCTTTAATTGTAGAATACATATATAGTAATTCAATGTCGAAAAAACATGCAGAAAGTTATGGTGTTGCCATTGTCAATGGGGTTTCCTTGCTGCCAGAAAACCCATGGTCGGGGAATGCCATCAGTGGGACTATAAAATCTGGCTAGTGTGAACAGCAGCAATGTTTTGGCAATTGTCTCGACTATATAAGTGAATAATGCTTTTAGTAATTATGATAGTGAAAATGGGGATTGGGAGGGAGATCTGGTAACAGGTATCAATCCGTAATTTGAGGAGAAGAATAAATCCAAATCAGCCCTTCACCTCAATCTGAAGCACCTTTGCCAAGGCGCTTTTATTATGTAGCAGGCACTACAGAAACTTGCATAGAGAGATCATTTTTCACGGTGTATTTTTTCTTTATTCTTTATTAAAGTGGTATTTTCTTTACAGGATGTGTGTGTTGCTGGCTAACCAGTATTCACTGCCCATCCCTAGTTGCCCTTTAGAATATGGTGGTGAGTTGCCTTTATGAACAGCAGTTTCTGCAGTGTAGATACACCCATAGTGCGGTTAGGAAAAAGTTCCAGGATTTTGACCCAGTGACAGTGAAAGAATAACAATATATTTCCAAGTATGGTGAGTGGCTAAGAGGGGAATTGCAGGTGGCGTTCTCAGGTACCTGCTGCTCTTGTCCTTCTACATCGTAGTGGTCATGGGTTTGAAAAGTGCTGAAGGAACCTTAATGTGTTCTTGCAGTGCATCTTGTAGATGGTGCACATGGCTGCCACTACTTGGCAGTCTTGGGAGGACTGACCGACTGTGGAATGGATAGCAATCAAGCGGGCTGCTTTGTCCTGGATAGTGTTGAACTCCTTAAGTCTTGTTAGAGCTGTACTCATCCATTACATTCCTGACATATGCCTTGTCGACGGTGGGCAGTCAGTGGAGCCAGGAGGTGAGTTAGTCACTGCAGGATTCCTAGCCTTTGACCTGCTCTGGTAGCCATAGTATTTATACGGCTAGTCTAGTTCAGTTTCTGGTCAATGTATCCATTTTATCATTTGATGTTATCAAATGATAAAGATCAGAGCTCAGGCAGTGTCTTGTTCCAATATAGTACAACACTGTAATTGAATTCTGACAATATCTTTACAAAGAGATTTGAAAAAAAAGCACTATTATGCATGTGCTATCTTGACGATATTGTTTTTGAACCTACGTGAGTTAATGGTTGCCTCCTAAGGGCCCAAATTCCTCTAGGGTTCAAAGGTACATATCCTACCTCCAATTTTCAAACTAATATTTACTGAGCTATCAGGTGTTTTCACCTAACAAACAGCTCCCTTCTTTGGCTCAGTTGATGTCCCTTTTTCATCTCGGATCTCTCTGAGCCTTATCAAAAACACAATTTAATTACAGCTCCGAGAAGTGTAAACACTACTTCTTTTTATCTTGTGATACATCTGGACAAGTAGACAATGTGCTAAAACAAAATAAATCTGCCCTGACAGTCACATCAAAGGGTTCAGCCAAGGGCTTGCAGCTACTTAAGGCACAGGAATGTTGTTGCTAGGCATCAGCCTGCAATTTATCAGCCCCATAAAGAGGAGGTTTTTTTAACTGTGGGATGAGAAAAGTGAGAGAGTGGGAACTGGAAAGTTAAAAAAAGTCTTCGGATCTCAGGAGATTTAGAAGCTTAAACCAAGTAGTTTAAAATTCTTTCATTTTCTCACCAAATAATGCTTCTGATATTTATGTGAAAGCTAACTGTATAAACTTGTCAATATGTTCCCATTTGGGCTCGCTGTCAGCTTTGAGGAGCTCGGGTTCTTGTTGAAACAATGTACTTGCATGTACAATCAGATGAAAGACAAGAAAAGAAGAACAATGTGCTTGCCCTGTGCCGTTAGAGACTAATGACTGATGGGAGACTTGCAGTCCCAACACTTAAAAGCCACTTTATCAGTTGAAAGATGGATTAATGGGCTTGAACAACTGAACTGTAATGCAGCATTAAAGTTTATTTAAGAAAATAAAATGGCTTCAGAATAGTGTCCACTTACTGTGGCCAACCCCGTGGCTGCAAGCTGAAAGAAGTGTCCTTGGTTACCCGGTAGATCAACAAATGCTCAAGATATTCTGACAAAAATCTCCATCCTTTTCAAAACATTTCTCAATTGTTAATCACAACTGACTGCAAGCGAAGCACAATAATTCAGAAACAAACTATCTGAGAGCTGGCACAAAGAACAAATTAGTTCAAACACATTAAAATAAAGTGGGAAATTTGATTTTTGCTGCGTTTGAATTTTTGTTTAATGTTGGTAGAGTTTATAAAATTGTGCACGTTCTTGGAAATCAACTTTTCTATAAAGCATTCCATGAAAGACAACCCGTTTTTTACACATACACCAACTTGACATGTAAAATTATGCTATCTAATTAAATCATCATATTGTTACCGCTTTTTTCCTCCTTAAATTAAGCACCGAGAACACAAGATGCAATCAAGAACACCTGGCGACGCAGCACTAAGCAACCCTAAAGCTATTTCTACTGGATGGGCTGTCAGCCATACTAACAAAACAATCACAAGCCCAACTTTGGCAAGAATCCTCCATGTGTGGTAAGAATGTACATGTAAAATGATAATCTAGAAAATAGAATTTCATTACAATTTAGGAAAGGAAGAATACATTTTCTGATAAACTTTTCAACTTCAACTTTTCACCAAAGTACCATTTACATCAATGCAATGCTCTGTCTCTCACTTTTCCAATGTAAACCATGTATAGTTGAGCTAATGCAGTTTCTGGAAAATGTCTCCTGCTTTTTGCAGTATTGCCCTGGTTGGTAATCATGGCCTTCTGATGAAAGTTCATAGATCTAAAACATTAAATCTGTTTTCCTTTCCACAGATCTGACCTGCTGAACATCTTCCACCATTTTCAGTTTTCATTTATCTTTCTCTTTTATTGACTGTTAGGTTAGATATGGTTGGCCATCAGCTCCCAAAGGAATACCCAAGTATTGCTCAAATTAGAAATCCTGTATGCAATCACAGAGGAAAATCAGACTCTTTAGTTCATGCTTCTTATATCTAATTTGACTAAATCCAATATAATCTATGACATTTTCTGTATGAAATAAAAACAGATCCACTTCAGCCTTTAACAGATGATCTTCGTTACTCGTCCTTCGATTAGATTTAAACTCAAGATATCCAGAGCAATATGAAATCTCATTTATAGTCCAATGCACTATTTGAACAATTAACCCTTTTCTCAAAAAAAACTTGCATTTTTAAAAAAAGTTCACTTATTTATTATCACAAGTAAGGCTTACATTAACACTACAATGAAGTTATTGTAGAATTCTCTAAGTTGTCATACTCAGGAGCCTGTTCAGGTCAATGCACCTAACCAATATATCTTTCAGACTGCACCCAGAGGAAACCCATGCAGAGAATGTGCAAACTTCACACTGACAGTGATTCAATGAGGGAATCGATCCCAAGTTCCTGGTGCTGTGAGGCAGCAGTGCTAACCCCTGTGCCACCATGCTGCCGAATGCCTTTATATGATGCCTTTTACAATTCCAGGACATCCCAAAAGGTTTACAACCAATGATGTGCTTTTGAACTGAATTCACTGTTATAGGCAATGTTGGCATTTATTAAGGAAGACAAAATCGCTTTAGATCAAACTCCCCTTCTTCCTAAACACACACACTCTTCCCGAGTGATAAAATGTTTTCCTCCACATCCTTATCTGTCTTGTAATTTTAAACAGAAATCAAACTGTATATAAATGAATTGATCAATTGTCCGTTAACTAGTTTCATATTTACAATACAAAAGAAGTGACCTAATTTAAAATATAAAGATGGGGAAACAGAAATGGGAATTCGAGGTGTTTGTACTCAAAACACCAAGCAGAGTAGCAATGCTGATCAAACACAACTAGAATTAGTATTATATGTGTTTGTGATACACACCTCTGCTGTATTTATTAAATCAGGTTTGTAATTCACGATGAAAGTTTAGCCTGACATGAACAGATTTTGTTTACTAGTTAAACAAAATAATATTATTCCTAAAAGCAGTCTGCCTTTTATCAGGCAGTTGAGGCAAACTAAGGAGGATGCAAATAGAGAAAGTTCTGAGCGAAAAAGTTCAGCTCAATATTTTTGCTATCATTTCCATTTTGCAAATGATATTGCAATGATCTAGAATATGGTCATGGGTGTCATATTTTTCACTATTGTCATGGACTTGAGAAATCAAACCACTTCAATAGAGGCTGGTAAAAGACACAACGTAACATAAAACTTCCTCAGTTCTCTTGTGATTTTATTTTTCATCTTCCACGTATTTTACGTTTCCCACCTTCCATTTTGTTCTACCTGAACCTCTCCCCTTTTTCAACAGCATAAAGCCCATCGCATTTCTACCTTGCTTCTCTTCCAACAAAAATCATTTTGAATTTGAAATATTAACTGTCTCTCTCTCTCCATAAACGATGCCAGACCGCCTGAATTTTCCAGCATTTGCTGTTTTGATTATATGGTTCTGTTCAGTGATTTTGGATGAAAGAATGAGCCAAATTCTGTTTTTATGACAAGGGTTTAACCTAACCTAACAAACACCCACCTCCCTGAATTCCAACCTAACCTCATCAAGATCCAATCTTGGTGTCTGACCAATACCACCCACCCCCCCAACTTCCCCCACAAGCCCGAACTGCCATGTCTCACATGGCTCAGGCCCACACCCAATGCCCAAGGCACAACCTGCAAATTCCACCCCCCCAAAATGTCCTGACCTGACTCGACATTTCCCTACCCTCCCCACGGTACTTCCTTAAACACTTATCTTCTCACTGGCCTGTCAAGGACCACTAAACTAGTGCCATAAATCACGGAATTGTATTACATATCTTTGACTCTACAGCTCCTCGATAGTAGACCCAGGGTCTGACTCAATTGCCACTTCATCGGAAGTTATGGCCCAATATTTATATAAATTGAGCAGTGTTATTGGAGGTGTAGTCAACTGAAAGTCTATCTCATTCACATTGTAACTTTTTCCATGTAACATTTACCAGTGAATTTAAAATTGACATTGACTTGTGTTTTTAAAAATCTGTCAATACAATATAAAACACATAGATGGCACACTCTCACCTTGCCTGTCACGGAATCAGAGCGGGCAAGGGTCTGACAATGGGAATCTCCGTTGACCTGGCACGGGAGTTTCCTGTCTCGCCCAAGTGAGGTCGTAAAATTCCACCCATGTAGTCCTCAACTTTTGTGGCAATCCAGTTTTCACACACTGATTGTAATGTAAGCAGCTTTAACCAATACATTCTGCAGCAATTTGAGGAATGTGTATTTTTTAATCTATGCTTTTTGGTATTGTCGAAATAATTGTGGATTTTCAGCACAAAGTGTTTTGTAACCAAGGACATCTGACAAAATTAATAATAGCGCAGGTACCTCAGAGAGTCTCCACATGAATAAGATCATTGCCTAGATGGATCTGGGAAGAAGATATGTCTTGCTGATAAATTCTGTAAACAAATCTCTCAATAAATCTGGATACTTATCAACAAAGTAAAGAGACAGAAATAAAGTCAAAATCAGGGAATAAATGGAAGCCTGAAAGGAATAAAAGAATTATGCTTCTGCACAGTATTTTATTGATTTTATCCATTTAAACAGTAAAGCCAGTACTGAGTGTCGTCTTTTTTTTAAATACTGACTCAGAGAATCTGTTCCATGAAGAGCTGAATTTTATCTTATTGGCATAAATAAAGAATCCAAAGTAGTAAAAGATTGAAGTTGCTGAAACACCATAACTGATAATAATAGGATCCTGGGCAGTAACGACAACAAAGACAATTACGAATGGGTAGCCCATTTTATTCTCTATCTTCAATTTTAAAGTAAGTTACTTTAAACCTTAATATTCTTAAAATTAACTAAAAATAGTTTCAAATGCATTGGACGCAGGCCTCAATATCAACAGAATGGTGACAGAATTGGTGAGCCATTCCTGACTGGTGTTAGTAGGCTTGGTAGAAAGTTTTTGTGTGCATGTATGCACAGATGTGTATGTGTATGTGTATTTATATATACACATTGGATGAGGATACAATTGACCTTCAGCTGTCCCCATAGTTGAATAGTCTGTCAACCTTCACCATGTACTCTTATACCTGGTAAAGTATTTATATAGCCACATCTTCAGCATATTCCAAATGTTTTACATCCAAATATTTACTTTTGAATTGCTGTCAATATAATATGTGAAAGCATATCAGAAATTCCCATATAATAAAGTGAATTACCAGTTAATGTATTTGAGATGTATTTGACAGTATACTGGCCAGGACACTGGGATAATTTAGTTTTGAAAATATTCCAGGTGGAAATAAGAGTTTTCAACAATGCAGCATTCCCTTAGCACCACACTCACATGTCAATTAGATTACATGCTCAAATTCTGAAGTTGGGCTTCAACACAGTTTTCTAATTCAGAGAAGTACTTCAACTCAAGCAGCTATGTCAGTTGTCATGCTCCAGCATATTCTGAACTTGAAAATATGTTTTATATTTTAAAACTGAAAATAAAAGTCTCCAAAGGATGCCATCTAAGGGTCGGATGACTTACTTTCTGGATGAAACTGCTCTCTTTCTCAAGGGGGGACAAAAAAAACATTCTAGATTCAAACACAAAAGTCAATAGTGAATGGGTAACCCATTTTATACTGCATCTTATATTTTCTGAAACCAATCTAAGAGGGTATTATCAAATTGAATGGGTTATTCACCCTATAGGCACTAATTGTCTCAAGCTCTCAAGGTGTTAAGCCCCTAGCACCAGACTTGATCAACATAAACACCCACCTTCTTCAGAAAAGAACTTTGAACGTAATAAACAATAATACCTCGAAAGAGGGAGGTTAAGAGAAAAGTATTCCTGATCAACTTCAAGTTCACCTGAGAGCCAACTTCTCAGAAATTTGATTATAAGAAACCTCAAAGCTTGTTGGGAGCTCTTCACTTTACCAGACATTCAATTCAATTTAAAGCATTAATTTCATCCAAGAAACTACAGGCCCACCATAAAGAGACTGAAATAATTATATGCTGTAACAATACATTACCTTCATCTGTACCTAATCATTGCTTGTGTGAGTGTGTGTGAACAGTGAGTCAGATTTACATTAGATTTATGTTAAGTGTGTGATAATAAATGACCTCTCTATCTCACAAAGGTTTGCTGCTGGAATTACTTTGCAATGGACAGATTTTAAATGTTTTCTTACTATCCATGATGTATGTTTTGTATGTGAGTAGTGTGTACTTCTTATTCTCTTTGTGATTGTCCTAATTTACGTAACCCCAACAGCAAGCTTTCTGAATTTACAGGTAAGGAAAGTTATTTACTATCCCACAATTACCCCAGAGATTTATAACTGCAACATTTCATCACTTGACTCAGAAGACAATCATACAAAGATGTGCTATCAAAAGAGAAAATTCTGGAAAATCTCAGCAGGGCTGGCAGCATCTGTAACAAGAGAAAAGACTGACTGACTGTCCAGATGACCCTTTGTCAAAGCTTTGTCAAAAAAATTAATATAGATGATATAAAAAACAAAACAATTAAAATTTATGATTATCTCAGCCACTTTTTGTGACAGATCTGTGGTTTCTTAATTAGTCAGTCGGAACAGGTTTAGGAAAGACCTTCTTCCACTTTTAAGGTATAGTTGTTTATTACCTTGGCTGTTTAGTTGATGTGCAGCTGGTTTAATGGCTGTCAGTTCCATTTCTCTCTGATCACAGCTTATTGCTGCTTTAAAAACAGGCAGCAAAACATTGCTGTCCCACTATGTGACGTGGTGCAATTCCAAAGTTCTTTTTCAGATAAGGTTGGTGACTAGGTCAGTTAAACATCCTGTGTGATGACTTTCACCCTTGAAAGAGCAGGTGGTCTATCTGAATGACTCATTCAATTTTGATTACTCTTTTGAATTAGCTTCAGTCAAAGGCATTGAATCAACATCAGTTTGAAAGTTACTTTGTTCCCAATCTTGAGATAGGGGAATCTTTCAATCAACAGATACATCAAGTGATTCTTATGTGACCATATTTTTATAGCCTTTTGCGATTTGTAGAAGTATTGACTTGAAGTTGATAATTTTCTCAAACTTTTTTTATTCATTCCTGGGACATGGGCCTCGCTAAGTGGCCAGCATTTATTACCCAGTCCAGTTGCCCTTGCTCAGGGGGTAGTGAGAGTCAATTGCATTGCTGTGGCTCTGGAGTCACACGTAGATCAGACCGAGTAAGGATGGCAGATCCCCTTCTCTAAAGGATATGCGTGAACCAGGTGGGTTTTTCTGACAATCAACAAAAGTTTCATGGTCGTCCGTAGATTCTTAATTCCAAATATTTTTTATTGAATTCAAATTCTACCATCTGCCGGAACATGGTGCTCCAGGGCATTAGCTGAGTTTCTGGATTAATTGTCTAATAATAATACCACAAGGCCCATCACCTCTCCATTTTTGTCATGATACACCCCCAACACATGAGAAAAGAAATCTCTGATGACATTTTATTTCGATTAAATGCTGATTTACACAATGACTGCAGGTCTAGATTGCCATGATATGGCACTGTAGCGCAAATATCTATGGCTTCCTGATGTGGGACATTGGCGTAAAGGCTAGTAACGTCAAAGGGACACAGGGACACAGTATTGCTATTAATATGCAAGTGCTGCATGTGGTCTTCACTGTTGTGGAAAACTTGCTCAAACTGGCTACAATAATTCACCTAACTATTTGGCCAATTTATGTGGTGCAGAGCCGATCATAGATAGAATAGGATATAAAAGGATATAATTTTGTATGGACAACCCATACATTCATGTACACAGTGAGCCATGAGGACAAACCAAATAATGTATCGCCTGCAGCAGCTTATCACTGTTACACAAATCCAGCAAGCAATCTTTTTTTTAGCTTACTTTCAAGAAAGGCAGTCCAGTCATGTTGAGTGGCAAGAGCAATGGATAAGAATGACATGCATTTTATTAATATAGTCATGCTTGTTAAGGATAATTATTCCTATCCCTTTGTTGGGTTTACTGTTGCAGAAGGCCTAGTAATGCTGTAAGATATTTGCATGTGAAAATCAGACAGGTGGTTTGGAATCCCACAATATTCGTGCATTAGATCAACTAAGTACACTTTCAAGGGTTCTATTTCTTCAGTGGACATTGGTTTACGGTAGGATAGTTGTAAGTAGATGAATTTAAACTCAGCTAATACCTCTAGATGAAGGTACACTAAAATCCTCTCTGACAGTAACAGCCCAGCTTCTTCAATCTATCCATATAACTGTAGTTTCTCATCCCTGGAATCATTCTTATAAACCTTTTCACATCCTCCCTAAAGTATGGTGCCCAGAACTATTCCAGTTGAGATTGAACCAGTGTTTCATAGGAGTCTGTCGTCATGAACCCATCACTGATCAAAACTTTGGTACTTCCTGGATTATTTCACTGCTTGAACCGAAGAGCTAACTGGTGTCTGCGCCGCTCGATTAATATCTCATGCTTGCTGGACAGATCATTAACTTGTTCAATCCATAATGAGCATTTACTTTGCACTAAGACATCACAAAACACAAAAGTCGAAGAGGAAAAAGATAATGTCTTGAAACCTAAAGCAGTCTAACTGAAGAGGAGAATTCTGAATGCAGCTTATAACCAACCAGTAAAATCTTTGCACATTCAATTCAATTCCAGAACAGTGGCATCAAATAGCCAACGGCACATTCACTGGACTCAACTGAACCAATTCCCTTTTTGATGTAATTCCTCAAACATTCAGGCAAAACTCCTGAAAAATCAACTTCAATGGACTGGATACTGTATCCAGACAGGTGAAAAAGCCATCTCCAAGTCAACTCTCAATGGTTAATATTTTGGGGAGGAGAAAGAAAATGTTTTGACAATACTTTTGAGGCTCTCCTTGAAGCACAGCATCTGTGATATCAATGATTGGGAGGAGGTTGCTGCCAATTGTTCAGAATGGTGACAACTTGTCCATCAAGCTTCACCTTAATGATGAGGCAGAGTGTCAACATGCATAGAAAGAAAAGGAAGCAAATTTTGCATTCCGGATCCTACTACCTTGTGCACATACACAGAAACGCATGATCTTAATTCGATGTTAACCTCAAATAGAGAGATAACAAATGATTAGTTTATCATAACTTTCTTATCCTCTTTCATTGTATCCCAAGGAGCTTCAAAGTCGATTAAGCCTTCTCAAATTGTGGTTACCATTGTAATGTAGAAACCGTGAGCTAATTCTGTATCTCGCAAGGATCCAGAAACAGCATAGAGTCATAGAGGTTTATAGCATGGAAACAAACCTTTCAGCCCAACTTGTCCATGTTGCCCTTTTTTTTAAACTCCTAAGCTAATCCCAATTGCCTGCATTTGGCTCATATCCCTCTGCACGCATTTTACCCTTAACACTGTCTAAATGTTTCTAAAGTACAAAATTGTACCTGCCTCGACTACTACTACCTCTGGCAGCTTGTTCCAGACATTCACCATCCTCTGTGTGAAAAAATTGCCCCTCTGGACACTTTTGTATCTCTCCCCTCTCACTTTAAACTTATGCCCTCTAATTTTAGATTCCCCTACCTTAGGTAAAGATATTGATATCTAACTGATCTGTGCCCCTCAATATTTTATAGACCTCTATAAGATCACCACTCAGCCTTCTGTGCTCCAGAGAAAAAAGTCCCAGTCTATCCAACCTTTTCTTATAACTCAAACCATCAAGTCCAGATAGCATTCTAGTAATTCTTTTCTGCACTCTTTCTAATTTAATAATATCCTTCCTATAATTGGATGACCAGAACTGTACACAGTATTCCAAGTGTGGCCTTACCAATGTCTTGTACAACTTCAACAAGATGTCCCAACTCCTGTATTCGATATTCTGACTAATGAAACCAAGCATGTTGAATGTCTTCATCATTCTATCCATCTGTGACTCCACTTTCAAGCAGCAATGAACATGCACCCGTAATCTCTTTATTCTGTAACACTCCCCAGTGTCCTACCATTAAGAGAGTAAGTCCTGCCCGGGTTCAATCTACCAAAACGCATCGCCTCGTATTTATCTAAATTAAACTCCATCTGCCATTCATCAGCCCACTGCCCCAATTGATCAAGATCCCTTTGCAATCACAGAACATAGAATTTAGAACATTACAGCACAGTACAGGTCCCTTTGGCCCAATATTGTGCCGAGGTATGTCCAATCCCAAGATCAAGCTATCCCACTCCCTATAATTCTGGTGTGCTCTATATACCTATCCAATAACCACTTGAAAGTTCCTAAAGTGTTTGATTCCATTATCTCAGCAGGCAGTCTTCTCCATACTCCAACCACTCTCTGGTTGAAGAATCTACCTCGGACATCTCTCCTACATCTCCCACCATGAACCTTATAGTTATGTCCCCTAGTAACAGCTATATCCACCCGAGGAAATAGTTTCTGCACATCCACTCTATCAATCCCTCTCATCATCTTATAAACCTCTTAAGTCGCCTCTCATCCTCCTCCGTTCCAAAGAGAAAAGCCTTAGTTCCCTCAACCTTTTCTCATAAGACCTACCCTCCAAGCAAGGCAGCATTCTGGTAAATGTCCTCTGCACACTCTCCAATGCTTCCACACCTTCTTATAGTGAGGTGACCAGAACTGAACACAATATTCCAAACGTGGTCTCATCAATGTCTGGTATAGTTGCAGCATAACCCCACGGGTCATAAACTCAAACTTCCTGTTAATAAATGCTAACACACTATAAGCCTTCTTCACAGCTCTATCCATTTGAGTAGCAAGCTTCAGAGATCTGTGGATATGAACCCCAAGATGTCTCTGTCCTCCACATTCCTTAGAACCCTGCCATTGACCCTGTAATCTGATTTCAAGTTTGTCCTACCAAAATGAATCACCTCACACTTATCAGCCTTTGATCATTTTCTTCACTATTGATTATGCCACCAATCTTAGTGTCATCTACAAACTTAATAACCATGCCTCCTATATTCTCATCCAAATCATTAATATAAATGACAAATAACAGTGGCTCCAGCTTCTTTTGAACAAACTTTTAGCATCCACTAATAGACATTTCCCTCTGTAATTTCATTACGTTTGCCTGACTATGTGCTCTGCAAAGTTTGTCAATAAAATGATTGCCTCTTGCTCCACAAAAAAATATATTTGCATGATGTTTTACTTAGATATAGTGAGAAGTATGAACTTATTGATGATTTTGTGTTTCACTGCGCTTGCACTCTATTGGGTCAAACAAAAATTGAGTTTGTTTTCTACTACATTGAAAACTGGTAACAATGTGCAATTTGGTGTTAGACACGTGAAGGCTGTGTACAACAGGCAGTTAGTGGTTCATAACAGTAACCCCAGACTCAATTCAATTCACGAGACTGAATTCCAAACACTTAACTGACCTTGCATCTGCAGTTGAGTGTGCACATTTTACTCATTTATACCTGTATATGTAAACACTCATTGAGTGCTTTATAGCATTATATTGCCAGGGGCTAATCTCAATTTCTGGTTTAAACTGAAGGATCTCAAACAAGCAAGTCTTGTGTTACAGGCCCAGCTGTCATTGTGAAGTGTAAAGGGTAGTTTAATAAATCATAGGAAGCAAGAAAAACACCTATACAATGTCAGTTGAGCCCACATGTGGGAAGATATCTATACAGGCCTGCTGAGCTCTGTTTTCCCAGGCTATTTGACTTGCTTTTCATCATAAAAAAACTGCTGCGGCTTTTTTTAAGCCCTCTTCACAGAGCAAGTTCAAATTCTCCAAGTGTAGTGTTTTTTTAATAAGGAGCATTGGTGACTATACAGAAAATCATAATAGACCTCTTGAAGTCTTACAGATGCATATGATTCTTATACTAAAGACAGTTAAATGCGGATTATTTTTTTCCCCTGAAAAACTGAACTAAGAGTTAATACCCAACCTTAAATAACTCTCACATAATTTCATAACCAATTAGAAAAATATTCTAGGCAACCAGGTTTGAACAGTGCATCAGTAAAGATATCAATTGTGAAAGAAATACAGCAAAGAAAACAGTTAACAGTCTTATTGAAGACCTTAAAATAAATTACAATGCTTGTTGTTAAAGCACATATCTACTTCCCCCAGTTACTCTGGTTCACAATATGCTAAGTTGTAATTGTGGACGTCTGCTGAGTCTGCTCAAGTACATCTGGAACTAAATTAACCTGGGCTAGCAACTACAAATCAGTTCTTCAAAAACACTTCTGCTGCTAAATTGTTTAATCTCATCAAGCTCTGCTTTCACTTCCAACAATAAATCAAAAAGTCTTTGTTATTATCAACCCCCATAAGTGCCACTCCAGAAAGCAATGGATCATGGGGATATGTAATCCTGACTGCATAACAGCAGGATCATTGCAGGCTGAAATACTCTCATATTAGTGGCAGTGCAGCTGCTGGAGTAAAAACCTGTGATGGATATCTCATTTCTTATGCATGGCATTTATTTCTGGCAAATTATTGCCACATAAATTTCTTGTCAACAGAAACAGCCAATTAATTAAGTTAAAAATTTACTTCTGATCACATCTATAAACCAAATAGAACAGCAAGCCAATTTTCCCGTTAACAAAGCTTCTACAGGTCAGTTTAATGAATAATTTTTAACCCTGTCATCACCCAAACACAAGTTCATATCTGCAGAAAGCCCAGAGCAATTGAGCAAATATTTACAAAAGCATAAAACATGTGCCCAATGCACATGCACGTATATGTAAAAAGCCTGGTGGAGATTTGCAACATTTTCCTCTGTGGTGTTTATTCACAGAAACCCATATGAAACCTCTGCCATTTATCTTTACGTGAAAAGAAAGAACAATTAAATGAAACTCAGTGAGATATGCTATAAATAAGAATACACACCGTAATACATAAATTGTACACCAACAGTCTGGATTGTGATCAATTATGAAATGCATTGCCCAATTTCATTTGATTTTGAATTTATCTCAAACTGGGATTAATTACTGCACAGTTTGCAACTTCTCTGTTTCAGTGAATTGTTTAGCTCTGACAGTGACAAGCCAAAAGCTGAAGCATCTGGTTTGAAATACGTTGTCGATCTTTGGTAGGCTAAGCATTTTGTCTTGACAATATTATGTCAAACAATCAAGTAACAAGTTGCCATTTAACTTTTTCTGTAAGCTAATAAATTCAAGAGTATTATCAATGACGCTTTCCATTTTAATAGTGACACATTGCTGGTGAATTACAGGCCAAATTCGTCCACTAGGCCTTGGGCCAGTTTCAGCTTTGTGTGTGAATGTTGTCTCCCACACAGCCTCCCAGTCTGGTAATAAATCAAGAGAGGTGTCAGAGCACACTTGGTTACTGTGCGTCATTGGGGAAAGCAGGAAGCATCGGGGGTGTAATTCTGTCTATCAAGCTAATATATTATATCAGTAGCTTTGTAATCTGCTTCAGTAAGTTATGAAATCTGACAAAAAGAAATTAAGTTTTAAAGCAATGTGTTCATGAAATGTTAAAATCAATCCACGGTCTGCCGAGTGTTCCATTCTTTAGTGTTGGGTAACTGAAAAATCTTATTAAAGCTGCAGTGCTGTAAAAATTCACAACATCAAAGGACTGCACGTTTGGTAGCTGTCTTTAGAAGTAACAAACACTTCTTTTAAAAAAGTATCATTCTATGTCACATAAACAAGGAAAGTCCCAAGTCAGCCTTTGGCTGTATGCAAAGTGAAGCCCAAATTGACCCAGCAGGGGAGTCTTTGCGTAATATTATTATTTGCTTTTTGAGCATTGGTGAAGAAAATGTTAATAATTAAATGGTTGATTTTTAGCTTTGGGGTATTTGTGCATATGCTCCATAGTCATTTCAAGTGCTCCCAACAAAAGGAATGAAATCCCCAAAAATTGGTTAAAGGGTCTGTTTCTCACATGATCAAGCTTTTGTCAAAATAGCGAATCTTTTGGATTGGCAACGGAACTGAAAAATAAATATTAAATTCACTGTTATCTGGGAAATGCTTTAAAGATCCATTTGGTTTATAGTTGGGTTGAGAAGTAAATTCTTCACTTAATTCACTGGCTAGCTCTGTTGACAAGCAATTTATATGACAATAATTTTCCAGTATTGTATGCCTTACATTGGTTTATATATTTCTATTCATTAATGTGAAGCAGGTTGCTGATGAGTATCACAGCACACTTTATTTTTCCTTTATTTCATGAAGCACGTCCAATTTGGTAGAGGAGCATAGGAACAGGAGTAGGCTTTTTGGGATGCTATGCATTTAATGTGGTAGTTATAACCATGTTTAATTCTGTGAATAGTTAATTGAATCAGAAGAAATCTCGGCAGCTTTATTATTTTGACACATTTTAACTGTAAAGTTATTTTTGCCATCAGTATTTGGACCAGTGGTTTGCAAGTGGTTTTGTCTTCAGCCAAAGTGTCATGTGGACGATTGTATTTGTCTTCTTTCCAAAGTGCCCACATCATAGATTGCAGACAATTCAACTCAACACATATGACATCAAAAAGGAGCTTTGAGCACTGAGCACAACAATAGCCTGAAAAGTATCAAGAGTGAAACTGTATGCCAGAAACCCCTATGCTCAAGCGCAGATGTTCCAGTACAGCTATCACATTGATATCATGGAAAATTATCCTAGTATGTCTTTTCACCCAAAACCTGGGGCAAATTTAACCCAGTAACATGCTGCTCTATCATCTCATCTAAATCATCTGCGATTTTAAAAGGATCCTCCTTACAAAATACTGTTCATTGACATTCTGTTTGGGTTTTCTGGAAACATGTCCACAAAAAAACAGGACAATTCTGACCCAGCCAATTACTGACCCATCAGTCTACTTGCAACAAGCAGTAAAGTGATGTAGCGTGTTGTCAACATTACTCTCAAGGGGCACTTACTCAGCAATAACCTACTCACTGATGCTTAGTTGGGATTCCTCCAGGACTATTGAGTTCCTGACCTCATTACAGCCTTAGTCCAAACATGGCTAAGAGGGCTGAAGTCAGTGAGAATGATTGCCCTTGACATCAAGGCAGCGTTCACCGAATATGGTGTTAAGGAGCCCAAGTAAAACTGGAGTCAGTGGAAACAGGGAAAAACTCTTGACTGGTTGAAGTCATATCTAACATGAAGAAAGCTGGTTTGATTGTTGAGGATCAATTATCTCAATCTCAGTCTCATTACAGGAGTTCCTCAGGAGCATCTTCAACTGTTTCATCAATGAAGTAGGTAGGGAAGTCTAAAATTAGAGGACATGGATTCAGGTGAGAGGGGAGAGATACAAAAGGATCCAGAGAGGCAGTTTTTTCACACAGAGGATGATGAAAGTCTGGAACAAGCTGCCAAAGGTAATAGTAGAGGTGGGTACAATTTTGTCTTTTAAAAAGCATTTAGACAGTTACATGGGTAAAATGGGTATAGAGGGATATGGGCCAAACACGGGCAATTGGGAGTAGTGTAGGGGTTTAGAAATACAGGTCAGCATGGACAAATTGGATTTGAAAGGTCTATTTCCACGCTGTAAAGCTCTATGATTCTATGGCTTTCTCTCTAACAAAACGGTCAGAAGTGAGATGTTTGCTGATAATTGATTTGATTTATTATTGTCACACGTATTGGGATATGGTGAAAAGTACCGTTTCTTGTGCGCTATACCAGCAAAACATACCATTCATGAAGTACATCGGGAAACAGGAAAGGAGAGGATGCAGAATATAGTGTTATAGTCATAGCTGGGAAGTAGAGAAAGATCAGCTTAATATACGATAGACCCACCCAAAAGTCTGATGGCAACAGGGAAGAAGTTGTTCTTGAGTTGGTTGATATGTGATCTCAGATTTTTGTATCTTTTTCCCGATGGAAGAAGATGGGAAAGAATGTCCGGGGTTTGTGGGATCCTGGCTGCTTTTCCAATGTTCACAACCCTTTGTAGTTTCTTGCAGTCTTGGCCAAAGTAAGACCCATACCAAGCTGTAATATATCTGGAAAAGATGCTTTCAATGGTGCATCTGCAAAAATTGGTGAGTCAGTGTGGACATGTTAAATTTCCTTAGCCTTCTGAGAAAGTGGGCTTTCTTAACTAAAGCATCAGCATGGGGTGACCAGGATAGACTGTTGGTGACTTGGACACTTAGAAACTTGAAGCTCTCAGCCATTTCCACTTCATCAGTGTTGATGTAAAGAGGGACATGTTCTCCACTATAGTTCCTGAAATTGGTGACTCTCTCCTTCATTTTACTGACATTGTGAAGGGATTATTGTCATCGCACCATTTCACCAGATTCTCTATCTCTTTCCTTTCCTGTAATCCATCTTGCCTTTGTTTGAGATCTGACCCACTATGGTCATGTCATCAGCAAATTTGAAAATAAAGTTGGAGCAGAATTTGGCCAAACAATTATAAGTGTATAAGGAGTATAGTAAGGAGCCGAGGACACATCTCTGCAGAGTACTAATGTTTAGACCATTCATGATTCCTCAGATACTGAAACATGTTCAAGACCTAATAAGTGGCAAGTAACATTTGCATCAAACAAATGCCAGGCATTGACCATATCCAATACGAGAAAATCCAACCAATTCCTACAAACTAGAGATCAAAGATAGTCAACAAGAAAATCTTACAATGGCTTGAGCCATGACTGATACACAGGTAAGAGTTGTGGTTTTGAAATGCCAATTACTTCAGTTCAAGGACATCTCTGAAGGATTTTTTTCACAACACCATCCTTGGGTGACCCATCCTTAGCTACTATAATGTCCTTCGCTCCATCTAAGGTTTTCTGATGATTCAATACAGTGTTTATTATGAAAAGAGTTGTGCATTGAATTGAAGCAGCTCAGGTCAGTGGGAGGGCTGACATGCTGACAAAAGACTGCATCAACTAAATGCCAAGTGAAGAGCTTCTTCAAAAATGAAAGACTGAATCTCTTACCTTTGATTCTCATGAACATATCAATTAATCAGTTCCTGGACAACAACATTTGAGGATCACCACTGGCTACAAGCTTACTGGTTTGGCCACATCAATAGTATTGGTACAAGAGCAAGACAGAGGCTGACTACTCAATGAAAAGTAACTCAAAGTCTCTCCAAGGCTCATGTCTGGAGTGTGATAGAATATTAAACACTAATCTGAATGGGTGCAGCTGCAACAATACTCAAGAAAAACCTTTGACATTATCTAGAAGATTTAACAGTCCACTTAATTAATGCCTCTGCCACAGGAATCAAAATACATTCTATACATGGTTACACACCAAGATTATAACACATACTATTTACAGGTTGCCCTCCAGTAAATCATTTGAGCTCATTTCAACAACACATTCTAGCCCCACAATATTTACCACCAAGAAGGACAAGTGTAGCAAGACCACTGTGACATATCTCAATTCTCATCAACCTGACACATTAGCCCAGGTATCCACTCTCTGGGTCACTGGAACCTTTGCAAGAATGTCCAAATGAGCTAAAGAAGGAGACTTCAGACAGTTCCAACATGCTAATTTTAATAATTACCCAGTAAATGTTAGACAGAAAATTTCTAATCTAATTCGTGAATAAATATATAATTGAGACCCCTCTCCCACACCTTACTCTCCCCCTTTTGACCTTACAAATCTCCCCTGACCACCCGACTCTCCCTGCAACCTGAGCTGACGAGCCCCCACCATCCAACTACCTCCAACTTTATCCAACCTAACCTGATAACTCCTCACAACCTGGCCATCCATTACTAATCCACTCGGCATTCTAGTACCTCATGCACCTGCCACCCTATCTACTTCACTACTGGCCTCACCTACCCTATCCACTTACACACCTACACATTCATTCACTAATACACTGAAACATTGATTAGATGTCCTAAAGCTTTTCAGTGTGTTAGTGAACACTTACCACAATGCAGCTGGTGTTATAAAAAGGTAGCAGGGCTGGACTTAGCTCTGATGATTCAGTGCTAACTGAAAGTAGTTCAATGGAAGACTGCACCACATTTTGAAAAATGGAAGGAGGTTGGAAGACCTGCCCAGGAATAAGGAGCTCCATTCTGGTGCAGCAAAGTGGAAGTGAAGCAGCAATCAATGGTGGCTGCTGCTTCTTAGATGATTTGGACCAATAATTCTTTTTCTCTCTTCATTGACGCTGAGCATTTCTAGTGTTTTCTGATTCTGTTAATATCATGTACTATCATAATTTGGACATAGCTAGCCATTAATTCAATGATGGTGGCTCTGAATTCTATACTTAATGTGAAAGCACAATCACAAAAGGATCGCATCAGTTCAATAAGAAGGTCTACCACCTTCTCAAGACAACAAGGATGAGTAATACAAAGCTACCCTCTGAACAATGTTCATATGCTTAAAATAAGGTTCTTCATAATCATCCCATTTTAAATTTCTATGTATGGGCCAATCACTTCCTTGCTTCCCACGATCAGAAGCGACAGATTGGTGAAAATCCCTATAGATCAGTTTTTCTGACATAACTCTACTCCAGTTCAGCTGGAAGTGATTTTCTGGAGCTCTATGAACAACTACAAATCTTCCTAACAGTATTCTGCTGAACTCCGGTGTCTGAATACTCAGTTGACATTCAGCGGGTGCTGGTATTCAGTGGTGGGAACGGAGTAGACACTCACGCTCGCACATCCCCCCCCTCTCCAGAAAGTTTTGAATCAGGTTAATAACCTATCCAAGTGAGAAGGGACTTCTTATGGAAGAAGCTTTGAACACAACCTACATGGGAAGGAATGGGCTTCCTCATACTACTAGATACAGAAGAAAAGATGTATAAAATGTTACAGAACAGATGTTTGTCCAAGATTACAACTATTGATAGTTAAAAAATTATGGACCTGAAAATAGAGCAAACATTAACATAGCACACCATTCTATTGTCTTCAGCTAATGTTTATATATTACTTCATATAAAACCTCTTTTGTAGTTTACAGTCTAAGTCACCGTCCGGTAAGAATATTTGTTTGTCTTCTAGTTTATATTTAAAAGGATCATGAGAGAATGCATGTCTTAATTGTTCAATTAAGTAAACGCAATAACTAAAGTTCCTGACTGATGCCTTGATAATGCAACACCAGCAGATATTCCATGCATAGGGCCAGATGTCAGTGCACAGTGAGCAAGGACTCACTTACAGTTGTGGCTCTAGGCATTTAGCATAAAGAGAATTTCAAAAGTTTAACTGCTTCAATTTCCTACCTCAGAGTGAAATTGGCTTTGGAAATTGGCTTTGTAGAAATTCATTTTCTGATCTTTAGAAAAGAACGGTATGTGCTCAAGCTTCCAGAATGGCACCCAAATGATAGATTTGCATGTCATTGTCAATTTCTGATAATTCCATCCATTGAAATACTTAAATTACTTCACAGTAAAGTGACACATTCTCAATAGGCTGACAGTTTCAATAGCTATTCTTGAGCACTATTCAAGTCTTTTCAAGGACAGCAATGTCATCTGCAATGTAGGTCATTCAGGACTTTAGCACGATGTACCTTGCACGGACCTGGATAGGCTACAAAGCCTGTAATCTAACTGCTACAGCACATGATCGGTGAAAACAATGAGAAAAGTACAGACCAAAGACATCTTTCTGTTGGACTGCAGTTCTAACTTCAGGCACTTCAGTAAGGTTGCCATCTTGGAAGACCGTGCTACGGTAGTATTATAGTACAACGAGTACTTTCACAATTAACAAAATACACCGTAGTCAATCAGATCAGAAAACATTATGTGCCAATGACGTAGTAATTTGTTGAAATCAACCTAAGCAACATTAAGGTTGCTGATTCCATACATCTGTGCATTGTTTGTAATTGGTCAAACTGGTCAATTTTTCACTATAGTATGGGGTAAATATATCTTAATCAGCAGAAGTTTCTATATTTATGATTTAGCAATAATTGTTAATATCTGGGGTTTATTAATAAGCACTTTCTTGCAGGCTTTGGGAAGCAATGCAACAATGTTTGTGTGGTACTTGAACTGTTCTCAGTTTTGAAAACCAAGCTAATCTCTCTCCACTGACATAATGCCCATTGAAATGGCCTTCCACCAACTCAAGACTCCTGCGGCTCTCATTGGCTTCTCAGTGGCATATGATACAGAATGGATAGCTTTTCAAGATTCCCATTATTTTCCCTTGCGGAATGGGAAAAGCAAATTACTGGGATGCTGGAATCTGAAACAAAAACAGAAAATATTGGAAAATCTCAGCAGGTCTGACAGCATCTGTGAAGAGAGAATAGAGCTCATATTCTGAGTCTGGATGACTCTTCCTCAGAGATGAAGACGAAGAAAATAGAATATGATTTATAACATTAGGGTGGTGATGGCAGTGGGAGGAGGGGTGGGGGTGAATTGACAAAGATATCACAGACACAAAGAAAAAGTAACGTGAAAGGTGTTGACCATGGCTAAGAGAGGTGCTAATAGCGGCCATTTAAGAGATCAGAATGGGTAAATGGCACAACAAAGGTAATCAGAGTGTCAAAGGACAACCTGAGACATGAGGGGAGGCATGATAGCAGTTGGGGGGTGGGGGAGATGGAAAACAAAAGTTTTTAAAGATAGACAAATGAAACAATGGAAGAAATGAAAATTTAAAAAAATACAACTGAATGAAATAAACTAAATGGAAATGAGATGAAGATGGAGGAAAGAGTTCATGCTCTGAAGTTGTTGAATTCAATGTCAAGTCCGGAAAGCTTGACATTACCTAAAATACCTAACTGGAAGATCAGGTGCTGTTTCTCTAGATCTTGTTGTAACACTTACATTACACAGTTCTGAGGTACTTAGTTGAATAGCTATGTCGGAAATGTTTGAAAAATCCAAGTCTGACTCCTGGGTAAATATATAAATGAACACCGAATCATTCAGACTCACACTACCATGATCTCCCCCTCCCCCCCACCCCCACCCAACAACCTTTCCCCCCAACCATCCCGACCTCCAGATTACTTTCTAGCCCTACCATTCCTGTTGATCTGACAACCCTTCCAAGACCAACCCAACTATTCTTGCACAGCTATTCATTCACAAACCTACTACTCACTTGCCACTCCACCTCCAACTCTGCTGCCACCCTACCCAACTTCCTTCACCCACCTACCCACTCACTGATGAACTGTCATCCATCACCCATTCATTAACATTCATTCTGGACTTTTAAACTTACATTAGGACAACTAGTGACATATAAAGTGTCTTCAGTGATGATTCTCTCTATTGCTTCCTGCATGGATTCATGCAACTGATGAAGTCATGGATCAGCAGTTTGGCTTTTTTAGCTCAGTGTAGATGCAGCATTCTTAACTTTATCAGAAGATTTGTGTCATGTTTACATTGGTACTCAAATATAATAGAAATAGGACACTGCTACTTAGAAACTCCTCAATTCTGTATGGAGCTGATGTACAAAACCCTCCATATGGCAGCATTCGTTCCATCCTGCTTCCATCTACTTGCTTTCTAGCATGACAGTACATATCAAAATTGTTAATGTTCAGCTGAACTCTTAAGAGAATTATCACCAGTATACTTTTATCCAAACTAACATATCGGTCTCAATCACAGTAAATTCATTGCAGTGTTAATGAAAGCCTACTTGTGACACGAATAAATAAACTAAACTAACCAGTTTGAATAATTTATTCATCAACATCTTGCAACATTTTAATGAAATGTGCAACGTACTTCAGATGAGGGAGGCAATGGCTTAGTTTTCCTGTCATTGAACTAATAATCCGGACACACAGAGTAATGCTGTGTGAACCCAGGTTCAAATCCGGGTTTGAACAACAAGAAAAATCTGGAATTAAAAGACTAATGATGATCCTGATGTGTCAAAGTTTGCAGATGACACTTCGATGGCTAGTACAGCAAAGTGTGCAGAGGACACAAAGTTTGCAGAGGGATATAGATAGTTAAGTGAGTAGTCTGACAGATGAAGTACAATGTTGGTAAACGTGAGGTCATCCACTTTGGCAGGAATAGCAACAAAATGGATTATTATCTAAATGGCAAAAAATTGCAACATGCTGCTGTGCAGACAGACCTGGGTGTCCTTGTGCAGGAATCTCAAAAGGTTGGTTTACGGGCAAATCGAATTTTGTCCTTCATTCATTACTAGAGGGATGGAGTTTAAAAACAGGAAGATTATGTTACACTTGTATTAAGGTGCTGGTGAGACCACACCTGGAGTATAATGCATAGCTTTGGTCTCCTTACTTGAGAAAGGATGTACTGACACTGGAGGAGGTGCAGAGGAGACTCACTGGGTTGATTCCAGAGTTGAGAGGGTTGGTTTATGAGGAGGGACTGAGTACATTGGGGCTATGCACATTGCAATTTAGAAGAATGAGGGGGGAATCTAATAGAAAGATATAACATCCTGGAGGGAATAGATAAGATAGAAGCAGGATGGTGGATGGCGAAACGAAAATTAGGGGACATAGCTTCAAAATTAGGACTGAATTGAGGGGGAACTTCTTCACCCAAAGGGTTGTAAATCAGTGGAATTCCCTGCCCAGTGAAGCAGTTGAGACAACCTCGTCAAATGTTTTTAAGACAAGGATAGATAGATTTTTGATTAATAAAGGAATTAAGGTTTATGGTGAGTGGGCAGGTGAATGGGACTGAGTCCATGAAAAGATCAGCCATGATCTTATTGAATGGGGGAAAAGTCCCATTATTTTAAAGCAGTGGAATTTGGAAAGTTTCAATCAGCACAATAAATATTACTTGGAAACTAGAAGCAGGGGTAGTTCATTCGGCCCTTCGAGCCTGCTCCACCATTCATTACAATTACGATTGATCATCAAATTCAATATGCTGACCTCCTCTCCCCCATATCTCTTGATCCCTTTAGCCTCAAGAGCAATATCTAATTTTGTCTTGAAACCAGACAACATTTTGGCCTCAACTATACTCTGTGGCAGTGATGAGCATATCAGCCATGATTGAATGACGGAGTGGATCCAATGGGCTGAATGGCCTAATTCTGCTCATATATCTTATGAACACCACACATTCACCACTCTCTGAATGAAGACATTTCTGCTCACTTCATTTCTAAAAGGTTTACCCCTCATCCTCAAGCTATGACCCTTAGTTCTGAACTCTCCTGTCATTGGGAACATTCTTTTTGAATCTGTCTGTCTAAACTGCAATGAATATGATCCTAATTGATTAAGTCTCTCTAATTTATGTTTTGCCCTGTGTGAAATCATAGAATGGCTAGCAGACTTTTTATGGGCAAGCCAAAAAATATTATAAAATCATTGTTTTGCCTTGTAAATTATTAACAAATATCTTTTGAGAACTTCAAGTACAACACTTCAAAAGCATCATGTAGATTTTAATTTGTAGATTTTAATTTGTACATTTAAATTTTGTCCTTACATTTTCTTAGCAATATATGATATACTAAAACATGTTAAAAATATCAACTTATATTATAACTCATAGTATGCTGAACAGCAAGGTAGTAATTTAAGTTATACAAACCATTGACGTCCTGAGATAAAAGCTGGGATAAGTAATCTTCAAAGAGAATGGAATCTGATTCGTCCACATCAGGAGAAAAAGCAAAGCAATGTGTATTGGAGGAGATTTCCAGACCACTGCTTTGAAAGTATGTACATATGAAAGTAAATCCCTTCTTTTTAGGAAACGGAATCTTAATAACTGAGAAGCAAGCTCAATATTATACAATACGTACAACTTGAGAGAAAGGGGGGAATGTCATTTTGTATAGATGGAGAAAATGGATACTGGCCTCTCAAGCATCAGCAATAAAGGAATAACAAATCACTCAAAATAGCTTACTCTGATACTGTTGCAAAGAGAAGCCATGGCCAAAGTACCCTGGCTGTGTTCATGAGGAACTAAACTGATCTCAACCCCTAGGATTACGTGGGTCACTGATTGTTGTACAAGTGCTACCATGTGGAACAGTTACAGTCTCACAATTGTATACAGATTATGCTCCTTCCAGTGGACAACCATAATGCTGTATTTCTTTAACTTTTCTTTAACGAATTACTCCACATATAGATCTCTTATTTAATTCAAATTTAATCATGCAATTTCTGCATACAGAGATACGCATCGAGCTATTCTGAACCTGCCCAAAGTAAGCTGGTACTAATAGAGTTACCCCAACATTCAATATAAATTGTTTAAAGTAAAATTAAATGTTACCTTCCAATATATTGTGAATCAATAGAAAACAGAAGATCCACAGAAAATGAAATGCAGGATTTTAAAATCAGAGAAAATATTCGATATTGAAATGAGGGCAAGGACCGGAAAAATGACAATTTGCAGATCTCCCATGATCCTGTTCCCAACTCTTCTTGTTTTCATACCAAGTAACAAAGCAGATGTTAAACAAGACTATCAACTGAACCATCACCCAACCCTTTTATTTAAGCTTTTCATATTCTCAGCCTTAAAATTAAATGACTTCTACAATAAAACACAGAATTCAATGTCCATCCATTGTCATGGTTGAAGGAAGAGATCTAATTAGTAGCTAAGGCTGATAGGACAATCATTACAACTCTAATCCCAAACATAAGGATTGATAGCCTTTGAACACCACACCAACCCCCTCTTTGATTTTAATGTGAACATTCCTTATCTAAGAACTTCAATTTGCATGACTTTGCTTGCAGGCAGTTCCTATGATATGTTAATTGCAGGGTGTGTTAGTACTAAAAGGTTAACAAAATCCTTTGCAAATAAGCTAATAGTTTATGATAATTTTGTTCTTGCCCTTTGTCTATTGCTGGATTGCCTCTAGCCGCAGTCTTATCGAAGGGCTATAAAATATACCTTAAACAAGTTATTCCATTCATAATTAATATTTAAATCACTTAATTTAGCTGTTCTGATCTGCTAACCATCTCCAAATTATAATGTAATTAAACAACCCTGTCCTTTGGCTTGTTTTCATTTCAGAATTAGAGCCTCCCACTCAAAAAAGATCACTTCAGCAATGAGCGCAAAAGTTGGAAAACTGCACATTTCTTTATTTAAAAGTTGTTAAAGCTATTATAGTGTACTACCATGCAACTACAAAAGCATGTTTCACAAGACATATTACTTGCATCCTTATTTTTATGCAAACCCATAATTTTGAAAATGTTTACAGAAAAAATGTGGCAGTGAGTATACTATGCATTCTAAAATGGAAAATGTCTTCTGAACAGAACTATTCTTTCAAGCCTTAAGGTAATTATATAGTGTGTGTATTGTGTTATGACTACTGCGTTTCTTGTTTTGGAAAAGGATAAGGAGAAAAATGGTGAAATGCCAAAAAAAAGTCTTAGCAGTGCAAAGAAAATACATTGTGTTATTTACACTTTCAAAAATCACTCAAATTTTATAATAAAGTGGATTCAAAACTAAACCATAGAACATAGAACACTACAGCACAAACAGGCCCTTCGGCCCACAAATTGTGCCGATCATACCTATACCTACCAGGCCATAGAACTATCTATAACTCCCAATCCTATTAAATCCCACGTACTCATCCAGAAGTTTCTTAAAAGACCCCAGCGAGTTCGCCTCTACCACCACTGACGGCAGCCGATTCCATTCACTCACCACCCTCTGAGTGAAAAACTTACCTCTAACATCTCCTTTGTACTTGCCCCCCAGCACCTTAAACCTGTGTCCTCTTGTAGCGACCATTTCAGCCCTGGGAAATAGCCTCCGAGAATCCACTCTATCTATTCCTCTCAACATCTTATAAACCTCTATCAGGTCACCTTTCAACCTTCGTCTCTCCAGGGAGAAGAGACCTAGCTCTCTCAACCTATCTTCATAAGGCATGCCCCCCAATCCAGGCAACATCCTTGTAAATCTTCTCTGCACCCTCTCAATAGCTTCCACATCCTTCCTATAGTGAGGTGACCAGAACTGCACACAGTACTCCAAGTGGGGTCTGACAAGGGTCTTATAAAATTGCAGCATTACCTCCCGACTCCTAAACTCAATTCCTCTATTAATGAAGGCCAGTACACTGTATGCCATCTTGACCACATCTTCCACTTGCGGGGCAGATTTAAGAGTCCTATGGACCCGGATCCCAAGATCCTTCTGCTCCTCAACACTGTCAAGACTCCTACCCTTGATATTATACTGCTTCATCCCATTGGTCCTGCCAAAATGGACCACCACACATTTATCCACGTTGAAGCCATGTTAAACCAAACATAGCTTTTTATCCTCTTTACTGGTTTGCAATTAATTGGTTAAAACTGACATTGGAATCAAAAAAGAACAAACATGTCATTTTTAGAAAAAAAGGTTAATTTCGTTCAACTCTGGTTGGACTACAAGATGTTAGTGTGTGGCAAGCTGAGACAAAATGCAATTGTTTGGACATGTCTTGAGATTATCATATTCTTAACTAAAGAAATGATACAAGAAACACTGTATGGAGATAGGCCCTAACACTGTGATCTAATAATCTGCTGGAAGAGTTATATTTTGTAAGAAGTCTCAACACCAGGTTAAAGTCTATTAGGTTTATTTATTAGCAAAAGCCACTAGTTTTCAGAGCACTTGCTGCCCCTTTGTCAGGTGAGTCACTTGATGAAGGGGCAAGCGTTCCGAAAGCTAGTGGCTTTTGCTACAAATAAACCTGTTAGACTTTAAGTTGGTGTTGTGAGACTTCTCACTGTGTTTACCCCATTCCAACACCAACATCTCCACATCAGATTTTTAGGTTAGCAGGAGAAAAATTGTGGAAGGAATATCTAAATGGTAGACTTGGATATCCCGTGATGAAGAATCTGTGCCAAAATAGTTAGAGATTATTATTTAAACATGTTCAAACTTCTGGCTTAGACATCCTAGCCTAATTTAAATTGGTAAATACAATCAAGTAATTCAAATTCAAAATTTAACTGTCTGGGTACCTCTTTGAATTAATATAATTGTAAGGTTTTTCAGCTTTGCTTAGTTAACCAGTTACAGCGTACAGTTACTATAAAATGGCCCCAAGTCATTTTTAAAACTTGCTGAAACTCCATTCAATATTCATGCTTGCTTAACTGGTTCTACAAAGTGCAGGTGCATATTGGAATCATAGAATGGTTACAACACAGAAGGAGGCCTGTAGTGTCTATACTTTGCTTTGACATTACCTTACCTAATTCCACCACCCCATCCTTTTCCCCTCAGCCCTGTCTTTTTCTCTTCAAGCACCTATCTAATTCCCTTTTATATATTGAATTTGCCAATATTTCTGGGGATACAGGATATAATGGCATCATCATTGGGCTAGTGATCCAGGGCTTTGCTAAGGATGATGCTCCGGGGACCAGATTCAAATCCGGCAAGTGGTGGAATTTGAATTTTTAAAAAGTAAGCAAACAAAAGAAATCTGAATTAAAAGTCTAATGGAAACCATTGTTGATTATTGTAAAAATCCATTTGGTTCACTAACGTTCCTGAGGGAAGTAAATCTGCTGTTTCTGGTATGAACCTGGTGTGACTGAGATGTGTCTCCAGACCCACAACAATGTGATTGATTCTGAAATGACCTCTGAAATGGACTGGCAAGCCACTCAGTTGCATCAAACTGCCAAAAGGTCTCAAAAGAATGAAACCAGATGAATACCCAGCATTGACTCAGGTACCGAAAGCAACAATGGCAAACTCAGCCCCATTGACCCTGCAAAGATGTCCTGACTAACACTGAGGGGCTTGGCAAAAATTGAGAGAGCTGTCTCATAGACACGTCATACAACAGTTTAACGTGGACCTATCATGGGACTGCAGAGAATATTCCATGCACCACAATCACGAATCCCAGATATGTCCTGTGCTACAGGCTGGACAGACTCCGCAGTGATAGTGGCATAGTGGGTTGGCCTGGGAATCTTGAACATTGATTCTGGATACAATGAAGTCTCAGTACATAAGGTCTAATATGGACAAGGAAACTTCCTGTTGATTACCATTTGCTACCCATTTTCAGTCCCCCTCAATGTTGAGCATCACTTGGACGAAGCACTGGGCATGGCAAGGATGCAGAACGTACTCTGAGTGAGAAACTTCAATGTCCATGTTATAACTCAGGAAGCCAATTGGAAAACAATAAAGCTTTATTCTCACAAAAAGGTTAAGCCTTAACCCTGCGTTGCATATATATGAGTTCCATCTGGGACGCTAGGACACCAGACATGCTCAGGGGTCTGCCTTATCAAGAGTTCTGGAGATGAATTCCTCCTGTGCAGACAATTGCCTATTACCACGGGAACTCATATTCGACAACTGATTAGAGATTGCCCATGTAAGTCCTGAGGGTTATCACAGTCCATTATCAAGATTGGTTTGCTTTGGTAGCACCACTACTGTTTAAGCTGGCTGGGTCCTAAAGTAGAAATGCCAGTGTTGAACTGGGGTAAACACAGTAAGTCTCACAACACCAGGTTAAAGTCCAACAGGTTTATTCGGTAGCAAATGCCACTAGCTTTGGGAACACTGCTCCTGTTGTAAGACTTCTTACTGGGTCCTAAGAACATTGTTGCTAGATTGGGTCTGCAGCAGGTGGAGAGAGAACCATATAGGGAATAAACTATTCTTGACCTCATTCTCACCAGTCTGCCTGTTGCAGATGCATCTGTCTATGAGTGATTCTATGAGTGACCAATATATAGTCCTTGTGGGGACAACAGGGGTGATTTTCTATGCCCATTTTTAGAGCATACTTGGTCAGTTGAACTTCCAGAACTCTGGGTCATTGAATAAGTTTGAGGCTGAGATAGCGAGATTTGTAATCAGGAAGGGAATCAAGGGTTATGCGGATGAGCTGGGAAAGTGGAGTGGAGGATAATCATATTGGGTCAGTCATAATCTCATTGAAGTAGACTCAATGGGCTGGATGACCTACTAATGCTCCTATGTCTTGTAATTATGCAAATATTGTGGCTATAAGCAAAGGTCAGAGGTTAGAAATCTTGTGGCAAATAACTCACCTTTAACTCCCCAAAGCTTGTCCACAATCTGCAAGGCAAAAATCAGGAGTGTGATATTCCCCACTTGCCTGGATGTGTACAGCTCCAACAAAACTTAAGAAGCTTGCCATCGTCCAGAACAAAGCAGCCTGCTTTGTTGGCACCTGATCCACAAACATTCACTCCCTTCATCATCGATGCACAATAGCAATAGTGTGTACCATTTACAAGATAAATTGCTCCTTAGATGCCACCTTTCAAACTCATGATCACCACCATCTGTAGAAGGGCAAGGAAGTGGACACCAGGAAACACTACCATTTAGAAGTTCCCCTCAAGGCCATCCTGATTTGGAATTATATTAATGTTCCTTCAGTGCTACCAGTTTAAAACCCTGGAATTCCCTCCTTAATAGCTCTGTGGTTGTACTCCACCTCATGAACTTCAACAGTTCACAAAGGCAGCTCACCACCACCTTCTCAAGGACAATTAGGGATGGGCAATAAATACTGCACTAACCAAAGAGGTCCACATCACTTGGATGAATAAAAAATAGTAGTCTCAGGTAGTGCATTTTAGACTTGAGCCATATGTGTAAAAAAGATAACCCTTATGTCGCCACTGCTTCTTTTGTGAATCACTTAAACCTGGAGTCTCTTGGTTCACAATCCTTCTACCCAAAGGAAACAATTTCTCTCTATCTATAGACCCCTCATGATTTTGAGCATCTCAAACTTCTTTTTCTGGAGAGCATCCCCAGATTCTCCAATCCTCTCTTTTTATTAAAGTCCTCATCGTTGGAGGCATTCATGTCATTTTTTTTCTGTACCTTTTCTGAAGCTTTCACCTCCAACCTAATGTGCAAAATTGGACATGGCACTCCAGTTGCAAACTCACCGGTGAAATTTCATCATAATGTCCTTGCTTGTACTCTCTATTGCTATGTCATTTTGCTGCTTTCTCAACACGTCCTGCCACTATCAACTATTTGTGCATATAAAGTTCTGTTTCTGGGCCTCTTTGAAAGTGCTATTTCTTCATTGTCTCTCTCCTGGTTCTTCCTATTAAAATGTAATACTTCACACTTTTTTGCATTGAATTTAATCTACCATGTGTCCACCCATTCCAGTGTGTGTGTGTGTGTGTGTGTGTGTGTGTGAGTGAGAGAGAGTATATAGATATACACACACACATTGCTCATTGATTTACTCTAGTATTGAATTCACCTATAAAGATAAACACACAGATCTTCAAAATATTCAAACATCTTAAATGCATAAACCAGAAAAAAAATCTTATCTTTTTAACAGTGGAACACAAGTTGACACATAATGCAGAATTTGTTCATGAATTTATTTTGATTATATATGGACAAAAAGTTAGCTGAAGAGTTATGTCGGAATCCGTTAGAAAACAAGAACTGAGCAAATAATATAGAAAAAGCAGGAGCAATGTTTAAAGACACAAATTTACTTTCATGGGCCGTTCCTCGCTTAAATGAGATCTGCTTATCTATTGTTTCACTGACACTAAAGAAGTGTTTTGGCTTTAATAGTAGATGCTGTTGGAGAACACTTCAGCGGTCACAGGCATTCAGCCTCTGATTTTCGGATAAGTGTTCTCCAAGCGGCCTTCACAACAGATGACAGCACAGTCACAAAGAGGGAATTTTAAAGTCAAAATGTTTCTTGAATAGGAGCCAATGTAGGTCAGCGAGTACAAGGGAGACAAGATAGCCAAGTTCTGCACAAGAGGATGGCCTCAACTGGGATCTTGGGTTCATGTCACACTATCTGTAACCCCCTGGACTTGCAAAATCTCACTAACTGTCCTGTCTGGAGACAATACACATCTTTTTAACCTGTGTTTAACACTCTCTCCACTCACATCGTCTGTATCTTTAAGACTTGATTAACTGTAAAGACTCACATTCTAATCACTATTCTCTAAATTGAATGTGTGTCTTTACATGCCCTGTTTGTGAACAGAACTCCCACTCACCTGATGAAGGGGCAGCGCTTTGAAAGCTACTGGCGTTTTCAACCAAATAAACCTGTTGGACTTTAACCTGGTGTTGTGAGCCTTATTATTATGGAAAGTTCTTCACAGCTAATAAAGTTATTGAAAGCATTGCTACCACTTCACATTAAACAAATGCCCCTGTTACTCTTCAAATTCACATTTGTTGCAAGTTATTTCCTGATTATCAAGCCTGAAAATAATTTCACTTTTGATGTGGTTTGCAACACATTTTATCTCGGGCAAGCAGAGAACTCAAGATTGAACCCCATTCTACTATTAAGAAGGCATACCGATACTTCTACTTTCTCAGGAGGCTAAGGAAATTCAACGTGTTCACTATGGCTCTTACCAATTTTTACAGATGCACCATAGAAAGCCCACTCTCTGACACAGCAGCTTCCCCCACCCCCAACACAGCGACTGCTGCCCCCACCAGACACAGCGACCGCTCTCTGACACAGCAACCGGATGTATTACAGCTTGGTATGGCTCCTGCTCTGACCAAGATCACAAGAAACTACAAAGGGTTGTGAACATAGCCCAGTTCATCATGCAACCAACCACTGACTCTATTTACACTTCCTGCTGCCTTGGAAAAGCAGCCTACATAATCAAAAAATGCAATACACTCTGGACATACTCTTTTCCAGCTTTTTCCATTGGGAAAAAGATACAATAGCCTGAGAACAAGTGCCAACCAACTCAAGAACAGCTTCATCCATGCTGCTGTCAGAGTTTTGAATGGACCTACCAGATATTAAGTCAATCTTTCTCTACACCCTAGCTATGATAGCAACACTGCATCCTCTCCCTTTCTTCTCCCCATGGACTCTATGAACAGTATGTTTTCTCTGTATAGCACCAAGTAACAATACTTTTCATTGTATCCCAATATATGCGATAATAATAAATCAAATCTAATCTAATATGGCTCGGTCTACTTTAAAGCTGACGAGATGTTCTTTTCAAAAGTTGCTCTGGTCTAACAATTATGAGATCATCTTTAAAACTTTATATAAAATAACCAATACATTTTTAGATAATGGCTTTCCAGGTGCAATCGTTTTGTGTAACGGTTATCTCCTTATTTAGAAATTTACCCAAATAAGATTTTGTGTTGTTCATTAAATCCAGAAACAATCACAGAATATTTTATCTGTCAGATTTTACATATGATTTCCTACATGAGGAATCTGTGGACAACAATCTATCATCCAGAATCACATAGAGAATCATAGAGAATCACATAGGCAACGAAAAATCTAAAAACAGAACATACATATAAAAGACAAACTATGAGATTCTCTCTGGTGCCACATTTTTCATCCGAGGGCTGCTTTCCAATTTTGTTTTTTTTCTCATCATTAACTGTTTTCCTTGATTTAATTCTGAAATCCAACAATGCGAAATATTGTAGAATAGAGTTGGAGTTGGAAATCTTGGATGTCCTGAGTAACCTGCCACCATGCCAATAGCACCATACATGATTGAAAAAAATAATAAAGGGCTTAACAGAATGGCACTTATGAAAAGCCGCAGTACAGATGGAGATTCCATTTTTACTGAATGGGTATTCTGAGGTTTGTCAATGGGGTGCTGGAGGAATTGATCATTTTCTGTCTGCAAGGGTCACCAGCACAGAGGGCAGCAGTTTGTCCAGCAACTTGTCCCAAGCCCCATCATACTCAAATCATTAACTTCTCAGCCCTCTGAAGACTACCAAGGTAACAGGTACAGGAAATATTATTGCACAGACTTCGTCCACAAGATTACATATTGGAAATTAATTGCAGTGTTAGTCTTTAATTGCTATCGTGGCAGGAGTCAAATATGGTGTGACACAATGTAAAGATTCTAAAAAAAGTTAAACATGGATGCAAATCAATCTGTTAGCCATAAGGTTTAGGTTTATTTAGATATTAACACTGCAATGAAATCATTGCGAAAATTCTCTGGTCACCACATTCCAGCGCCTGTTCGGGTACACTGAGGGAGAATTTAGTATGGCAAAAAGCCAGCACATTTTTCGAACTGTGGGAGGAAACCTGAGTATCTGAAGGAAACCCATAAAGACACAGGGAGAATGTGCAAATTCTGCACACAGAGTGAGCCAAGCCAGGAATCGAACCAGGTCCCTTGTGTTATAAGACAACAGTGCTAACCATTGTACCACTGAACCACATAAGGGAGGTGCATTGTAAAAAAAAATCGTACTATCCAACAACAAACAGTTGTCTGTTCAGAAATGGTAGGATAAATGAATGTGCACCAACTATCATGCGTGTCTTGTGTTTGAATGATGGATTATATTATTATTGTTGTCCTGTGAATTGAAGTGCTATCTATACCTATCTCTCGTATGTAACATAACCTGCTTCACCTGTATGTCTTTTCACAGGAATACCGTATGAGCCCCCCTGTGTTCTTCTAGGTTAGGTACACAACAGCAAAACTGAACATTTTTCTGGAAGAAGGCCCTTCTGCCTGGAATTAACCTTTATTAGAATTGAAAACATGAGATCAAGTCTCCCTTTAGGAGGAGGCATTCGACACAGAACATAGCTGCTAACAAAAAAACAAGGGATAATTTGCTCCCGTGATTGTACAGTAATAAAAGGGCACTCTCCTTTACCTATGTGGTCCCATATGCTCTTTTTTAAAATGAACAGCCCATAAATTGTCATTAGCACCTCTCAAGATCAAAAAACAGCTTCTCTCCTCACATTGCTGCAAAATTAGACACAGCTCATATGTTAGGACATGAAGCATGATTTGAAGGATAAAATATTACTGTGGGATGATGCGGTATCAAGTACCATTTTTTGAAAAGGCGGGAGATGGTGGCAGAACCCTCCCTTAACATTCCAGATGATGTCAAACAACAATCTGTATTTTGACGGCACCTTTAACATAATAAAATGTCCCAGACATTTCACAGGTACTTTTGGAAACAAGGTATGACATTGAACTTATGTCAGGAGATATCAGATAAGATGATCGAAGAGGTAGCTTTAAGAAGTGGAGTTTGCACCTTCTCCCCGTCTCTGCATGGGTTTTCTCTATGTTCTTCAGTTTCCTCTCGCACTCCAAAGATAGGCCGGTTAGGTGGATTGGATTGGCAGAGGGGAAAGTAAATGTGGGATGATCTTTTGGGCGCAGACTCAATGAGCTAAATGGTCTCTTCCTGCAATGGAGGATTGTATAGTTCTCCAGTTTAAAGAAAGAAAGCAAGTTAGAGAGGTGGTGAGGTTTACAGAGGAAATTCCAGAGCATTGCGCCTAAGCAACTGTCAGAATGTTCACTAATAATGGAACAATAATGATTGGAAATGTACAAGAGACCAGAATTAGAGAAACACTGATACCTTAGGGGGTTGTAGAGTTGGAGATTACAGGTTTAGGGGGGGAGGCAGGCATTAGAGGGATTTGAAAACAAAGAGGGAATTTTAAAATCAAGATGTTTCTTGAATAGGAAGCAATGTAGGTTAGCAAGTACAAGGGAAATAGAGGAGCAATCCCACCCATGCCCTATCCCAATAACCCCACACATCGACCCTGCTAATCTCCCTGACATCAAAGGGCAATTCAGCCTAACCCACACATCTTTGACTGGTGAAAACTGGACAAAACTCACACAGGCAAAGGGACATTATGCCAACTCCATACAGTCACCCAAGGCCAGAATTGAACCCGAGTCCCTGGTGCTGTGAGACAGCAGTACTAACCACTGTGTCACCCTGGTGAATGCTTGCCAGCACGCAGAGAACTTCCTGTTCCTGGAAGAAAGTGCTTTTGAATATTTCACTTTTACCTAAACAAAGTGCTTAGGTTTAGCATTTCAAGTGAAAAATAGTGCATCTGGCCATGCAGAATTCCCAAGAACCAAGGAAAGATACTTCAGTGGCGAGAAGGTAGGTCAGGAAAAATTCAAGGGAACAACAGGTAATATCAATGGAAGAGATGAGCTTAATAATGTAGGCGGCACAGAGGTGCTATAGGATATGGCTGAAGCGAAGGAGCAACTTGAAGGGATCATGAGGTGGGAAAAAGCTGAAGCACTTGCACAGATCTTTGTGATGGAAAATTCCGGACGCTTAGTGTTGGAATTAAGGATGGAGCCAGTGGAGAAGGAAGGTCAATCGGAGATTGTTGATCGAAGTTCAGAAATGAGACTGTGGATTAGCCTTATGCTTTTGGATAAACCAAGAGTGATTTTTTTTAAACCAGATCTTCCCAGTAGCTGACCTTACTAAATACAGAAAATTTATTAAGTAATAAAAACAAATTACTTTTGCTCAGCTTTGACAAAGGGTCATCTGGACTTGAAACATCAGTTCTTTTCCCTCCTTACAGATACTGCCAGACCTGCTGAGATTTCCTACGTTTTCTCTTTCGATTACAGAAAATTTATTTTTGGGTTGTTATCAGTTGTACTACCAGTCAGCACTTCTAATACTTCAAATAAGCTAACTACAGAATGAAATTGAGTCATTACTTTTTAAAGTAATGAACCTGAGGTTGGTGTTAGGTGCAAAAAACTTGGAATTATTAAGTTAGGATATTAAGACAATGCCAGAAAATTACCTCAAATATATTTTTTCACGGGGAAATACTCAAAACCAACTGAGACTGCTGGTTCTGCTTGCTTTTTTTATTGCCAACATTTATTGAATCCAGCATAAAACGTACTTGCCGATTCAAGAAGTGGATTGCAACTCACTGCAATAAATGCAGTGTTTGAGGTCAACTGTGTATGTTTCCATCAAAAGAAGCACCTTATTCTGTTGCCTGCAAGCTGATACAAAGACACCAGCTTAGAAACTTGTAAAGCACTGGTAACAACACTGGTTAAAAGGCTTCAGGCAACCCCTCCCAATCATTCAGATCTGCTGTTTACTTCTTTGTAAACACTGTTGTTACAGACTCGCAGGCACCAACTCTCTGATATTAGCCTTCACTTATGTGAAACTGTCCAGAAACTTAACTTGGTTGACCTCTTTAATGATCTCTGAAGCCAAACTGTGTGCGGTAGCACAGTAGAGTATTTAGACACATGCCTATTTCATTATTTGACATTTTCCTGGAATTTGGGAGTTTTCTATCACACATATAGTAAGTGCAAATGAAATCTGCCTATGTCATGGTGTGTCAAAATAGTTTCATGCTTCAGTTCATTTACAACGTTTAGTAATGGGTTTAAACGGGAATGGTTATTTGGAATTTCTGGGTTACTAACAAGACATTCCAATCTGTAAACCAGGGCCAAATTGGAACATTCGGAAGGGAGGTCGTGCACAACAGAAAACATACATTTAGAAAGCTTCTTTCAGGTGGAAAATTATTCCAAGGCCCTTCAAAGAGTGTGTTCAGAAAAAGGAGCAAAATACAATGAATACTGGAAGTCTGAAATGGAAACAAATACTGGAAATGCTTATCTCCTAAACACTAATGAGGAAAAAAATTACCAGGGAATTAACGAATTGTATGCCCATTTGTTTTGAACATTTTCATGTACCAGTTACAAAAATATTGGAGATGAATGTCCAGAAGCAGGCCTACATGCTGCTCCATAACCTGGCAGCACACAATCCTGACTTCTCCCAGCTGATTCTGGAGATGGGAACCGAGGAGTTCATCCTGCAGGCTAAGACCACACACTAAGACTGCGAGGATCTGGCAAAAACTGCCCTGAGGGATCTCAGTCCCAAGTTCTGGACGGGAGAGAAAGGTGGCACTTCCCGTTGAATGCCACTTTGGGCTAAGACTAGACAATGGACCGGAAAATGTACATCCATGTTTCATTGTACATTGCTGTTTGAAGGAGATGGTTGCATGGAGGCAAGAGATCGTGTGATGAAACCTTCAAGAATAGATTTAATGTTGGAAATCCTGGATTCAGCAGCAAAATAGCTGAAGTTAGGGTGCTAGCATGTGATGTTGCAGAGGTGAATGAAGGGGATATTATGTAATAATATATTGAAGAAACAGGGTTGAAAGTGATGTTCCCTTTGAGCTTTGCAGCGCCCAAAACACCTGGTGAAGACTGCACAAAAGTGACTCCTGTCACATATGTATTTAACAAATTAATACACAAAAAAGCCACAAAGTAAGCCTCGTAAACATCAATGCGAGAAAAAATCTTCATTAAAGGTGTGCACTGTCCCTCAGTCAAGTCAAAAACTGACAATGGCATTCCATACTGGGAGGCACTAAACCCCCTCACCAGGGCTCACGTGACATATACACCCCACCCAACATATATATATATTCTAGGTTTTTGTTTGCATACGGCCTCAAAATATAAGTAAAAATGATTAAACTAAATCACCGATGGACTCAAAAGAAATGGTGTGAATACTGGCCATGAGCTAAATGGGTCAAATATGGCATTGAAATTCTGAAGTTTGCTTTTGACTGTTAGATGGAGCCAGTTGCAAGAATTTGTGCTGAGAACTGAAGGTGGTTGAGGGGACTATGGGTTGAGGGGACTGTGGGTTGAGGGTGCTGATTACAAAGAAGGGGGTATTAAAGTGATTGAGGGGCAGATTTCAAACTGTATTGAGAGTAGCACGTTTGTTTGAGGGACTGAGGAGCAAATACTCTTATTGGCACACATACTGCAGTCACCTTCACCCCCATTCCGTTGCCATGTTTTCTAGGATTCGTGGAGCTGGACATGCAGCATTAAATCACAAAGTCTGTTCAAATTTGAGATATACTGCAACATTTTAGTTATTTTGGTTCCAGAATTTCCACAAGGATGTATTTATTTGTGCCATAACAGGAGGGCGAGCACTTCCTACATTTGCACATTAATTTTTGTAAAACCAAAGAATTTCTGTCAATATTAAAATCCAGACTTCATGTCCCAAATGTAGTATTAGGGGAAGGGGAACAGGGGTGGGTTCTAAGCTGTACATCTATTGTTCATGGAGACAACTGCACATTTTAAACCTTTAGGCTGATCTCATTTACTCCAGTGGCACATTTAAAACACAGCTTGTGCACTTTAGACCTGAAAGGGGAAGGTCTTAGACTACCAGAGCTCATTAGAGAGACAGGGTACCATTTTGGATAGACAAAGGATATCGACGGGGCAGGTCAACTGCCCTTTGTGAAAGATATGCTACCACTGAAGGGAGGTAAGATGCTCTTTGAGAGAGGTAATATGCCCTTTGAAATTGTTAAATTCAAGAAAGCACATAAAAACTGCATAAACATATCAGAACTGTCAAGAAAGTCTTCAAAAAAGGACCAAAGGAGTCAGTATTTAAATCTCCTTTAAATATTTGAAGAAATGGTTTGCAATGTTTAAAAAAAATTGTGCTTGCTATTTCACTCTGACTATTGACATAAACCCAAGGGTTATCATTACAGGATTAGTGCTCCATGACTGATTTCATATCTTTACGTTATCACAGTGGAGTAACTATTAGTTTACAGTTTGATTGATAGCTCCAAGTAGTTACAAATTCTTGAAAGTGGAACTATGATTTCCTGTAATTATTTTTATAAGCAATTAAAGAAAATTAAAAGGTGAACAGATTTTTTTTAATCAGAGTGCTTCATTAAAAATAATGAATTGGTCAGTAGACACAACTTAATTTAATCTCAGCATGTGTCATGACATCTTCCTATGGCGGACACTGGGTGAGTTGGCATGGTTGGTTCAAAAGCAAGGGTGGTAGGTGGGACATGGCTTTGCATGAATTGATGCTAAGTTGACACAGGAGCAATAAAAATCTATGGGATGGATAGAGGAGCTTAGATTGGCATAGTGGGTTTCAGGACCAATTGGGTGGTGATGAGGCTTTTGTTGGCATGAATGTCATAAGGATAGGGGTGGGGAGAGTGAGTGGGTGGGGGAGTAAGGTGATGTAGATTGTCATTGATGGAGCATTTGGGAATGTGTGTAGAGACATGAAAGAACACTGCTGTGAGGGCTAACCAGACAGCCACAAACCAGGTGATGGATACCAGACATTGTAACAATAATGGAGATCCAAGGTACTGTTTACCATGACTTTACCATGTCTGGGAAGAATGTATAGATCATTATTCCTTCTATAAATCTAATCAAAAACCAAGAAAATGATCAAAGAGGTGATAGTTGCAGTAATTAATAAATTTACATTCCAGAGGAGGCTTATTATGATTTCATATCACACAGGAGTAGAAACAATTAACACAGGAAATAAAGAAGGAAACAGTGCAAGATAACATCATCCTGGGTAGCTGAAATAGCATTGTGCAAGATAGTCTAATGAGGAAAACAGGCCTACAGATCCCATTATCATCAATTGTAAATATAGTTCCAAAATAATAAAAACTGAATTAACAGATAATGGCCCAATTGGAAATTGAGTGTATACATCGCAACATGAAATTGTATAAGAATGCTATTCAAATCTACCTGAGTAGAGTCACTCAGAAGAGCAGCCTGAGCTAGTTTTCTGGGTGCTCTCCTAGTACATGTTTGAATAAACTTCATGTGAAAACACCATAGAATCTCAAAGACTGCACTTGTTTGTTCAGGCCACTATGACTCCTATAAGGCCCAGTTCCCGAACACAAATCCAAAATTTTGGTTACTTATTCCTGGATGGAGTTTGCAGAGTTGTGAATTGGTCCGACTCTGGCTGACTCTGTTGAAAAGTAAAGTTAAAGTTTATTAATTGTCACAGGTAGGTTTACAGTAACACTACAATGAAGTTAATGTGAAAATCCCCTAGTTGTCACACTTCAGGCACCTGTTCAGGTGCACTGAGGGAGAATTTAGTATGGCCAATGCACCAAACCAACATGTCTTTCAGACTGTGAGGGGTGGGGGGGGGGGGAGAACTGGAACGCCTGGAGGAAACTCATGCAGACACAACATAGTGACCCAGGCTGGGAATCGAACTCAGGTCCCTAGTGCTGTGAGGCAGCAGTGCTAATTACTGTGCCAACACCCAAGAGTGAAATTTCAAGCCTATGACAGCTGTTGCACTAAAAGAAACAGTTAACTTGTGTCATAACAATGGATTATAGCTTCAAATTGCTTACAAACATATTGAAATCTTAAGCAACATATGTGTTTTCTTTAAAAAGGGACATACAAGCAAAACTGGCTGAAATTGTAAAATAAGCACTTGTTGGAAAATTCTATTGCGGGTAATGGTTGATGAACTATTCTAGAGGGAACTGAATGACACAATTTTTCAGACGCAGACATTTCAAAAAAAGAGATATAATGCAAAAACTGAACTGTAATCTCCTGTGAAGATAATGGAGTCAGATTATCATCTCAGCAGAAATTGTCTTCTGTGGGTTATGTCCAAATTGTGGACATGATGTGAATTGAAGGCCCGTAGTTCTGGACAAAATACTTTTTCATGTTTTTTCACTTCCAGGAATATTAAGGGATTAAAACCCAACTAAAATCCTGTGTTCTAATTCTACTCTGTTGTGAAGTTCACAGCTGAAGAACATCCACCATGTATTCCCCCTCTGCTTACATGCAAAAAAAGTCTCTCTCTCGCTGAATGATAAAAGCAAGTCAAAAGTCAGTGAGGCTACAATTGTGATGGCGCAGTGGTTAGCATTGCTGCCTCATAGCATGAGAGACCTGGGTTTGATTCCAGTCTTGGGGTACTAACCATGCGGAATCTACATATCCTTCTACTGTCTGCATGGGTTTCCTTCCACAGTCCGAAAGATGTGCTGCTTAGGTGCCATGCTAAATTCTCCCTCAGTGTACGTGAACAGGCGCCAGAGTGTGAAAGCTGGGGGATTTTCAAGTAACTTCATTGCAGCATTAATGCAAGTCTACGTGACCCTAATTAATAAACTTTAAAAAGGAAATAGAACAACTCATTTCAACTAATCTGCAGAAATAGAATCTTCAAACCAACTGTTCAATTATCAAAATCAGTGTTACCAGAATCACCCAACTTAATGGCTGCAATGTTTCATTATCTACTCCACAAGGAGAAGGCAAAGATGAATTTGTATATTTGTTTTCCATTTTATTTTTGGACTTGCTTCTCATTTCTAATGCGTGTACGTACATGTGTGTTTGTTTGTGTTCCTTTTTGTTCCTCGTGTATGTTTTACTAATAATAAAATCTCTTTTATTAACGCAACAAAGCCTGGCTAAATTGGCTGTTTTTAGTATGTAAGTACATTTGGATTGGGAAGGGTAGCCACAAGGGAAGGGATCCATTTTAGATTAACCTTGTTGTGACCTGCAAAGGAGTTGAAGAAACAAAGGGAGTCAGTTGACCCCCACACCCATGAGTTTAACAGTTTAAAGGCATCTTGACTGTAATCATAATAAATTGAGTGACTTCGCCTGGGGACCAGTTGTACTACTTGACAAACTAACAACATTGTGCAGTCCTTAACCAATTGCAAGTTCTTGTATTCACTTTACCTATCATTTGTGAGCTGTTTCCTCTGTAAAATATGCTGCTGACAATTCAATGAATAAAGAAGATATATAATGAGGAAATTTCAGTAAATCAGATTCTCAACTTCCAATGAACTCAGACTGTGGAGAATTGACTGTAACATTTCTAGAAAAGTCAATTAGGAAAAAGTATTTTGAATAGGACATAATTTTTGATCTCCTGCAGATCTTGAAACAATGTCTCTGGGATTCAGAGTCTGAACTGATGTACTCGGTCTACAAGAAGGCTCCCTCTACAAAACCTTGACACATTGGGTGAAAAATAGCATTTAAATGAACTTGTTTATTTCATTTCTTTTCATGGTTTGATTTACCATGGATTGTAGCAAATTGATTATGTCCTGTGTGTGGGGTCTTGATTACTCTGTAGAAGGAGCCATTTCTCTATTTTGATATCATTGCAAAGGTTTTGCCACCACATTAGGAGCAGTTGTGTGGGGGCCAGCATCCACAGTGTGGTTTGAGTTCTGATGTCCAATTGGTCCTACTGCAGTTCAGGTCAACAAAATAGGAAATAATGGTGGAAGGTGAACATCAGGAATTAGTGTTGGAATTGAAATATAATGACATGATCCAATCTCTTTGACAGCCTTGATGGAGGACATGGAGCAACAACCACTCTCCCCATCATCACACCCTTGCCACCACCATGGAAATCTGAAAGATTCCCATTGGAGCTATTGGCTAAAGCAATGCTGTTCCCTATGTGCCTACCTACTACGTGGACATAATTAAATGAGCAAAAAATTTTGGAAAATGCATCATTAAGCAAAATGTATGATATACCAGTTATGAAAATAAAGTTGCATTATTTTTTCAGTCTTATGTTCTCATCATATTTGATACGTCTACAGCAAAAAAGAAGAGTTGTGGCAATTAGTTTGCAGAATCGGAGGACATATGCGTTACGGACATGGATAAGGAAGAACTGAAACCTCTTCCCTTAGTATTCATACTAAGTGTGTCTTTTGAAAGGCATATGTGTATGTTTCTTACACCCTCAGTGTATGGTTAATTTGAATAACCATTAGCACACTTTGTATGGGTTTAAATAAAGATGACTATTTACTTGCACGGCAACCTAAAAATCTAATACTACGTCACTCACAAGGAAAAATACAGTTGAAGAGGATGGTGTATTTTTACAAGTTAAAAAGCAGAGGAATAGTTTGTAAGTCACACGATTGGCTTGTCTTAGTGCAGGCCTAATGAAGAAGAGATTATTTTTCACTTGAAGTGTAGTTAGGCAAATTAAATAACAGAAGCAATGCATCAAAGTCACTGCAGGATTCCCTCAAAGAGGTGATTTCCAACAGGTCATAAAGTTAGTTGATTGTAGTCTTATTATTAGGAAGTCAGTTTTATGTAGTAGTGGCCTTGAAAAGGAACAGGCTTGGAGACTTTACGATGCTGCAGTCTCCAATTTTAAGGCATAGATATTGCTGCCTTTGCTGCTGCTGCTGTTTCTTACTATACGATTTGCAGAATGATTGGTTTCTCCCTGGCGTTTGGAGTAAGTTTGATTGATTATACAAAGATAGTTTCAATCAAGTGATCGATTACCCGATCAGTACTTCTATTATTCATCCAGAATGATTTGATGTTGAAAACCATTGCTACTCAATGGTGGATGGATGGTGGCTATCCACAGCTACTTAGCATTTAACTATTTTCTGCAGCTCTCTTTGTTATGAATCAAGATCAAAGGCAGAAGGTCTGGGAGTCCATTTATTTTGAATTTTGGTAATTCCACAACAAGAGTTGCAAATTTTACGAATGATGCTCCTGTTATTTCCAGCCAAGGGAGATGCTTCACCTGTGGTCATTTAATTAGAACTATCTGGAGACTTGAGATGCTTCTGAGTTAATGTAGAAGTTGAAAATTTGGTAATTGGAAATTGCAAAAGTCATCTCCCTAGCAGCGAGTTGAGCAGCATTTTATGTCCATTTTTTAAAAAAAGGCAGTTCAGAAAACTCTATTCTGAATACAGTCCATGATTAAAGTAATGGATATGACATGCCTTTACTGGGCATGACAAATGTAAAAGAGTGTTTAAGCTTCTCTCCAATGTAGGAAAGTAAGAATCTCATTAAACCAGGACTGGTATGATGTGCATCAGAATTTTAATCCTAAAGAGGCAAATGTAGTTTCATGTCTCTCAAAAGGCATGAGCAAAGTTAAAAGAACGATCAAGTCACAATGATAGCATGAAAGTAAAGCTAGAAACTAAATTCTTACAGATTCTATAATTGGCACTGAAGTTTTCAACTGGTTCCCAACATTAGCATTTAGACAAGTGAACTGGTATAAATACATATTTATACATTTCAGACACCATCCATTGCATTTAAATACAGAATAAAATTAAACCTTGATTATTTTTTTCCCCAAACTGTGCTGAAGTTTTCATTTATTTACTTTTTATAGGAGAATCCAGAATGATAGTTTCAGTTATTTTGATCACTGGAAGTTTTGTTGCAAGTTTCTAATTTCCTTAAGAAATCAAATAGATTTGTGAGATCCAAGGCCTACTTGATTTGTTGGATGAACCAAGTGGCTTTTTTATTATTCTATATTTTGTTACGGACCTAAATTTAAATATGTTCTTAGTGTTATCAGTGGACTTCACTCACACTGATAGATATTTTCTCATACACCAGCAGAAGTGTAGCTGGTAAACGGTCCATCAAAGTGGGAACTATTGGTCTTTAGTCGAGTCCTTGATATAGTGGGGAATGTAATGCCAACATAATAAGATCAGGAACATGGACATTATAAATGCTCAGTACAATACTCCAAGTTAGGGACTACAGAAGGGAAAAGAAGCTTGGTCAGAAACAGAGTCTGGAGACTTCAACTGAGAACAGACTAAATGTTAATGGACCTACAGTCAATTCTTACCACTCAGTCTCACATCAGCAGGATATCACAATACATCAAGAAGGCTAATCCATGTGAAAACATGTTCCAAAATGAACTGGCATCTTTAGCAAAGGAGAAAAAAATTGGATGGAAACTTAGTCTTTTGCCTTTAATTATTTCCTTCATATTTTGTTTTATCAGTTAAAAAGATTGCTGGTCAGAGGCAGAAAAGACATGTTAACAGCAGAGATAAATGACAGCAACAGAGGTGAATGACCCTTCCTCAGTCAATTCTAGCTGGCTATGATGCCATCCCTGGGTTACTCACAACACAAAATGAATGGTGGGATGGTACAAAAGATGTTTCTTTTTAATACTGGATTACTCCATTTCTTGATTTCCTACAGAAGATTCCAACCGCTGGAGTAATGACGAGAAAAAACTCAAAAATCTTCCACTGTCTGTCTAAATTATTATAATTTTAAACTCACAATATCACAATCACAAAGCAGTGGCAACTTTCAGAAGCAAAATTCAAACACTGTACAAAGGAAAAGAATGCTTTTACCCAATTCTAATCTGTGTTATCAATGACTTGATATAAAACGATGCTGTATTCCTAAGGTCCTACTATGTCTAAATAAATACAAAATCTCCCCTGACCATACAAACATTTGAAATCCATGCACCAGAAAATACATCATTCCATCAAACCACTGTTACACTGCTACAGTTCACCAGCAAGGCTTTTCTATTGCACTACAGTATATTATGCATCTGTACATCAACATGGCATACATCCAAGCTTGGCCGGGGCCTTTTTCTGGAACCCATGACAGCATCAAGCTCAGCATATTACAATTTATTCCCCTAGAAGCAAGAATGATACAATGTGCACATTGTTAAAAGTTCATCTTGCTTCCATTATGGTATGCAGAGTGGTAATAAATTACATTTAGTGCTCACAGATTGCACCACGTGAATGCTAAGTCCAAGCCAAGCTAGAAGAGGCCTGGATTTCTAAGCATACCATCTGCACGAACAGGCACAGAAGGAATTGCCATAAAGTATTTTTTTAAAGGAATACACCTAAAAGATTTCAACAAACTTTTGTAAATCTAAGTTTACAGTTGGTCATCATTCTCTCATTGCCTCATCCCAATCGCATCTTGGATATTTCTTCCCATCCTAAGGTCTATTAGTTAGATACACGTAACTCCTGGCTGAAGTTGAAAGTGCATTAAAACTGATCTTTGCAGAGGAGCTGGTTACAGCAGTCAATCACTCAGTTCATAATCTCAATATCTGTACTTGATCCATAGATAAATGTGTTCCGGATGCCAAACAGAATCACTGCCATAGCTGTGGGGATCGTGGCCAGAAGCTGTCCAAACTTTGTTTTTTTATATGCATGGGTGATTTTCTATACCTCTGAGATTATAAACTGTTTTAAAAATAAAATTAAAATCTCAACTTTCTCAGCCATATAATTTGTCTTTAGTACTTGGCTTCTACTCATAAGGTTTTGTGCATCATTATTTTATCCAGACATGAAAGGGAACCGCCCAAGGGACCAACATCAAGATGCTTGAATTTGCCAAGTTAAAACAAATTTTGACTGGCTGTTAGGCAAATAGTATCTAATTATTAAGCAAAATTGAAAGTCACAATACATACATTTGTCTACATAATTCTGTAAAAACCCTATCCATCACAGTTTCAACAAACTTACGACTAGCCTGTTTCACATCTCTGCCAATGCTGCTCTACATAACCGTCCTTATTCTGCTTCCTATTAACTTTATTATTTCAGCTGAGACTATTATTCTCCGTTAGGGTAGGATGGTGGCACAGTGATTAGCACTGTAGGCGCACAGTGCCAGGGAGCTGGGTTTAATTCCCAGCTTGTGTCATTGTCTGTGCAGAGTCTGCATATTCTGCCTATGTCTGCGTAGGTTTCTTCTGGTTGTTCTGGTTTCCTCTCTTAGTCTGGAAGACGTGCTGGTTAGGTGCATTGGCCATGCTAAATTTTCCCTCAGTGTGTCCGAACAGGCATTGGAATATGGTGACTAGAGGATTTTCACAGTAATTTCAGTGCAGTGTTAGTGTAAGCTACTTGTGACGAATAACTAAACTTTAACTTTATTATTTCAGCTGAGACTATTATTCTCTATATGCAAAAATGTAATTGCACTGCATTTATACAGCTTTAACTGTTCTGACATGTTACTTATTTTTTTCTACTATTACAAAATAGCAATCTCATGCTAATCCATGGGCATAAACAATATTTATAAACAACCCATGATATCTCCTTATTCCAGCTTAAATATGGTCAAATAAATCTCCTCTTAGTATAAACCACAAATTGATATCCCAAGTGCCACCAAAATGTCACTACCACCATGCATTGGTACTCTTCCACATTAATTGTAACTTAGAGAAAAGAAATCTGAGGGAAACATAATGGTAAGAGATACAGCCTAGTATGTCAATGTTCAATGCCAAGACAGATTTGTTGGCGTTATTACTAGCTAAATCCAGAAGGACATAATTGTCTCTACTTCTCTTCACTCCATTGTCAGTCCTTAACTCTGTGACCAATTTTTTGGTCATCTGTTCCAATATCTCTACATGGTTCAGCATTACATTTTGCCTGATACTGCTCCTGTGAGGTGTGTTTAGGTGTTCTTACTACACTAATTGTGCTATAAGTATCATTGTTGACTGGGGTGATGTCAAATTGTATAAACTCTAGAAAATCATCCACTATCCTCATCAATCTATCTCTTGCAGGCTTGTTCACCCTTGAGAACATAGGTCAGAAATGACAACTGTACAATCCGATCTGATGAAAGGTCACCCAGACACAAAATGTTGGATCTGTTGTCAGACCTACTGAGATTTTTCAGCATTTTCTGGTTTTGGTACTGAACAATCCTCTGAAGTCACATCGCCACAGTGCTGACACTTTCCATCACGCATTGTGATTGTGCTAAACGGGTCAAACTAAGGATTGATTTAGCAACTTAAAACTCTAGGTCGTGTATTGTTTCCACAGGCTGTTCGGTCCACCTTGTTGACCAACAAGGTGCATGCATTCGGCAGGTCGTGCGAGGGCTGCTCCTGGATGTTACTTCAGGAGTGGCCTTGTGCTTCATGTCGTTAGTGTATGCTTAAACTGGACCATCAGATGGGCAACATGACAGCTCAGAGACTATCGCTGTCACTGTGCAGACACATGGATTTGGGCCTGTGTCTGCGGGAGTTTGCGCGTTCTCCCCATGGTTGCATGGGTTTTCTCCGGGTGCTCCGGTTTCCTCCCACATCCCAAAAATGTGCTCTTAGGCTGATTGGGTAACAAATTGTCCCTATATTGGTCTCTATACGTCATTAAGATGTTAGGATGGCGGCGCGGGCTCGTTGGGCCGAAGGGCCTGTTTCCCGTGCTGTGTTGTTCTTTGTTCTTGTTCTTTGTGTAACTTCATTGCTGAGATGAATCTCACACTGTGATCACCATCAAGCCAGAGAGGTTAATAATCTGTTCTTGACGTCAAGGCAGCATTCAGCTAAATAGGACAGCAAAGGGCCTGAGCAATACTGAGGGAAAACCAAGTCAAAGTGAGTATGGTCCAATGACTGGAGTTGTATCTGGCACATCTGTTGTGTCAGATCCCAACCACACAACTGAACTGGTGGAGTTCCATAGGGAGGTGAACTTAGATCAAACATCTTTGGCTGCTTCATCCATGCTGTTTCCCCATCATAAGGATTGAAGATGATCTATTCTCACTGACGCTTCTGGCTGCATTATTGCCTCCTCTGATTTCAATTGAAACTAAACAATATCCAGCCCTGGGCTTATAAAATGGCAGATAACATTCATGTCACATTATTTGGCATTTCTGGCTTCTTGAGTAAAAAAAATGCCCAGACACCTTCCCCCATCCTTCAATGCCATTATCATGTGGATCACTGTTGACTAAAAGCTTAACTGAACCAGTCATCAATACTGTAGTTATAAGCTCAAAGGATGGATACCCAGAGGAGTGGCTCACCTTGTAAGCTGTCAGATTTGGTTCAATGGCAGAACTCACCTCGGAGTCAAAAGATAGTGAGTAGGGTTAAGCCCTACTCAAGTGACTTGAGCATATAATTCAGGCTGATATTTTCATGTGGCCTTTCAGGTAAGATATTAAACAAGGCCTCATCTACCACTCACACAGAGGTAAAAGATTCCAGAATATTATTCAAAGAACAACAGATGGGTTTTCTCAATGTCTATCAACATCTCCAAAACAGAATATTTAGTCAATTATCTTGCTGCTGTCTATGGGATCTTACTGTACATAAAAAATCGTAGTTCTTACATTTCAAATGTCACACTTCAAAAGAATTTCATTCATTGGAAATTGATTTGGGAGATTCTAAGTTCATGAAAAGTGCTATATTAATGTTAATCTTTCTTTATTTCCTCTTCATTATATATATAAGGCTCCACTATGTGTTACTGTGTTTGTAGTTCCAAAGAAAAGTCACATTGGACACTAATATTAACTGTTTCTTTTACTTTTTCAGCATTTTCTATTTTTGTTCAGTAATGTTCAGCCTGCTTTGGAAATACATCACGTTTCCTGAGCGAATATCTTGGCATTCCTTCCCTAATAGTTTGTCCGAGCACCATCACCACAAGAAATTCATGGGAAATGCCTGTTACCATTTTTTCAGGTCAACTCTGGCATTGGGCACTTGGCAAAAATTGAAAACAAATTAAATTGAGTTCTGTTTTATTTATTTTTGAAGTGTGGGGCATGCTGACAAAGTCCAAAAAATAAAAATGGGAGAAATCATTTGGGGGCAACATGTTGGCACAGTGGTTAGCACTGCTGCCTCACAGCACCAGGGACTGAGGTTTGTTTCCTGGCTTGGGTCACTGTCTGTGTGGAGTTTGCACGTTCTCCCAGTGTCTGTATGTGTTTAATCTGGTGCTCCAGTTACCTCCCACTCTGCAAAGATATGCAGGTTAGATGGATTGGCCATGCTAAATGCATGGGCCAGAGGGATGATATGAATTCTATCATAAAACCCTACAGTGCAGAAAGAGGCCATTTGGCCCATAGAATCTGCACCACCACAATCCCACCCAGATCCTGTCCCCATATCCTTATGCATTTACCTACTAACCCCTCTAATCTATGCATCCCAGGGTACTAAGGAGCAATTTAGAATAGCCAATCAACCTAACCCACGCATCTTTCAACTGTGGGAGAAAACCGGAGCACCTGGAGGAAATCCATGCAGACACAGGGAGAATGTGCAAACTCCACACAATGACCTGAGCTGGGATTTGAACCCAGGCCTCTGGAGCTATGAAGCAGCAGTGCTAACCACTGTGCTACTGTGACGCTCTATGATTTATCATTGAAACTGTTCTGAGATTTGTTCAAAAATCTATGATGATATATGTCCTCACACCATAATGTACAGAGCAAAGAAAATTAATGTTTATTTTAAAAGTCAGCCTTTAATTTTCAGTATTTATCATTAAAGCTACCAAACAATCAACTCAAAATTAAGGGAAGTACCAATTCTAATAACATGTATGTCAATACAGAAAACTATTGAGTTAGTATTACAAATATATATCTCAAAAATTGGATTGTAACTGCAATACTAAGAATATAAAACCAACTTAAACAATTCATTTCACAAGACATTTTGTGTGTGTGCTTGTGTTGGGGGGGGGAGCGTGGTGGGGGGGAGAGTTTAATACATTGCTATCGCTTCAGTTTTCCTCTATTGCAAAATACTGTAATGTTTTCAGATTCAAAGCATGTGGGTTAGACCTAAAAGAGTAATAAAAAGAAATCAAAGTAACAGAAACCAAGTCCTGAGGAATAAAGAAATGTCAGATGATAACAATGTTCTGGAAGCTTTAAAATTCTGTTTTAAACAAAAACAGACTTTGCTTTGGTAATATTTTACTGAAGGTTTTAATCTAAGCAAAAGGATATTCCAGTTTCCTTCCAATTCGATCCAGAAATATTCATACAGAGAGGAGAGATGTAACAGGTGGGGGTTCTAAGTATGGTGGTATGGCTTCAAGGGTTGGTTTTCAGTTCCTTTTGGGAGCTTTTAGTGGATGTTTGATCTTGAGGAAATGTGGACTAGGTCTTGCTGGATGAGACAGCATTATCCCTTGGATGTTGAAAGGTTTCATACACCCTTAATTGAGAAGTTGATTGTGACTGGGAATGAAGTTGTCATCTCTGACAATTATTTGAATGTTTCCCATGGAACAGGTAAGGAAAAATGCCAATTATACTTCAAATGTCTAACAAAAGCAATCTTAAGACCACTGTAGTGAGCACTACTTGTTATTATCATATATACTTATGTAAAAGTCGATCTCATGTTCAAGTCCACCCATAACATTTAGTTTAAATAACACAATTTATCATAAACTTTGTACAAAAGTTGAGCATAGTGTTACAATCAGTTTAAGGACATGGACTGGCTTCTCCTTTCCATACTCATTTGACAGCAACAAGTTTTCTTTAAAGCATACAGTTCAGCAAGTCTTTAACTGTTCATGTGTTGTGAAAACTACAATCATGTTTCTTTGAGTTTATTTAAAGAAGAAAATAGTATTTCTTGTATTTAGCTGAGGCCAAGAAAAGTCATAAAAATGCACACATTTTCATACACATTCAAATAGATTACAGAGTGGGAGGATAGAGTCAATCATTTAAAGTCCAGTAATGTGAAAGAATATGTAGCTCTTGAAAGTTGGTGACTTAGCCGGCTTCACATTGAATTTCATGGTCCTTGGGGTTTGGCGTGGAGGCAGTTTAAAGAAGTTGATGGGTAAATAATCTATTTTTCTGGAGATAATAGCTGCTGTGTTGAGTTCTTTAAAAAGATCTTTGACTGCAATATGCAAGGTTATGGATATAGAGCCTGGGAGGGATTGTGGTTGGTGCAGACTCGTTGGGATGAATAGTCTCCTTCTGCACTATACAGATTGTATGATTCTACAACATGTGGATAACTAAGCTTAACAGACATACTGATCAAAAGTTGCAATTTGAATGGAGAAAGAGTAAAGGAAGCCCATCAGTGTCTTGCTTCTTCAGCATCTCATTTATATGTCCTGGTCTGGAGAGAAAACAAGTGCTTAAACCCACAAAGGTTAGCTGGTTTGTCACATGACCATCTCTCCAACTGCCTAGTATCCCAAATATGCTTATGACTAGTGGAGTCGAGATGTCTGCTTAACATGATGAGATTACATCTAATGGTTTGTCTCCACCCAGTTGTGCATCCAACTGACTGTCTGGATGTTTGGTGATTGTTGTAGGAGATGACCTCCATTCATAATCCTTCAAGGCAATCGTTACTGGTGAGGTTTTGGAAGCAGATTTCAATCACATTGGAATATAGAAGGGACAGTGATGCAAATGTTCAGCCATCTTTGATGGTGATCTCGGGTTACTGGAATTAACTTTAGACTTTTTAAAAATTCAATTAGTAATTTCCAGTCAGTAAATTCAGTCATTTTTATAAAGTACAATTTATGACTCTATGGCTTCATTACACTAGTTCGTTAGGCTTCAAAACATGTTGCAATTATTAATTACTTACCAGTCATAACTATGGTTCATTAGTTTAAAGGCCTGCATAGGAACCTTTAGATTTTTCCTTTGATAATTTTAGCAGCCATCTCCCAGCTAATTGACAAATGTCATGTGTTACAAATGATCAATCATGATGCTTTTGAGAAAGAATAACTACTACATAGTTGAACATAAATCGGATAAAAAAGTGGAATGAATGGGATAACGACCATTAGCAAAATGGTATTATCACCCACAGAGCCAACCCACTTCAAACTCTGAGAAGTGAAGGAGGATGAAATTCCAGCATGCAAGGCCATTGTTATGTTATTCGCAAGCTTCCTGAAAAGGCATGATTTAGCATGCTATCAGAAAACCAAAGTTTCACAACGTTCACCAGGTGAACTTGATGATAAACTCACTAAATCTTACCAATTCGTCATTATCATCAAGAGAAAAATATGTATCAATTGGCTAGTGTTAGAATTATATATAAAACATGGATGATATCCAACACGCCAGCAAACAAGACCATTACCAGGAATGGTGAAGAAACTGCCTTTGTAAACGAGAAGATGGTGTTCATGTGGTTCCACCTCATACTGTGCATGCCATCCAATTAAAGCTATTGATGAGATTCAAATGAAAAATTTATTTCAAAGAAATATTTCAGAAAGGTGTCGCCATCAACGTTCACAAGAAAGGCTGGTCAGTGAAAGTGGTCACATGAAATGAATCAAATAACTCTGCAAATTGAGGCCAAGGAAACAACACAAAGAATAAAGTTTGCTTGTCTGGCTCATGTTCAAAACCAAACTTATCAAAGGTACAGTCAGTGATGTGAGATCAAACAATATCAAACTATTCCTCACAGTCTTCTGAATATCATTCAGTCCTTGGATGGATACAAAATAAGTCTCACAAGGACAGTATCCAAATGACATGGAACAATTAGATATTGGAAGGTGAAAAAAACATTCGATTAAGGTTAGAAATACGTGAGCAGCCTCAGTAGCAACACTGTGCCAACAAGTTATAGATGAGTGCAAGGAAATCAATTCCAATATTGCCAAAATTAATTTCTAAAATGTAGACTATCAGACGCACTCGACATTGCGAGGACGACCACTTGTGAAAATGATGATGATAAAGAAGAAAACAAAAAGATTAATACAATTGTGTTACCTTACAGTTGGGAATTCTTCAGTGATTCAAATGGTGATTTCAAAGGATTTCAACATGAGGTGTTGCACTGAGTTAATTATATATTTATGTTCCATTGTATGAAACGCAATCAAAGGACAGTCTGTGCAAAGGAATTCACTGGGATGATCTGTAGTAAAATATCAGCCAAATAGTGAGGGCAGAGACTAGAATCTCATCAGAATAAAGCTTCCCAATATTGGATTGGGATTGGGAAGATTGAGATTGGGAAGATTGGGCTTTCAGATGCTGCATGCATCTGAGATGCATTCCTAGCTTCTAGGCTGCCTGTAGAAATCTGAGGTGCTTGTCAAGAACGTGGGGATTGCTGAATTGGGACCTTAGATACATTTGAAATAGGTAATGGAAGAACACATTTTTATTTGACTTGCCCCTGGCTGAACCTGGATGGGTCCCGGTCAGAAGGGAGCAGTGTATTAGATCACTTCTTTATCAGAATCCTGGCCATGTGAAATTTCTATGCAGATGCAGATTCATCCACTTTGGAGAGGTCAAATTTCATTCCTGGGAATCAACCGAATTCTTTGATAATTTGGAATATGTTGATGAGTGAAAAGAAATGGCTGGTTATAAAAAGGGTAGAGCTTATTTTATTGTATTCCCTTTTGTTGAAGACTTTGCTGGGAAGCAGTTATACAGGAAATCTGTATAAAACTGCAGAATAGCGAAGACAAGTTCTGCTTTCGGTAGACTGTGCTCCACTGTGTGGGAGCGACACGGAATCAGCCCAGCAACAAAACAAAGTCTACAGCACCGTGGTACTCACTACCCTGCTGTATGCCTGTGAAAGGTGGACTGTATCGAAGGCACGCAAGACAACTGAATCGTTTCCACATTCTTGTCTTCGCAGAATATTAGGCATCAGATGGCAAGACAAAGTACCAAAAGTTCTCTCTAGAGGAAGTCTATCATCAGTTTGCACACTGCTGATGAGTGCGCCAACCTGAGTCATGTTATCCAAGTCATGTCATCTGTATGCCAGATGAGTGCATACCCAAGCAGCTCCTTTTTGGGGAACTCGTTGCTGGAAGATACTCGCACGGAGAGCAGAAGAAACATTTCAAAGACACACTCAAGGCCTCCCTAAAGTCACTTGACATAGGCACGACCACCTGGGAAACGCTGGCATCAAAAATGCCCCAGCTGATGCTGCTTCATCCATAAAGGCTGTCAAGCTTACGAAGCAAGGTATATTGCTGAAGTACAACTTAAGCGCGTGCTGTGCAAGTCCTGAGCCACCAGTGCAACAACTACAGTGCCGACACAAGTCTGTCTAATATGTGTCAGGATATTCTGTGCCTGAATTGGCCTGATCAGTCATCTTTGGACATACTGCATCCATCCTCAGAATGACTAATGGTCTCGAGGTCCTCATCGATGATGATGAATGAACAATCAACTACTTGTTACACTAAAAAAAAGGAGTAGTTTGGTGAAGGTTTGCATTTTTAATATGGTCCATTTTTATTATATGATTGCAATGGCTTCAGTGACAATGCATAGTATTAATTTAGTAACATTACTGCTTCAGGTGGAACCGAAAACCACTGAAGAATTACCAATTTCCTGATATCATGAGAAAATGATAACACTGTTACCAACATTGTTTAAAACACATGGGCAGTTCACTGTTGGCCTGATTAGATCTTTCCCACGTAGAAACATTCATAAAACCAAACCAAGATTTTCCAGTGTGTAGTGAATGAAGACCACGTCCTTCATCATACTGATGGCTATCTGCAAACAGTTGTCAATCTTTGGATCAACAACTTGCGTTATTTCAAAATTCCCAGCATAGTACCATCTCTATGGATATTTGATAACTGTGGGCTACAGAAAAGTTCAACTCTCCAACCTACCTGGTTCAAAAACTCTTGAAGAGCTCAAGAGTCTAAACTATGGAACATAAATTGAATTTAATGCAGTCCAAAATCATCATCATAATGCAAAAGAGAGATGGAGATTGAGAGGGAGAGATAGAAAAAGACAGGCAGCAAAAGTAAGAAAAATATTATTAATCTCCAGAATTAATTAAATTCAGAATGATTGAAACTCCGCACTTGTAAAATAATTCAAGGCCAGAAGGGTTGTTCAGCAGTAATTATCGTGCTCTTTTTTTGGTGTTTAGTGGGTGAATGCTGAAATTTCATATCATTGCATTGAATTCACTATTGAGACCATCAGAGAGGATCTTGAAGGAATTAAACTGTCAGGTCGTTGTGACAGAACTTTCAGATTTCTACATGTAAACTCACATGTGCCAATGCCAAAATTTGATTTCTAAAGTTTCTATAATAATTGTGAGCACTGACAAGAATGAGAATTCCAGATCTATCTACCTACATAGTTATGCATTGCTAGTGATTTGGAATCTGTCCTGCAGTACAAGTGGATATATTCCAAAGCACAAGGAACTCTATTACATTACAAGGCTACTTCTGTTTGAAGTGATGTTGTGATGAAAATCAAGTATTCCCATCACTCTTTGACTACCCATTTATCAGCCATGGATTCAAATGTCTAGGCTCTTTATTCTTCAATTCCCTGCTCAGGCTTCTCTCAGCCCTCTCCCTTTCCTTTGGGCCCTTTTTAAAACCCATCTTTCTGATCAGGCTATAGGCCATTCCTCCGAATATCTCTTTTGTTGGCTAGGTGATTACTTCTTTAATTACATCTTTATGAAGGGCTATGGAGTATTTTTTCAGCTGTTGATGCTGATATTAAAAAGACCATTTGAATATTTAACCTGGAAATGATGATAATAGATGTGAAAAAGTTATTTAATTCTTGCTTCCCTTAACTTGGTGACTACATGAACTGTAATTAAAACTATACTTTGAAACTAAACTGTTCTGACAATTTATTAAGCTAATGTTCACAATGGAAAACATTCAATTCTGAAGGTTATGGGGCCTGAATTTCTTTGAAGTTGAAATTAGCCACTTCATGCTCAATTTACTTGCACATCTTTTTCACAACTTAGGTCAGGTAAGCCAGGGTCAACATCAAGGTAACAGAATTATAGAATCCTTACACTGCAGAAGGAGGACATTCAGCCCATCAAATCTGCACCAGGGGTCGGGGGGGGGGGCGGGGGGGGGGGGGAGGTCTCAGGCTGCCAGATAGGAGAGGTTGTTGGGCCTCCAGGATGAGAGATGGAGTTGTCCATGTGAGATTGGGAAAAGCATGGAAGTGTGAATCAAAGAGTGGGAGACTCCCGTGGGTGTTGTCCAGAGTCCTGTAGGGAGGGAAGGGGTGGTCAGGGGTTGGTGGGTGCTCCCTGGAGGGTTGTGGGATAGGGAGAGATCTTGGAGGGGAAGGGGGGAAGGGGTCAATCTGCACCTGTACAATAGTTATCCAGCAGTTAGAAGTGGTTTTAATTATTCTAACCTTTTCTGGGTAAATACTGGTGTAACCCAGTCGGACCCATCTGAAATTTTTTAATTAAACTGCATTTTTGGTTGCCAGTGCAGGCCAGTTGTCCAGGGAAGTTTGCACTGTTGGTTATTTTCCATACAAACTTCAATTGTGTACTTCCAAAGTGGGGTTACCTCCCAGCGCATCTTTGGGGTACCCTCCAATCTGATACTGGAGTGCTTGGAGATTAAGGTCCTAATGGAGTTGTACCTTTGCCAACACAATATGTTGATGCCTTCCATGTAGCACCATGGTTATTCTTATAATTATATCAATGATAACCAATGTAATAATTAATGAATCTTTGGTAGAAAAGCATTTGCAACTGGATACTGGAGTATGGCTTTGGTGGGGTCATTTTGATTTATTCGAAAATTGATAAAAGGAAACCAGAGGCCATCAATGATTCACATTGACTTCCATTACCTCAGGAACAATATTTTAGTATCTATGGCCAGAAAAATATATTCAGTATTTGTTTTATCCTGTTCAGAGTCTTTGAAGAAAACAAGAATAGATTCACTATAAATATCAACTAGAATTTGAGATCACAGATGGTATTTGGCTTTATTGTACAAGGAACGGTCACCAAACAAAATTACTCTGTATTAAATGTTACTGAAAGATTAGTGTTAAACTTGTGAACACAGTAAGTAATAATTAAATGCATTGAAAGTTATTGGTTTTTGGGAAAGTAAAATAATATATTATTATTAAGTTACCTTCACCCCTTAAATAACAGCTCCATTATAAATAGTGTCAAGTATAATTATACTACAGAAATCCCTCACAAAATTGGCTCAATTATCTAAAGTGCTTTTAGAAAATGTTCCTATCCTTTTGCATTCTCAGCAGAAGCATACACTTTGTTCAGTAAACTTGAGACCAATATACGCTTTTGCTTCATTCCATTCTCTTTGTGAGAACTGGCTAAATTAAAACACAATGAACTATGAGTTGAATTCTTGCTATTGTTCCCACTATTTATTCAATATGACAATTCTGACAATTAGCTTATCCAGTAAAATCAATCTTATCCATAGGCAAATATTTGCTTCATTTGAGTGAGCAGCAAGTATGCCAGTTTTAGAACAGAGCATATGATTACAATGTTTGTTAAATAAAGGATAACTTCTCTTTTTGAACTCAATACTTCTGTCCTTTGAGTATGTTCTCAACACTATAATGAATAACTGTATATTGTATGAAGTTACAGACAAATCTTAATCACCTTTTTCGAAACCAGGCAGCCATTGGTTCAAAGGATCACAATTTCACTAATCTGAAATATTACTTACATCATTGTGTCACAATGGTTTCTCTGCTGGCAAAGAGCTCATTATAGATACTGGTGAAAGACCATCATTTTGATAGAGATAATTGTGCATATCTACTATGAACTCAGGTAGTTTTAAACACAGATCCCTCCCCATATTACCTTGATTGACTGTTTCTATAGAAGCCCAGTAGGTACAAGCTCTAGGTTGGAAATTTCCAACTTCCCCTGCCCCCACCCCAGGGCAGGTTTCCCGCAGTGGAGAGGTTTTGCCATTGGCCACCAGCAGGATCATCCAATCCTGCCAAAGTCAGAGGCAATTTGCATGGTTCACCTGTCCTGTCACCAGGGATCCCCTAAAGCTGGGCCAACTTTGGCAAGACCGGAAGGAGAATCCTGCCAGTGACAAAGGCTGGGAAAATCCCACCCATCATATCTGAAAAACTTTTATCCACAACCAAGGATAAAATTAAATGAGCCAGTCAATTGGATCTTGTTCGATGATCGACTGAATGACAATTAAAGCTGAGTTAAGGGCAAAACATGCCAATAAGTTTATAATTAACTATGAATTTCAGCACATAATTTAGTCTGGCATTTAGTGCAGTACCAAGGAAGAGCTGCAGTATTGGGGGTACACAGTAGAGCTTGTGTTTCTTTGGCATCAAAGGTCCCAAAATTTCCAAAATGAAGTATCCCCAGTATTTGTTAAGACAAAAAAGTATCCTTTATGCATGCTTATAAAAGGTGTTTGACCCTTTGTGATAATGGTCAGAATCTATTTGATATCCCTTCTCTGAGATTGGTTTGTCTCAGTGCAGTCTGCATCATGGCTAACAAAGGAAATAAGTAACTTATCCCGTAGTAAGCTAGAAGATGTGGAAACAGTTCAATTTTTCCTTTGCCCGTGGCCTCTTGTGTCTCACCAGCTCTATTACAATGACCTCCAAAGCCTAACATTTGACAGCATTGAAACTTTTGGACATTTTTATTCTTTGTGCATTATGAATCAAGGAATGGCTGCCCCAAAATTCCAAGGAAACCTTGTCTGCTCTCTTAGGAGACCTACTATGTGAAAAAGAGAGGGAAAGTTCTCCCTAGTCAATATTTATTCGTCAATCCACAACAGTGAGACAGATTGTCTTCCTATTTACCTTACTGTCATTTATGGAATGTTGTTATGTGTAATTGGCAAACAATGTTTTACCTTTAATGCCAGCCTTGGCTCAGTAAATATATTCCCACCTGAGTCAGAAGGTTGTGGGTTCAGGTCTAATTCCAGAGACTATAGCACAGAATTTTGGCTGGCACACCAGTGTACTAACTATCTTTCAGATGACATGTTGAATAAGGACCCCATCTGCCCTCTCGAATGAACATAAAAGGCTCCATTGCACTATGTTGAAGAATAGCAGCGGAGTTCTTGTCGTGTCATGCCTGATTTTAATTCCTCAACCCCAACATTACTGATCAAGATTGATCATTATCACTTTGCTGGTTTTTGGAACCTTGCTATGCACGAATTGGCTACAATGCTTTCCCTCCTTGTAATAGTGATTATTTGTTTTTTTAAAGTGGTTTATTGATTATAAATTGATTACGCTGAGGTTATGAAGATGGCATATAAACACAAATCTTTACTTTCTTTTTTCCCATAACCTTCTTCACCTCACTGAGGGCGAGCTACTCAAAGAGACAGAGTGGGCAACACAAGATCTGAACTCATAGCAGCCAACAACATCCCCCTATGACTTTACACTGAATAACTTCAGCACCCTGGCAAAGAGACACCATTCTATGATGGTGAGACATAGATTCCTGGGTTAAGAGCACTGTGCTATACTTATTGTGGAAACAAATAGCTATAAGCTACAACACTTTCCATTGTAGTGCTGTCTTCATTTCTGTCACAAGCCAACATGACACATTTGCCAAAATACACAAATGCTGTGCAGCTCGAATCAGTGTTGAAGAAATAGTTGAAACTATTCTCTCCACTCCTACCATCACCAAATACAATGCAAAATATTTGTACAAAACTTGTTTGAACATGGGTAATTTGTCCTTTGCAGCTGTTACAATTCAGGCTCCAAACCACAATCTTCATTCATACTCGCTGCATATGTCAACATCCAAAGAAAGATGAGAGTCTCTTACTGGGGTTTATTGGCAGTCTTGCAGACCAAGTCAGCATTATAGTTGACTTTTTTGGTTACAAACCACCTTGAATGCATCAATCATTCCTGACTCCCACTGACCCAACAGTGGTTCATCTTGGTAAGACAGTTTGAAAAGAAATGAGTTGTGGATTCAGACAGTATATACAACTCTGAAAACCAAAAATGATATATAGATTAAAAAAAACTGACTAATAATTCACAACATCTGCCTTTTAATTTCATGGAAACACAGAATGCAAAAATGTCCCTCAAACTAATCACATTCACTGTCTCAAATTACAAAATATGAAGACAAGGTCGCTTATCAATTAGTTTTAAAAAAGCATGTCACTTCAAGTAGAATTTGTTAATCAATTAGTTTTCACCAAAATCATGCATTACTTATTTCAAAAGATCGAGTTAAGTGTATTTCTGATCACCCAGTTTGAATATTCGTTAAATTTATTTATTTGATGCAAAATTACATTCAAATATAGCATCTTCCCATAATACTTGCTGCAAAAGCACAACATGTTTCCTCTTTCTCAAATGAAGGAAATATAAGAATTTAGCAGCTTCCTCTATATTATCTCCTTGAGGGGGCAGCATGGTGGCACAATGATTAGCCCTACTGCCCTACAACACCAGCAACCCACGGTCGATTCCTGGCTTGGATCACTGTCTGTGTGGAGATGGCATGTTCTTCCCATGTCTGTGTGGATTCCTTCCAGGTGCTCCAGTTTCCTCCCACAGTCCCAAAGATATGCAAGTTAGGTGGATTGGCCATGCTGAATTGTCTCTTAGTGTCAGGGGGACTATCTAAGGTGAATGCATGGGGTTGTGGGAATGAGGCCTGGATGGGATTGTGATCAGTGCAGATTCAACAGAATGAATGGCCTCTTTCTGCATCGTAGAGATTCTATGAGGTTTACTTAGCTGAAATTTCAGTACAATCATCACCTTTTCCTCTCCTTGAGAGAATGTCTGGCTGAGTTTACTATCCCAAGCCTAAGAGCAGTAAAACTTACAATACCTGAAAACTGGCTGAGATCATTCAACAGAACACAAGCCTAGGGCTGAAGCTAAAAAAAAGCTACCCTGGATGACTGACTACCAAACCCACAAATTGCATTTACTTATGAAGTTATCAGAAGTGCTCACAGCCAAAATATGCAATCAATTAGCATTACATTCAAAAACAAAAGGTCAAGCAATAGTATTTATCAAATGAAGGATTAGGCTGAGATTTAACATTTGCACAACATGTAATTATTGCATAACCAATCACAACTATCCTGAATTCTGTTTCAATGGAGCACTGAGCAGGCAGTATGGAATTTTGCTTACAAATCTCTTTTTGATCTCTTCTTAAGTATGAAAGGGTTGTGCCACACTGGATTATGTTGGGCAATTATACGTTCTGAAAAGTAATAGAATCGGCTTTCAGGCAGCTCTAATCATTTGCAATTAACTATATTTTGTGACATTCTATAATAATTTCAACAATCCTTCTTGAACACATAAGCTTCCCTTTAGGCATCCAAGTCCATGTGTAAAGGTCTTTACTTTTTAAATGGCCTATGTTTACTGACAAGGCTGAATGGGGTCACATGTTGTCATGGTGCAAAATGCAATACTTATTTTGCTTTTACTGCAAGCAAGTTGGGAGAGTTTTTTCTACACAAACTTCCGTATCTCGAATTCAGAGTCACGTTCCACTGTGTGTTTTGATGTGCCAATCAGTTTGAACTCTTCCCTGTCCACAGCTGAATACCAAAATTTAAGATCAGCATTCACTCAACAAGGATTGATTTAACTTTCATCAAACTGGATCAGCTGTTCATAGGACATAGCACAAGTTTTTCTTTTTAGTGACTTAATTGAAGGAGAATCAGATATGTATTCAGACAGCACCTTTCCCAATCTGATGGTATCACAAAGTGTTTAAAGTCATTGAAATACGAGGAAATTGGTAGAAAAATCAAGTAATGTGCATAAGAGGAGGTATCCAATCTGCTGGTGTGTAGATTCCCAACTGTCTAGAATTGTCCTGAACTTTCCAGAGATATAATGTTTTAATATATCATTTGGGCTTGGCTGCAACCGAGGGTACAATCCATAATGCCATTAATAAACTATGATTTCCTTCTATTCTTTGAACACTTTTGCTTATTTGTTCTAAAATATATAAAGCTCAAAGAAACATTGTTTAACATGGCTCTTGGAGATGGGATGTGTAAAATTACTGGGTTGTGTAGGAAATGATGACAAACATCAACAAATTAAACAGTTTGCTATAAGGTTTTCAGTATTTTTTGCGTGCCATGCCTGTAGCCATACTGGTGCAAACTCTTACATGTCACATCCTGTGTACAAATTGCGGCAGTACATACACGTGTACACATTCTACATCTTCCCCATTTAGTTGGCTCAATCCATACTCACATGCAAAGAATAATGTTGAATGCAGTAACAAAACATTGAACATTTAAATTGCACTAAACATAAGCTTGGGCCACAAAACCTTGCACAAAGCCCATACATGTCCTCTTTCCCTTTTTTTCAGAAAAGCTGTACATATGTACATCTAAATCAGTACATCGCCATGGTGTTTGGTCTGTTCAGATGCCCTAGTGTGTAATTACACCAATTGGCTGTGCTTGGGATACACCCAGGTTATTTTCTACATGGCGGATGGCATCAGATGTGCTTGGAATGTGCATAGTGACTGTACGGCTTACTGCATTGGTAGTGGGGCTCCATCTCCACCGATACAGGGGACGAAGTGCGTCATCCTCTGTTCAGTTAGGAGAACTGGTTTGGTACTTGTAATGGATGACATTGGTTCTTAATATACATGAAACGATTTGAGGTGACAGCTTAACTATTTGGCTGGAGAGGCATGGAGATAGACCACTGCTAGTTAGTCACAACTATGTGTAGTTTGCATTCTAACTGTCTGGCTTGGTTTCAGTGTTCAAAGCTTGTGGGTATTATAGTCATTGCACTTTTCTCCTCTTTATTGCTGTTTAATGAAGGTTTCCCTCAAGTTTGCTTCCACGTCGGGTTGCAACAGGGCATTGTCAACAGGGATCATGGTTCTGAAATAACCAAAGAACATTCTCAGTGTTGGTGAGGGTGGGCCTCTTGGCAGATTACACAGAATAGGTAGTGTCGCGATTAGAGGATTTTCACAGAAACTTCATTGCAGAGTTAATATAATCTACTTGTGACACTAATAAATAAACTTCAAGAATTCTGTGTTGCCATGGAGACATTTTCAAGGAGATGCTTTGCTGAGCATACTGCATGCTCCACCAAACTATTCAGTTATAATATATGGGGCTGCTTGTTTTATTTTCAAAGTTTATGGTGTGTGCAAAGTCCTTGAACTCCCTGAAGACAAATTGTCGGACATTGTCTGTCATTAGCATTTGTGGAATGCAATGTGCAAAGGTGTCTCTTCAGCTTTCTAATTACTGTGGAGCTCTCTATGTCAGGGTAAGAAATCAACTTCATACCACCCTGAGAATGAATCAACAAGGACCAGATATTATCTGACATTCCACTCAAATACATTACTGCAGTGAGTGACCGTGAAAGGTCTTGGACCTCCTGAGGTGCTCAGTTGGTTTGAAGAGGCTTGAGTGCATTGCATGGTATGCATCTGGAAACTTCTCCTCTCTAAATCACTCTACATTTTGGACAAGAACATCATTTCTTTTGCCCTACACTGTGTTGATTCCATCCCCAGGATTCTTTGGAGGAGTTGCTGGGTGTAGTACTTCTGCAGAGAGCTGGGGAAGATGAACCTCTGGCAATACAGTATTATGATGTGGAGATGCCAGTGTTGGACTGGGGTAAACACAGTAAGAAGTCTCATAACACCAGGTTAAAGTCCAACAGGTTTACTTGGAGCAAACACCACTGGCTTATGGAACTGGCTGTTCTTTCATCAGGTCAAGACATCATGGAGCTGCCTACAAGTATGATCAACTTCTGGACAGCTTTGAATTCCTCAATTCTGAGGGATGATAGACTTGAATGGTCACAATCTCAACGTCCCCCTCATGATCTGCAGGCTCAGTGGTGGGTAAGAAAGCGATGGAGAGGACATAAGCGAGATACAGCTCCTTACTGCACTTGTAGATCACACTGAAGCTGTAGCGTGGGAACTTGAGCATCATCTGCTGCAGGCCTGGTAATAATACAGTACAGAGATGGGGGGTGGGGGGAGGTATAAGGATGCTGATCAGCTTCAACATTGGCAGGGAAGCTTTAGATGGACTCATGAAGTTTCTGACATGCAAAGATGAGGAGGGTAAGGAGTTCCCTCCTGATCTGGACATAGTGTGTTTGTGTGTCAATGAGAGCCATTGACGCAAAAATCACTTGTCTGACATTCTGGATGTACATTTGCTCCGAGTCCATGCTTAGGCATCTACTGCTTAGAGTACAGGTGTTTGGATTTTGAAGTATTGCAACACTGGAGGGGCTGATCCTCGAGTTTGCTGATTTACGTACTGACAACATCGTTTTATATGCTGGTGGACAAGTTGATGGAGAAGTCCAGTTACATCACATGTTATAATAGAAAAGGCAATTTTAGACTACTACAATACATTTTTTTCATTAATACATTATTTTCAATTATTGTTAATTGAACTTCTGTTATTTTACATAATACTGCTAAGTTCTAAATACACTTACAAGCTAGTTCTTGTTAATCTGTTTGAACATTTGAGTGATGATTTAAAATCATGGGAATGTGCTTTGATAGATAATTTGCCATGCTGAAAAATCACTGAATGAGTGGACATTTGTTGTCTCACCATTGTCTTATCCGGATCTGGCTTCAGACAAATCAGCAGTCAGCAGGTGACTCACATAGACCCACAGGCTGACCCTAAATCTGAATTTAGTAGGGTTGTGTTTCAACTCTATTGCCCAGGCTCTCTCAGGGACCAAACACAAGTGTGCAGCATGTTCTTGCATTATGTGACTCCAGACCAAGGTGTTATCAATGACGGTTTTACAAAACTGTACTGCAAAGAGCTGTTCCATAGACTATTGAAAAGACCTCATTACCAGTAGAGATACTATGTGGAGGTACTTGTATCTACCTATCAGAGACATGAACATAGTGAGATTTCATAGGATTCAGAACCAAGAACATCCAGAGAAACTCCCTCCTGACTCTATATCATTGTGCTGCCACCTTTGGCGGATCTGCCTTGTATTTGGAATTGCACATACCCAATGATAGTGATGGGTGTGTCTGAGACATTGACTGTAAAGCATTATTTGGTGACTATTGCTTGATTAATCTGTGGGAGTAGTCAGTGTATTCAGGAGTGAAGGGAGTGAAGTGACAAAAAAACAATTGTAAATTCACTAAAATTGTTCTAAGCTTTTAAAGTGCCAGTTATTCATTGATAAATGGACAGGTCTACAATGGTACAATGGAAGCTTGCCTTTGACACAGACATATTGTGCAGTATACCCTGTATGTTGAAGGCAATTCATAATGACTGAAGAATTTCTTTAAAATTGTATTGAAAGCTGATTTCATTATGTATTTAAAATAAAAAAAAGCTGAAGGCACTATTTGTGCTAGGCTGAGATCCTTCTATACATTCCTGAAGTGACTATATTTACAAGCCTAGTGAATTGCAAGGCTATTCAAACTTGTTTCTTTCCTCTTTTGAAACTTTTATATATGCATGTTCTAGCAGAGATCTATGGATAATGACACAGGAGACTGTGTTTTCCTTTCCTTCTTTCAGGAATGTGAAACTATACTATCTCAAGCATTGTCCTTATACTCTCTGCATAGATCAGAATATATGCTTCTGACTTGTTGGTTTGATTCAGTATTATGTCACACAATTGTCACGATCCAGTTAGGGAATGTTAGCATTTAAAGAGCAATCCAAACACTTTGTTTTAACCAACAGAACTACATAACAAGATTTTATGTTTTTTTAAAAAGAAACTTGATTCCATATAAAAGGGTCAATTAAATAAGCACTATGAACTTCACAATCTGGTTTATAACTGCCTACCTCATGCACTCAGATTTACTTCTTACATCACTCAATTATTCTCTTATATCATCAATCTTAAAAGTTATATTCTTCTGTAGAGACCACCCATAAGTCTCCTGGAGAATTCTCCTCAGCCTGTCTATTCACAAAGGTGAAGACTTTTAAATAAATCAAACGTCAGACCAAGCCTAAAATGAGATGCGATGACCTAATCTGGTCATCTTAGATTTTGTTCATATCTCTTGTCGAGACCCTAAATTAGATTCAATTTGATTTAAATTTGGTTTTTGGAGCAAGAAAGGAATGGATTTGGGTTTGCCTGGTCCACTATGAGCAACAGCTTTGTAGGTTTAAGACTGGAGTAAAAAAATCTTTTTAAAGTGAAACTTTAACTTTCTATCTTTTGTATGACTATTTGTTTGCCTCAGTGTCACGTTTAGATCACTTTTCCAATACTTCCAAGCTAATCTGCTTGTTGCTTCCTTTGGCACAAGATTTGATCTGCAAAAATCACTGTAGCTTCTCCCACTGATTTCAAACAATTGGACAATCGGCAGGCTTCTATTCCCTCAGGAAATTCAAACTGAAATTAAACTTCACCTGTATTTAAGACATTAAATGATCACTTGGGTACTTTACTCAGCTTACAGTGCAGCTTTAACTGCTGTTTACTTTAGCTAACTTCTTTCAGTGACCTGCAAACTATACAAGATCTAAACTGCAGGCAACTCTCTCAGTCACTATCCAGATCAACTGAAATCAGAGAACCTTCCGAAGCTCCACTCACCCCAATGAAATAGCCTGCTCTGGGCCGTCCTCAAACTGACTTTGAGATTAATTATCCCTCATTTACTATTTCTAATTGATCTGATGAAGTAAATGAGTTAGTTTTACAATCTTTCTGCATTCATTGATTGCTTTTAGACTCATAGGTTGATTTTTTTTCCCATCCTGCTTTGCTAGTCAAGTAATGTAACATGGCAGGAACGATGAGTGAGGGGCAAAAAGTCAGGTTCGCGATGGAGTTCTCACATCTCCCAATCTTGCCAATCCTATTCTGCCAGTGAAATCAGCCTTGGGCCCAGGAAGGTTGTGAAGCTGAGGCCGATTTAAATATTTATGATATGCTTAGCAGATAATCCCCATAAACAGTGTCCATGGAGGAGGGAAGGGGGCTCACGGTGTAGGGGCAGTGACAGATCTCCCAGTAGGGAAACTACTCAGCAGGCAGCTTCCCGGTGAGCTCAGACTCAACTACCTCCCCTCATTGCTCCTGCTTCAGAAGACTGGTCGAACAAAAATCAGCATCTATCTAAATTTACCATGCACATTACTATCCTTAACAGATTACCATTCCTGATGCCATATTTCCATTCTCCCAGTTTTCAGGAGCCATTGTTTTCCACTCTGTATTCATTTGTCTCCATCTGTTAATTTTCTTCTAAACCTCAATCTGTTCCTTCAGATAAGTATTCAGCTCTTTTTTAAGATGCTAAATCAAGAGTTATTTTAAGAGTTTCACCTGGAATAAATTTAATGTATTTACTTCCATGTGATAACAAATTACCCAACACTGTCCACAACATTGCAAATGTGATCTTCCTGGTCAATCTATGGGTAGAAATTTCTTGTTTGGATTTAGTCAAATGTCTTTGTGATAAATTGCACTACAACTGGCCTTGTTGATAATTATGCCAATTTAAGGAATACTTTTAGCGAATGGTTGTACCCACTACTTCATAATCCAATTTCCATGTTATCTATTTCAATGTACACAACATTAATTTACCTATCTCACAATTTAACTCAAATGTACTTATTTGGTTCAAATTTCTTCAAATATTATTAATCTTTATTAAATTCAGTTAGCTACATAGTTTGGTGTCATTAACAAATTTTCCATTACATATACTTTAGACTATGGACAGACAGCATTCTCTCCACATATTTAATAACAAATTCTCTGCTAGTCATAAAGTTAAAATATATCACTACTAAACTAATGCTCAGCCCAATTAGCTAAGTTGCCATTACTACTAAAGCTTCATTTTAAGTACAAACATAGGGAAAGTGATGACCCAGTGGTATTATGGCTAGATTATTAATCCAGAAACTCAGCTAATGTTCTGGGTACAGGGCTTGAATCCTGCCATGCTGGATGGTGGAATTTGAATTCAATAAAAAAAATCTGGAATTATGAATCTACTGATGCCTATAAAACCACTGGCGGAGAAGCCATCTGGCTCACTAATGTGCTTTACAGAAGGAAATCTGCCATCCTTACCTGGTCTGTCCTACATGCCACTCCAAAGCCACAGCAACTACAGATGGACAATAAATGCTGGCTGGCCAGCTAGCAATTACTATGATTCAGTAAAAAAAAACTACTTGCAATGATAGCATATGGGCTGAGGTAAATCAGTCAATGTAAAATTTGGCACATTGCAAGCACACAGGATTTACCACTCAACCAGCATGCGTCTTGTGGCCACAGGAGACAGCCAGCCCTTAGCCGGCAGTCGGATCCTCTGGTCCCGCTGTTAATGGGATTTCCTGTTGAATTGAAACCATGATGGGGTTCAGTGGGACCAGAAGATATCAATAGCATGAACAACCAAAAGTTCCAGGCAATGTATATGGGCATCTTATAAATATTGGACTATTATATTTATTACGTTAACTTTACATCACCTCTACATTTCTATTTGCAATGAGTTTATAAGCATCTTTTAGACTGTTTCTCTGCATCACTGTATGTGCAAACCTATAGTACCTGGCCATCATTAGAAAGTTTTCATTTTATAAGGCATCATTAGTTTGGCTTAAATCATCACTCAAACTTTCCTGCAATGTCAGCAAGTGATTCTGTTTTTTACTCACTAATGTTTAAAACTATTATTTCATGCCCTTATAAAACTAGTTTCTAAAATAGAAAGCATTTAGTATAATGACTTGACTAGACCTTTGGAATTCCCAGTCTCTTTTTATTGTAATCAGTTTTCATTACAGCTCTTTGATCTCTCATTTCTTTGTACACAACACTTCATCACCTTTAGTCTGTGCCATAATTGCTTGTGAAAGATTTCTTCTTTGATAGAGGTTGGATGCCAAATCACTATTGGAAAGTGCGTTGAAAAGTGTTATATGTGCAGGCTGCTTTAAAAAAATCCATACACCTGCAGAAGCAAAACAATTTTTCATAGATATGACATATCTATCACCCCTCTGCAGGATATGAACTGTTCTATGTTGCTTAATAGTGAGGGCTTTGCATGGTGGAATACTAAGTGCTGAAAGAAATTTGTAGCATGTTATACACTGTCTGGCAGCCTTCCCTGACCTCATCTCATCTAGCCCTCTGATGATTCACAATTTGTGTTCCAGAGGGCTCATCACTCTGGCTGAGAGAGTGCCTGGATGGGCCCTGTCTCTGCTCTCTGTCACACTGTCAGTCAGGTGTGTCTGTCTCCCATCACCTGCTGACAGCGCCACATGCTTCTCAATTACCGACTAGCCGCTGTTTTCATTGCATTTCAGAAACCAATGATGTTGTTAATTTTAAGCTTGTTTATGCCAGGATTTCAGGATCTCACTCCTCAAATTTCTAAATATCTCAAAACTAAAGTAAATGATTCCAACACTGGAAAAAATGTAAGAGCTCCTACTTCAGCACCACACATTTTTATCAACATCAGAAATAATAATATCCATCAATGATCTGCCAAGTCCCAAGTGGGTTGGGTGGAGAACAAAGACATAACTGTCTCTCTCTGCTGCAGTTACAAGGAGATGTTGATGTACCTGCCATTCAGGTGCAAATAGTATCATCATGACTGCATAAATCAAGGCTTTCAAGCACTTTAACACCACTCTGAAAATGGGCAACGTTCAGCTATTCTGCTGGTTTTGAGAGCAAACAGAATTTGGGAGGCTGTAATCAACAGTAAAGCAGACAGCAACAAGAGACAAAAGGGAGCATTAACTATGTTAGTTATACTTGCCATTGGTATAAATAGGTGAGGTGATGATTAATGACTTGAGGGAAAGAATTAACCGGTGTGATGAGCAGAGACAAAGCCTGTCTGCTCAGTTGCCCACAAACAAGACATGATGCATCCATATAGCTGCTGGATGTGAAAAACAAAAAAGTCAACTTAATGGACAGCACATGAAGACTTAATTTAACCCTGTCATTATAATGTCTTCAGAGCTTTATTAGCACTTTGACATTTGCAGATGATGAGGTCAAAGAGGCTGAAAACACACATTTGTTGAAAAAACGTTCTACAGTCAGACAGGAAACTATATGGGAAAAAAGATGAATACGGGGAAGGGGACCAAAAAGAACCTTTCAATACCCAAGATGTCAAGTGTGCCAAAATTGAGTTAGCAAAAGGAACTTATTTTGTGTCTTAACAAAGAAGTGAGAGGCAACAAGCTCAAATATCTCAGCAGGGATTTCTCTACAAGGGTTTTTCACACAACTCAGCATTATGGAAAGATCTCAATTCCAAAACTAAAGCAACACAATGTACAGCACTTTGCATTGAAAAAAAAAGTGCAAGTCCATGAAGTTTAAGAAAATTACCTTGAATAAAATTTGTAAAAGCCTGTCAAGGAAAAAAGTAACTTTATTAAAAGAATTAGAAGATAAACTTTCCTTATTATAAGCATTTCCTTATTATTAATTGTTTGGAGAGTTTGTGTATCTCCCAGTTAACGAGGACATAACTGTTTTCTCCCTTGGTTCTCTTCTGGGGTAAAAAGCAGGTAAATTCTTTAGTAAAAACTCAAAACTTTTCTAAGTCAATAAATTAAAAAATGAGTTTAGCTTACTGTAAGAATTGCAGCTGTTTCAGCAAAAGGAAAGATTGGAAACATCCAATCAGGAACCTTAAGTGATATTTAGTCACAATACTACAATGGATGAATATTAAATAATGACTATTCCTCATGTGAAGTTATGTTAGTAATCACAACTGCTACATTTACATTCTCTAACTTAGAACTGGAAGCCAGGGAGTTTTTGAAAACTCATAAAAAAGACATAAAAATCATAAATATTAATAACATGGGACTGATATGATAGAGTGCTTGTATGTATCATAATATTAAATGTCAAAATACTACTAAGCATTTATACAATAAAATACTCTAAATCATGCAAGTTTTTTCACTTTACGTAAAACGTTTTATAAAATTGAGCAGACCAATAGTTAATACAAATCATTAAGCATATTACTGTCAAACTTCAGAAGAGTGATTTTAAAAGTAATGAATCAATAATGTTTTAATCCTTCACATTGAAATACTATAGCCTAAGAAGAATAATCGCTTTAAGCAGTTGCTCTGGTCTATATTATAGGGCTAAAAGGACAATCTTGTAAGAATAGCAAAGTGACATACAACAGTTCAAAATTTGATACGGAATATAGAACTGAACAGACATTTTAATCTTAGTTACCTCATATGAACAATTGGTTGTAAAATATTAGGTCTACTCCTTACTCCAATGAAGAATTCATAATCTCCTTTACAGCTTTTAGCTTTCATCATATTTAATGGATTACTCTGAAGTGGAGATGACAGGAACTATTTAAAACATAGTCACATTGATTCTATTATGACAGCAAACTTATTGAGTTTACAGACCTCAGACAGAAAACAACTCATCTTGAAGCAACATCCTACATATAACTGTAAACTCTGCAGATCCTGCTGACTTACTCCCCTTCTAATATCGATTTTAAGAACTTGTGTGGATTCCAGTGTTTTTTTTAATATAAATATCACAAGTACTCTTCTTGTGCTTTAGAATTAACTCTCAGTTTTGAGGGTCATCACGGAGAAGCACCTTATATGGCATGAAACCCAAACACCTACAATTTGGAAATAAACCAAGGGTGTATTTATGCTACAACTCCACTGTCTCTGTGAAGTAGTTTCCACTATACAGCAATTGTGAAGTTGCAAAGATGTCACAGCTGCAGTAAATCCTAAATGAGGATCCAACTAAGCGCAAAGAGAAACACTGAAAGACTCCCTACAGAAATCTTTGCTCTTACTCTGCATGGAGTGCAACTCAAGTGTGGCCTCAAGCCAGATTCTAAAAATTCTCACAGACATCTCGAAACCTTAGCTGAAATTAATTCACATGATTAAACAACGTACACAATACATAATAGTCTTTGAACATTTAAATTTTGCACATGTGCGGCACACCTAAGCAAAGATCTTTCCTAGGCACAAGTGCAATTCAAATTGGACATAGCACAACTACCATTCTTTAACGTGTGGCTGCAAAAACATACAACACCAAACAATGATTATCAGGAATAAAATCATACAGCATGTGGTATGGACAGATCTACCACTTAAATTTTAATTTGATCTATTATTGCCACATTTATTAGTATACAGTGAAAAGTATTGTTTCTTGCATGCTATACAGACAAGGCATACCATTCATAGGGAAGGAGAGAGTGCACAAAGTAGTGTTACCATCTCTGCCACATTGCAATATTATTAATGCACTGAAGGAGTGTTGGGCACAGAACAGACAACTTGACATTCAAAACGAAAAACTGGACTCAGATAAATCTTGTTGTTTGTGGTAAAACTGATTGCAGGACAACAAGTTATAGTCAGAGAAAATTAAAGAAATCTTGTATCATAAAATTGTAAGCACAAGGTTATGATGTATCCCAATTGTTCAATGGAGGAATGCACTTTGTGATGTGGTATTAGGCTATCTAGGTCAGAAAAAAGGTTAGTCCTATTTTCTGATCCATATAGAGCAAGCGTGTATATATTTTTTTTGCTGGCACAAAACTGAAGCTGCTTTACATTAATACAACGTGACAAGAATTTACATTTATTTAATTTTTTTCAGAACATCCCAAGGAGCTTCTTAAAATGCCAAAATAATGAATAACTAGCCAGCAAAGGAACATTTAGAATGGGTGATCAACTTTGACTGAAATGATGAATTGTGAGGAATGTTTTGAGGTTAAGTGACACCAAACAAATGGTCAAGCTAACCTGGGTCAGTTATTGAGATACTGGGTGTGGGCAGGCCATAGAAGTCAAGAATGTGAATAAGGCTTCTCTGCATTCAGTGAATATTACATGCATCCCAGTTGTTCTGAAGCACTGCAGAGTGCAACGGGCTCTGTGCAGACAATCTTTAAATACCTTCGCACGAATTTTAAGGACCATTTTAAAATGTCTATAACGTTTCTTTGACTGTATTGAAGCATCTCAGATTTTGAATATTATTGCACTGTATGTGATAGCCAATTGGCAATATTTGGAATCATCTTGCAGAGATTTTATAAATATAATCTATTTTTGGAAAGAAATAGTTTTCGGCCTTTTGACTAAGATCAAGCCTAAGATGGAATGCAATGCCTTATTTTGTCAGCTTGGACCTTGTTTGTCTCTGTGTGGACCATGAATTGGATTGAATTTGAATTTGAGTTTTTCAGCACACAAAGAAATACAGTTGAATCTACCTCGTCCTCTCTGACAATTGTCTTTAAGAATGGAGTAAAAAGTTTTTTTAAAAAATCAAGCATAGGTTCAAGTGTGAGATCAGGTGTAATTTTTAAACTGGTCAGCTTGGATCTAGTACATCTTTCTTGACAGGACCATGAAATGGGCTCGATGTGAATTTGGATTGGTTCTTGGAGCACATTAGGAGATGGATTAAGGGCTTGCCATTTGGAACTCTGAGGAAGGAATTAACTTTCTTGTAAATGGGTGGGTGAGTTTATATTGCTGGAGAAATTTAGAGAAATCAAAAGTTGATGATTCAAGTAGAGAGGCAAGAAGAGCTGCAGTGGAAATGGAAATTGTAATTATTAAAATTGAGAAAGAAAGCTTGGGGTGGCAATATAACTATGGCCTTAATCTATTTCAATATAGAAGCAATAATAAGCTGGTCTTGGATACTCTGGACTACTGAGACTTTAAAATCAGTTAATGTCTGCACACCTACCTGTAGTCAAGTGATTCTTATTGGTAAGTTCAGAGGTACTTACCAACTCCAGGTAAAATAACCTATAAACTATTGAATGCTGAAATGCACCACCAAAGCTTACTAGATATACAGCTAGTGTAATGCAGACCTGCCAGCTTGTTTTTAGCTCACTAATTTCAGTAGAGGAGGGAACTAAACACTGAAGTTATCAATACATAGTATTTTCAATCTACACAGACTTGAACTTAATTGACAAGTTTTAAGGCACATGCTTTCCTATGACTGAGGTCAGTAATAATAACAATTCTTAAACTCATACACTGATAAGACCATAAGATACAAGAACAGAATTAGGCCACTTGGCCTGCCAACTCTGCTTCACCATTCAATCATGGCTGATATTTTTCTCATCCCCATTCTCCTGTCTTTTCTTCATAATCTCTGTTCTCCTTATTAATCAAGAACCTATCTATCTCTACCTTAAAGGTACCCAATAACTAGACCTCCACAGTCTTCTGCGGCAATGAGTTCCACAGATTCACCACTCTCTGGCTGAAGAATTTCTCCTCATCTCTGTTTAAATGATAGTCCTGAGATTGTGCCCTCTGATTCTAGTTTTTCCTACTAGTGGAAACAAATCTGCAGATTTGTTAATGTGACTTACTCGTGACAAATAAATAAACTTTAAAAATCCTCTCCACATCCACTCTATCCAGGCCTTGCAGTATCCTAGAAGTTTTAATAAGATTCCTCCTCCCCCCCATCCTTCTAAACAAACTGTCTGCTGTGTGTACACAATCAAAACAATTTTCGATATTTGCAATTTTATCTTTTTGCAAAATTGGCAGGTTGGTGGGAAGAAGTCAGATAAGGCATAACTTAAAATTCCAAGTTTAGTTTATATTTTTGCAACAATTTATATACAGAAATATAAAGGAATAGTGGAGCCAATTAAAAAAAAATGAAATGTTCTTGTGCATTAATGAAGTTCAGAATGAGAAAATGCAGCTGTCTTCATAAAAGAGGATAAAGCTAATGTTGCAGCAAAGGGATGGTAGGGAGCAGAGTTATTGGAAAGAATAAACATGGAAAGGAGATACTAAAAGGTTGCCATATTAAGTTAATAAGTCATCCAGTCCAGCAATTTGGTTGCTGAGCAAAGTTAGAAGATAGAAAAGCACTGTTCAAAATCTTGCAAGTTTCTTTGGATATAGGAGTGATAAGAGAGAACTGATGGATTATAAGTGTTGCTGTCTTTTTCCAAAATGTGAGGGGAATAAATCTGTAACTAAAAGGAAGTCGGCCTAAAGTCAGAAGTAAACTGCTAGAGACCAGGAGGAAAGTTTATTCTCACTTGGAGAAGTATAATTTAAAGAGCACAGATTTGTTAATAATTAATTGGTCTGGTTAACTTGGTTGAATGATTTGACAAAGTAATAGAGTTGGTTAAGGTGGTGCAGTACATGTTGTATATGTAGGCTTTTAAAAACATTCGATAAAATACCATATAACTGGTTTATTTGAAAAACAAAGCACATTATGTTAAAAAGATGGTGGGAATTTGGGTACGTACTTGATTAAGAGTTAAGAGGCAGGATACTGGTCAACAGTTGTTTTTTCTGACTGGAGGAAAGCATGCAATGAGGTCCCCAATGTATTATCAGGATGGTTGCTTTTTTAGTTATGCATAAATAACCTGGACTTGGGTATAAGGAGTATACCATCCCTCCATTGGGGCAACATCGGAAATAGTGAAGAGGGCGGTAGCAGATTTCAGGAGGACATCGATTGCTGCAAACATCAGAACTGCAATTTAATATAGTCAAGTGTGAGTGATGATACATGTCAGACAAATAATATCAAAATGCAGAATAATCTAAATGGTATTATTATGAGGTGGTGCAAAAGCAAATGGTCCTGAGGAATGATGTTCATAAATCCTTGGAAGTGCCAAAGTTGGTAAGATAGATATGAAAATATGCAGGAAATTTGGATTGGTAAAAAGGAATATTGCATGTAAGGATAAAGAGATCATTCTAAACCATTGGTTAGGCCTCAGTGGAGCATTGTGAATAATTCTAGGGAGCACAATTTACGAAGAGTGTCAAGACCTTGGGCAGGATACAGAGGATGTTTATTAGATGTCAACTCCATCTCACAACACCCAGTTAGAGACAAACTCAGAACTCTACCAAAGTCTTAACACAAATGAGAAACAATAAAGCAGGTGGTGATGGAACTCCCACAGAGGAGAGGAGCTAACTTTACATCTCCTCACCCTCCACATTGGAATGAAGAGACAATCTCAATTATCTCAAGGATGTTTTAATTGTGATAATCTTCAAGCAAGAAAAACAACAAGGAGAATTCAACAGTGCAAATTATAAAGGTTTCTGTTTTTCACAGCAGGAAAGAGCATTGCAAGAACCTTTCTAAACCAATATATTTGCTCGAGAGCAACTGCCTGAACCTTAATGTAGGTTTTAGCCAGCAAGAGGCATGACTGACATGATTTTTACAGCTTGCCAATGAACAACATTAAATTTTCTGCATGTCGTCCTTTGTCTTAGCAAATTCCTTCAACTCTGTAAATTATGAGGAAATCATGAAGAAGTGTGGATGCCCTCCAAAGTTAGTTTTCATGCTTCAGAGTGATATGTGAGTGTGGATCCTTAACAATGGATCCATTACGGTCTTCTTTAAGATTAGGTTGTATCATTGCTCCAACTCTTTTTTGATCTTCCATGCTGCTATGATCTATCCAACTGAGACATATTCTCTGGACGGTAGCTTATTTATTGAATGAATAGGAAACTATTTAATCTCTGATAGCTGCAATCAAAAACTAAGATTATCCCAACCTGTTATTGAGCTTCTGTATGCTGACGATCTCTCAGTAAGTGCCATGGTGAAAATGGATCTCCAGAGAATCACTGACGTATTTACTGTGGCGTACGAGAAGATGGGACTTACAGTCAACATTCAGAAACTAAAGCCCTCTATCAGAAAGCTCCAAATGCACTCACCCCAGTCCCACTGATTAGGATTCATAATGAGTGCTAGGAAAATGTGGAACACTGGGAGATTATCTATCACAGATGATAGACATTCAAAAAGAACTCCAGCATCACTTGAAATCTGCTGGTGCAGTCTTCAGTAACTGTAAGAGGCAAGTGCTTGAAGATTGCAGCAGCAAAACTGAAACCAAGCTCATGGTCTACCATGTGGTTGCGATGTCAACCTTACCTTGCAAGTTGAAAAATGGACAATGCACTGGAGGCATCTCAAGCACTGGAGTTAAACAATCAACATGGTTATGATCTTATATAGTAAGTGGGAGGACAGACACACCAATATCAATGCTCTCTCATATGCAGGCACCACAAACATTGAAGCTATAGTCATTCACCATCAGCTTCTTTGAGTTGTTCATATAGTCCAGATGCCAAATTCCAAGCTCCTAAAGCAGGTTTTCTTCTTCCAGCTCAGTCAGGGCAGATACTCCAAGGGAGGACAAAAGAAGCTCTTCCTGACATGCTGAAAGCATGAACATAGGCAATTTATGCATCAAGTCTTGAAGGCCATCATCTAGGATTGAACCAGACAGCAGCAGAGTCTGTGGGAAGGATTTGAGGATTTGGAGATTGATGACAACAAAACGAAGAGGAAAAGAGAGTATCAAAAAAAAAGCCATGATCCAATGGATCACCTCGTTGAATAACATAGGACAGAATTTGAGGTTCACAAACACATCTTGTGTTACATAATTAAAATGAATATAGTCAAGTGAATTGCTGAAGTACTTTGAGTGACTTCGATATTTACCGAACTAAAAACATTACTGATAGGAAGCCAATAAAATAATTACTTTCGACAGGTACATAGTTACTGCAATTACTCAGGCCTAGATTGCTGCAATGATGAAGACCCACTGTTTCTTAGCAAAAATAGTGAAAATCTCAAAAATTCCCAAATGTGGAACTTCCTATTTTTGTGGGGGACTGGGGACAGACACATTTTGTACATGTACGTCTTAGGATGGCAGCCGGTCATTTAAATCATCAACTGTTTCCATTGAAATGCAAATACCAAAACTCAAAACCTATGCTCCTTGTCTCTAAGCTTGATACTTAACACAGAGACCTACAGAGAAACCAATTCATAAGAACATAAGAACACATGAAATAGGAGCAGGAGTAGGCCATCCAGCTCCTCGAGCCTGCCCCGCCATTCAATAAGATCATAGTTGATCTGTAGTGGTTCAGTACCACTTTCCCGCTTTCTCCCCATAACCTTAATTCCCTTGTCAATCAAAAACCTATCCACTCTTGACTTAAATATATTCAGCAAGGTAGCCTCCACCACTTCAACAGGCAGAGAATTCCAAAGATTCACCACCCTTTGCATGAAGAAATTCCTCCTCAACTCTGATCTGAACTGCATCCCCCCAATCTTGAGGCTGTGCCCTCTAGCCCTGCTATCTTTGTTAAGCTGGAAGAGTCTCTCAATCTCTACCCTACTCATCCCCTTTATTATCTTATACATTTCTATAAGATCCCCTCTCAGCCTTCTAAACTCCAAAAGTACAAACCTAGCCTATTTATTCTCTCCTCATAATCCAATGCCCTTCATGGAATTCATGGAAGAATTGATCATGTGGTCACATGATGGAAACTAACTTCAGATAACAAATGTTGTGTACTCCAAGAACCATGAAGAAACAAGCCAATCAGGAAACAAATAGCACATGATATACCTACGTGGACCTCTCTGTCTCCACCTGTTCCTCAAGCTTGAGCCCTACCTGCTGTTTGATTATCCATATATTGTGAACAGTGATTTTTAAAGAATGTAACCTAGTATAGTTGATCTCTTTAGATGATAAATTGTTAGTCTACTTCAAACTACCTTAACACTGAAACCAGAAGGACCATTGAACTCAGCCTGATCTAATCAAGTATCAAGAACCACATCAGAAATACCAGTCGGTAACAGAAATATTCAATTTTTTATTGGAGTTTAAAAATAAATCACTTAATCCATCCTCCCACTTCGGAATCAATTTTTGTATGTGTGAACTGAATGTGCATGCAAATGAAAATTGGGGTGTTATTACTTTACTCAACCAGGTTAAGAACAAAAAAACACTCTCTTTTCTTTTTTTAAAAAAATTAAGGAAACCTGCCTGTTTGGGTCTTTTACAGTCACCACATGTAAGCGGTTCAATATTCACTCAATTGACAAGCATACAATTTTTTAAAAAATCCTGCCGCATTTAAAGGAGGGGGGAATCGGGGTGCCATTCCCACTTTCTTCACCTGGTTATACCAATTATTAATTACATAAATGTGTTTCAAACCAAGGCATCTTTCCCATATGGATTGTTTTGTCCTCATCCAGTTTTGGTTTCAAAGTAATCCAATAACTTTTAAATCCTTTTATTTTTATGGTCAGGTTTCTGACTATTTAAACTAACAGTACGGCAATATTTAGATTTTACCAGTTTATTTGAAGTGTAAGCCTTGAAAAGATGAATATTGATTTTTCACTTGACATGTTTACATCTCACTAAAAAGTATATAAAGGGTGTAATAAAGATATCTACACACTTTACAATCTGGTTACCTTGAATGTATAGCCTATTAAAAAATGAAAAAGCATGATCTATGATGCAATTATTGATTTGCAACCACTGTTGGAAAGTGTTACACTCGGCTACATAAACATGATATTTCCAAAATGTAGATTTAACATAATACACTATTACAGGCTGAGGCATACTTAAACTACCGTTATAAATTTTTCAGATTAAAACAATAATTTCTCGCCCGCATACAAAAATGCTTGACAAAATAAAGCACTCCATTTGCAAGAGTTTATGCATTTTAAGAACCAGATGTGAAGCTCTGAAGTGTCGTGATAAATGCAGCATCACAGATCGTGCGCAAAAATTTTGTTTTGGGGACAATTTCTTCTTTATAAATGCTTCATCACTCACTGTGGTTCATTGTTATTTCAACAAACCTCCAATACCAAACATTATAGATCAGTACACACACTGTAGAAAATTTATACATAAATAAACTATGCTTATCTACTGCATTACATTTTATGTTTTGTTCCAAAAGACATAAATACCAAACAGTATGCTTCACAGCATGTTTACTACGTGTTTTAAGTATACAACTGCAATTTCCCATATATATCTTACAAATTCTATGATTTGGAGATCTGCAAAGCTTTTTATTTTGTTAACAACACGGTAAAAATCCCATAATTTCAAGAAAATTTTCCATCAAAAGGCAGGGCGACATTGCTCAAACAGCATGCAAATTTCTTTGCTAAATCTCCAGTTTTAGACATTCCTGCAGTTTATCCTTTTTCATCTGCATGCCCAGTGGGTCTGCTTTTAGATAATTGTAATAGAAAGGTTTACCAAAGACTTAACAGATGCTTAAGCAACAGCATATTAGAACATTCTTTGACTTTGGTAATGGGTCAGGGTATTGCAGCGTGGAAAATTACTGCACCTACTTCTCATTTAAAATGAACCCACACATTACTCACTATAAATAATGTCCTTGGTAGGATAATGCTGTCATTTAGATGCACAAGCTCCTGTGGACAGGGGCCAAAATCCAGAAAATATATAGTTTATCCATTCTATGATCACCTCGAACTACAACTCTGGGCATTGCTTTAATTCACTTTTCACTGAAAGTAACTCTGAAAAAGATTTTTCAATAATCATTTATCAAAGTCAAAATGTGACTAATATAAATGAAGAATCAGCAAAAACTATATTTTTAATCTATTAAATGCAGTACTGGAAAGCAAGTATTTAGGTCATCTCTGTAAGAGTCTTTGAGTGAAACAAGCCAGCCGCTATACATATTCAATTTGAAAAGAGAATTTTTCACTATTATAATCATATCTTTTATGACAGATGCAATTTGCCAATAAGTTAATAAAAGGCGGTAAACATCTTCTTGAATCCCACTTCCCTGCCCATCCACCTCACTGCAGAAAATTACAGAAAAATATTGGCAAAATTCTTTGAACAGGTCTACTGTCTAGCTTTATAGTGTAGTCACGCAGTGTGGAAAACTAAGGAAATTGAAGTGAACAAAAAAAAAGTATCTAAATGAACAAGCTGGTATAGAATCATAAAGGTGTTCAGAATAAGAAACAGGCCCAACAGCCAAACTTGTCCATGCTGCCCAGTTTTTACCACTAAGCTAGTCCCAATTGCCTGCATTTGGCCTATATTCATCTATACCCATGTTGTCCATGTAACTGTCTAAATGCTTTTTAAAAGACAAAATTGTATAACAAAGGATCAAAGGCCAAATGGAAGCCCAGATTATCTTTGTCTCTACCACTCTCTCTACGTCATCAAGTTACTTGTTCTATATATTCTGTCCTGCAAGAACAGCAATTTCTTCTGATTAAACAGTCAAAAACCAATGTCATCATATTTGGCCCCCACCGCAATCTAAAACTGTAGCACTAAATTTTTCCCCATTCCTCTATGCTCCAAGATCCTTGTGCTCATCTAATTCCAGCCTCTTGAGGATCCTCAATTTTAAACACTCCACCAACATGGTAATACCATGGTAGCATGGCCCCTTTAATGACCAGGCCGGAACCAATGGAGTGTGTGTGAACCTGGACTATTTGGGAATAAGGGCATACATTCCTGGAGCTGGAAGACTTCAGTTGGTGTCAGAGCGTTGTTGGGAGTAGATCTGTATAGTTACACTGTTAAACCATTAATTGTACATGGTTCTTCTCAAACAATAAATCTTTCAGTTTGTTACTTACCAACGAGGACAAACCGGATCAGTTGTTGAAAGCCCACAGTCCAGAATAAGAAGGGGAGGAGAATGATAACTCAAAGTTCAAAGATGAAAAGGTATAGACTCCATTTTAAAGATGCTGCTATTTGGGATAATAGAGCCATTTGATCCACAAGTAGAGAATTGGGGGGGGCGGCTGGCTGGTGGGCAGGAGGAAAGGGTGCAGTACATTGAAAGATTTTGCAGCCAATGAAATAACAGCTGAAGAGAAGCAGAAGGTGATGCCGCTCATAGTCTGCAGTCCACAGATTCATAATCTGTTGAGGAATTTGATGTCACCCGAAGCTTCTGACACGCAAGCCTTTGACCAGTTAATAAACTTAGTAAAGGATCACCATAACTCCAGACCTTCAGTTATTATGTAAAGGTACAAATTCCACTCTGCTGTTCAGGAGCCAGGAGGGACAGCCTCTGGCTTTGTGGCCAGATCTTGATGGCTGTCTGAGGCCACAAGCTTGGGTCTTCATTGGAAAACACATTGAGGGATCGTTTGGTTTGTGAGATCCACAACCCCAACATCCAAAAGAAACTGCTTGCTGAAACCAAAATTTCACTAGAAAAGGCAGCAGAGGTGGCTCAAATGCCTGAATGTGCTAAGCAAGACATGTGTGAGCTGCACAGCACGCAGAGTGAGGTGAACCAGTTGTGATTTGAAATGGTTGCTACTGGGAACAGCCTGAGTGAAGATGCAGCAGAACCTGAGAGTTGTTGTTCAGCACCAGAGACGGAGGCATTTTTTCAGTGTGCGGGAGACCACTCCCAAGAGATGTGCCTCGGCAAAAGTTTTATCTGCTTTAGATGCAAGAAGGATCATCTGCGAGAGAAATGTAGAGTGAAGCAGGCTACATAGAATGTTGCAAAGAAACAATGAAATGGTGAAAATAACCCCTGTGATTAAGCTGGCAGAGGACTCAAAGAGGGATTCAAGAATTACACACTCAATCCCTGCAATGCAGAAGGAAGCCACTCAGCCAATCGAGTCTGCACTGACAATAATCCCTTCCAGCCCTATTTTCGTAACCCCACATATTTATCTTGCTAATCCCCCTGATACTAGGGTCAATTTAGCATGGCCAATCAAACTAACCCGCATATTTTTGGACTGTGGGAGGAAACCGGAGCACTCAGAAGAAACCCATGCAGACACAGGGAGAATGTGCAAACATGACAGAGATATTGTCCTGAAGCTGGAAGTGAACCTGTAAGGCAGCAGTGCTAACTATTGTGCCACCTTACCAGTTCAACATAGTCAGATACTTCCCACTGAGATTGTTTAATTGCTAACGGTAGGTGAAGAAACATTCAAATATCTTCAGACAGGACTGTAACCCTCAAGTCTTTGCCAAATTGGCCTCAGAATGGCTATGTACAATGGAAAGACATTAAGAATAGTGAGGACAATCTCCATGCCTGTATCCTATAGGAACCAGTTACCCATCATGGTGTTTGAAGTACAAAGACCCAGTGTCATAGGATTCGACTGGTTAAGACAAATCATAGAATCTCTACAGTGCAGGAGGAGGCCATTCGGCCCATCAAGTCTACACTGATTGTCCAACAGAGTATCATAACCAAGCTCTCTCCACACCCTATCCTATAAATATATATTTAACACATACATGTGATTAAATATATGTGTAACCGCACATATTTACCATCTAACTTACACACCTTGAGACAGAGGGGCAATTCACCACAGCCAATCAACTTAACCTGCAAATCTTTGGACTGTGGGAGGAATTGGATCACCCGGAGGTATAACCCACACAGACATGGGGAGGAGGAGCAAACTCCATCCAGTTACCCAAGGCTGGAATTGAACTTGTGTTGTCAGCTGCTGAGAGCCATTGAGAGAGTTGTGGGTCTGGAAGTCATTGGACAGGCTGACAATATGAATTGTTTTTCCCTAGTGTCTCTTCTGTAATATTGCTGTTTCTCTGCCTATGTGTTAACTGTTTTTCTTTTTGTTTGTTCATAGGTAATCCAAGGGGAAAGGAGTAGCCCTCTTAATGGGTGATTCTTTGCAGGCCACCTGACTGGGTCAGAATCAATGGAAAGCATGCATACAAACCTGGGCCAATTGGAAATGAGAGTGTGTAGTCCCAGGCTGGAACGCTTCAGTTGGAATCAGGGCATTGTCGGGAGTAGACAGGTATAATTGTGCAGTTAAACCCTCAGTTGTACATAATCCTTCTCAGTCAATCAATCTCTTAGTTTGTTATATTGTAACACATTGAAACACCTCAAATGAACATGGCTATTCTCTATAAGTCGCCCAATAGTAATAGGAATGTTGAGGAGCAGACAGGGAAACAGATCCTGGAGAGATGTAATAATAAGAGTTGTTGTAATGGGAGATTTTGATTTCCCAAATATTGATTGGAATATCCCTGGGATAAGGGGTTTGGATGAGGAGGAGTTTGTTAGGTGTGTTCAGGAGGGTTTCCTGACACAGTATGTGGATAAGCCTCGAAGAGGCGAGGCTGTACATGATCTGATATTGGGTAACAAACCTGGACAGCTGTCAGATCTCTCAGTGGGAGAGCATTTTGGAGATAGTGATCATAACTTTATCTCCTTTACACTAACATTGGACAGAGATAGGATCAGGCAAGCTAGGAAAATGTTTATCTGGAGTAAGGAGAAATATGAAGCCATCAGGCAGGAAATTAGAGGCATAAATTGTAAGGAGGTTTTCTCAAGGAAATGTACCAAAGTAAGGTGGCAGATTTTCAAGGAATGTTTGTCTGAAGTTCTGCACAACAACGTTCTGTTGAGATAGAAAAATTTTGGTAGTTTACAGGAACCGTGGTGCATGAAAGTTGTAATATATCTAGTCAAAAAGAAAAGAAAAGCATACAAAAGGTTCAGGGAACTCGGGAAAAGGTTAGGGATCTAGAGGAGGAACTTAAGAAGGAAATTAGGGGAACCAGAATGGGTCGTGAGAAGGCTTGGCAGGTAAGATTAAGGAAAACCCTAAAGGTGTTCTACAAGTATGTGAAGAGCAAAAGGATGAGATGTGAAGGAATAGGACCTACAAAAAGTGACGGTGGGAAAGTTTGTATAGAACCAGTAGAAATAGCAGAGATGTTTAATGAATACTTTACTTCAGCATTCACAGTGGAAAAGGATCTTGAAGTGCAGACTTGCAGCGTACTGAAAAGCTTGAGTATATGGACATTAAGAAAGAGGATGTGCTGGAGCTTTTGAATACCATCAAGATAGATAAGTCACTGGGACTGGATGGGATGTACCCCAGATTATTGTGGGAGGTGAGGGAAGAGATTGCAGAACCTCTGGTGATGATTTTTGCATCATTGATGGAGATGGGAGAGGTTCCAGAGGATTGTGGGTGTGGTTCCTATATTCAAGAAAGGGAATAGAGATAGCCCAGGAAATTATTGACCGGTGAGTCTAACCTCAGTGGTTGGTGAGTTGATGAAAAAGATCTCGAGAGACAGGGTTTATGAACATTTGGAGAAGTATAGTATGATCAAAAGTAGTCAGCACGGCTTTGTCAAAGGCAGATCATGCCATACGAGCCTGGTTGAGTTTTCTGAAGATGTGATGAAACGCATTGATGAAGGAAGAGCAGTAGACGTGGTTTATATGGACTTCAGCAAGGCGTTCGATAAGTCCCACATGCACGACTTATTGAGAAAGCGAGGGGGAATGGAATCGAAGAGGACATTGCTTTGTAGATCCAGAACTGGCTTGCCCACAGAAGGCAGAGAGTGGTTGTAGATGGGTCTTTTTCTGCATAGAGATTGGTCACCAATGGAATATTCCATGGGTTTGTTCTGAGACTCTTGCTATTTGTGATTATTACAAATGAGCTGGATGAGGAAGTGGAGGGATAAGTTGGTAAGTTTGCCAATGACACAAAGGTTGGAGGCGTTGTGGATAGTTTGGAGGGATGTCAGAAGTTGCAGTGTGACATAGATAGGATGCAAGATTGGGCAGATAAGTGGAAGATGGACTTCAACTCAGATGTGTGTATGGTCGTTCATTTTGGCAGGTCAAATGGGATGAAGGAATATAATATTAAGGGTATGACTCTTAGCAATATGAAAAATCAGAAGGATCTTGGAGTCTGGGTTCATAGGACTCTCAAATTGGCTTCGCAGGTAGAGGATGTGATTAAGAAGGCGTATGGTGTACTGGCCTTCATCAATCAAGGAATTGAGTTTAAGAGTCAGCATTAAGACCCTGGTCAGACTCCACTTGGAGTACTGTGCTCAGTTCTAGTCGTTACAGGAAGGATGTGGAAGCCATTGAAGGGGTGCAGAGAAGATTTACAAGGCTGTGCCTGGATTGTTGGCATGCCTAATGAGGATAGGTTGAGAGAGCTTGGTCTTTTTTCCATGGAGAGATGAAGGATGAGAAGTGACCTGATAGAGGTATATAAGATGTTGAGAGGTATTGATCGGGTGGATTCTCAGAAGCTTTTTCCCACGGCTGAAATGGCTGCCATAAGAGGACACAGGTTTAGTGTGCTGGGGAGTAGGTGCAGAGGAGGTGTCAGGGGTACGTTTTTCACTCAGAAGGTGGTGGATGTGTGGAATCACCTGCCGGCAGTGATGGTGGAGGCAGATTCGATAGGGTCTTTTAAGAGCTTCTGGATGAGTACATGATACTTAATAGGATTGAGGGTTATAGGTAAGCCAAGTAAGTAGAAATATGATCGGCGCAACTTGTGGGCCGAAGGGTCTGTTTGTGCTGTAGTTTTTTTTTATGTTCTATGTTCTAAATAGTTTAAGTAGCTACCCAGTTTGTGATCTTGGAAGAGATCCAAAGTTTCTAAATAGGTAGCAAATTTGTCTGTAATCTATAATAGGTGGAAGCAAAAAGTAGCAAATCCTATATACATTTGAATCAAAGATGTATAGGTTTATATTCTACGCCGTAAAGCAAATCATTAATTTGATTTTTCAAAAATGTATTTTTTACTCAATTTTTTACTTATAATGTTGGGTTCACCCTGAACAGAAATCAATATCAGACATATACCATTTTATATCAGATTTGAATGCAGATTGTTGGCAATCTGTTCAACCATGGAACGGTTAGGGCAGCACGGTGGCACAGTGGTCAGCATTGCTGCCTCACAACACCAAGGACATGGGTTCAATTCCGGCTTCAGGTAACTGTGTGAAGTTTGCATATTCTCTCCCCTGTCTGTGTGGGTTTCCTCCCACAGTCCAAAGATGTGCAGTTTAGGTAGATTAGCCATGCCGTTCCCTGCTGCCACCAAACTTTTGAATCGACTTATTGCATTAAGTTGATCTTTCTCTACACCCTAGCTGTAACTGTAACACTAAGTTCTGTATGTTCTCATTTCCTCCTCGATGGACAGTATGCTTTGTCTGTATACTTTCACTGTACGCTAACACACATGGCAATAATAAATCAAATCAATTCAAAATCCTTGGTGTCCCAAATTGTGTAGGTTAGGAGGATTAGCCATGGTAAACCACAGGGTTACAGGGATAGGCCCGGGTGGGATGCTGTTTTGGTAAATTGGTGCAGACTTGATGAACCAAATGGATTCAATGGGTTCTGTGGAGGGGGTGGGGAAGGGTGTTGATTATCACAATCATGATCAATACTGTTTTCACTGGTTTCTACAGACAAACCTTTCAGCAGGGGTCTTTGCGTAATCAACAGCAAATCACCTGGTTGATATTTTCTCCTTTTCAGTAAGGCTGTTTTGAATTTCAATTTAAAGTTCAAAGTTTATAAGTTTTGTCACCTTTGTTGCACCTCAAGTGAGCTTGGCTTACACAATGTGGACTGGGAATCAGCTTCACAATACTGCCACAAACATAAAACAGATGAGGTAAACAAGATTGAGGCGTCCGAATGAATTTCTAGAGATAATCAAATCTTGAGGTCAGATGATTGGATTGATAAATCAATGCACAATTGATGACATCATCTCAAATCTTCAGATAGGCTATTGTCTTGTACTACAGTGACAGGTAGGGAAATTATCCTTCATTTCATTTACATGCCGCTGCAAGAAAGAGAATTTTGCATCATGTAGAGTTGCCATACAGCCTGCATTCCCAGAACCAGCTGCCAATAGCTTTACTCAGAATTTTAGTTGATACAGTCCAGGAACAGAGACAAACTGCTGAGGCCTGATGATGGAGTGAGCAGACGGATATCAAAATTATCAGTTTGTACTGAACTCCACAACCCAAATAGCCACCGTGTCCATGAGCAGCATCCAGTCTTTTGTTCTGACAGAGATAAGATGTATAAATTATGAGTGGTTGACAAAGTATACTCCAGTGCCTGAGGCAGCTCATCAATCATTTTCAGCATGTCGGCAGGTAACTGATGTGGCCCCTGCTGGCATTTCCCATTCAGGTGAGAAGCGAGAAATGAAAGCATTGCCATTGAACAAACACAGCAGCTGAGCTTTATTTAAGATTCTTTTAATTTGAAAGTTGTTTATCTTAAGATACTCATGCTTTTGCAGGTTTGAATCTCTTGGATATTGAGAGCTGTGGTCCCACAGCAGTAAATGATCATTCCAGGCATTGCAGAACTGCTTTGGAGATCATCCATTGCCTGCTGTTTGGAAGGTGCGATGAAGCTGAGGAGACCTTTGTTCTTTCAGTTATCACCAGGTTCAAACAGTCTTCAATGTCAGCAGATTCCCTCATCTTACCACAGGCTTTGGCCAAGCTATACAGAGGCTAAGCTCACAAAATGTAAAACTGCTTCAATTACTGACTGTGGATCATTCCCAGTCGCTCTGACACCATCCCCCACCATTCCCCCTCAATCTGGCTTTGTGCCATGTCTTTATATGTTCAAATCCTCATTTGCTTTGCCTAACACACAAACCTGAAGCAAATTAATTTACGCAGTGCCAGACTGACATTGAGGATAGACTGGTCTCTTTACCTTTGTCACTTGTTCGGTGTAATTAGATTGGGTGAGGGGAATAATGTTGCTGTGCAAGCTGACAGATCAACTGGGCTTTTAAAGTGTCAGGATCAGACTGGGTCTAACTAATCAATGGGTCACTCCGAGAAGATGTGTCTATGCTTTTTGTGTCAAAGGCCTAAAACCAAAGCAAGTTGTTCTGAAGACATACATTTTTCATCTCCACCGTAATGAAGGAAAAAAAAGTATAATCACTTTAAAATTAAACTTCTGATTATCAGACATCTTGCATGCCTGACACAGCTGCTGCAGGATTAATTAAACATCATGTGTTGTACTAGTTAACTTAAAAAAAGACTAAACTTCATTGCAATTATACTTTTTCCAACAGGCATCCAAAAATGATTTATGCTTTCACTGTAATTACAGCCCCATTCCCATGATGATAAAGAAAACTTGACACTTGAATATTACCAAAGAGAATAGATTAACAAGTGCAATGTGCAAATTGTCTTCCTCCCAAAGCTTATAACTGTTGAAGTCACAACTTTTTTTCCCTTCCCACAGGTAAAGCATTACATTGAATGTATAAACAATAGATATTAGGTTGCCTCTCTTACCTCCTTCAAGACTTGCCTTAAAACACTCCACATTGACCAAGCTTTTTCTTATCTGTCGCAGTGCCACCTTTTGTGGCTTGGTGTAATTTTATTTGATGAGATGATTATATTCCTATGAAGTATCATCATCACCTTCTTGAGAACAATTAGAGATTGGCAATAAATGCTGTTCTTGCTGTAACGCCCCACCCCATAAACAAATAAAAAGTGTTTTTGTTACATTAAAGATGCTATATCCTGTTGTTGCTGCACCAAAGGCTTAATAATTTCTTCAGCAACATTAATTCATGCTAATATGTACACAAAAGTTATAGACTATCAATTATCCTGCCATTTAAAATCAAGAAAACAATCCAGTTCCATTGCTACAGCCTTTCCACCAGTTTGGATTTGAGGTTAATACTTTTGCCACAAATAAGAAGTTATGTATACCCATGTTTAATACTTGCCATTGATTACAGACATATAAACTAGGAGCAGGAGTAAACCACGTGACCCCTCATGCCTACTCCACCATTCAATAAAATTATGGCTGATCTGGTTAGGCCCTCAACCTGATATATCTGCCTACTTCTGATAACATTTTACCCACTTGTTAGTCAAGAATTTATTTAGCTCTGCGTTAAAAATATTCAACAATCCTGCCTCCACTATCTTTTAAGTAAGTGGGCCGAAGGGCCTGTTTGTGCTGTATTGTTCTTAAGTAAATTCCAAAGGCCTATGATCGTTTGAAAAATTTTTTCCTCACCTTAAATGAGCAACCCCTTAGTTTTAAACAGTGATTCCCAGTTCTATATTCTCTAACAAGAGGAACATCCTGTCAATACCACGCAGGATCCTAAAGGTTTCAATCAAATTGCACCTTATTCTTCTAAACTTTAGTGGGCACAAACCTAACCTCTCCAACCTTCTCCTCCAAGACAATCCACCCACTTCTAATATTGGTAAAGTAAAACCTGCTCTGAACTAAAGCATTTACATTTTTCCTTAGATAAGGAGACCAACACGATATATAATACTCCAGATGTGGTCCTCAACAATGCCCTGTATAATCTCCCTTCTTTTGTAATCAATTTTGCTTACAACAATTATTAGCATCCTATTAGCAATCCTAATTATTTGCTGTATCTGTATACTAACCTTTTGTGATTCATGCACATAAGGCATCCAGAACCCTCCGTATCTCAGAGCAAGTAATTTCTCATGATTTAGATAATACATTGCTTTACTCTTCCTGCAAAAATGGACAATTTCACATTTGCCCACATTATACTCAATTTGCCAGATTTTTGCTCACTCACTTAACCTTTCTCTATCTCATCGTAGCTCCCTTAGATCGTCTAAACAATTTACTTTTCTACCTATCCTTGTATCATCAGCAAATTTAGCAACATATTCGCAGTGCTTTCACCCAAGTAATTTATATAAATTGTAATAAGTTGAGACATAAGCAATGATCAGTTGCACACAACTCACCACACCCTGCTAACCAAAAAAAGATCCATTTTTGCTGTTTCTTGTTAGTTGACCAATGTTCTATCCATGCCAATCTGTTACCTATACATTCTGAACATTTATTTTCCACAATAACCTCTTACATGGCACTTTATCAAATGCCTTCTGGAAATCTAAGTACTGGTTACTTAGTATGTGACTCCTACAAGTAGGTCCATTAAATTGGTTAAACATGGTTTCCCTTTTCCAAAACCATTTTGATTCTACCCGATTGCCTTAATTTTTTCCAAGTACCCTGCTGAAACATCTTTAATAATGGCTTCTAAGATTTTCCTTTATAGGCTAACTAGCCTGTAGTTTCCTCCTTTCTGTCTCCCTCCTATTTTGAATAAAGGAGTTACATTTGCTAAGTTCTAATTTAATGGAATCTTCCCTAAATTTAGGGAATTTTGAAAAATTAAAACCAATACATCAGCTATCTCATTTGCCATTTCCTTGAAGACCTTAGAGTGAAGTCCACCCGGATCTAGGGATTTGTCAGTCTACAGAACCAACACTTTGCTCAATTCCACTTCTGTAGTGATTGTAATTTTCCTGAGTACCTCTCTCCCTTCCACTTCCCAGTTGACAGCTATTTCTGGGATATTATTTGTGTTTCTATAGCAAAGACTGCTGCAAAATACCTGTTTAGTTAATCTAACATTGTCCCACTTTCTATCAATTTCACAGAAATACTTTCTAGAAGGACCAACATTCATGTTGTTAACTCTTTTCTTATTTAAATATCAACAGAAACTCTTACTCTCCATCTTTATATTGTGAGCTAGTTTTCTCTTGTACTCTAGTTTTTCCCTCTTAATCAATCTTGTTATTCTCTGGTGCACTCTATATTCTTTACAACTTGCTGACCTGATATTCATCTTTACACAAATATATGCTATTTCTTTAAATTGAATACTTTTTTAGTTAACTGCAGATGGCAGGACTTTTTCTTTTTCATTGAAATTGTTTATTCTCTGTATTCTGAAATATCCCTTCAAATGTCTGCTACTGAATTGCTATTTATCCATCCCTTAAACACATTTGCCCATACATTCTAGTTGTCTCTGCTTTCATAATGGCCCTTATTTAAATTGAAAATACTGGACTTGGGTGCACTCTTCTCTCCTGCAACAGAACGTAAAATTCAATCATATTATGATCACTACCACCTCGGTGTGCCTTCACTATGAGGTTATCCATTAATCCTATCTCATTGCACCATATCAGGACTAGTATAGCTTGTTCTTAGAATGTGCTGTTTTAAGAAACTATCTCAAAATATTCTAGAAACTCCACATCTACGCTATCTTTGTCAATCTGATTTTTCCAATGTATACATATATTAATGTAGATTAAAGTCCCCTATGATTATCCCTGTACCTTTCTGACAAGCTCCCATCATCTCTTCTTTCATACCCTGTCCTACTATGTAGTGACAATTAGATGCTGGGTGTGGGGGTGGGTCCACTACTCCCTTAATCAATTCTCGTCTCAATCCAAACTGCTTATATATCTTGGTTTCCTGAACTCAATGTTTCCCTCTCTAATGTGCTAATACCATTATTTATTAATTAAAAGAGCTAACCCTCCATTCATTCTTAACTTCTGTCCTGCATAAAGTGTCACACATCCCTCAATATTCAGGTCCCAATCTAGGTCATCCTGTGTCAATGTTTCAGCAATGGCTATCAGATCATATTTATTAATTCCAATTTGCACTATCAGTTCCTCTGTTTTGTTTTGAATAGTGTATATTTAGTCTTTAATTTTGAATTTTTGTTATTTTTGTAACATCTAGCCTTAGCTGCTGATTTACTCTCAATTTATACTCCCTCTCCCTTTCTGCCATAGTCTGTTTATAATTTTCATTATTAGTATCTTACTCTCTTGCCTTTTCTATGCTGTTTAGTATACCATATCTTCCCCAATTTGACCCCTTGCCCTACTATTCAGTTCAAAACTCTCTCTACTTCCCTCGTTATGCAGCTCATTAGAACATCAGTCCCAGCATGGTTCAGGCATAGACCATCCCAACGTTACTGATTCTACTTTCCCCAGCAATTATGCCAGTTTCCCATGAACTGGAACTCACTTTTCCCACAACAGTCTCTGATTTATGCATTAATTTCTTGAATGTGATTTATCCAATGCCAATTTGCAAATGGCTCATTTTATAATCCAGGGACCTGTGAGGTTCTGCTTCTTAATTTGGTGCCTAGTTCTTCATACTGATTCTACAGAACCTCCTTCCTCATCCAGTCTATGTTTATGATACCTTATCTGGATTTCCCTCTCCCAGTTAAGTTCCTCTCCAGCCCAGAATAGATGTCCCAAACCCTGACACTGTCAGGCAAACACAGTAAGAAGTCTGACAACTCCAGGTTTAAGTCTAACCGATTTATTTGATAGTAAACTCTCAAGCTTTCAAGGCTGTCCTCTTGGCAGGTGAATGACGAAGAGGACAGCCTCGAAAGCTTGTGAGTTTACTATCAAATAAATCGGTTAGACTTAAACCTGGTGTTGTCAGACTTCTTACTGTGTTTACCCCAGTCCAACGCCGGCATCTCTACATCATGACTGTCAGGCAACACAACCATCTGGTATTTCACTCCTTGCTGGAAAGGACAATGTTTATCGCCCGTACTATTTGGTCCCCTGCTTCTATTACATTTTGTGCACCCTCCGTTTGAAAAGCTTTCTGTATCATGGTGTCATCATCAGTTAGCTCCCCCCACTTTCACATAAACAAGCAAGAACTTCAAATCTGCCAGACAATTTCAGAGGCTGACACACCTGCCCAGGGGGTTTTCTTATCTGCCTCAGTTGCAGTCCTGACCAAATCAGAAGATTCTATGCTGAGAGGTGTGACTTCTTCCTGGCACAAAGCATCCAGGTAACTTTCTTCTTTCCTGATGTGTCATAGTGTCTGCAGCTTAGCTTTCAGCTCAATGACTCCAAGCAAAGTTCCACAAGCTGCAATTGCTTATTCTAGAGTGATCAACAGGATCACAATGTAATTCAGGAGTTCTCACATGCTGCAGATCACCTGCCCTGCCATCTTGATGTGTTTTAAACAACTACTTAATTGAATTATTTATATACAGTTTTTTGATATTATTTATTAATTTCACCACCAAGTTACCTATTGTCTTAAACCTTAGAGTAGAACTTACCCGCTTACCAGATTTGTATCAGTTAGCTCCTTTCCGGTAGTAGAGTAAGAACCAGTCCTAAAGGGTAAGAAAGATAGAAAGCAAAGAAAAACAAACTCCTGCTTCTCCTTCACCAAATTCCCTCACTTACCAAACTCCAAGCTTGTACTCAGCTTTCTTACTATATACAGCATTTGCTACACTGAATTGATATAAAACTGAAGTGGGACTATCAAACCAGTTAGCCAATTAACTACTGAGCTCCCACCACAGCTGAGAGTGTGTTTACAGTGTCTAAATTATTAAAGAACAAAGCCTGCTTATCCAGTACTTTCCAGTTTCTGCTAACGACAGACGAGATTAGATTTTAAGATCTAAATTTAAGAACAAGGTTAGCACGTGAAACTTCCCTACTTACCAAACTCCAAGCTTACACTCAATTTTCTTACTGCTTTGCTGTTCTAAGTGAATTTGTAGAAAACTGAAGTGGGACTAAGTAAGTTGAAGTAAGGCCTATCCCAACAGAAATGTCAATACCCACTGAATCAAAACCCGTTTTTCACACATGACTTTTTGACTCGCATCTAATTCTCCAATCTACTTGTCCTTTGCATGTGGTTTAGATAATAGTGCAGAAAACCATTAAGGCTTTGCTTTTTAATTTAGACCCTAATTCCTCTCATACTCTCAGCAGGATATCTTTCCTAGTTTAACCAGTGTTTCTACTTTTTACGTGGGCCACATGACAGATTCTCCTCCTTCCATTCCAAGTTATTCTCCAGTCATGAGGCATGTCCTTAGCTGTGGCATTGGGCAGGCAACACCATCTTTGGAACTGAGAATTATGGCTGCAGAGAACAGTATCTATTAATCAACTTTATTGAACTGTTCCTTATCACATTCCTTTTCACTGCCCCCAAATGAATTACCTTCTACACCACAGTACTGTAGTCAATCTATCCATGCACTTGCATTTCTTATTCACATCCACAATGGTAGCACGCATCTTATACTTATTGGTCAAAACCAGGGCCAAGGGCTTACATTCTTTCACTAATACATCCTAGATCCCCATGCATGCTTCATCCTCCTGTCCGTGACAAATAATTAATTTAAATTTCGACTTAACTTAAAGGGTCTGACTGCCTCCTGGAAATAATTGTCCCTGATGCCTCACAGTGTCTGCTACTTGGAGCTAAATTTCCTTAACCTGTAAACTGTCAGCACAGATTATGGTTGTTGGGGATCTCCATGCTGTTTTCAAACTTCCGCATGCTGCAGCTTGGCACACCACCCATGTCCAGCCAACTTTATTTTTTTGACCAGCTTTCAAAATTGAATAATTACTTTTATATTTAGTAATTAATTGATTTATCTGTTTTAAATTGCTCATTTTCAAGTTTCAATTTTTGACTGAGAAAAGAACTGTAAAACTCATCATCCAATCACTTACCTGCCATCCTATGATAATATTTTTCAACCTTTGGCCCTTAGGCTCCTGTTCTTTCCAATCAGCAGCTGCTCTCACTATCTTTTCTTATCAATTCCTGGGGTTCCCACGCTCTCCAATCAGAGTGCAAAGGAGAGAGTGGCCATGAAAATAGGAGTGGGCACATGCAGACCATGGAAAGGTCTACTGACTTCAGGCAGGATTTTATGGTTTTTGGTTGAGCGAGGCCGTAAAATCCTGCCATGTGAGTGGATTGGAAGGCGGTGAACAGATTGCAAGATGCTAAGCAAGAAAGATATCTTGAAAGATAAGATAGTAAGAATTAAAGAGGCAGTGAATGCAAGAGAAGTGTTGGGTGTGTGATGGATGGAGGGATGATGATGGTAAGGGAGGTGGTGAAAGGCCTGCAAGTGAGAGGTGCGAGTAAGTAAGAGAATGAGTGTGTGAATAGTCTGAAATAGTTTTCCCACAAACATGCCTTAAAATAACATTTCACATGGAATACAAGTGAAAATAGGTTGTGAACAATGTCATTGTTTTCCATAAATATGTCTCAAGAATAGTATTTCTCACATTCACAACACTCACCATTATTATTACATGCAGAACACACTCTCTCACTCTCATTCTGGAATCCGCTGATAGTTGTATGTTTTAGGTCTGAGTATTGTCATACGATTTTTAAATCTGATGCAGAGATGCATCAATTATACAGAAGTTCCTACAGAAGATCTAACAAATCTTTCGAGCTAGCCCTGTTTAATAGTTACTGACAATAAATTCTTTTGTAAGTGGATAATTGTACAAATATGAATGAATTAAATTTGAGTCAAGCCTACAATTCTCTCACACTAAAGAATTTGAGATGTTAAGCCCTCTCCCTCTAATAATAGTCATTTTCCTGCATGTTTTATCATATGACAGAACTTCCCAATTTACATTGGACACAAAAATTTCAAGTCAACAGTAATGAATACAGCTTATATAATCAGCAGTCATCTTATTTCAAGAATTAACTTGCAGAATAGCACAGCTATAACTTACTTAATCAGTAGATGAACTGTCATTGTAGACATAAATCACGTACACCCAGGTAGAATCATTTTTGAATGGCATAAATTTCAGTTTTTAAAGTTGGAACAAAATTAACATTCCTGTTTTTGTGATGTGAGGCCAATCTCACCTCATTCTGTCTATCCTGAAATAATCTTTTTCAAAAAAGATTCAAATCATCAGCTTATTTCAGCTCCAAATATTAATTGGTCAACTATTATACATATTTAGAATCAGTAATCCATATTACATGCTGGATATTATACAGATGAAACACTATCATGCCTTAAAGTACTGATTGAGGATATCAATGTTCCACTGTTATTTGAAGTTTCCAAACTGCAGTGTGACATACCAAGTGTGAAAAAGTGTGTAATTAACAGAATTTGCATCTTGTTACCTGAGCAGAGCAAACGTACATTGAACATTCAAACAGGACCAGTTCAAGCTGAACACAAGCTATTGAAACCATAAATTAGGTCATTAACTGGGCTCAGTAATTAGCACCTTATATTTAGTCACAAGGATATGGCACTGAGCTAATACTTGACAGTATTGAAGGTTTCTGCATCGTCAGAAGTGCAGTTCTCAGGCTGGCGTGTTAAACTGAGGTCTCTCTCTTGTTTATCTGACTTTAGAGATTCCATCATTTTATTTCAAGAGCAAAGTATTTCCTGCTTTCCCGTTCCATCAACCATTACTACCACAATATTATTAATTATTGTAATTGCTACTTCTGGGGGGTTTTTTTGGCCAAGTAATGGCATATTTACCTATCAAACTGTGGCTTAACTTCTAAATAATTCATATGAAATGGTTTGAGTCAATCCTAGCCTATTAAAAATGCTTAGAGATTGCATAAAGCACAAAATTCAGCAATCATGAAACTATATGACAAACAAAGAGATCAATTGCCACACAAAAGCAGGACAATGGCCATGTCTATTAAGACAGGATCTAACCTTTTCCCCTTGTCATTCAATGATGCTGCAATCACTAATCCCCTATCTTCAACAATGTGGGAGTTAAGCATTGACCTGAAACAGTGACCAGCCATAAAGATATTGTGGCTGCAATAGCAAATCAGAAGCTGGGAATTTTGTGGTGAGTGACTAACCTAATTCCCCCAAACTGGTCCACCAAGTCACAAGACTGTAGTATGATGGAATACTCTCCACTTGCCTGGATGAATGCAGTTCCAACAATACTCAATTTCAACATCATCCAGGACAAAGCAACCCACTTGACTGGCACCCCATTCACCATCTTGAACATTAACTCCTACATGGCAGCAGCGTGTATCATCTAAGAGATCAGCAACTCACAAAGGCTCCTTCCACAAGGGCATCTTCAAAGTTTGTGATTTCTACCATTGAGAAAGATAAGGGCAGCAATGCATCGAAAAACCACCACCTGTGGGTTTCTCTCCAAGTCACATACCATTAGGATTTGAAACTATGTTGCTGTTCCTTCACTGTTACTGGGTCAAAATCTCAAACCTCTCTCCCAGTTTTATAAGTGTATCTACATCACTGATGGATTGCAGCCTAAGAGAATGGTTCACCACTATCTCTTTGAGGGCAATTAGAGAAGAGCAAAAATATTCTGGCTTTGCCAGCAGCAATCCCATCAATGCACAAAAATGAAGATCTTCCTTCCTTAAAACTCACTTCTTAAGATCTTTCCATTTTTGTTTAATTACACCTCTGTGAAGTACCTTGAAATGTTTTCCTATATTTCAAGGTGCTGCAAAAATGCATCTTGTTGATTTTGCTGCATATATTTAAAATTTTGACACTGTGAGATTATTAACAACTGTAAAAGACTCCTCTCTTTATAAAATGGGAAAGAATTTTATATTGATGTTATGGAAAAAATAAACAATTCATTGATTTGTCCTTGTGACATCACCAGAATGGAATTATACAGTTGCCAGAAAATGCTGGAAATACTCAGCAAAGTCTAACAGCATCTGTGGACAGAGAAGAAACTGAGTTAAAATTTAAGATCATGAGTTTCTGCACTTTGCTTTTGTATACAATTGCTAGTGCATTTTTAACAAGTTCAGACTTCTATTTTACCCAACAAATAACAGATTACTAGATCAAAGGATAGAAACAGCCAATAGTACAGCGGACTGTCTTACATGTGGATGGCAGATTATGCTTTATCCAGAGCAAATTATCCTCAACAACCGTAATGGAAAGAGTGAAAGTGAAACATATAAACACTTGCATGTGATTGTTATCTCCATAGTTTTTGCCACACACATTGCTTCTTTATTAGGTAATTGAAGAGATAATGCTGAAACGCCTAAAGCGACTGCACCAATTAAAAAGATGCCTTACTAATAAATGGATTTTTACAAGGGAGCAAAATCTCCCGATTGAGCAAGGTTAAACTACTGAAAAACTTTCTCAAGAGCCAGGAACCAAGTCAAAATAATTCCTGAGAGAGAAGAAATTAAGAATACAAAGATTGCATCATGGCAAGGAAGTCTATTCCAGTGTATTTATTAAGCAGCGTTTATTGTGACAGCAATTACTATTCAAAAATAAGCAAGGACTTAGTAAATAACAAAGTGCCATTAAAATGTTTGCTTCTGCATTGTGTAGGTAGCTATAACATTGTAAAAAAAAGGGATTAAATGTATAGTAAATACATCTTGTTATTTTCTCTTTTATTCAACTCGTGCTGGTGTGGCAGCATGTGTTCCCATCATTTTTTCTGAACATCAAAAGCTCAAGACTCTGGGCCTCTAATGTATTGAAATCAGCGCTGACCTGCCATTTACACTACCAGAGCACCAGACGCTATAGCTGCTTGTCATCCTGCCTATTAACTTGATGTCTTTATTCACAGGCCATCTGCAACAGTGAGAGATATAACTAATGTCTTCCATACAACACGGTGGCAAAAGACAGAGCACAGTGTACAGACGACCTTTGGGATTCTCAAAGATCCTAACTACCAGACATGAAAATCAATCCTGCCCACTGGCATTAATTAAAATAAACTAAAGGGCAGAATAAGATAAAATGTACATTCTGTCACAGGGAATATTTGTCACAAACCTTACAAGCTTTTTTTTTTATGTATTAAAAATTTTGGTACGTGCAAGATTTGCTATTTTTGTACTTCATTTTTGTTGTTGCAGCTCTTCAGTGAAATATTATATGCTGTCTCTGGTGCACTGCAGCTTGTGATATATATTTTCATAAAATGTTCTTTACAACTCATTTTTTTAAATGGAGAATTATGTTACATAGCTCCATTAACGAGATATTTCAAAAGCGTTTTACAAAAATAGCATTCACTGCATATAAAGAGATAATGTCTAATTTTTGGATAAGTTATAAAATCATATCTCAATTTACTAAATTGAACAATATTCAACTCTTGGCACTTGAATAACACAATCTGTATCAATTGCTACCAATATAAACAAACACTTGAAAAATACGAAATATATTTATTAATGTTCATGTGGTTTACCTTAATCTCTATCGACGGTTAAACAAACAAGACAACAGACAAGTAGTCAAATATGTTAAGATCCTAAAGTATTTCCTAAATCTGAGTTTATAGAACCATTGAATAGTTACAGTGTTGAAGAGGGCTATTCAACCCTTTGTGTTTCTGTTCACTTTCTCTATAAAAGCTATTTGGCTAGTCCTACTCCCACATTCTTTTCCCGACAGCCTTCCAATTTTTTCCCCCTTCAGATAATTACTAAATTCACTTTTTAAAGATGTGATTTCATCTGGGGTACCACGTTCTCAGGCTTAGTGCATTTCAAAGTCTAATCACTTGCTATGCCTTTGCTTCTTTTGCCATCACCTTAAATCAGTGTCCTCTGGCTCTCAGCACTTTTGCTACCAAATAAACTTGTTGGACTTTAACCTGGTGTTGTGAACTTCTTACTGTCTCAATATTTCACCAATAGAAACAGTTTTTCCTTATCTACTCTATTCTCATGATCTTAAACGTCTTCACAGAATCTCCTCAACCTTTTCTCCACCTTCTACGATCCAGCATCATAACTGAAGTCTCTCAAACCCACAGTCTGCAGGCTCTCTGAAAGAGCATTTTACTGAGGCCCATACCCTTAAGCCCAGTATTCACCACCCAGTTTTTACTCCACTGATTCCATGAACCTACACATCTTGGGACAATTTAACATGGCCAATCCACCTAACTTGCATATCTTTGCACCGTGGCAGGAAACCAAGGCATCTGGAGGAAACCCATGCAGACACAGAGAGAATATATAAACTCCACATAGACAGATTCGCAAGGCTGGAATTGACTTGAGTCTAGTGCTATGAGACAGCAATACTAACCACTGTGCCACCATGCAAAACGCACATTGCTTGAAATTTAATTGAAATTCATTTCAAGATGAAATGGATTTCCAGCCACCTAAGATACAGTAGATCGTGCACTGCCTCTAGAACAAACAGTTCTCTCATTTGAGTGGCGTGACCCACTTAAAGGAGAATATTTCAGATCTACCCACATACGAAAAACAGCCAAAAGGTAGCGAAAATGGCCAAGATGACATACTCGATGACATACAAGATGACTATTTTCTGCCTGATTCACCAAGATCCTCATTATAATTTGTTCTCTATGTGGACAGCAAAGGCATGAATCTGGCAGGGTCAGTTTTTAATTTATGCAGATTGAAATCCAATGACATGATCAGGACCCAACTGCAATTTTAACTTTGGCCTGGGTGTGGTTTCCCGTTAGTTAAACACAGGGGAAAAGGATGTGTTGCATTCGTTGTGGTTTCTTTAAACATTTCTTGTGGAACCAAGAAAGCAGAAAGTCTCTGTTTTTCAAACAACATTAAGCTACCTCTTCTTCAGGTCTCCCCAATTTCTTAACGCAAACCCCTCCCAAAACTCCTTTACTGTGACTTACCTTGGCCTCCTGCCCAGAGAATGTCTGCTCTCACCCACCAGTCCACTGTTGCTTGCCACTGTTTTAGGCAGGCAGCTGACTAGCAACATGCAAACGAGATCCGGGAGTTAAAAAATTGCCAGGCCTTCATGCTGCCAATATCTGCTGCAGCAACTGTTTAGCTCCTTTTTGAAGGACTGCAGGAAGTTCATACTATGCCAAATCTCAATGTTGACACTGAGATACAAAGGGATCTTTAATCCCAGTCATACTGATGCTTCGATTTAATTGTAAGTATTCTCCTTGATGTCATAAGCAAGGGTTTCCATCGAAGATAGGAATTCCATTGATCCGATTCACTCAGGAACTAGTTGCCTGAAGTTATGTAATTAATTGCAAACTGATACTGAAATATACTTACAAACACGTAAAAGGTGGTCAAGAAAAGATTGGCTTTCCGTCCAGTTACCAAATGGCTTGAAGAAGGCACAGAAAGAAACAATCTTGAGACAAACGTGGAAAATTTTGACTCCCAACACAAAAACAAAAACTCAGATGAAAACAGCATCTTTAACATCATGACATGTCCTGCTTCACAGGAACAACAATTTGCAAGGAATAAAAGCAAATGTTAGAATCCAAAACCAAAAAAGAAAATGCTGGAAAATTTCAGCAGGTTTGGCAGCATTTGGAAGGAGAGAAAAGAGCTGATGTTTTTGAGTCCAGATGACCTTTTAGCAGCTTTGACAAAAATCTCAGACTTGCTGAGATTTTCCAATGTTTTCTTTAACAGTTTGCAAGAGCTCTGGGATCTAGGCTTGCTTTCTTGAGGATAATGGTGATGATGGCAGATTCAAAGGTAAGAAATAACACCTGAACAAGGAGAACTTTTTACAGTAACTGTTAACAATTCTATCCCTGACCCTAATGTTAAATGTTATTAAATGTGTTCCTGGAGGTTTCATCACATTATTTTCCCTCCTACCCCAGCCATTCTCCATCCTTGTAATGTACTGCCTTAACCAGAAATCAAAAAGATTCATTATCCAATTGGGTGAGGGTTGACTGTCAACAAGACAGCCCCTCCCCCACCCTCCATTTTCAATATTATTATATTAGGTAAAGAGAAATGCTGAAAGAAAATGACAAAATAAAATATCCTGTTGATTTTTCTCCAGGATTGCATATAACAGTGTTCCAGACACTGATCTTTAATTGCTGGAGGACAATCCTGGAGATTTGGCAACCCTAGGGAAGGGGGAGGCTTGAGTTGTATGATGAGCAGTTTTCTGGAAATGGGATCAAAGGACAGGAGGTTGGTTGCATGGTCAAGTTAAGTCCTGAGACAGCATCAAGGGACGTGGGAGAGAAATGGATGGCACGGTAGCACAGTGGTCAGCACTGCTGCCTCAGAGTGCCAGAGACCTGTGTTATATTCCTGGCTTGGAACACTATCGGTGTAGAGTCTGCATGTTCTCCCTGTATCTGCATGGATTTTCTCTGGCTACTCTGGTTTCCTCCACAATCCAAAAGACATGTTGCTCGGGTGCAATGGCTATGCTAAATTCTCCCTCATTGTACCCGAGCAGGTGCTGAAGTGTGGTGATTAGGGGATTTTCACAGTAACATCATTGCAGTGTTAATGTAAACCTACTTGGGACACTAATAAATAAACTTTTCAAACTTTTTAAACTTTAAACTTTAAAACTTTAATTGAGAGGAAGATGTGATTTCAGGGCTCAGGCAGCAGAGAAACATTACAAGTAACTTGGCTAGTGGGCTCGTGAAAGAGAGGGATGCAGCAGAGGTAGCTGATTGAATTGTCAAGATTTTAGTGATAAAGTGGCCAATTTATCTCCAACTTATTTTTGGAGCAGAGAGTGGAGGGGTGGGAGATAGGCATTTAAGATGACTGCTGTAGTGATAAGAAACTGGTGGTGGGAAAAGGTTATCTTTGTGTTCAAGGATGATTCAAGAATACAGAGCTATTTCAGCGTATGAGAGGAGAATCTGATAGTGTTTTAAGTGGTCCAGTCAGATCTGGCAGTGCTTGGCTAAACCTATTGTCTACTATGTCCTTTCAAGTCTGCATCCCCTAGGCTAAATTGAGCGAAGGAGAGAGCTGCAGCAATGGAATGGCCAAGTTGAAAGTTGTGGTTTACCCGGGGACCAAAACATCAAAAGGTGGAGGTGAGAGTGCAGTTGAGTAAATGAGTTACTGCAAAAATATTGTGATGAATGGAGGGCCAAAGGCTAGATAGTTAGGGTGTTGAAAGTTCAGTTGAATTGTTGATACATTTTCTGGGGATGAAATGAAGTAGATAGGACAGTGGGATGGAAGGGAAACATTAGCGGTAAGCAATACAAAGAAGTGACAGAGATAGCCTTATCTGTAATTGAGACAGTGGGACTAACAAGACCACATAAGATAGTAAGTCAAGGAGATGGTTGTGAACATGGGTTGGGGAGTTTAGATGAAGATTTAGGGTCAATAAAAGCGCCACGAAAACAATCAAATAAGCTCCATTGTTCCAGCTACAGAAACTTGTACATCTCACTTGCCCTAGCCACCCTACTTAACTATCTATGAGATTTCTTCCTCTCTGAGGGAATTTATCCTGCTCCTTTGTGAAGTGCCGCAATCAATCCTCACTTCATGCTCCGCTAATCTATTCCAGAGATGCAATGACTGTGCAAAAAAATCCAACTTATTAATAGATGTCCTAAATAGCATCCTTTTTTATAATAACTATTACATCACCATGATCTATAACCTGAACAACATCTCAAAATACTCAATCGGGGTAAGGAAACATGGCCTCCCATTCTTAAAGCTACGTTACAGTTTTATAATAACTGCTTTACACGACCAAGTCATTTTTTATCACAGTCCTTATAATTCCTCCTGGCATCTCTCCTATAATCAATGCTAAATTAATAGTCAATAATTCCAGGCTCCAAAGTCTCCCACTTCTTAAGTATTCAGAACACAAACTTCCATCCATTTACATTTGCCCAGACCTCAAAGAGCAATGAAGTACATCAGCCGATGACTCATGTAATACTTTTTCCATTTTTTTCAGCACTCTGCCATCAAGGATATAACTCAATCAACATCAATCGCCTTATTCCCAGATAAAATGATTTCTTCATTTACTTATATTACTCAATTTCACCAGCAGCCTTATCTGGTACCACTGACATCTCAGTGACAACAGTGAAAACAGATGCAAAACATCAATCTAGCACTTCAGACATATGCTGACCCTCAAACTGAACCTATCCTGCTATTCCTCTACGTTATGGGATCAGATTGCGCAATTAATTGGATTTGTAGATGACGCATCATTGACCTTCTCTCAGAACCTCTACATCAAAAGATAACAGAAAGTAAGAGAAAAAAGAGTAAGAATTCTATTTAAATAAACAGCTTAATCATATTGCTCATAAACATTTTAAAGCATTTCTCTGCCATGAATATTAATGCAAGATACCACAAGATCATAGAAAGGGCAGCTGGAAACTTCTGGACTTTGCCCTCCTGCAACATAAAGACCATTTTCTGATCAACGGTCCAAATAAGAAATGTTTTGTCTAGCATGTGGATCTTTAACAATCTTTCCAGTCACATCCTGCCTCTAGATTGGAGTCACATTAGGATAATATGAACATTCTGTCAAAGAAAGGAATTCTACTTGAAAGGCAATGGCATGGGTTACAAGGGGTAAACAGAACTTGATTTTGTTGAGGCTCCAGCAGCTACAAGAATAGAGAGGAGACAATGGGAATGCTGCTTTTCAAATCTTTCATTCTTATGTGGAGGGTTTTCCATGAGCTAATTAAGGATAGGAAGGAGATGACAACCTCTCCATCCAAGTAAGTAATTGTGGAAGTGAACAACAAGAATGTAGTTTTCCCAACTGCAAGATAGGGCCCAAGGAGAACCAAGAAAATTGGGGAAGGCTAGTGATATAACACATGAAGGTGCCCTGTCCTTCACACTGTCATTTTCATCATTTCCTAGCACAAGGCTCCTCAGGACAAGCCATCTTGCAGCTGATTCATTCTTCTCTACGCAGGCACATCCCTATCTGAGCAGCAAACATGCACACTCATTCTTAGCCCTCATTCTGTTACTCTCATATACCAATGCCTCACAGTCACCCTTTACAAATGTTTTACTTTCCTTCTCTCGATTCAAGCCATTGAAAACATTCATACCTCTATTTCCTTGTACAAAAGAGCACACAACATGTGGTGTCTGCAAAGATGTTTATTCACCAGTTTAAGGAAAACACAACTTCTTTATTTGCTGGTTAAAACCATAAAGAGACTTGTAAACAGCTTGAGAAGAGTCTGGGTACAGAGGGCAGCACTCAGCAAGATAATCCTTCACCCTGATCCCTGACTGATTCCCCGTATTATGTGACCCTTGCTCTGCAGGTTGATTCTTAAAGGGACAATCATTACATCCATCCCCCTCAAAGTCCTTTTATACAAACGTCAATATTCAATTTGCACAGTCCAAGTTAATCAAATATTTAGGACATGAACAGCACTAATTTGCATATTATAAATCAAGTCTTGCAGGAGTTTTCCAAATCCTTGTGGAGTGGCATAACTCCTTTGTCTGGAGAAGCATAATAACACAATAACAGATGCATCTTCAGGCAAAGGCAGCTCCATTCTTTTGGTTTCACTGGAGATGTTGGTTGTACCTCCCACAGGATGACCAGGTACTTTAGTACTAAAACAGTCAGCAACATTTCCTAATGGCAATATACTTCCCAATGGCAAAACCGGATACTAGGGTATTTCAGTTTTTTCAAATGGCCAATCTGCTTTTGGACAATCCTATCCTCTATGTCTATGCGATAAGGCCAGGGTCCAATTTTATATACAATTATTCCAGGGACCCAACTCAAGCCACTACCAAAATTCCTCACATACACGGCATCATTCACCACAAACAAATGTGTTAACTGAAACAAAGCACGACTTCCCTGCTGACTGCTTTGGCTGGCCGCTATCCTCCCCAGCAAGGCTGTCTTATTCTGAGATGTTTCTTTTCGAACTCTGCTGGTGGGTTTCCCATTTTTGCTTTGGTGTGGTCTGATAGCCAAGTAAGCATTGGGAGGTCAGAGCTCTTCCTGAATGCTTCTTTCGGCTAAATTTAAAAGTTTGGCTCGCTCAGTCAATCCATTCGATGCTGCATGGTAAGGCATTGTTCTAACGTGCATCATACATTGAGTGTGAAGTTTTGAAACTCAGCACTTGTGAAAACAGTTCCATTGTCAGACACCATTTTAGGTACACCCAGGGTGGAAAAACATTGGCATAATCTTTCAGTGGTACTGTGCCTCAAAAGTGTCCATCAACAACAAGGAGAAACATTGTGGCCATGAATGATAATCAATATGGGCTTGTACCCATGGCCGGCCAGGCCATTCCCAAGGTAAAGTGAGGCTGCAACAAGCACCTTTTGCTGAATTGATACTGTTCATAGCACTTAATTAGGCATTCTATGCCAGCATTAATGCCAGGCTACCACACACAACTTCTGGCAATCATCTTTATCTTTGACAACATTGTGTTTTTGAGTTTTGACAAAGGGTCGCCGGGACTCGAAACATCAGCCCTTTTCTCTCCTTACAGATGCTGTCAGATCTGCTGAGATTTTTCAGCATTTTCTCTTTTGGCATAAGTATCTTTTGTCTGAACTTGTTTCCCGCCACATGGCTACTTCTTCAGTTTTGGTGCAACTGCTGATTGCAGGTTCGTGTCCTAATGGGCTAACAGCACTAACTTGCACATTCTGTAATACTTGCGTATCTTCTTCATCACTTTCCACAGCCTGCACCATCTAATTGCTCAGTTAAAATTTACATCAGCATCTGCAAGTAATCTGCATTGAATCACCTTGCTATTTGTCCCGCAGACTAATGTCTCCTGCAACATATCATTTAAGGTGGATCCAAAATCACAATATTCCGACATCAGCTTCAATTTAGTGATTCAAGTCGCAATTATTTCACCTGAAGCTCTCCCCTTTGAATTAAACTTGAATCTCCAGAGTATGACTGATGGCATAGGCTGACAATATGACTTTGCCAATTCCACAAGTTTACTAGATCATTTGGAGTTAGGTGTGCTTGGGGCTGTGGAATTGCTGATCAGATGTAAATTTGGGTTCCGCAAGTACTCAGGAGAATTGTCCTGTGCATTGCTTCTACCCTATTTTGTTTGTTTGGAAGTAATACCCAAGGTACTCTATGCATTGTGTCCAGTCCTCTGCGAAGGAGTCAAATGGATCTATCTGTTCAAACAAGGCAGCTTGCTAATTATACTTTTCTTTTCTCATCCTTCACTCAACTTCAATGTAAACTGGATACTCGCAAACTGAGAACCTTTTTCTTATAACTTCTTTGCCAAATGTAAAGGTGTTTGTTTACCAGTTTAAGGAAAAGATGCCTGATGTATTTACAAGGTTAAAACTACAGAGAGATTTGCATCAATCAGCTCCCGAGATGACTCCGAGTACAGAGGCTTGCATTTACCAGGATGATCTTTCACCGTTACTGTGCAGCTAGATCCCTAAAGGGACAATCACTACAGGGTCTTTTAGTAATAGTATCTTATCAGCCACTGATTTTGTATGCCCATTGCTCCATTGAGAAGAGATTACAGATGTAAGCAGTGATTTGCAGTGAGATCCTGAGCCTCCAGAGGCACAGGTGCTCAGACATGTCATGGAGCTAATCCTCTGCCTTGTGTCAGGGATCTTGTCTCCTTTTAGCTGAATTTCAGTATCCTTCCCATCTGACCTGTGGAGGGGAATGTAGCTGAGGAGAAGGCAGTTGCTGCTGCTGCTACTCCTGTTCTTGGCTGTGATGTGATTATCACTACTCCTTAGAATTGCATCATAGAGTTGCATGAGTTGCTCCCATAACCTAGGAAGGGCAGTTGAAGGTGAGTGAATTGCTAGACAGTTGATGTGATTTCTAACAAGTCGGCAATCACCTGTCAAGTAGCGAGAACACTCAGAGAAGAAATGCTTTGAACAGCAGTCTCTCAATAACCATGGTTGGACCTCTTCAAAGCCTTCACAGCTTGTCAATTTTCTGAAGAAGTTCTTCCTGCTGCGCAGCGACTTCAATAACCCTGATGAGTGCTAACAGGTCAGGAAATAGATTCTCTGGCTGTGAAATCCAGAAATGAGTGTTAAAATAGGTCTTAATTAGCTTTTTGATTACCTCAATAACAAACTTGACAGATTCGCAGACCACGGGGGTTGCACGCTCATCTTCAATCTGCAGAAAGTCAGAAGAGGGACAAATGTGGTCAGGATCTTGACCTGATGAAAATTTGGTTGGATTTAACTTTCTGCATTCATGGTGTCCCATTTCCTCATGCCTTAGAAAACTCCCCCCAATAATTCAATTGTGTTAGAACTTCCAATTCCTAAATATTAATTCATAAACAGTTCCAAAGGGATGGGATAATCAAGAATCAGTACAGGCTTTTATGTTTCCAATTTACAGCTTGTGGAAAAATGGGATAAAGTGAATGCTGGAAATGTGGATTGTCAAAAACTGTTAGATGAGGAGTCTACCTGACTTTGAGAATTGCATCATATAAAAAGAAAGGAATGCTTTCTAAATTAGCCATTCAAGCAACTGCATTTTCTTGAGGCAAAAACAACAGGATAAATCAATGAGTCATTTTTTAAAAATTTATGCAAATTATTTGGAAATAATGGAATCTGTTGCACAAAGGTGCATAACAAACTGTGAAGGAAGGTCAGGAAGACGTACAGTTTAGCAACTGAGTTGATACATGTAGATCTATGTAATGAACTAAGAAATAAATTAAGTACAATGATAGGATGCCTCTATTAAATGGCAATATTCTTAATGAAGTGGAAAAAAAGACTGTCCCAGCACAGGTGGCAGTGGAAGCCAATTCTTGAATGACATTTTTTGCCGCAAGATAGCAGGGAAATATACACCCTGTCACGTACCCATAGTCACATGGAATTTCATGGATTATACGGCACAGAAACAGCCCATTCAGCCTCACCAGTCTATGTCAGAGTTTATGTTCCACATGAGCCTCCTCCCATCCTTCTTACCGAAATCTACCATTGTAAGCATCCATTCCCTTCCTTTTCACATCTTGTTTAGCTTCTCTTCACAGAGTTTTTATTTTAATTAACTTCAGGTCATCATGCATTATGTTTCCATTTTACATGTAAATTGAGACACATCCCATTCTATTCCCATTCCAGAAGACTTGGTTTGCTATAACTTGGCAGTCATCTCCAGTTTGAGGTCATTCTCCAAATAATCTGACATTTAGCCTTCCAAATCCAGTTCACATCATTCTGACGTGGCTCACAATCTTGTGGTCAATAGTGTTGTCAGATATTGTTGCCAGATCCTGTGAACTGTTCGCTGTACTTAAGGCGCTGGTCACCCAGGTCAAGGTCAAATCTCAGTGAAGAACTGTCAAAGAAATATGACCATCTTGTCAAGGTTAATATTAAGCTTGGATCATTTAGTTTTTAATGCGAGCAGGTCCATGATGAACTGAAGATTATGTTCTGAATGACCCAATAAGGCACAGTAATTGGCAGTTCATAAATTATTCCTTTGCATATATTTCTATAACTGAATCAGTTGGAAGAATTAGTCACTCATTCTTAATTTTACTTCAAAAAGTAACATTCTAATCAAGACGTTCTAAATACATCTCTTAACATTACATTAAAGTGAAGAACAAATGTCTGGGGCAATGTATCTCATTATTTTGGTTCAATGGTCACAAGAAAAGTTTCTGAACATTTGCTGCCATTCTGATAAGTATGCCACTGCAGCTTCATTACAGCTTTAATTTCTACATGTCCAGATCATCAATAACCCATCCTGGTACCTTCATGCCAATGCTATAGGATAGCTCAATGTACCCTTACAGGTACCGGAGTGTGGCAACTAGGAGATTTTCACAGTAACTTCACTGCAGTGTTAACATAAGCCTACTTACGACTAATAAATAAACTTTAATTTAGAAAGCCCACCAACAACTCTACTTCCTCAGAAGGCTAAGGAAATTCAGCATGTCTGCTACGACTTACACCAACGTTTACAAATGCACCGTGGTAAGCATCTTTTCCAGATGTATTACAGCTTTTTATAGCTCTGCTCGACCAAGGACTGTAAGAAACTACAAAAGGTTGTGAACGTAATCCAGTCCATTGTGCAAATCAGCCTCCCATTCAGTCTGTCTACATCGCCCACAGCCTTGGAAAAGCAGCCAGCCATAATCAAGGACCCTTCACACCCTGAACTCCTCTCCCAACTTCTTCTGTTGGGAAAAGGAGATCACGTATCAACCATCTCAAGAACAACTTCTTCCCTGCTGCCATCAGACGTTTGAATGGACTTACTTTATATTGAGTTGGTCTCCCTCTATATCCTCGCTATGACTGGAAGAGTTTGCTTTTTCATTTTGGATTGTTTCAGTACGTGCTTTCAACGTTGAATCTATCTTCACGTGATTCCATATTTGTTAATGAAGAACTGGTAGCCACTTTTTCAAACTTGTGCCTTCACTAATCATCTTTCTTCTCTTTGCCATGACTGAACCAGATTTCTGATTTGATCTTGATCTTATTAGGTTATTCAACCAATTGATGTAAGCAGTATGTTTGCATTGTAACAATGGAAAAATTTCAGCTTCATTCCCAAAATGCCAGTTGTGGGGCTAGCTCTTTACAAAGATGACCACTTCAAGTGTAGCACCACACTTTTGACCTTGTCCTAATCTTCTTTCATTGTCATCAAGAAAGCATTTAGCTCCACATCTCCACATTTCTGAGTGCGTTGTATAGTGGTGACCCTGGATTTTTCAAAATTGCAAGTGGGGTTTTAAGTGAGCACTTATCTACAAGCTGTCATTGCCATTTAGTTCATGGTTCAAATGATATTTTAGCTCTGTTGGGAGGTGGGATAGTCCAAAGGAAAAAATGGGAGGTACAACTGAGAATTTTAATCTAACGTGAAATGATTGTATTTTGTTATGCTTTTAAGCATCAAGCAACACAGCACGGGAAACAGGCCCTTCGGCCCAACGAGCCCGCGCCACCGTAATACCAAATCATTATCCTATTTTAATATTCCTATATAATAATATATATATTAATCCTAATTTGGAAAATTTTCACCATAGGGACAATTTGTTACCCAATCAGCCTAAGAGCGAATTTTTTGGGTTGTGGGAGGAAACCGGAGTGCCCGGAGAAAACCCACGCAACCACGGGGAGAACGCGCAAACTCCCGCAGACACCGGCCCAATTCCAAGTGTCTGCACAGCCACATCGATAGTCTCTGAGCTGTCATGGTGCCCTTCAGGTGGTCCAAATAAAGCACTCATATACGACATGAGGTACCAGGCAACCCATGAATCAACATCCAAGAGCTGTACCCGCACCACCTGCCGAATGCGTGCTCAAATTATGGACCGAATTACCTGTGGAGAAAAGCCGTAGTTAAACAGTCCTAATATATCCCTCTATCTGCATACCGCTCATGTGGCTGTCCAAGAGACCCTTAAACAGCCCCAGCGTGCCTGCTCCCACCACCTTACTCGGCAGTGCATTCCACACCCCCACTACCCTTTGTGTGAACAACTGCCCTCTAATATTCGTCCTATACATAGCCCCCCTCACCCTATGGCCATGACCTCTCGTCCTATCCATTTCTAAAGGTGGAAAAAGTTTACCTCCATTTACTCTATCTATACCCCTTATAATCTTATACACCTCTATGAGATCCCCTCTAAGCCGACGTCTTTCAAGGGAAAACAACCCCATTCTATCTAATCGTTCCTCATAAGACAGTCCTTCCATACCAGGCAGCATCCTGGTAAACCTCCTCTGCACTCTCTCCAAGGACTCCACATCCTTCCGATAGTACGGCGACCAGAACTGGCCGCAGTATTCCAAGTGAGGCCTAACCAACGTTCTATACAACTGCAACATCAAACTCCTACTCTTGTATTCTATACCCTTTTCTATGAAAGCTAACATACTATACGCCTTCTTTATCACCTTCTCCACCTGTGAGGACACCTTCAGAGACTTGTGAACCTGCACCCCCAAGTCTCTCTGCGTCTCTATGCTCTTTATAGTTTTACCTTTTATCCTATAATTCTCTTCTACATTTTTCCTGCCAAAATGCATCACCTCGCATTTTTCCGGATTAAATTCCATTTGCCATCTATCTGCCCAATCTACCAACCTGTCTATGTCCTGTTGTATTGCCTGACACTGCTCTTCTGTACCCGCCAATCCAAGCTTCTTGGTGTCATCAGCAAATTTGCTGATCTCACCACCTACCCCTACTTCCAAGTCGTTTATGTAGACCACAAATAGAAGAGGACCTAGTACTGAGCCTTGTGGCACTCCACTAGTGACAGGCTTCCAGCTGGAACAAGAGCCTTCCACTACTACCCTCTGTCTCCTCCTTCCGAGCCAGTTTTCGACCCATCTACATACCCGACCCTGTATCCCATGCGCCTTCACCTTCTCTATCAGTTTACCATGAGGAACCTTGTCAAACGCCTTACTGAAATCCATGTAGACGACATCACCAGCCTGTCCTTCATCAACTGTTTTTGTCACTTCTTCAAAAAATTCCACCAGATTCGTAAGACAAGACTTCCCCTTGACGAAGCCATGCTTCGTATCCCTGATCAGATCGCAGCGCTCCAGATGCTCATACATCCTGTCCCTAAGGATCCTCTCCATTAGCTTACCTATAACTGAAGTCAAGCTCACCGGCCTATAGTTCCCTGGGTGATCCCTCTGACCTTTTTTAAACAACTGTACTACGTTTGCTATCCTCCAGTCCTCTGGGACCTCACCTGTGTCCAAGGAAGAGACAAAGATTTGCGTCAGAGGCCCAGCCAAGTCTTCCCTCAACTCCCTTAGCAGCCTGGGGTAAATGCCATCATGTAAAGTTTTCATGAAATTACTTTTCAATGTAAAGTTTAAGTATTTACCTAAGTAGTTTGCTTCACCTGTTTTTGTATGGTAAATTTAATATATTTCAACCATGGAACCTTAGAGTCAAAAAGTCACAGAGGTTTACAGTATGGAAACAAGTTCTTCGGCCCAACTTGTCTATGCTGCCCAGTTTTTACCACAAAACTAGTCTCAATTGCCCACACTTGGCCCATATCCCTCTATATCATCTTACCTATGAAATGTTCTAAATGCTTCATAAAAAGACAAAATTGTGCCTACTAATGCCTCTAGCAGCTCATTCCAGATGCCATCCTCTGTGTGAAAAAACTTTGCATTTGTCCACTTGTGATTCCACTTTCAAGGAGCTATGAACCTGTACTCCTACATCTCTTTGCTCTATAACTCTCTCCAACGCCCTACCATTAACTGAATAGGTCCTGCTCCATTTGATCTACCAAAATGCATCACCTCACATTTATCTAAATTAAACTACACCTGCCTTGTGGCATAATTTGTTGTGTTTATCTTCAGATGGTCCAAATTTCTCATTGTTAAATGATAACAGTGTCTAAAGGGATCATAAGAAAATCTACTAAACAATGATTTTCCAAGCACACAATGCATTGTATGACATTTTCATATCTTTCTTACAAAAGAATCTGAAAAATAATAGGACAAATGATCACACCCATTTTTATTCTTCTGCACACGGAGCTTCTTAAACCTGGATCCACAGATTCCTTCCAGGAGACTCATGCTACAGAGCCAGATCTCAAGGTAGATGACAGGGGAATCATCCACAGTTGAGAGTGAGTGAGTCAAGCACAACCAGAGGCATGCTCCTTGCTCTCCCTGCTTCTCTTGATCAATGCAAGATTCTGTTCTCTTCGGACTTTGGCTTTACCCATGCTCTGCTCTCTCCATCTTTCTGCTCTCACCATGGTGTGATTTCCTGTTGTCCTGCACACCAAGTATTTTATGAATGCTTTTACCCCAGCTCACGCTCTCTGAGCTCCTGCCAAGGACAGAAAGGCTTGATAGTGAACAATAGACATACTCATTGCACTAATATCTAAGTAAATGCCTATTTGCTTCAAAGCATGTTTGAAACATTCTTTTCATACTTTATGAATATCGTAAGATATTATAATTTAGCTGGGAAGTCCATGAGTACCAATCCATTTGAAAACGCTGCTTCAACTAAAATAGTTTGAGAGCCATCGTACTAGAGGTAGACCATTACAAAACTAAGTTATATCAACCAAGGGAGTTATAGAAATATAGGAATTAACTCTAAATCACCCAGTTTTGATGAGTCAGTTATCCTCCACAATAAAAGCAAAATTATACAAACAACTGTCAACAATATTCTTCTCAGCTATAGTCAACGAGAGACGTTGAAATACATGTTTTGGATATATTTTTACAACTACTTGCTTCTTGCACTGTGTAATTATGGAACATTGTTTACTTGAGGTGAAATAGACTATATTTTATTTCCAATAATCTATACAATTCTTTTAGTGTTTAATAATGATCAGTCAAAATGGTCACGCACAAAGAAGTTGGTTTAAACTTAGTTGTACTGGGCTACTTTCATATCAAAATAGGTGTTTATTTGCAATATAACATCCAGGAAAAAGAATGAGGGGAGTAAATTAAGAAAAGATTACACCAAATCCAACAATCACTTAGCTTATAACAGACCAAGTCAATTTAATCTTGATGAGCAGAAAGTCAATGAATGAGACTCAGAATGTCTCATTTGTCAACATTGTGTACTGTGGGAAGGCTCAAGGCAATTCCAAACAATTAACACAATTGGAATCATCGTACTTCAAAAAGCTATTTAAATACTTCAATCATATTTTTTTTCCCATATACTGTGTAATTCTTAAAATGAACACACCATTTGATGATTCTGTCTAGAATAGTTTGTCAGATGATCCACTCCAAACATGCCAATTTGTTTGATTTTTTTCATACATGTCATAAATATGATATATATGACTGGAAGAGAAAATGCTACCGCTGAAATGATACTTTTAGCAAATTATATCACTGCAGTATGAAAATGTAAAGAAAATGAAACAAACCTTAACCTGCAAAAGATTTATAAAAATATTTGAAAATTGGTATTGATAATCTCAATTGTGGCCAATATAATATTTATTTGTAATATTTAGAAATAAAGGTGAGAGGAACAGGTTCATGTTGCAAGCATTATCATGTGAAATACACAAGGGAGGCTGAAATAAATCATTGTTGGTAGGTCACATTATGCTTGGGGTTTAACAGGTTGAAGAACTAAGAAAGGAAACGAGAGCCATAGTTTTAAGGAATGAATACTTTGGGAGGCTCAAGCTCAATACTGTAAGGAAAAGAAACAATGTCTAGGATTGAAGCATTTCAGTTTAGGAAAAGCAAGGTTGGAAAGTTCAGAAGTTAGAAACTTTAGACTGTCACGCCGTACATTGAATAAAAATAGCAAAGAGTGAACAGGAGGTGTGATACTGAGAGAGTCTCAAAACTAGCATATTCAACTTGCTTCTATTCATGCACACAAGTAGTGCTGTGCAAAACTGCGGAAGTAAAGCTTTTTATTACATTTAAAAACAAGCATAATAAGGAAGAGAAGAATGTCATCATTTTATTATTTATTCTGTTTGCTGCAGACACTCTCTACTATTGAACAAATTTATTCTCTGTGCCCTGGAAACATATCAACTATAACGTCCATCTGTGCAAATAGGGCATTCGCAAGCTGTGCCGAGTCTCACTCAATCCTCTTTCACAAATTTGCATATGTAAACTATGAATAATGCTATGATACAGACTGCTCCAAATTTCACTATGTGTTTTGTCTGTGAATATAACCAGTTTGATAAATGGGGCACTGTTTGTCTCTTCTATTTCAATTATACGTACATTTGGCATTTTCACTTAAGGGCCTTGTTTCAGATTTGAAAAAGTGAATTTCCAATGAATGCAAAAATAAAGAACTAAAGTTGAAAAGCAAAGACAAATTATTTTTGAATTTAAGAAATTAAGTACATTTTCTCTCATCAAAGTGAATGATGACTCACAAAGTACACTGATGCTTCCCATTTAAAAATAGCAAAATGGCTGAATAACATGTGCTCATTCACCTGGCAGTGGCTGCCCATCAATTCTACTCAGTGTTTCCAGAGTGATCAATTGTCCTGTATTTTATGGGATTGTCCCATTTTTTTAATATTTGTCCTACATCCCATACAAAAATGCATTTTACACCTGTCACCAAAAGATTTGCAATCATCCTGGTCCCTTGTGCACACCAGATCTTACCAATGAGGCCAATTAGCATATTTAAAATAGCATTTGAATACTCTCATCCCATTCAATGTGGATTCTCCCAGCTCCAGGAATTTTCCGACATTCAGGCGTAACGCAAACCTGACAGAATCACTGCTGGAGGAGACCAGGCTTAATGAGGCTCAGAGAACATTGATGCTCACAGGTGGTTGGCATCAGGGCTGGGCAGTGCCCATCTGACATTCTGGCACTTCCCACCTGGTCCTGCCAGGTGGTCATTGCCGGTGTGCTGAGGGAATGCTGAGGGGGTGGGACCTGAGTGGAGAGGGGTACGAAGCAGGGTCCTGAAGGGGGCAGATCTTGTAGGAAGGCAGAAAGAGGTGAGGCATGAAAATGGACATGTCAGTGGCCATGAAAGGAGTGTCCCATTGCTCCGGTGCTGGTGATCCATAGCAGGGAAGGAAAGGGAAAATGTGGGTGGAGGGAGGGGTCTTCCAGTGCGTTATGAGATTGGGGAACCCTTTCAAAATGGTGCTCGATCGCTTTATAGCCAGACTCACTGGCATATTTAGGCCCTACCCCTTTCAGAATCCATGTGCAACTCACTGATCTCCCAAAAAAAGTGAAATGTGGAATGATTGCGCTCCAAACAGATTGCTCCAGTTTTCTTGCTGTTATGATGCTTAGTCATTTTTTGATCAAATTCCAGCCCAGTACTCCAAAATCTGGAAATGACAGTTGTCCAGAATGTTCTTCAGCCAAACTGCAATTTTCAAGCTCACCACATGTTGCTATAGGAGTCCAGCATTCTGAATCAATGATGGGTAGTAATGCAGTTGCTTCTGCTCCTGCCAGCCTGTTGTGTGTGAGGGGCTTGTGGGAGGGTAAGCAGAGAGGGCTAATTGCTGTGTGTGCATTGAGGATAGGAGGTTAACTATTGTGCCACTGCCTTTGCATACTTTTTCCTTATGTGCACATGCACTGGGTTCCTGCTAGTGGCCAAAAGGAAGAGAGCATGAGGAGAGTGGAACTGCTAGATTCTCAGTATATATGCAACTTCTCAGACCATTCTCATCACCCACCTGACACCTGCTTCCACCACCCCATCCAACCAATCCCACAGTCAAGTTGTCCCTTATTTTATTTTTTAAGAACTGATCACCCTGCTTTCTAAAAAGGTCTTCATGTGACCGAACAGGTCAATTCCAGACCTACAAGTCTTTTGGCAGATGGGACAGGTGTCCCACAAGGAAGTGGGATCTGAAAGATGAGGATTTGCTTCCTTTTTGTTTCTTCTTAGCTGCCATTTTGCCTCATCATTAAGATATTGCAACTCCAAGTTTGATGCAACTTGTAACTCCTAAACACTTCACTTAAACATTACCATTTTCTTTCTCAGATTCTAAATTTTAAAAATGGCACAATTGTTCAAAGCTGCAAATCAGGAAAAGTGTTTCCAATTATCCCAAAAATAGTTGCTTTCCCAAAAATGATAACAAGACTCATTTAAACTTTTGTCTTAAACATTTACAGTGAAACAATTTAGAATCAGACCTAAATAACTTCACATTATGAAAATAAGTGGTTGTTGTGTGCTCCCATCCTGATCAGCGCAATCTGACGTTAAACGTGAACTACCTGCGCATTAGTTAGAAAACAAGTTAAACAAAAAAAGGGGAATAACAGAAAAAAAAATCACTATTAATCCTGGATTACTTGAGTGACTGTGTCAATGCTATCATTGAAATCAAATTTAAGAATTCTTCCAATGCTTTGCAAAAATCTTAGAGAATAAAATAGATGCTATTATTTTAATCTGCTATTTTTAAGGAATGTACCTGCAAAATCAAAGGAAGATTATAAACAGAATCCATTAGTGCCTCTGATTTCATCAGAGTGTCTGTATAAAGTGAAACACCTGCAGTTTACTTAGCTCCTTTTGGTCCATTCCCATGATGCAGTTTGTGTCTGATCACAGCACGAAGGTCAAACACCACATCTGGAAGCCTTCTCATCATCTCCTCTGATGGAAGCAGTCAAGTGTACGCTGTCAGTTCCACCTGTTCTGACAGGTTTAACCTGCCTGACCCGAAGATACCCTTGGGGACATTAATTATAGAAAAGCACGAGATGTTGGAGAAACAACACCAAGCTGGATGTTGTTACCGTCCTTGTCACCTACTAATCATACCCTGTGGCATGGGGCTTTGGATGGTCAGGCTTCTCATTAATCATCTGGCCTTAAACTTAAACTCTATTTTTCTGAAAGATTAAAGCCTTAGACCATTTCTGCCCACTCCAACTGGCATTTAGAGTCAAAGAGCTCTCTGCACTATAATTTAGAATCTCTGTAAAGCTTACTCAGTTATAATGGACTTGGTTGGAACAGATTGCTGATTCAAGATGCTTTGAAATTCTGCAAATAAAATTATTCAGCAACTTCAAAGAAAGTTGCTGATAGAATCGTCCATATATTGCAACTCATTTTGAAAGGAAGTTCAATGCGTTGTTTACTTTAGTTTTGCAGAGCAATTATGGAAAGCAAGTTTAATATTTGCACTGAGCCACGAAACATGGATATTTCATCAGCAACAAAATGATCTGTCATCCTGTCAGACAAAAGCTAAAGCTTTCAGTGGTCTAACCCAAACTAATACCTGCTAGAACTTGACCTACCAGCGTGGGACAAAACAAGTTAAAGCAGTGGCTTAAACCTCATCAATGACTCCTGCTTTACCAGGCTACTAAACAATAAGTATTTGTTAAATGCTTCAGAACTGATCCACAACAATGTCTGTCTTACTGCACAAAGACCAGCATAGGGCTACTTTTTCTGTTGGTTGTATTTATTTCTATTCAGAGATACTCTGTTGCTGGCCTGGACTGACAGTAGGTGGAAATGCTATCTTTCATTACACAAAGTATAAATAGTGTAATCTATCAACACTGTCAATCAAGATGATTGATTACATGCTGTCATGAACGAGAGTGACATATTAGAAAAGTTTTGTTAACAATGCCTATTGCTAGTCCTCCTGCCACAGAAGCTGGTGATTAATGTGTTGTCAGCCTGTAATCCCACACCCCTGGCTAATGAGGCAGGAATTTATCATCTTTACAGAGTGGCAGATGTCAGAAGGAAAGGAATCCAAGTGCTGGAAACAATATACTTTTTCTTACCATGTCTGACAAGCCTGACAGGCCCAAACCACAAAGAACCTTTGTGTAAGCACATACTCAATGAGCGACTTTCAGCTTTGTCATTTTTTTGTAGTATACTGCAAAGAAGCAACTATTTCTCAAACAACACATCATAAGGAAGCACAGTGAACTGTGAACTCCTTTCCTACGAAATTCTGCGAAAAAAATACACAAAGCTGCTGAGAAAGAATCAGATGCCCTGGATCTGTCAAGCAAGCAAATATCTTCAAAAGGTTTGGGGTGTGATAAAGAGTGCCAAAAGTGGGAGCTGAGAGGCAATGGCTGCAGATAGCACTGCTCTCTGTCAACAACACCCCAGGCTAAATGTGCCACAAACATTAACAAAGTAATTTAATATGAAGACCACTGGCATTCCAAAGTTAAAGTTCTTGCTTGCTTTATGAGCAGCTGGAACTTTCCAGATTGTGCACACTGAAAGATGGAGTTACAGTGTGCAGCTTGCAGGCCAAAGCAGGCACCAATAGTAATGAAGTGAGAAGTGCTAGCACTATGCTCCCTGCTGGCAACAGTTACATGATATTTCACAGGGACAGGATCTCCGAATCAAAAAAAACTTGCACAACTGCAAACATTCCAAACATACAAATCTTCTGCACCATGTCCACCTCATAACGTGAGAAGTGTGAGGAATAATTTAGTTTATAACATAGATCATTGAAAGGATATTTTTGTTAAAAATAAAATGTTGAAAACTGTAATCACTTTATGCACATAACCTATCTTTAACACAGTTTGTTTTGTTTCAGGATAACCGAGCATCTACTGACTTAACAACTTCTCCTGGATGGGCTTCGATTTTGAAGTCAGCAATAAAGTGCTGATATTGAGGAAAGCTGCCCACAATGATCCAACAATTTCTGCAGTTCCAATTTCCCCTTTCCCAATATTACTTTTACTCGTATTGCAGTTCATGGGAAATTCTGTGGTCCAGCAAGTGATATAACCAAACAGGCTAAGCAGCTAAACATATGGAAGTAATTTCACAGACAGTGCAAGAAATGAATAAAAACCATGAACTATCCTTCACTTTGTATAATTTTACAGAAAGCTAAATAAAGATTGGGGTATAAACATGGGATTAATGAAAAAGTTGAAACATCATAAGCAAATGTTATTATTTTTATTGATTTACTGATTTATCAAATTTCATCACATTGGAAGAATGATATTTCATTAATATAAAATTAATTTTTCAGGACCAATGAGGTTGTTCAACAGTAATTATGAACTTAGCATGCTGTTAAGTAACTCAATTACACTTCATTCAGCAAGATATTTTTCAAGGATTTTATGTAAAACAATTGGAATAAAAGTTCATTATAATTCATACGAGTTCAAAAGATTTCCACTTGCCAGGATTTTAACAGCAGATCCTGTGATGGAAAAGGGAATCACACTCAGCAATTTCTGGATTTGGCCTGCCCTGAATTTTGACTGAATAGTAACAGTAATTTCTCAGCTCCAGGGCAGTGTAACTGAGGAGTACCCTAAAGTTGCACTATGGATTCCTCTCCTGTAATTTCAAATGAGAAGCATGCGATTTAAATCTTGAATATTGGATGATTCCATCTGCGTTACATCAATAGTTATCCAGAAAATGTTAGAAGGATTAAAACCAATCCTAGCTTCTGGGTGACTAATGTCCACACCAACCCTCAAGTGGGCTCCTCACACCTGATTACATTCCCCAACAGGATTTCCCTTCTTGGGATTCTCCCACCTTCCCATGGGAATACTTCTTACCGTCCCTCAATCAAGACTCCCTGCTCCCTCACCCCAAAGCCCAACTTGCTGACTGCCCTCCAATCCCTGCAAGCCTGACTCACCAACCTCTCTTATTCCACAAAGACTGATCCGTCCATTCCCTCCCCTCCAAAGTGCAATCCACTGACTCTCTCTTCCCCTGCTTCTGAGGCTTAACTTGCCAACCAGTCCATCTAAAGCCTACCCACTGATTGCCCCTCCCTTCCTGAAGCCCAACGTGCCAAAACCCCTCCCAACAAAACCCGGTCACTTGGCTCCTTCCCTCCAAAATTCCAACTTGCAGCCACCCTCAACCCCAAACCTGATCCACCAATTCCTACCAGGTCCGACCTGCCCATGCCCCTAAAGCCTGACCCACCTATCCTCCCTTTCCCAACCCAAGGCCAAAGTTGCTGACCAATGCCTCCCCCTCCCAAAGCCTGATCTTCTGAAACCTCAAAGCCCAACCTACAGACCCTCTTTCCTGACAAAGCCGAATCTGCTGATTCTCCCTCCAGCATCTCCACCAACCAGCCCCCCACAAAGCCTGTGATGGTCCCTCCCCCCTGAGCCTGACCTAATGAACTTCACAAAGACTGACCTGCTGACGCCCTTCCCCAGAAAGGCTCTCGCTGACACACAACCCGAGGCCTGACTCACTGGTCAATCTTCCCTCTCCATAGGGAATGAAAAGCTTGATGTTTGAGTATGAGGGGAGGGGAAATTGACAGAATAATGAAAGGCCTGGACAGATGGGGAAGATGTTTCCTTTAGTAGGATCTGAGGGCACAGCCTTAGAATAAAAAGACAGTCCTTTAGAACTGAGATGAGGAGGAATTTCTTCAGCCACAGAATACTTTGGAGGCCATTGAGTGTCTTTAAGGTGGAGATAGATAGGTTCATGACTGGTTAAGGGATCAAGGTTACAGCAAAAAGCAAAAAACAATGGGGTTATGAAACTTATCAGCCATGAATGAATGGCAGAGCAGACTCGATGAGGCAAATAATCTATTCTGTTCCTATAACTTATGGTCCTAAAAGCCAATCTGCCTCTTTCTCCCCAGAGCAAGCCTACCTGCCTCCCCCTCAAAGCCAGGCCCACAAACTCTCCCTTCCTCCACCTTAGATCTGACTCACTGACTACTATCCACACAAAGCCCAACTAGCTGGTCCCCTTTTCCCAAAGCCCAACCTGCCTTCCCCACAAAGGCCGACCTGCTGACCCCTTTCCTCTCAAAGCCTGACCTGTTGACCCTCCCTCCCTCCCTTCCAGCCCTTACTCGCTGACCAGAATCTCCCTCACCGCACTCCCAAGTCCAATTTGCTGGTAGCCTCCCTCCCCCACTCCCCCCACAACCAGAACTGCCGATCACCTCCACCGCCCGAGGCTCAACTCACTGAATTCCCTGTTGCTCGACCCACTGCCCTCTCAAAACCCAAACTGCTGTCACCATTCTCTCCCCATAACCTGGATTGCCGACCCCACAAAACACAATCAGCCACTCCATCCCCGCATAAAGCCCAATCTGCTATCCCTCCTACCTCCAACATTCAACCCACTTTTACCATCACAGCCCAGAGGGCTGACCCCACACCACTCCCCCGATGCATCTCCCTCCTCCATAGGCCTTCTTAAATCATCCCACATTTGACCCAACTTGAGCTAGGGAGGTGAAAAATAAGATCAGCAGGATTTACATTGCTGATCCTTATCCAGTGAGCCTTTCTGGCAATATTCAAAGCACGATTAGTTTGGTGAGATACTAGTCTCACCAGTGTCAGTGTCCGCGTCCTTACGAGGATGAGGGGCTGAATTCAGGAAAGCCACCATAAAAATAATAAGTGGCAACAGCAAAATCCAAGTTTTTGCCTTCTTTCTGTAGCAAGCACAATGGCCTAGATCTCTGCTCACCATTATTAAGTGCAAATCAGACAACATCATCTGGGAACTGCACATGCATAGTTATATGCAAGAATCAGAAAATTGCTGCTCACACTGTCCTGGTCCTCCAGAACTTTCACAATAACAGCATTTCCTGGAGTCTCAACACTGAAATACAAGGAGGATGTGAAACAAAAAGAGAAGCTGGAAAATTTCAGCAGGTCTGACAACATCTCTGGAGAAAGAACAGAGATAATGTTTCACGTCTGGATGTCCAGGCTTGAAACGTTAGCTCTGTACTCACTCCACAGATGCTGTTAGGGCTGCTGGGTTTTCTATTTTTGTTTCAGGTTTCAGTGATTTGCTATTGCATATATAGATGTGAAGTTGAGATACTTATGTGATAGATGCTCAATGTAAGATCATATAGTTGGAGCATCAAAAGATGGAACAAAGATCATATTGATAGTATAAGCTCTATACCATATGAGAGTATAAAAATATTTGTTCTGCAGTAAAACTACAGAATTTTACCCATTGCTTTCATTCTTTTTTCCTTTTCTACTCCAACCAAAAATGACTGCACATTTCATAAGTTTTCCCAAAACCTCCATCTTACATTGCTCATTCAGCTATCCTTAAGACTATTCATCTCCATTCAACTTATTGAGAGTTCTCAAATAGGCTGAAGGTTTTGGAAGATGTGCAACAATCTAGTAAGCTTTAGTTTTACACAAAGTAGTCTAAAGGCTAATCAGGACAGTGCCATTATAAAATAGAATGGCTGATACATTAAAAGGTCTTGCAGTAAATCACGATTTGTAAAATTTATTAATTCCTTTGTACAGTTCAGATGTACAAAATTCTAAATCTATGGTCATTTATCAACTCAAAATTCAGCGCTTTATGTATACACAGAGATAAGTCAATAGTAAGTTATTTTAACAATGTTGTGATAAATGCAACTCGAATATACAGGCAAAACGGCATAAATACTGCTTAATATTGTGCTGACTTATTAAGCGCTCTGGATTAACAAAGGCTAAATTAATAAATCATTTGCTGACTGTGGAACATAAACACTGAAGTTATTTCACAGTCTGTATTAATGTGTTCACACCACTTTTATTCCAGGATGAATGTGCCACAGAAATGAAAGGCAAAATTTAAAAATGCAAGTGGTAAGCGATTCAAAACTCTGTGGACTTCGGTGGGAATGGAAAGTCCAACTGGTAGGAGGGGTCATTAAAAATTGCCCAGAATGATAGGTTTTTGTGGTGCAGAGCAGGCCAAGCATTGCATAATGTGGTATATTGCAATGTTTGAGTAGAGTGTGTATGTATAGTATACACAATATACTAGGATAATAATAGAGTAGGACTGTATAGTTTTTAAAAGCAAAATACAGCGGATGCTGGAAATCTAAAATAAAAACAGAAATTGCTGGAAAAACAGCAGGTTTGCAACAACTGTGGATAGAGAAACAACGTTAACATATAAAGTCCATATGTCTCTTCTTTAGTGCTCTGTACATTTTATAGTTAGTTATTTTAAGATGGCAAAGTTGGTACGGAAGAAGCAAGAGGACCCAACCCAAAAATGGTGACATCGTTCACATTCAAGAGCTTTTATCTGCACTTATTTGTCATCATTTGTGCTCATAAGGTTATTATTTAGCCATCATTTGTGCTCCAGAGTGATCATTCAAAGTATAACTTAGATTCAATGGCAATTGTTTAGTCTCCAAACCCATCAAGATGCCTTCATTAATTATGTTCGCAAAGCAAAGTTATTTCATATTTCATTTCTCCAGAATCTTATGGTTCCACTGAGTGTAACATATTGTAAACATGAGGCCTATAAGCATAAATAATGTATAGAGTGGGGATACATATTCAACATTGGTATTTGTTTCAAAAATTATGGAGTGGATATTGAGATGGTTAATAACTCTACTGTGAAATCACAAAAATATTTTACACTTCAATCTTGATGCTGAAATCAATAGTCATTAATTAAGATTGACATACTCAGTTAACATCATTTGCAATCAGTTTAGCATCATTTAATTACCTTCAAAACATTCGAAAACTGACATCAAAAGCAACCGGAGCTTGCTTGTCACACAAAATTCTAAGTTCTTGTGATCAAACCAATATTTGTCTAATTTTCAGACTTCAAGTGCCATCAACAATATAATTCCGTGAATTTTTCCATGCACGTCCCAGCTGATGCAGTGTGTTATGCATGCAGCGTGTAGATAGTTTAACTGTACACAAATCATTCATGGAGATACAAACATGCTTCCCTTTTCCCCTGGAGCAGCGATTTTTAAGAAACTCTTTTCTTTCCCAATGATGAAAGTTTTATCTTAGCTCATGCATGCTAATCAGTCTCCAAACCCACCAAGATGCCTTGATTGATTATGTTTGCAATGCAAAGTAATTTCACATCCCATCTTTCTAAAATCTTACTGGTTCAACTGAGTAAAATGCCTGTAAACATAAGGCCTATAGACATAAATGATGTGTATGACAAGGATACATATTCAACGTTGGTATATTTTCCAAAATTATGATGGGATAGATATTGAGAAGGTTAATACTTCTATTATACCTCAACAATACATTGCTGCTCCTGACATCCTTATCAGGAGCAAAGATGTGTTGTTGCAACTATATGTTCTTGATGAGGCCATACCTAGAACAGTGTGTGAAGTTTTAGTCTTCTTTCCTGAGGAAACATATTCTTGCTCTCGAGAGAGTGCAGCGAAGGTTTAACAGGCTGATTCCAGGAATAGCGGGACTGACATACGAAGAGAGATTGACTAGATTAGGAATGTTTTTGCTGGAGTTCAGATGAATGAGGGGAGATCTTATAGAGACTTACAAAATTCTAGCTGGTTTGGACAGGATAAATGCAGGGAAAGAGTTCCTGATGGTGGGGGGAGTCCAGAACCAGGGTTACAGTTTGAGGATTTAGATAGACGATTTAGGACGGAGGTTGGGAGACATTTCTTCACCCAAAGAGTGGTGAGCCTGTGGAATTCATTATCACAGGAAGTAGTTGATACCAAAACATTGAATGTATTCAAGAAGTGACTGGATATAGCTCTTGGGACAAATGGGATCAAAGGTTATGGAGAGAAAGCAGGATTAGGATATTGAGTTGGATAATCAGCCATGATCACAATAAATGGCAGAGCAGCCAAACAGCCTCCTCCCACTCCTATCTTCTGTGTTTCTATTGTTAAGTAGCAAAAATATGGTATAATGTTTTCCAATTTCTGTATTGGAATAATTGTACGTGTAGTTGCAGCTTATATTATCGCATGCAAAGGAGACAGAAATGCAATAGAAACAAAATAGTTCTACATTTGGAGTTAATTCAGGAGGACATTTTTCACTATTTTAGCTTTTTTGTTACACAGAGTCTGGTTCAGGGCTCAAAAAATTTTTGGAAAATTCAATTATGATGCTACCAATCACAGTAAAGCTTCCCCCCCCCACCACCACCATGCATGAGATCCCCCCAGCACCCCCAGCCCATCCTGATGTTCAGACCAGAAAGCCCAGACACCTGTTGCACAGCCCTGAACACAAACCACCAACCTGTCATGTCAATGCACACACAGACACAAAGCCTGCTGAGATGGAAGAAATCTGGGACAAACGCATCGCGGGAAAGCCTTATCCAGGACACAGGATGAAAACAAAATTAGGAGACAGTTAGCTACCTTGGCAACAGCGGACATGGATTTCCTGGAATTTGCCATGCTGTCTCATTCTCTCATGTGAAGGCTTTCTGGAAATCCATTTGTCCTACATTTCTCTGGGCAGCAGCTGGATGGTTGCTTAAAGTATTCTTTTAATGCTAGCTTTGATGTCTTAGCATGCACAGATCACAGTAAGCCATCAAAACTCAGCTGGGAATCCAAGACAAACTGACTTTCACTGCTGTTCAAGTTCCACACACAATTAGGGAAAGATTCTCAAACACATTGGCTCTCATTGGGGTTTGGATTCCACTGGCACTTACTTTCACTGCTATATTTGCTCGACAGACATTGAATCTCACAGGGGTACAGGTCTATCACATACTTATTCACAACAGATATGGATTTGGCACACAGCAACTCAGACTACGGTACAGACCCCATGCACAATGACACTCACTGGGGTATGGATTTGACACACAATGATTCTCACTAGGATTGGCTTTCACGCACACTGACTCCCCTTGAGGTATGGCTTCCATACTCTTGATTGATTCTTACTGGGTACAGTCCACAGACACTGATATTCACTGGAGTAGGCATTTCACTCACATCAATTCTTCAAATTCTTACGGGAGAAGAGTTCCACAGATACTAGGATTTCACTGTGAGGAGTACTGACAACAAGAGAAGAAAGCAAGTGGGGTGTGGCACTCGAGTAGGCATGTAGTTGACACTGCAGGCCTGAGTTGAATGGCAATTAGTCGGTGAGGTTCAGCTAGGTCCTCCCTGGTGAAGACCATGAATGGTCTCCACTGATGTTGACCAGACATGATGGCCTTGCCAGTGGGAAGTGGCCACTGAAGCCTCCCACCCGTTTCCTTCTTTCCTTGGATAATCAGGGACAAGGTTGGGTGGCCTAAAGCGGTGGGGCCTGAGGTGGATGAGCCTATTATGGCAAATGGGGCCATGATGGAGGTGAGCCCATGATGGGGAAGTAGGGAGGAGTTTGTTAAATGGAGGAAGGAAATACTCTGCATGGGGGATCAGTGGCAATCATTCGGGATGGTGACCACGAGAGGTGGGGATCAACCAATCAGGTAGAGAGTGGGGGTCAGCTTGGGTGGCAGTTGGGGGTGGGGTGGGATAGGGGGGTGATAGGAGATCTCCCAGTGTGTAGACAGTGCACTGGGAGATCGGGACACCTGCATTACATTAGCTCTAGAATTCAGCACTATTTCTTGATGTGAATAAGCTCCGTCCACTCACCTTGCTAGTGAGAATCACATTTGGGCTCTTTCTTTTGTCCAAATGCCTTATGATGGCATCTGAGAGCTTGCCCAAAAAGTGGGCACAATTCTCTCTTGCTTTCATGTTCGTTCAGCACTTAGAATTTTTTTGTTATGATCGCCCCCTTAGAATTTGTTTGGGGAGATTGTATCCTGCATTTTTTGATGTCAAATGAATGCTGATTGTTTTTGAGTGTGCCGAATGCTTTTGAACGCAAAAATAATGACACTATTTTCTGTCAGAGAAGGGGCAAAGATCAAATAAAAATCTCTGACTATGACAGTATAGGTAAAATTGGAACTATGCAAGAAAAATATTACTCAGCTTGACAATGGAGGAGAATCACCAGAGGAGGAGGATGTTGCCAACTGTGCTAAAAGTTAAGAATAATAACAAGGGATGATGTACACCATTCACAGATACAAAAATGTCACTGGTGGCCAGATGCCATTGCAATGTGAAATATTCATTGCAAAAATGCATGTTTATTGAACCAAATTGAGTTTTAAAAATTAACTTTTGACTGATGCAAAACATAGAAACTGACAAAATCACAGAATTATTATAATGCAGGAGGCCATTCAGTCCATTGTGTTTGCATAAGCTCTACAAAGTAGCAATTCACTCACCTTCTCCCCATAGTCCTGCACATTCTTCTTTTTCAGATAAGTATTCAGAATACTTCGATTGTACCTGTCTCCTCACATATGGAGGCGTGGTGCCATGATAGTAATGTCAGTGAACTAGTAACAAAGAGGCCTAATGTTCTGGAGATATTGTCTCAAATTCTGCCATGACAGCTGGTGGCATTTAAATTCAATTAATAAATAATTGAAAGCTATCATCAGTGATGTGACCATGAAACTATCATCAACTGTCGTAAGATCTAACGTCCTTTGGGGAAGAAAATCTGCCATCCCTGCTTGGCCTAGCCTATATGTGACTTCAGACCCATGGCAACGTGGTTAACTCTTAACTGCCCTCAAAATAGTTCGAACAAACCACTCAGTTCAAGGGCGAATAAGGATGGGCAACATCTTGCCAGACCACATCTCATTAAAGAATGGAAACAACCTCTAAGGTAGTGCATTCTAGACATTCAACAATGTGATAAAGTTTTTCTTATATCTCTTTTGTTTCTGATGGCAATCATTTTAAATCTATGTCCTCTCATTCTTGATCCTTTCACGTGTTAGAACAGTTTATTTCTATCTGTCCAAAGCCCCTAATGATTTCGAACACCTCTATCAAATCTCCTCTTAGCCTTCGTTTCTCGAATCTCTTTTCAGAACTGAAGTTTCTCTCCCCTGGAACCACTCCTGTGAATCTTTCTGCGCTCTCCAAGGTCTTCATGTCTTTCCTAAAGGGAATGCCCAGAACTGGATGCAGTTGTCCAGCTGAGGCCAAACGAATATCGTAAGCACATTCAAAATAACTTCCTTGATCTTATAAGCTATGCTGTCACTAATAAATTCCACTTTATTAACTGCTCTCCTGCTACCTTCAATAACTTAATGCGCATGAACATCCAGGTCCCTACATTCCTACACCTCCTTTCAAGTTGTTCATCTTTTCCTCCCAAGTTTTGTATAATATGCAAAGTGGTGGGTACGTTTTGAGTACTGAAACACTTAGATCGAGGAAAGCTATGGCTTCCATTCTCCACTCAACATACCATATACATACTTCCAATGAGAATCAATGAATATAAATCAGGAATAGGCATGCTTGCTGGTTATTTATTTTTCAGGTTCATGTCTTTTAGGACAGCTTTAAAACTCATATATAAGAACATAATCATTTTAAAACAGGGCCTTTTCTCCAAAAGAATAAACTTGCAATAAAGAATCAGAACATTTGAGAAAGGTCTTTATTAGTACTTCCTTAATCTTTATGTACAACTAAGAAAAAAACTTGCATTTATGTAGCACTTTTTATTGCCAAGTGCTTTGAACAGCTACACAGTCAAGGGTGCATATTTGAAATGTGGTCACTAGTGTAATATTCTAAAATATTTCCACTGTCTTCTTGCACATTAAAGGAATTATATTCACTGTTTAATCTTGTAGATTGGCTGACTGGCAGAATTCAAACTGGGAATTTACCATCTGAAGAATTGCAAAGAAAGAATCCATATTTTACCATTCCAGATCACAGTGCTTGAGAGGTCAACAAGAAAATAAATAGTTGATTGTTTTTCAAGATCAAATGTAAAAAGAATGCATATAATCATTCAGCAACATGAAAAAACGAAGACTGTCTTAAACAACAGAATGGAAGCATAGCAGAAGAAACCTAAGGAGACTGTTGAATTACAGAAAAGTTCAAGATGATGCAAGCTTTGCAAAGAAAAGAAAATCTAGTTAAAAAACCTTCATGTATTGTAAAAATCCCATAGGACAAGTTTTGTTCCAATGGGAAGTTAGAAAGAGAAGAAGAAAGGAACTTAACGTAACTCTTAAACAAGCTGAAGAACTGTTAGCAGAGAAGACTCAGCCTGGAAGTTATATAAAATTTTGATGACTCTGGACAGACTGGAATAGAAGCAGGAATGATGCTTCCTCTGGCCGTAGTGTCAAGAACTCCCAGCCACCTGACAAAGAGACAGCCTGTTCCGAAAGCTTGCAGTTTTTATTACAAATAAACTTGCTGAACTTTAAGCTAGTGTTGTGGGATTTCTTTCTGTTTTACCCCAGTCCAACGCTGGCATCTCCACATTATGTGGAGTTGAGCATAGAAATAAGTCCTACAACACCAGGTTAAAGTCCAACAGGTTTGAACTTTAATATGATGTTGTGAGACTTCTTTCTGTGCTTAGCCCAGTCTAACGCCAGCATCTCCACATTATGGATCGAGAACAAGGAATCACATTCAAGATACAGCGCTGGCCATTTAGGTTTTCATTAAGAAGATGATAAACCTGTCGAATTTTCTACCACAGAAGACTGCGCAGGCTGTGTCACTGAATATATTTTTTAAAATATGCAGATTTATAGATTCTAAAGATGTCAAGTGGTATAGAGAGAGCATGGTATTGAGATCTAGAATCAACTATGATCATATTGAATGTTGGTGCAGGCTTGAAGGTTGAATGACCTCGCTTCTATTTTTTATGTTTATATTTTCAGTTTCTTCACTGCAGATATTTCAAATATAAACAGTAATTTGAAATATTGCTAGTTTTTAAATTGGAATATATGAGTTATTAATAAATATATCAGTGCAGTGAGAATAGATAGAATTTGATATGGATGATTTTACAGGCTTTCATTAGCTGATTTTGATTTCTCAAGGCACATAACTTTGCTTTTGTGCATTACACGAAATAACAAATATTTTGTGAAGCTGCAAATGCTATTAGTTCAAATATGTAGGCAGTCTGAATTCAGGAGAACCAGATGGACTCCAGATTTTATTATGGTTTTACCTTAGCATTGTACATAAAAGATTTACTTTAACATTGTATAGCTAATTGAATGAGTTATTTTCCAGTTAGTTTGTTAATCAAGTGGCAAAGAAAGTGATGAGAGCATCGTAGGGCCATGGGAGAAAAGCCAACATGGAGGCATGTTGCACCTGATCACTATTGGTGTCGAAACATCAGGCAATAAAGCACGTGTGCCTGCCTGGAATGCCCCTAAGTTTAACTCAGTGCTCACATGAAAAGGATAACCACTTAAGTGAGATAACAAAAACACTCACACTTTTACAATAAAACCCTAACATGAGTGCTGATTTCAGCAGAGGACTGGAAAAAGTAGTTCCCGGAGTCATAGTCTGAGGGTTCAGGGTAGACCATTTAGGATGGAGGTGACAAGACATTTCTTCACCCAAAGAGTGGTGAGCCTATGGAATTCATTACCACAGTACGTAGTTGATGCCAAAATCTTGAATGTATTCAAGAGGTGACTAGATATAGTACTTGGAGTAAATGGGATCAAAATTTATGGGGAGAAAGTAGGATTAGGCTATTGAGTTGGACAATCAGCCATGATTGTGATGAATAGCGGAGCAGGCTCAAAGGGCAAAATGGCTTCCTCCTACTCCTATCTTCTATCTTTCTCTGTTTCTATATTTGCAGAAGAGATTTTATGCTGCTGCTACACTATAGACACAAACAAGCCTGCTTTCGACCATGAGAAAAATCACACCAATAATTTCCTTCCCAATTTCCCCTCTGCACGGCTTAAGGCCCAAGATTTGTGCTGTCAATTGCCAAATTATCACTCTTCATGTGTGTGCCAAGGCAGTATAAGCAGTTACAAAGGCAATTCAACCTGTTTCTTTTAACACATGTACACATGCTTCCCTGCTAATCAGGGGAAGAAATCACCTTTAACTTCTTGAAACCCAAGAAAGCTGATACCCACTGGCACAGCTAGTGAAGTTGATTAAATAAGCATGCAACAAACATCAAATGTGGTTTGTACAATGCTGGCAATGTATCATCTGCTGGCAGTAGGAAAGCAGGCTTTATTTTTTGAGAGCTCATAAATTTTCATTCATATAAAGACAGCAATCTGTTTTGTCTGGAATCAACCTCAGTTGTTGATCTATACACAGACATTAGAATATTATGTTCAAAAAGTTTTACAATATTTTTTGCTGTAATGAAATGCTATTCATATGAAGATAATAAAATTTACAGGTCATAGACTTATATTTTTCATGTCTTTGCAAACAGTAATAACTGGAAAGAGCAGTACTTATAAGGATGATCAGATTTTTTTTTCTGTAAATGCTGCTTTTAAACAGATCTGTTATGCATTGCATAAAAATGAGATGATCCCATAGGTAAAAACAAAAAAATGTGATATTTCTGTACAAACATCTAGCAAGTACTGCCATCTTTGCTAATATTGAAGTAATCATTAACTTGAAAGTTTATCAATAGTTTCTTGCTCACAAGAAATCTCATATCATATTGGGATTATAATATTGTTAGTCTTTGTTAAAAGAATACTATCTTAGAGAGTCTGTGCAGACTCAATGGGCTTATGCACTGTAAGGATTCTCTGGATCTAACAAAGTCACAAGACTGCCAATTAGCTTTTAAGAAAAAAAAACTTGCTAAACTTTACAAATATACATACGTTTTAAGGATAGCCCAGGGTACAAAATATATTTTATGCTATAGTATTCTCAGTAAACACACAGGTCTTGTAACCCAACAGGCTAATTCTGGCCTGCCAATACGACACTCTGAAACCAAGTGGCAGATGCTACCCGATTGAATTCCTATGGGTTTATCCTCAAACCCCATCAGATGATTATTACCCTGTGAGCCAACAGATCTCACTGGACTCTGGCTCTATGTGAGTGTTTCCACTCTTGGAAAAATGTGCCTTAGAATTTTCTTTCAAAAAATGCCTTCTCTCAGCTCTTTCCAGCAAAGATCCACTTCCATGATTTCCAACTCTCTTTTCAGGATGCCTTGACTTGGATAGCCATATGCAATCAAGCTTTCACACAAAATCTCAAGGTATCTCTCTCAGGGCAGTACAGTGGCACAATGGTTAGCATTGCTGCCTCACATTGTCAGGACCCCGGTTCAATTCCAGCCTTGGGGGACTGCTTGCATGGAACATCATCCTAGTGTCTGTGCAGGTTTCCTCCAGATGCTCTGATTTCCTCCCACTGTCCAAAAATGTGCAAGTTCAGTGGTTTGGCCGTGCTAATTTGTCCCTTGAAGATACATTGCTCCCAAGATGTATAGGTTAGGGGGATTAGCGAGGTGGTATTTATGGGATTACAATGGGTGATAGGACCTAGGTAAGATATTCTGTCCAGACCTGAGGACCAAATTGCCTTCTTCTGCACTATAGGCATTCAATCGCTATCCAGCCACAAATTGCTTTCAATATTGCTTCGTGGGCTGTAATCAGATATCATCAACTTTACAATTGTTTGTAGTATCTCTGTCTGCTAACTAGTCAACTTCACCAGGTCTGCCCTTAACATCAATGAAGAGTACCCTGTTTCAAGCCAGTTCCCCTATTCCTTTAGCCTTAAACTTCCAGGAATTTCTCTTTTCATTCCATGATTTCTAAAACAAACTCTCTTTGAGTTTCTGAACTTGATTTCTTGTCCATTGTTCTATTGTTTTGTTGCTGGTCAACCTGAAAGCACTGTTCTCTCTCTGGCTGCTAAGTTCCTTCTGCTAATGGATTCAGTTAGACTAAGAGTACAAGGGCTGGAATTTTTTTTAGCCGTTCCCACCAGTAGGTCCTTGTCTCACTGATGGCAGACTCTTGCCACCACCTCTCCCTGGGGTGGAGGTGCAGGAAACGGGAAATCCCATGGACTACGGTGAGACCAGATGATTCAGCTGCTGACCATTGGCGGGCTACCTCAACTTCTGTGAAACATGCAGTAAGAGGTGGGGAAAATGCCACCCAAGTTTATTTCTCCTAAAGATGGCCCTTGGTTGAGAATGAGAATGAACAACAACTCATTCTTTCCCCAAACTCTTGTTTGTTGTGCATAAACTCTGAACACAACAGAGACGCATTTTAAAATGAAACCAAAAAAAAACGCCCATACATGCAAACATCTTTGTTTAGCCTGAATCTAACTCGAGTTTTACCCTTTCTTCCACAAAAAGGGTATAGAATACAAGAGTAGGAGTTTGATGTTGCAGTTGTATACAACTTTGGTTAGGCCTCACTTGGAATACTGCGCCCAGTTCTGGTCGCCGTACTATCGGAAGGATGTGGAGTCCTTGGAGAGAGTGCAGAGGAGGTTTACCAGGATGCTGCCTGGTATGGAAGGACTGTCTTATGAGGAACGAGTAGATAGACTGGGGTTGTTTTCCCTTGAAAGACGTCGGCTTAGAGGGGATCTCATAGAGGTGTATAAGATTATAAGGGGTATAGATAGAGTAAATGGAGGTAAACTTTTTCCACCTTTAGAAATGGATAGGACGAGGAGTCATGGCCATAGGGTGAGGGGGGCTATGTATAGGACGAATATTAGAGGGCAGTTTTTCACACAAAGGGTAGTGGGGGTGTGGAATGCACTGCCGAGTAAAGTGGTGGGAGCAGGCACGCTAGGGCTGTTTAAGGGTCTCTTGGACAGCCACATGAGCGTTATGCAGATAGAGGGATATATTAGGACTGTTTAACTACGGCTTTTTTCCACAGGTAATTCGGTCCATACTTTGAGCATGCATTCGGCAGGTGGTGCGGGTACAGCTCTTGGATGTTGACTCATGGGTTGCCTGGTACCTCATGTCGTAAATGAGTGCTTTATGTGGACCATCTGAAGGGCACCATGACAGCTCAGAGACTATCGATGTGGCTGTGCAGACACGTGGAATTGGGCCGGTGTCTGCGGGAGTTTGCGCGTTCTCCCCGTGGTTGCGTGGGTTTTCTCCGGGCACTCCGGTTTCCTCCCACAACCCAAAAATTCGCTCTTAGGCTGATTGGGAAACAAATTGTCCCTATGGTGAAAATTTTCCATACTAGGAATAATATATATATTATTATATAGGAATATTAAAATAGGATAATGTATTTGCTACTATATAGTATGACGGCGGCGCGGGCTCGTTGGGCCGAAGGGCCTGTTTCCCATGCTGTGTTGCTTAAAAAAAAATACTACATTAAACTCACTTGAAATCTGTACCTTATTTCTAACATCCAACAATATTTAAATCACACAAAACTACTTCTGTTTCCTTCAAGATTAACCTTTCTACCTTCATGAATTGGCTAAACAGAATATAAAAGCACACCATATTGACAATACCTCGGGGGCTAGATATGAAAATATATTTGCAATTATTTTTTCCAGTGTAATTATCAATAGCAATAATTAACAATGATCATTTTGGCTATGATCAAATCTGACAAAAATTCTATAATTCTTTTTAGTGTTGTATCCTGTTGATGCTATTCTGCTTTTGATCACAAATGACAAATAACAATGACAATTATAAATATTCAGTATGATTGCCATCAAATGCTTTTCTTCAAACAAGAGTCCAGAAAAAATGACAAACTAAATTCAGAAAACATCACTATTTGGATGTCTTGCCTGAATGCTAATATTGTTATTTATTTCTGGCATAATTATTCATTTTGTATGCAGAGCAACATTCAATTTTCCTTCAGAGTTAAGAAATTTACCTAAACAAGTTTTCTGTTCCTGACATTAATAAATTTCCTGATACCAAGTTTGTTTTTATTAATCTGGCATTAAGAAGAGTAAAGGCTGAAAACAAACAACATCTGTAGAAAGAGAAACAGTAAAGGCAGAGTTACAGACCAGAATTTTGCCTTCTTGATGGTGGACAAGTGCCCGAAATTGATTTCAGGTTAGGATTTTGAAGTGATCTCGCCCTGTTTCTGCTTTCCCGGGGTGAATTTGAAGAAAAACAGGGAATCCCCTTCAATCTGCTAGGTAAGAAGTGGTTTGAGTTGTTATGAAGTCAATTATGAGCCATTTTTACCAAGTTCTGTACTACACAGTTTCTTTAGGGGAGTGCACAGAGGAAAGAGCTATTCCAGTGAAAGTGACAAGCTGTGAAGACTTTGATCAGTTGCACCGAAAAGCTCTAGCCATGGTCATCAAGAAAGAGACTGCTGTTCAAAGCACATCACTCAGAGGCTGCTTTCACTGTTGAACAATGAGTGCCAACATCTTCACCCCTCTTGCAATTCGTTTGCCTTGAGCTGTACATCCCTGATGTCATCTTTTATTAGGGCAGCTTCAAGTTTGCTGAGGGTCATAGAGTCAGAGGTTTTCAGCCCACCTTGTCCGTGCTACCTTTTTTTAAAACCAAAAGAAGTCAGGAAAGACATTTGTAGATAATGATTGAAAGGTATCTATAATAGAGAGCAACAAACTGAATATTGGCTGCACAGATAGGGTAGGAAGTGCTTGAATGAGGAGAAAAATAAATGAAGCTGGAACATGTGATGACCTGAGGTATGATATGTGGGAGAATGCAGAAGAATGCAGGAGAGTGCAGGATTGAGGCTTGGTACCTATGAAGTATTATGCCACTCCCCTGCCATGAATTCCCGGGATCCTAGGTCATCTGGCTGCACTGTGGTCACATTAATGAGAGCATTGTTCTGATGTTAACATCCTCCAGTACATCCATTCATGCCTGTTTGTTTGGAAAGGTTATCTCTTCTTCCTGTCCTTGGAATCCCTTACATTCCACAAAAGGCTCTCAAGCTAAATCAGAGACTGGTGGCAATCTGTGTGGGAGTCTTTGCTATTCCTCTGTTTGGAGCCTCAAAAATCAAAATGCTGATGAGTTTTTCTCATCTATGCCACGTTCCTTTTAATCAGAAATGCTTTCTTTGATCAAATGAATGCATCATGCCTTCCCATTTTCCTGAATTGGTTGATGGCAGGATGATACTTGGTTTCTCTGACAAAAAGCAAAACCAGGCACAGAATTCAAAGGGTCAGATTTCAGACCCAAAAACGAACCTGTCATTCAGATAGGTATTAAGGTGATAAGATTCTGCGCAATGTCTCAGGTCATTAACATACAGAGGGATCTGGGTGTGTAGATCCACAGTTCCTTAAAAGAGACAACACAGTTGGAGATAGCCAAGGTGATTAAGAGGGCACATGGCATGCTTGCCTTCACCAGCTGGGACATTGAGTACAGAACTTGGGAAATCACATTGCAGCTATCTAGAACCTTGGTTAGGCTGCATTTGGAGTACTGTGTGGCAGTTCCGGTCACCACACTATCAGAAGGGCTTAGAAGCTTTGGAGAGAGTGCAAAGACAGTTCACCAGGATGTTGTCTGGTCTCGAGGGTGTTGGCTATGAGAAGGGGTTGCCCAAACTAGGATTGTTTTCACTGGAAAGACAGATTCTGAAGGGAGACCTAACAGAGGTCTACAAAATTATGATAGGCATAGACAGGGTGGATCATCAGAAGCTTTTTCCCAGGGCAGAAGTGTTAATTACAAAGGAGCATAGGTTCAAGGTGAGAAAGGAAAAGTTTAAGGGAGATGTGTGGGAGAAGTTTTTCACAGAGAGTTGTGCGTGTCAAAAGTATGCTGATAGAAGAGGTGGTGGAAGCAAGCACATCAGCAACATTTAAAAGATATTTTGATAGGTGCATGAATAGGTAGGAAGTAGAGAGATACAAACCAGGGAGGTTTTTTAAGTTAGGGCATCATGATCGGTACAGGTTTGGAGGGCCAAAGGGCCTGTTTCTGTGCTGTACTTTTCTTTGTTCCTTTTTGTTCACTGGCTTTTTGATGGTGTTTCAAATTTCCAGTATTTATAGTATTTTGCTTTCATAAAAGATTGATCAATTGATTCCAGTATTTGAAAGCATACTGGTAAATCTTATTTTTTTTTGCCATGAGGGTTTTCTTTCTAAATTCATTCCCTTTCCATTATAATTCCTTCTTTAAGGTTTTAACTTTTTTCAGAGCTAAATTCCTTAAGCAAAAATAGAAAATACAAGGAAATCTCAGCAGGTCTGACAACATCTGTGGAGAGTAAAGTCAATGTTTTGAGTCTGGATGAACCTTTGTCAGAGCTGTCAGACAGATGCTGTTAGACCGACTGAGATTTTCCAGCATTTTTCTGTTTTTGTTTCAGATTCCAGCATCTGTAGTATTTTGTGTTTATCCTTCAGTTACCCAAGGATTGGTTGTCCTGTTGTATCTTACTCAAGTAATGCTTGGCAATAAATGTTGATTGAACATCTGAAAACAGGGGTCAAGCTGAGGTTGCACCTATCTCCACTCAAGATTCAGCTGCATTCTTATAAAAAGACAGGAATCAGGAATAAGGTCCTGATCAATATATTTCTTCCCTAATCAGGAATAGTGAAGATAATTATGACATCCTTAACTACTAAACAAGCTGTGATCAATCAGTGAAGGGTAAAGTTGACATAGTCCTCAATGACCATAGGCTGATGGTGGTTTAATCTTAGGATTACCACACCTCAAACGAGGGGCAAGACTGAAGAAGGTGGGCCTTCATGAATAACCGGTACGGGAATTGAACCTGTGCTGTCGACATCGCTCTGCATCACTAACGAGCCATCCCACCAACTAAGCTGATCGACGCCTGATCAGCCAGTAAAGCAAAGACAAGAGATCAAATTTGAGACTTTCCTAGTCTGAATGCCTCAGCTGCTCACTGGATAAACTCACTGAACTTTAAAAGGCAAGTTTAAAACAGTAATCCTCCATTGCCAAATAGTTAGAAAAGTATTATCACCAATCTAAAATCACTCAGAAAAGAGGGAGCCATCTTTCCATTTCTGGCTGCAGTGATCATAATTGATTAGTTCATATTTTTCCTTTTTTTCCACTGTGTTCAGTATTCCCACGATCTTTCAAAGCAAAGAACTACTTAGAAACAGCACCTATGATTCCAATTAAAATCATGTTATGTAAGTCTACCTGCAGATTCATATGAAATATGGTACCAAAATATGTTATCATACCAGTCCACATACATCACACAAGTTTTAAAAGGTTAAATTGATTAGTACCATAATAAACTAATTTGGCTATTAAGGATATATCATTTCAAATAATTTTTCCATACATTCCATGAAATAAATAGTCAATAATATGAGCATAGTCCTGACAAATTGTATCAGCCCTGCAACAAGTACAATGTAATGAATTCTGCCATTCAAAGGAAGTCATCTAGAATTTCATTTATTCCATAACTTTCTAAGCTCTCATCTGCTTTAATTTTACTTTGCATTGATTTTGTTTTTCTAATCTGTAGTATTTTACATAGATTGTTTTCCATAACGGATATTGTTGCATACTTAGTTCCTTAAGATAGTAATAATATTTTAAATTTAAGTAAATTATGTTCAGTTTAGATCTTTAGAATAACACATTACATCTACTTGTAAAGATGACATTACATTCCTATTTTGCAAGTGTCTATACTTCAAAAGCAGCAATTCACCAAGATTCTTTTGACAGCATCATCCAAACTTGCAACCTCCACAATCTAGAAAGACATGGGAGCACCATCACCTGCAAGTTTCTCTCCAAGCCACACATCATTGTGACTTCCTTCACTATCACTGGGTCAAAATGCTGGAACTCCTTTCCTGACAACACTGTGGATATAGTTACACCGTACGAACTGCAGTCGTTCAAGAAGGTGGCTCACCACCACCTTCTCAAGGGCAATTACAGATGGACAATAAATGCTGGACTAAACGTTGCTGCCCACAAGCAAGAATGAATTAAAATAAACATATTTGACTACAAAATACTTCAAGAACTCCAGTAATCATAAGAAGTGCCATATCAGTGCAAATCTTTCTTTCTTTATAACCAAATATTTTGGCACTGCTGAAGAATCTGTTTAAATTTCCATTGAAATATTGTTGATAGAACAATAAATTTCAATGAATGAATATATATTGAAAAAAAGCGTAACACTAAATGGACAGCAGAGAAATCCAACAATAGATAACCAGCTCTTTGTTAATATAATGCCCTGGGCTTGGAGAAATTACTCAACGTTCACTGCATTTCATGGAAATTACAGTAGTCATTGAGGCAATATTGGTGTTTCAGAGAATCTGGCATCAGGACAATGAAAGGGATTGAGCCACAATCATGATGACTTTCCTATATTGGGAAAATCTCAGAGCTACCGAAGACATGCATATTATATGAGATCTTGGTGTCTTTCCAAAACAATGAGATGACAAAACAGTAATGTTGATAGATCTTGGAGTTGTTCTCTTTAGAGAAAGATGAGAGGAGATTTGATTGAAGTGTCCAAAATCATAAGTAGATTGGACAGAGAGAAACTATTCTTATTGGTGCAAGTGTTGGGAACCAACGGACACCAGTTTGATGTAAATGGCAAAAGAACAATGGCAACATGAGAAAAAACTTACTTATCCATAAGGATTTAACGTATTCATTAAAAAAAATCTTGATCTATGACTCAATATGAAAACAATGTCAATAAATTTGAAAAGGCCAATTAACATTTAAATACTTTTACCACCTTCTTTGGTACCAGTTATATACCACGCAATGTTAAGGAAGAGCATACAGAGATTAGTTTCCTGAGGGGCCCTCATTATTATGTGTGCTAGAATAGGCTAGAACCTGAATCATGATTATCCTGCTGTGTTTGCATTGAGGCACAGTGTAACTGGATTCAAAATGAACATTACCTTCAGAACATTCAAGTTCTGGTTCACAGATTAGGTAATGGATATTCATCTATGATTGTTGTCAATTGCTTTGATTTTGAAACTTTAAATACAAAAGCAAGAATTGACATTAATATATATGTTCTTTCTACCTTACGAGTGCCATAATGTCTCACAGAAGGAACAACTACAAGGCTTGAAAACAAATAACAAAAATATCCAATTATGCCATCAACTCTGCTACAAAAATCCAATTATCTGCAGATCTGGCCACAGCTGCGGTAATTGGTGACCTGCACTTTTGGTCAGCAGACAATCAGGATGATGAAGGCAATTAAACACAAAGTCTATACATGCCCTGCAGAGGTTATTGTGGCTGCTATATCAGACCTCATCAATTTCAAAATAAAAAGGAAGGACACTGCCTCCACATCTCTTCAACCGTGGTTGCAACCAAAATGTTAGTGAGGTGATCATAAGGTAAATTATGTCAATGGAATGACAAATGCAGCCTTTGCAAAAACAGAGAGGAATAATTACAGGCCTGGGATATAATTGAGCAATTTGATTGTCCTGCACTTGAGCTGTCATTTTGATGTGAAGTGCTGTCACACCCTGCAACACTACTAGAATCGGACAGCCCCGTCCACTTTGATCTATGCTTACGCAAATGAAATGAGGTCAAAATCTGGTCATAAGAAACCTCCCTTATGTGATTAAGGCTTTCAATTTTACAGGAGTTTTTTTTTAATCAGTAATCACAAAGCACAAATTGTCGATGCTCAGAGAAGAGAAAAACATGTAAACAGGCTCTAACAAAGTGAAAACGTACATTAGATAGAAGGGAGGTGCTGGAGCTAAAAAGCTGCTTCCTTTAAGTTAAGTATGCTTGAAATTTATATTGGCTGAACAAACAGCAAAACACAAGACCAAATCAGTTAAATTAAGACCAAATACATTCTCACATATTTTTCTTATATATATATATATATATACACACATAAATACATATACACCATTTGTACTTAGAAACTCACTAATTAATAAAATATAAGTGATGTTAAAGGGCTTTATAAAGGGCATTTTTTCCAGCTTATTATGTATTTTATATGTTCATTATCATGCGCAGCAATACAGATACACTGTATTTCTGTTCTTTAAACTGATGCCTTACCAGATCATCTTTAGGTTTCACCACTTTCATGAAGGCACCCCTGGTTGCTGCTTCTTCATATTCTTTTTTTGTAACTTTTCTTGCATCCAGAAACTTCAGTTTTGGCAACTTGTGAAGAATGAAATACCTGGAAAGGGGAGCATTAAAGAGGCCATTGCTTAATAAATGTGTTTGCAAGTAACATTGACCATCAAAAACAGTCAAGAGAATAATGGGATAAAAATCCAAACCGGAGTTAACTAAAAAATAACTCCAATTTGTATTTGATAATAGGCATAAAAATATGAAGGATACAAGGTGTTAAGGGCAGTAAGATGGCACAGTGGTTAGCACTGCTGCCTCACAGTGCCAGGGATCCAGATTCGATATCGGCTTTGGTAACTATCTGTGTGGAGTCTGCATGTTCTCCCCGTGTCCACGTGGGTTTCCTCTGGGTGCTCCAGTTTCCTCCCACAGTCCAAAGACAGGTGGATTGGCCATGATAAATGCACAAGTTTATGCAAATAGGGAGGGCGGTGTGCTTGAGTAGCTGTTCTTTCAGTCATTGCAGATTCAGTGGGCCAAATGGCCTCCTTTTGCAATGTAGGGATTCTATAAAAATAGATCGAAAAGCACAAAAGAAATATACTTGAGACACAAAAAGAACCTGCATTATTTATATGCTGAGTTTCACTTATCATGATATCCCTGAGGGCAGTACAGATAATGAAGGGCTTTTGAAGTATATTCACTTTTGTAAAGCAGGGGAACGCTCCAACCAAACTGCACAGTGCAAGAACTCATGTATAGCACCTTCATAAATGACCAGGTAATCTGTGTATAATGGTGTTGGTTGAGGAATAAATTTTAGCTCAGGCACTGAAAGAGAGTAAATTCTCCCAAACAATGCTATAGTGTATTTTACCTGAGAGGGCAAATGGAGCTCCTGTTTAATGATTCACCTGAGATATGGCGCCTTCAGATTATGACTCATTCCCTCAGCACTAGCTAAAGTGTTAATCTGGTTAAGATGCTCATGTTCTTCAATACAACATGAAATCTCAACCTTCCGAATCAGAAATGGGTGTGTTACCTCTAAGTTAAGACTGACAGGGCAAGTGTCAAAATCAAAAAATATGTTCCAGAAGAAAATGATCAATATCATAGTTGGAAAGCAGCCAATTGTATCCAAGCAGTAAAAAATTATCTAAACAAATGGTTAACGCCAGTTCAATCCAATAAGCTCCGAGTCTGTTGGAAGTTCTGCTTTCAGCAGTATCTTTCCTATTTATTTTTCTGCCCATATATTTGATATGGCCCCACAACAATCCAAATTATTTTGTAGCTTTTATCATGCATGCCAAAAATGCAAATGTCCAAGAGCTTTGTTAAAATATACAATCTTGTTCAGGTTGTACATGTCAGGATCAAATAGTTTCAGAAGTAATAATCTGATGTAAATGGTGTTCAGAATAACACATGGTTAGACTTGCCTTTGTCTAAACATCTAAACATAATGATGTTTTGCAGTGCAAATTGCTGAAAAGAATGAACTAACAACACTGCAGTGAGTGAAACAGGGCATCTGAGATCTGAGTGGACAGGGCAAGCAACTGTTAACTCTACAATTACATTAAGCAGTTACATTAAATGAATGCCAAATAAGGTAAAGGTAAAAAGAAAAGGAAAGAAAGATTGATTAAGAGAGGGAGAAAAAAAAGACAAAAAGAAAAAGTTTAGTTTAATTTTACGTTTTAAAAATACCAATTAAAATTTGAAGAAATGAAATGCCACACTTGTAATAGTTAATTTTCAGTGTCAGGTTGTTTGGCAGTAATTAGCACCTATCACATTATTAAGCATATGAATGTCACTTGAGGCAGATAGTGAGATGACATTTTTGCAAAGTTAACAGTGGTGCATCGCATCTCAGACAGGAACTTCTGGATTTCTGCGTTTAATCTCATACCTGTTTCTTGTCTCAAGTTGCTGCAGTTTTTCTACATAAATAAGGGAAGCGCCAATTAGTTTCATTGTTATATTGACAGCAAATTATGGTCCTGTACATTTGGTACAGTCAAATTAGACTAAAACTACACTTCTTCAGCTGCCATTTGGATAAGACTAGAATTTCCTTTTTTCAAAATTGTCTATTTCAAACAACACAAACAAAAGAATTTCCACACAGAAAATCTGATTAAAATACATTTGATAGATTTTCCATAACATTTCTATAATAATTTGGTCAACTTGCAATATGTAAAAGATACCGCAACCAGGAAATTGAGCAGCAGAACCGGGTTTGCTACTTTCTACAACTTTTATCAGTGGATAATTTGCTTCATTCCGAATGCCCCTCCTTTGACGGCACAGATTTTTTAATCCTCATTTTAATGTCAACATTAATCAAGAAAATATTGACCGATTGTTCCCCTCCTTAACTCATAAGCGCAACCAAATTTAGCCTGGCTGCAACTTCTTATCACAGTGGAAACTAATGAACAATAGTTAGACTTTCTGGATACAGTTCAATATCACATCACAAAATGCTGTTGGGAAATGGGGAGTTAAGATTCAACATCAGAGTCTAACAAGAAGTACTGATGTTGAAAACACCTTGGCTTAACAGAAAAGCCAAATTACTAAATTCAGATTCAGATATTGAAATCAGCATGGAGTTGAAAAGAGTAATTTCTTGGCCTTGAGGAACCTAATGAGGATTGGAAGCTCAATATCCTTTTCTATTCTAGCCCTGAAAAGCTGGTAATTGCTTTGCTCCACTGGGTATTAAGTACTTGGGCCATTTTCTTACTACTGTACCACTATAAAACAAAATGTGGTATAATTAGTGTCGCAGATATGTCACCTCATCAGCACCGGCCAAATGCAAAGTAAATATACGCCAACATTCACTGAAGTTAAATTCATCACATTCAATTAGCATTATATTATTGTGCTTGTTCACTATTTTGAGATGGTTTTGATATTAAATCTTTTTTTAAAACAGAAGCTACAGAATTACAGAAAACTGCAGATCATGGCTTGCCTGGAAAGGAAACAGCAGTGATTTTGGAAGACTATTGTGAGAGATGCTTAGGTCTTTCTGTCAAGCCAGTCATTTCTATTTGGATGGGTGGGTTGCCATGTGCCTTTGCAGTTTAATCTTGTAGTTATATGAGGAATGTTATTGAAGTGGCTGTCTGCTGTTGGCAGTAGGCCAAACATTGAGACAAAGATCTTTAAGAATTTCTGCTGATTCAGGTTCAGTGAGTACATTTTTTTTTTAAGAAAAACTCAGCAATCTTCTGTAGTGTTTTGACTTATATTGGTTGTATAAGACAGAAAGGGGAAAAGAAGCAATCACTTTTACAATAGTGAATGCATTGTTCAGTTGGAGTTTGGGAAAAAAAACACTAACTTGTATTAATACATTGCCTCTAATGCATAAAAATATTCAGAGGTTAACAGAAGTATGAACAGATAATGAACACTGACCCAAAATGGATACTAGATGTCATAAAGCCAGCTTTGGGTACATTGCCAATTTAATGAACATGCATCTAAGCGCTTAACACTGAAATTTTCTCATTAAACCTTTCCCTTTCTTTATCATTTTATTCATTCAGGGGATGTGGATATTGCTGGCCAACATTTATTTTCCATCCCTAATTGCCCTTGAACTGAATAGCTTGCTAGTCTTAAAGGACCAAATAGGATTTTGTGATAATGGTTTCATGGTCATCATTAGACTTTTAATTCCAGATTTTTTTATTGAATTTAAATTTCACCATCTGCTGAGGTGAGATTTGAAACCAGGTCCCCAGAGCATTACCCTGGATCTCTGGATTACAAGTGACATAACACTACACCACCAACTCCCCATCCCTCTCTTCTTTTAAGGCACTCCATAAAACGTATTTAAGTATTTGGTCACTTGCCCAACATTTCCTTTAAGTGACTCAATGTCAAATTCTGTCTAAGTATAGTCCCTGTGAGGTATCTCTGGAAGTTTTACCTTGTTGAAAAGAAATGCACATGCGAGTTGTTTTAAGAAAGCTGGAATGACAAAAAGGAAAAAGCCCAAGAACTGACTAGGGTTAGAATTCAAAAGTGATTGTGAGACAGCAGTGCTCAGTTAGTTCCAATATGAGGAGACCAGTTGTGTGATCTGGCTCCTTGAGCTTATGGTATTAAATCCAGCGCTTGTAAGCCAGCATTTGTACACTCACGAACAATTGCATTCCTTTCCTGAGTGCTGTACTGGTACAAAAACTAGGCTTACTCAATCACAAATATAAAGGCAAAATATTGTGAATGCAGGAGATCTGAAATATAAACAGAACATGCTGGAAAAGGACCACAGGTCAGCTCTGCCGAGTATTTCCAGCATTTTCTGTATTACCATTCACAGCTACTTTTGGAAGAGTAGAATGGAAGAGTCTCTGGGCTCAGTTTAGTGTCTTTAGAGCTCGGTGAGATTTCTCATCTTTCTGCTTTCTAGCTTAATGGTAAGCGCCACCAAATCTAAAATCTTTTATGACAAGCAGAGAAAATGCTCACCACTTGTGCTTACAAGTCCAAACACATTGGGGAAGCCATGCCAGATTGATCCGAGTGTCAGGCGATTAGCAGGGTAAACTTATCGGGTTAGGGGAATTGGGGGGATTATGGTCGGTTGAGACTCAATGAGCCAAATCGCCTCCTTCCTCACCGTAGGGATTCTATGCAAAGGAAGTGGCCCTGCTCCACGACTTAGAAGCAAGGCAAACTCTCTCCCACTTGGATGAGTCAGTATTATGGTCCTCAGCTGGGAGGACAAGCGGCTCAGATGTAAGTTAGATGTTGGCTGCTCTCTAGGCCCAGGAGTACTCAGCATGGCTGATACTAGAGACAGTCCCCAATGAAGTTGAGGTATGCTGTCAAACACCCAGCCATGTCCCAGATTTCACCGGGCCAGTCTGGCGGGTCTTAATGAGACGTTTGGAGAGATGCTTTCAGCAGGACATGGCAATGGGACACTACCTTGGGTTAGGGTTAGAGTAGTGCTCATTGGCCAAAATTGCCCAAATAGAAGTCACTCTCCTCCCAGTCAGCATACATCAGCTGGTAGCCTTCCCACTTGGCCTAAGAATCCACTGGCAATAGAAGGAGGTACTTATGTGCCCATTAATTGGCCATTTGGGAGATTCAATTAGCCCATGGGCAAGTTGACTATTTTTGTCTTCTACACTGCTAATAAAATATTGATGGTAATGGATTGAAGAAGGGCTTGGTGCTCCCACAATGGTAGTTGATTTGACAGTTGCCAATCCACTACAGGGAACGGATATAAGATTACACCCTTTTTTGCCACTTTAAAAATATATAAAACAATGAATTTCCTCAGAACTTAGACACGTATACAGTAGTATACTGTAGCTAATCATAAGCTAAAATTCACATCTTGGGCCCTCTTTACTGGAAAGTTAAGTGCCTCACATTGCAGCATATTCAGCACTGCCACGAGACAATAACGGAAACATTAAATTTTGTCTTTTGAAGCTAATTGTAAACAGCCAATAAGAGGGGCTTTAAATGGCTGCAAAATGACATGGTTGGAAATCCAATATACACATGTCCAACATACTTGTGCCTATTTCCAGGTTTTACTGAGGGAAGCACCATACATTAGAGATCAGTGATTTAAATATGCAAACAAACAATTAATTATGACTCTAGATTCTGATTTTAACAACCAACGAGCTCTCCAATCTGTGTCAAGCTTGCTAAGGTCAACAAAGCGACAGCATGGTAAGCAACCATTGATCAATGTAACAGACTTGAATGCCTCTAAGCAGTGAAACTACATAGCTGTTAGCCTGTCTATGTGAAAGTCTTGTGTTACAGTTCTTGTTCTGAGAGAATGTGCTTTCACCACTTGACAATTGGTTTCCTACTTTCTGAAAGATAATTCGCCTACTGTGATCTGATCTTCCTTGCCGTCAGCCTTAATTGCAGCATGAGCAGCTTGTGCAGCTCCATTCTGGACCTCTGATGAGGAACAAAATAAGCAGCAACATTTACACCAGCAGCATCAGCTGCCTTCACCTCAGCCACTTACCACATCACAGACCGGAAGGAATGGACACAGATTCACAGGTTGAAATAGAAGACAAACACTCTTACCCCCAACACTCGAAGAGAGCAAGAACAATACAGCACAGGAACGGGCCTTTCAACCCACCAAGACTGCACCAACGTGTGATTTCTATCCCTCTGTTCGCCTCCTGTTTGTCTATCAAAATCCACCTTGAATGTTGCTAACATACCTGCTTCCACTATCTCCGCTGACAGTACATTCAAGGCACCCACCATTTTCAGCATGAAAAACTTCCCTTTTACGTCTCCCTCAAACTTTTCCCCTCTCACCTTAAACCTGTGCCCCCTTCTAATTGACATTTCCATCCTGCGAAAACACCTCTGTCTATCCACTCTATCTTTGCCAGTCATAATTTTGTAGACCTCTTTCAGGTCTCCCCTCAGCCTAGAGAACAATCTTTCCAGTGAGAGCAATCCTAGTTTATTCAATCTCGCCTCACACCCAAACCCTCTAGACCAGACAACATCCTGGTAAGCCTTCTTTGCACTCTCTGCAAAGTATCCTTGTCCTTCTGATAGTGTCACAACCAGTACTGCACACAATATTCCAAATGCAGCCTAAGTAAAGTTTTATATAGCTGCAATATAACTTGCAAACTTTTATACTCAATGCCCCTGGACACTAGAAGTGCCATATCCGTTGCAGAATTAACCATTCAATTATAAAAAAAAATTACTTTTCAGCACTTAGGCACCACACAGAATCTATAAATGATCAATTTTCTTGACTCCAGGTAAGAGACAGAGACTTTCTAAGATCGCCTTTTCATTCCTTCTGTTGTTGAAGTCTCAAGGGGCAATATATAATTCAGCCAACCCGAGCCTTGCTGAAATCCCTTGAAGTAGAAATTCTTCCTTTGATAGATGTGAGTCATTATCACGCCCACACTCGTTGATACATCAGGAAAACACAGTAAGAAACACAATAAGAACACCTCATTCACCTGACGAAGAGGAGAACCTCGAAAGCTTGTGAGTTTACTATCAAATAAATCAGTTGGACTTAAACCTGGTGTTGTCAGACTTCTTACTGTGTTTACCCCAGTCCAACGCCGGCATCTCTACATCATAGGCCAGGAAACCCAATGATGGGAAGTTAATGCAATACTGAGTTAAAGAGCCAGGAAAAAGCCAGCTTCTCTTTGAAATGGGTTTCTGACCAGCTGATGTCCTCCTCGCCACAAGCAGGTCAGTTATTTTAAAATCCCACCCAACGTCACTACATTGAAATTGGGGTAAAAATTTGCCAAAATTCCGTGATTTATATTCAATGATTCCTAAAGAAATAAAGATTTACATTTTCACAACTACCAAACATCTCAAAGCACATTACAGCTAATGTAATACTTTTTGAAGGGTAGTCAATTGTAATGTAGGAAGTGTGGCAGAGAATACATGCACAATAAACCCCACTAACAGCAATGTGATAAAGACTATACAATCTGTGTGGTGTTGATTGGAGAACAAATATTAGCCGTGACATTGGGGAGAATTCCCCTTCCCTTTGAAATAGTAACATGGGACATTTTACACGCACCTGATCACGTAGATGGGACCTCAGTTTAACATCTCATTTGAAAGACGGCACCTCCAATAATATTGTGCTCCATCAGAGTGCGTTGGAGCACAATATTATTGTGCTTAAACCGTAGAGTGGAACTTGAACCCAGAAACTTGTGACTCAGAGTTGAGAGTGCTGCCCACTGAGCTATGGCTGACAGTGTAGAAAGTGAACTAGTGCGTATGTGAACACAGGCAACAACTGATATAGGTTCTGACATAATGATTTGTTTATTCATTGAATGTCAACATTCACTACCTCAAGTTACATGTGAAAGAATAGTCGCTTGTAAAAATACCAGTAGGCTACCAGTACCAATGAAACTACATTTGATAATATACCATTACCTCTAGGAGTAACACAATGACAAAAAGGAAGAAAACGGGATAAGAACAAGAAGTGGAAGTTCATGAACCTAATATTAATGGAAAAGATACAGCATTTTGTAAGAAATAGATTTATAATGTCAATGCAGTTTGTGTACAGAGGAAATATCCCTATGCTAAGTATGCAATGGTAACTCATTAACGTCTTGGACAAAGAACTCTAATGTGCATAAGCAAACAAGCCAAAAGCAATTCTTTTTAATCTGTACATGTCATGTGCCTAATAAAAATATCTCATATCAAAGTATCATGCATGCTATGTTTGTCATTCTTTTACTTGATTGGTTCAAATATCATATTCATAGAACAGAAACTCCCAATGGAAATGGATGAGAATGAACAACTGAACGAATAATGTAATAATTTCTTTTATTAAAAAAGGCAGTCATATCTTGTTGATTTGTTCCTACGTTCAATATCTAGTCTCTTCCCAAGGGAATGTGCAGGAGATTTACAATCAACTGCCAACTTACATACAAATTTCCCTTATCAACAGCAATTACGTCTAATTGACTTCAGGATGTGCCTATAATACAGCAATCCACCTACCTTCTAAATTATGTAATAGAATGCTGTGTTTTACTTGGTACAAAATTCCTATTCCTAGAAAATATCATATCCCTCCAATTTGCTGTGAGCAATACCACAGGAGATTTTCTCATCTTAAATAAATATCGAATTAATTAAATGTTCGATTAGCTTTGTTTTCAACAAAATGTCAGCCTCATACACAAAATAAATAATGGCCGTGAAGTGAATAATGCATTTCATCTCGATTGCTAAGGCGCCAAGTAAATCAATTTGAGTTAGGCATTTGGAACTAATTTCAATCGAAATATGTTTTTAGTCTTAACAATATTGGCCAATAAACATGTTCAACAGCAGTTTGAAAATTTTCAACCCACATTTTTTTTGGGCAATGTACAAAGTAAACATTAAAACATTCAAATTCAGATTTTGTCTCTAACTAAGGTATAACAAATTAACATAAGATATAACATAACAAATTGCATAAAAGTATAATGAGATTTTTAAAAAATCAATGCTGACTGAATTATGTAGTGTTAGAAGGAAAGTCTATAAGTTTGGTTAAGAAGGTGCCTTTCAAGAAAGATCTTAAAGAAGGAGACACAAGAGGAAAGTTGATGAGAATTAGGAAGATAATTGTAGGTGGAAGGAAGAAATAACAGAAATTACACTGAAAAGGAGGGTTCTTGCCAGTGGTGATTAAAAGGAATTGTGGATCACACAAAAGGACAAAGTTGGGGAGTGTTTATAGGACTGGAGGATGCTTTCAAGATAGGCAGATCATATCAGCTACAAGGAGAATAAAACAAAAGGATGAAAAATTTAAGTTTGAGATGTCAGGTAACCAGAAACAATTGTAAGTTAATCAATAAATGGGTAGTGTATGTGGCGCATGAAGTTAAAAACAGAAAATTGGAATAAGAGTCAGGTACAAAAGTTGGAAATGAAAACGTAAAAAGAAATTTAAGAATATATGTCTTGCGAGTATATATGAGTGGACATTATGCGCTTGAATGATTATCCTAAATTGGTTGTTAGTGTAGCTATCTGTGCACCCAAGATTGTTAAGCAAATGGTGCCCAATCACGGAATCACATTTAATTGTAATCATTTTGTTTTGGGTTTTGCAAGCGCAGGCTTGAATATAGACTGTTGTCTCCCTATTAGGAACAGCTGGAAAAACACGTTCGATAAGATCAGCCTCCATACTGCATCAGCACTGAAATTTATATGCTCAATTGTGCAGTGGACAGAACTTTTTGGACTTATAGCAGCATCCTATAATTGGAAAATATCACTCACGTTGCCATCAGGTATTTCACAGAATGAGTGTCCCAGTAATGAGGTTAGAAGCCACCAGCATTTCAAAAGGTATTTCACAGAATGTGAATTCCAATAAGAAGATTAGCAGGTATAGACAGTCCAAAACAAATGCGTTTTTCTGCTAAAAGGAAATACTTTAGAGTAGACAATGGTACAATTCAGGAAAGACAATACATATGTTAATGTTGGAACAAGGGGACAGATGGGCAAACACAGAGAAAGAATCTTCAGAGGGAAGCAATAATTTAATTGGTAAGCTTTTTGTGGAAGCAGTCAGCAGTATCTATCTGGCAGCCTGAAATGTAGAGTGCGGCTATCTGCTTGTAAGCCGGTGCTGGGTCGCAAACCAGAAGCAAGCACGCAGAGTACCTTCCTGAAGGCAATTAAAACCCATATCTTCCCTGAACCAGGGTGAGATGTTCCTCAGAATAATTACTCAATTGTATACAGTGTAGTAACTATAAATTGGCTTTTATTATAGGTCTATTGGGTTGGATGTTGTTTGGGCAGACGGAAGTCCTGAAAGAACTCAGATCTTGTAAAAATACTTTGAATCAGAAGGATAATTCCTACTTAAACGGTGTGAATATGTTTAGTAATCTTGTATGAAACTGTCTTAGCTTATTATGGATAAATACGGATGCTGAATCTGACACAAAAATACAAAATGCCGGAAAATCTCAGCAGATCTGATAGCATCTGTGGGGAGAGAATAGAGGCAACTTCTCAAGTCAGGGTGATCCTTCATCAGAAGTAAAGACAGGGAAAATAAGATAAGATTTATAATGTAAAGATTGGTGGGGAGGCTGTAATTGGTAGATATGGCATAGACATAAAGACAAAGGGAATGTAAATGGTAATGATAAAGGCTTGGAATAGTACTAATAGCGCCCATGGAGAGTTTGGGATTTGTAAATGGCAGAATATGGAAGTCCTAGTAGGGTTTTGGGAGTGGAGGAGAGGGGGGTGGTGGGAGATGAAAAAAAGATGGGAAGTGAGATTTTAGCACTAGAAAAATAGAAAAATGTAAAATAATAAAAATGATTAAAATGCCGAATCAGCACTTTATAACCTTCAGGACTAAACATTGACTCCGACAGCTTCAAAGCATGAACTCTCTCCTCCACCCCATTTTCATTTCACTAATCCATTTTTATTTCTTTATATTCTTATTTTTATTTTCCACTGGATGGACCTACAGGATAAGCAGTGATTGGTTGATATGCAGGTACCATATCTTTTTAAGATTTTATTTGTGTGGGTAAGGTTGACTCTTGCACAAGGAGGAGTAGGTAAAGAGACTAAGATCTTAAGGGATACGGAATCATGTTAATCTTAATGGTGAGAAATGAGGAGATATGCAGTTCAGAAGGAGTATTGCCATGAGAAGGTGATAATATGTGCGATTAATGGTGAAAGGAGTAGTGCTCCATTATCTAAGGTAAGGTTGGAGAGTCCAGTGAAATGTGATGAAGTGATGGTAGGAGTAATAAAGAAATTACCTTTTTCAGGGATACAGTTTAGATGGATTGCAGATGGGCTTGACACCTACTGTGGTTGAAAATCCAGTGGAAAAATCAAACAACTGACGTATTGCAGGAAGTATATCCTGATGTTTTCCGGCTTTGTGGTAACAAGATCCCAAAGCTATGGATTGAGATGGATGGAGGAGTAATCAAGTAGTAAAAATAAGGAGACTGAGGTTCAGTTAGCAGAAACAATCTTTGACCAGATGACTGATAAAGAACAAGAACAGGTGGAGGATGTAGTGGACATCTTTAGTTCAGGAAGGTTGTCAGAATTACAGCAGGAAAATGCAAGATAAAGCAGTTGTATCAGAAAGCACACACAGAAGAAGAATCTGAGCGTATACTGGAGTGTTATTACATTAGAAATAATCTCTTAATGAGGATGTGGAGATCATTATATATTCAGAAGGATGAAAACTGGGCAGAAGTTCATCAATCTATGATACCGGTGGGTTATAGAAATAAGGTTTGGGGATAGCTTATCAGCTTACAGTAGGAAGTCATTTAGAAGTAAGGAAAACTCAAATGGAAACACAAAAACATTTGTATTCACCTGGACTGCATAAGGATGTGGTAGAATTTTGCTATACATGTCACACGTCAAGTGACAGGAAAACTTCAGCCTTCAATACCCATTCCAGCATTTGAGAAACCTTTTATAAGAGTCCTAATTGTGTGGGATCCCTACCTAAAGGGAAAAATGGAAATCATATTTGTTGACTATAATGGATGTGACCACTAGATTTCCAGAGGCCATTCCATTATGGAATTTTACAGCTAAGAGGATTGTGGAGGAGTTATTTAAATTTCTTAACCAGATAGGAACTGCCCACAGGAATCCAATCAGATCAGGGATCCAATTTTACATGCAAGCTATGCCAGGAAGGTATGGATAGCTGAGGAATAAAGCAATTTAAATTAATTGTACATCATCTACAATCGCAGAGATCATTAAAATGGTTACGTCAAACTTTAAAGACCAGATTGAAGGCCTATAGTCAGAATTATCCAGAGCATGGGATAAAGGAATTCCAATTGTACACTTTGCAATTACTTAAATCAACTAAATTCAGTCCATTTGAATTGATTTTTGGTCATGAGATAAGAAAAACTTAAATCGATCAAGGAGAAATTGGTGAGTCAGCATTTTGAGACTCCATTATTGGACTACCAAATTTTAGGGAGAAATTAAATAGAGCTGGTGAATTGATCAGACTACATTTAAAAGTGGCACAGATTATGAGGAAAGCTGAAGCAGATAAGAGATCAAAAATTTGTAGTTTTATTAGTGGGGAGGAAGTATTATTATTACCAATGATAGGTGAATCATTAAAAGCTAAGTTTAGTGCTCCTTATCAAATAAAAAAAAATTGATTAAGGTGAATTATTCGATAAGATATAGAAAGAAAATTCACAGGGTGTATCATGTAAATATGCTCAAACGATATTTTGATAGGGAATAAAGCAGGAGGAGGATGTGTTAGTTGCTGCAAGTCCGTGTGAAGAAACAAATCCAGATGATTTTGAATTTGATGTTCTTCAAAGATTGGATAATGAGGAAGTATTCAGAAATTGGCATATATTACTGAGTTAACCTCTGGAGGAAAATCAAAATGTCCTGTAAGAATTATTAAAATCATGTAGCGCTACAGGTGGAAACAAACTAGGAAGTACGAAAGTAATTGTGCATGATAAGATATAAGAAATGTTGTTCCAATCAATATCCATATAGACTCAATCCACTCAAGTTGGCACAGGTTCAAAAGATGATTTAAAGCAGGAGATGCAGTGAGTGGAGCTCATCTATCGTGATAGCACCATAACAATAATTATGTGAGGACTCTAAAAAAGTTAGTGCAGTTATAAAATCAGATCCATATCTTATTTCTCAATTGGAAGATTGTATTAAGGAGGTGGGACAAGCAAATTTCATTCCCAAACTTGACTTACCAGTAAGTGCCTTCATCAGAATGGGAAAAGGAAGTTTTGGCGTTTGTGAATGAAATTGTCTGTATCAATATAAAGTTGCACTGTTTGGAATGAGGAATGCACCTAACCCAATGTTTTTTGCCCTCTTAAATGACCTAGCTCGCTATTTAGCTATACTTAAAAGGTGACACACACAAACTGCTAAATGGCAATGAGGGATGGGCATTAAATGCAGGCTTTACCAGTGACGTCTACATCCCATGAAAGAATAAAATAATTTCATAAGTCTGTTGCTTTTTCATTTCCCTTCCCATCTTCCCAGTTGTACAATGTCATGGATCTGCAGGATCAAGGATTTAACAAGGATAGGCTGTGATCTGCCCAGCAACAGGTAAGGACTTGTCAAGTGCCAGCAGTAGCTAGCATTCGAAGTGAAGGATAAAATGCGACCTTTCCTGCTAATGACACTGGCAGATAGAATCAGATGTAGAGTTATTATTAGGAAACAGCTTATCTAGACAACTAAGCATTCAATGGAGATATAGATTCTAATTTCAAGAGTCACAAAATGTGAAAGAGGCAGACAACCCAAAGACACAGAGGGAAGAATCCTAAGTACTATGATATAATTGCTAGCACTTGCAGAAGCAGCCAGGCTAGGTAACATCCCACAACCGAGATGACATTGCAGCATTTAAGAGCTGGAGACGCCAGTTCTACAGCTCAGAGTCTGAGAGGCTATTTTAACACTGAAGAAATCTTAGAACCTAGATAGCATAAGAACCTGTGCAAAGGAGGTTTAAATATCTTTGCTGGACCACGAAAATACCTTTCCCAGACTCAATCATTCTCCTTGCATTGAGTGATAACTACAAGCTGCACTTGACTACAGATTTACTTAATTTGGATATTGTTTGGAAATGGGAAAGTTTTGAGAAGTTCAGGGATCGCAGTTATACATATTTTGGAACAAATTTCTATGTAAACTGTGAGTGTATTTAATAGTTCATATATTTAATTGTCTTGGAGTTTATAGTTCTGGTTGTGTGTATTTATCTTTGCTTTAGATTAATCAATAGTTTTAGTAAGCGTTACACAACAATTGGGTCGATTATTCTCACTGAGGGGTTTCACATGACTTCTCACATCATTCCAAAACAAAACTATAAACCACCACCACATCTGACATTTCAAGATGAGTCGCTCTTACAGATAACTGCTTGGTTCGTGACACCAAGTATACATGTTTACCTTTATATTTCTTTTTAATTTCTAAGCTTGAATTTCAATCAATGTTGTTCCATGGAGCTGAAAATTTAAAAGTGTATATGCCATGACACGTCCATGAGAAACTTTTTTAAGGCAAAAAAAAATCAACTTTATGATGTTGGAAATTTCTGGTCAACTTAAAATGCTCTGCACGTGACTCAACCTTTTTGTGAGTTTGCACCTTTTACGTTCAGTACAGTGCAACATAATTCTAGGTTTATTCAACAATATGCTACATAGTTTAAGCTGTTAAATGAAATAATACCATTTAGCAGATCATTTCTTATCGAATAAAATTCAGCAAGTGATTTACGTATACTAGGAATCAGCAGCAACCAAAATACTTTCATTAATGATGATCAAATGAACTCATACAGAGGGCCTCACTCTGGTGCTGCAGAACAGAGTCTGTGTTCAGTTACATTATATTTGCTTTTCATATAGTTTCCATGGGCTTGTAGTTTATGTATCTTGGTGGTCTTCAGAAGTCCATTCTGGATTCAGTAGATTGTTGACTCGTGACTTTGAAAAACGGCAAATAATACATCTGGCAAGGAACTAGCCAACAGTATTGGGCAATGGTGGACAGTATGTCCAAATCAGCTGATGAAAAGTAAGGGCAGAGAGACTGTGACCCTGAAGGAAGTCACACCACTCAGATAAATGGAGTCCTTCAACGGGATTGTGGCAGCCGCACTAGAAATCATCATGTAGGGGTATTGACCCACTGTGGTGGAGATTTTGAATTTATTTAAACCATTGCAGTAGGTAAGTGATGATGTAGAAACGTGTGTGACTGTTCTTCTAGTTGGGAAGCATTCAGGACCTTTTCTAAGGAGAACAAAAAACAGCACCACAGCAGGCCCTTTGGCCCATTGTGTCTGTGCACACAACATTGTGTGCCAAAACAGCATTGAAATGCAGCTAACCCATAACCCAGATTAAATCAAGTATTTCCAGGGTTAATCAGGCTATTAACTGCTTCTCTCACCACAGATTTCTAAGAGAATGGAATCCGGAGACATGGAGAGCAAATGATCAAGGATGATCCCAAGATTTGATGATAATTCCCCACAAGCCCTCCTACTGGCTGTAAGTGATTGGCAGAAGGAGCCTCATATCTGTTGACCAGAAAAGGAGACGTTCCAGTCTGACAAACCAGCCACGACAGAAGTCACAGGAAAGGTAGCAACTTTCAGGTCATCCATCAGACCTGGCTTTAGTGTTGCCAACAGTTCGATACTCTTCTAGACCTGCAAGATTGGCACAGATGGAAGATGTGTTCTGGGTCCTTTTTGGCGTTGTCTTGAGAGTTGCCCAAGTGTGTAAGGTGCAAGATGCACAAATGCCACTCTGTATGGCAACAGGAGTTACGAAGGTTGTGAGAAGTAGGTGTGAAGATAGCATTCACGCCCTGTAAGTGCAATTGGCAGGATACTATCTTTGCCTATGTCCAAAAAGCTATGCCTGTTCTTGCCTCTTCTCTACAACCCCTGATTCCTCATCAACTTCTATACCTTCTGCAAACTAATGCCTGCTGCTGTTCTGGACAGCTGGCCTTCTCCTTCCCTTCTCGTCTTCATTGAAGGAGGTACCTCCCACAGAACGTATGGTGCCCACGGGGACACTGTTTATCACCACGAGCTGCTTAAAGATGACAGGAACATCAAATTTCTGAACATTCCCCTGAGGGTTAAACCCGATTCTGATCAGAGGTTTATGGACACCAAAGAATTCTGTAAGAAATTAATATCAACATATTCTCCTGCTAAATGCAAGTTTGGACTTGCCCACTTCCAGCCTATATATCTAAGCTTTCATGAAACCCTGAAAGAAATTGTGCTTTCCATTGGTCATGCGCCATTCAAATTTAGCACTAGAATGTTTTTTTGTAGTTAGTTGGACAGGTAACTAGCTTTAACAGTCTTTAATGATCAATTTCAGAATGGAAAGCAGGCTGTCGATTTTGGGGCCTGCCCATCAAATGTATTATTGCACAGCTGCCATGATAACATTGGGTTCAGAAGCTGGATATTCCATTTCTGCAGAATGACATCAGCTCCACTTTCACAATATAAAATTCAGCCTCATGACTCAGCATCATCAATAAACATGGTAGAAAATTATTCATCCAAGAAAAAAAAATCCTTTGCTAAATAGTTTAGAAACTCATTAATAAACTTTTATGATGGTACTGATGAGAAGAAATGGTTTCAAATAGTAGTGCCATCTGGAACATTTAGCCTGTACACTAACAAAAAAATGTGTGCAAGCGTTCCTCATATGTGAGTCAACACTATATCTGAAAGTTATCATGATAAAACAAATCATTAATTTATTCACTTTTTGCACTTCAGGTATTGGTTTAAGATCTTGTGATCTTAAACCCCTCTAAAATCCATCGATTCCACCAAATCATCATCACTCAAATATACTTGCTGTTTGCACTTTTTTCAACCAGACATACCAGTTGAAGCTCACTAAATACTGAAATCCATTTGTCAGTTACTTTTAGCCTCCTTTAGTTCTGGCGATGTTTTGTATTCTCATACAAATTTGGGCACTACTCCCTATACTGCTTTATATCCAAATAACTGACATACGTGATGAACAAAAGTGGTCCTAGAACCTAAGCCTATGGATACAACTGACATTTTCAATCACTCTTTTAAATAGTCCTTAACTTCTAATCTCTTTTACATCCTTTCTTATCAATTTTGAAATCCAACTTGCAATCCTTCCCTCAATTCTATTCTATTCTCTCCAATTTTCTCCTGCCTGATATCTTGTCAAGCCTTTCAGAAAGCTCATGTCCCCACATTTGTTACTTGCTTAAAAAAGAAATATCAGAATAAATAATCAACTTCATACACAGCCAAGGCTATGTATTTGATTATACTTTTTGAATCCCATTTTCCCTTCCTGTCTGTTCTCTTTTCATTAATTTTTATTCTCCTTCCATTAATTTTCTCCTTTCTTCCTCTCCCTGCTGTTTTTTTACCTATTACCCCACCTCCCCACTGGCCCACAAACCTGGGTGCTATGCATCCTTCAGGTCTCATTCAAGTGGCCGATGTTCACATGTGAGCCAAGACAGTATTAGCAGACTGTTTTACCAGAGGTCACATCGCAGCTGTGCCCTTGCCTTACAAGACCCTCCACAGGGAACACTTGTTTGGAGGAAGCACCAAGGGTGGCAAGGGTTCAGAATGTACTCTGGGTAAGGAACTTCAATGCACATCAGCAAGAGTGGCTTGGCTGTACAACCACAGACAGAGCTGGCCAGATTCTAAAGGACATAGCTGCTAGATTGGGACTGCAGCAAGTAGTGAGGGAAGTAACTAGAAGGAAAAACATGCTTGACCTCATCCTTACTGGCCTGCTTGCCATAGATGCATCTGCCCATTCGTAGGAATGATCACTGCATTGACCTTGTGGACCCAACTTCACAGTGTGAGTGCGATACCCTCTCTTGAGGTGTGTGGTACTACTACTGTACTAAATGGAATAGACTTCAAACAGATTCAGCAACTCAAGACTGGGCATCCATGAGGCTCTGATGGTCATCAGCAACAGTAGAATTGTACTCAACTACAATTTCCAATGTCATGGCCTGGTATATCCCTCACTCTGCCATTACCTCTAAGCCAGAGGCCAACCACAGTTCAAAAAAATGCAGGAGAGCAGGCTAGAAGCAACTCCAGGCAAACCCAAGAATGAGATGTCAAACTGGTGAAGCTACAACATAGGACAACTTGCATGCCAAACAACATAAGCTGCAAGAAATGACAGAGATAAGAAATTCCATAACAAATTGATCAGATCTAAGCTCTGCAGTCCTGCCACATCCAGAGGTCCCCAGCAGCACAGATATCAATGTTCAGCCAATTCGATTCACTCAAAGTGGACTGGGTGCCGCAAAGGCCATGTGCTGGTTAGAGTTATACTGAGCACAAAGGAAAATGGTTGTGGTGATTAAAGGTTGATCATCTCAACTCCAGGACATTACTGCAAGAATTTCTCAGGGTGGTATAGTAGGTTCAACCATCTTCAGCTATTTCATCAATAACCTCCCAACATAAGGTCATAAGTGGAGATGTTCACAGATGATGGCACAATATTTAGCACTATTCACAATTCCTCAGACACAGAAGCAGTTCATGTCCAAATGCAGCAAGATCTGGACAACATTCTGGCTTAGGCTAATAATGGCAAGTAACATTTGTACCACACAAGTGCCAGACAATGACCATTTCCAAAAAGAAAGGATCTAACTATTGCCCCATGAAATTGAATGGCATTACCATTGCTGAATCTCCCACTATCAACATCCCGGGGATTACCATTGACCAGAAATGAACTGAACTAGCCATAAAAATACTGTGGCTACCACAGCAAGTCAAAGGCTAGGAATCTGGCAATGAGTAATTTATCTCTTGCCACCCCCCCCCAAAGCCAATCTGCCATCTACAAAGCACAAGTCAGGAATGTGATGGAATATTCTCCACTTGCTTGGATGAGTGCAGCTTTAGAAGTTCAACACTGTCCAAGACAAAGCAACCTACCTGATTGGTACCCAAAGAATCCGTGCAGTGCAAGAGGAGATGATTCGGCCCATCGAGTCTATGCCAACCACAATCCCACCCAGGCTCCATCCCCACAGCCCCACATATTTACCCTACTAAACGTCCTGACATTAGGGGAAATTTAGTGTGGCCAATCAAGCTAATCCACACATCTTTGGACATGGGAGGAGCACCCGGAGGAAACCCATGCAGACACAAGAGAACGTGCAAACTCCTCACAGACAGTGACCTAAGCCAGGAATCTAACCCGGGTCCATGGCACTGTCAGGCAGTAGCACTAACCACTGTGCCGCTCATAAACATTCAATCCCTTGACCAGTGGCAGTTATGTGTATTATCTGCAGTGCAGGAACTCACCAAGGTTCCATAGGCAGCATTTTCCAAAGCCATGACTACTACCACCTAGAAGGACAAGAGCAAAAGATGCCTGGGACACCGTCTGGAGGTTCTCCTCTAATTCACTCACTGTCCTGACTTGGAAATATATTACCGTTCCTTTGCTGTTGATGGATCAAAATCATTGTGGGCATATCTACACCTCAGGCACTGCAGTGGTTCACAAAATCAGCTTACCAACACCTTCTGAAGGGCAATTAGGAATGGGCAATAAATGTTGGCCTAGCCAGCAATCCACATCATGAAAAATGAATAAAAAATAGGGACTGACACAAATTTAAGCTGTGCACAAAATGAAGAATCCTGATCGGTTTTCCTCACCATGACACCAGAAATAATCAGCCCAATTAGAGGATCCTGCCAATGCCCCAGTGAAGATTAGCAATTTCAGCACAGTTAGCAGTAGAATGGTTTGTACGGCCCAGAAGCTTAAAACTTTAACTTGCTAACATTTTAAAGAAGTTATTTTTTGTAAATTTTGAAAAGATCCAAGTCTCTTAATGAAAGATACTACTGAGGTCAAGTATACACTTAAAAGACAATTTTGGCAAGATACGTAAAGAACTTACTCCCATTGAGGACAAAGGTTGGGGAAGGCGGCTGGAATTGAGCCAAAATATGATGGCAGTTTGGTAATGAAACTATGCACAATAACACTGAACACATAACATGGGCAAAAGAATAAGATAAGTACTTTAACAAAAAAAATGTAAGATTACTTTTAAGGTCCAAGCGTGTACAGGTTTGTGGATCTTACTTATGCAAATGAGCATGCTCGTGACAAAATCATAGATTTAAATTTGTTCCCATAATAAGATAAATTTATTATATTGTGATGAAACTTCACTTGTGTTGCTATTTGCAATGTCGATGTAGTTTACTGCTACTGCAAAGCACAAATAATATAAGCACAGAGAAGGCCCATTTGCTTTGATTCAATAATCTAACATCATGATGGCTACATACTTGTATTTTCAATTTAAGCCTTTTCTTTTAGAACTCAACGTTCTCTTTTTCTACATTAAAACAAAAGCTATGCAAAAGCCTTACTATAATCTTCACAAGAAGTTTGAACCACTATTTAATTTAAGAGTATAAAGTTTAGCAGCAGTATTTTAGACGTGCTTCTTTTCTTATCTGCAGCTTGGTGACATGCGATAAATATTATATCATATTATAAAGCTTGTGGGTTGTATATGTCTTTTTTTGACAGCACAAAATGAACCATGCATATTTGCCACTGAATAATGTTTTCAGGTTATGCCTATCATTTAAATGATTAATCGCTGGTATATGAGCTGAAAGTTAAGAAACATCAAACAATAGTAACACCACAGATATCTTTATACATTTTTCCTGCAGATAACTGAAAGACATTTATCAGGTAACTGCATTTATCTCTTAGCAACAAGTACAACTAACCTGTATCTTTGGTAATCACTTTCATCGTTGTCCAAGCTAACAAGTTCATTGGGGCAGGCTTCATTTCCAAGGAGGCTGAGGTACTTAAGCCAAGGCACCACTTCAGCTAAATGATCCAAAAGGCTGTCTAATTCAGTTATGTGTCAAAGGTCACGGTTAAGGATTCAATCACATTAATGAAAAAGCATTTATAGGGAAGCAGTCATAGGTAAAACAAAATCATATACATCAGAAACTGACAATCAAATTTACTGCAGCACTCAAGACTTGTCAAAGTTATTGTTTAAGGGGCAATTCACAGCTAACACATGTCAGAATTTTGGCATATATTGAAAGAATGTCCCTCTTTTTAGTTCACTTTCTTTCAAAGCTTCAGTGTGAAACATTTAAAACATTGACAAAATGATGGATGTTGTGTGGCTAAATGGTAAGCAATTGTTGAAACTGAAACTTTTCCAACAAGGAAACAAACAGTTACTTCACACTACATCCATCACAAATACATTCAGTCCATTGTAAAATGAGTCTACAGTGACAAACAATAACAGCCTTATTTCCCCACAAGAATATAAATGGTTGGCTGATACTTTGTACAGTCAGAATTATATCTCCAGTAAATTCTGAAAGTCAACATTGCTGAACTTTCATTGACTCTGCAGGGCTTTGTTAATTTAAAAGACAGCAAAAATTGCCTTTTGTGAGGGTATTTTAAGGGGCTTACAAATGCCATAACGTGAAGAGTGTTTATTGCAATACTTCAGTTAAAAGGTCCATGGAAATTGGAGGTCATCTTCTGTATTTTTGAAAGCATATTTGTGACTATTTCTTTAATGTTCCCTCTTCCTTTTAGAATTATCCAATGGAAATCCCACATATAATTATCCCAATATAATTCAAGTATGCATTGCAACGAACATCATTTATATGCAATAGTGCCAATTTCTTGTTCTTCATCCATTTAGTATTCTCCATGGACCTGAATTTATCTTGTTCATTATTATTCCAGCAGAGGGCCCCCTTCCATCCAAGACAAACTCCTGCATTCCTTTAAAAAAAGAGCCTTTTTTTCCTTTAATGACTACAAAACAATTCCAAACTGATGATTTAAGTTTATGAATTAACGTGCCACTTCTTAATTTCTGGTATGCCCGCCAATGAAGAGAACACAATATGTACATGAATAAAATTTCAATTGATTTCCTCTAAATTAAATGTTACATAATTTGCAATGTCATTGTGTAAGAGGATATTTGGTTCTTGTTGATTGTCAGAGTGTGAAGGTGAGGTAACCTAGGCAACTTCAGGTCATTTCTGAGAAGATTGTTGTCCAGGATTAGCTCTTCCAGGCAGATGAATTCTTCCAGTCCTTCCAATGACCTGTGACAATAAGGGAACAAGAAAAATGATATGCTACTAAATCAGGAAGGCCACTATCCACAGAAATAAATATTTCAACCTTCCCTTTCGTGAACTGGAAAGTTTTGGTTTTAGCCTAACAAGCGAATGAATGACAAGAATTAGTATCAGAGAGAGAACTGGCACAGGCTCACATTTTTCACACTCTGGCAGGATGAAGGATGGGGGTCACTTAGTGAGTAGCCAGGATCTAAAACAAAAGGCTTCAGATATGCGGCCTACAGGATGAATTTGTCAATGTCTTGTGCCTTGAGGCACCCAGCCTTCCCTGACCCAAACCTTCATTCCCAAGATAAATAACTCTGTCACAGTTCACCTTCATTCCCTGGACACAAATTTAAGTTGTCATCCATCATTCAGTCCAAATATCATTCCTGTGCAGCTAATGAATCTAGTTTTACCATCAAATCTGACCATTGTGCAATCTGAAGAGATGAAGAAATAAAATTAAATGTGATATTTATTATATGAGACTTCTGTTACCAATGAGAAACCTCCCTCTTCACCTTTCTGCACCTGGAAAGTCTATTTAGGAAACTCGTTGGCTTATAAGCAACCAATAGCTCATGTTCTAGTATATTTAAACATTAAAAACTATTGTTTAAACAAATAATGCTAAGTAAATAGAATATTCTTATCACAAGAATCAGAAAATGAATTGGAACTGGCAAATGGAAAAAATATATCTAAATGCTTCAAGGAAAGAATAAAACAAAATGACAGAGCATGAAGTGGACAAAGGCTCTGGAACACTAGAGGGAGTTGCCTATTGAAACGGCCAGGCTCAATATTAAAGCTTGCTTTAGCATCAGAAACAGGCCAAACAAATCCCCTTACACCTGTCTGATTTTGATAATTTTGCCATGTAATGTTATTAGCTGCTCAGTTAAAAGGAGCTGCATCACACAAGGGCTTTCTTATTAATTGTTGTCTTCATGTCATCAGCTCAATATGCACTTTGTGATTTAATCAGCTAAATTCACAACTGTAAGCCAAGAGAAGTGGGGTGGGGGTAAATGAAAAGAAGGGCAATTGTAGGTGTCAACAGTTTCCTACAGAAATCCCCATCTTATGTAAAGGTCTGCCCTTTCTTCCTTGATGTTTTCACATTTTCTCACCACATAGTTGAAACAAAATAAATCATAATGACTGATCATTGTTTTTGCACAGATTTTGTTGGAAAGCTGATGAGCAATGTTATTTTCCTACTGTGTCTTTCATTCACACTGCTCTAATGACCTGAAAGCTGCCCATTATCTCACCCACAGGTACTATCTCCTTTATCTCACTGCAGGGCTCACACCATTCTCCCAAAGGAATCCCAGCATAGCCAAGAGATTTACATTGCAATTTCCAAAGTCACATCAAGATGACAAAACATCAAAATGCATTTTATTCTGACCGATTCAAATGGAAAGAACTTTAAGTTTCCACTGTAATTAACCCTATCCTCGTTAAGATAATTATGATCAAGCTCCCTGTCATACCTAATATCCCAGAATCATTGCCTATGGCTCACACTTCACCCTCATTATCTTACAAAAATGTTGCATACAACAGGCAGTGGCAACTGCCCTCCCTGCTGGGCACCAAAGAGACTTTTTTAAAAAAGGGAGGGGGCGATGTGTTATAAGGATAGGTCTACACCAGTGTGAAAAGGCAATGTTTAGATTCAAACAAAGCAGCACAGACTGGGGAGTGACAGGCAAATTGACATGCTGTTCAGAGGGCAAATGATAAATGTTTGATGAATTGGCAAATGCTGAAGGAGTGATGGGCTTCATATGTGCATAATGGACTAGCTGCCTTTCAGTTCTGATTGCCTGCCAAGATAAGAGACCATAATGAATGGGCAAACAGAGCCCTGCCATAAAAAAGTAGGATTCAACTGGTTTTAATAAACTTAATAAAAGTGCAGAAGCAAGAGACTGCCGTTGAAATGAGATGTGAGAAAAGAGTGAGATTAGATCTATTTTAAAAATCTTGATGGCAAAGTTGCAGAAGAAAAAAGCAGGAATAAAAACAAAGTTCTGTCACAGGGACTGTGAGACAGAGTGCCTCCGGTGCACTGGGTGAATTATAGACTGCCTCTCAAGATTCACAGCTCTTCATGGTAGGAGGTTAATATTCTCACATGTCATTAGGTCTGCTGGCTCCACTGATGGCTCATTGAATCAGGCAGCAAATTATTTCCTCATGCTGGAAAAGACACTACACTTCAAAGGGAAGGAGCCAGGGTCAGACTGGCTCTGCAGTTTGATTAATGACTCAGGATCAGCAGAGGTTGCCTGTAGGTATGAATGTGACTGAGGCTTTTGACAACACTGACTTTAGAGCATGGCTTGACCCAGGCCCTTACTAACTTTGTTTCTAACATTGCTTTTGAGTGACCTGATGGGGACTGTCAGTTAAGTTTATGACCCTCTACACTACGCTATCAAAGATGGGGAGTCAGTGTCTGCAGAGGTTGATAGCTATTTTTTTGAAAGTGCAACTCTGCTGAACAAGTCTTTGTTGTAGTGACTCTATTCGGATAATCCTTATTACCAATATATTCCCTTTTACAAATTACCAGTATTTGTTGTTTCACATTTTGTCACAAGGGCTGACTCTTCTTGATGGGGCAAAACAACTACAGGTAGTTAGTTTGACTCTAACAGCAACACGCTGAATAATACGGAGAAATTATCACTTCTATTCCTCTGATCAATTGTATTTGACCAATGTCATTGGCACAACTTTGCCAATTGCTTCTATTAAACCACTCGCTACATCAGAATACATCAAAGCATGTTAACTACCTCACCCCTCCCCCACTCCTTCACAGAAAAGTATTTTAACCCAACAAAGTAAAATTTCACAAGTTAGGCTTTAAAGTACAAAGGCTAAGTGGTCTTTCATATCGCTATGTGCAATTTCAAGTCTTTTCACCCTAGGCAAGAAACAATCTCAATATTTGAACATGAAGTTGAAATAAAAATGGCTGATTATATAATTGTGAGTAGGCCTAGGGCTTCAGCAATAAAGAACGGATTAAAGTCCCTACCACCTGTGTTGTCATTCTCATGGGCCCCATTACCACCACCCTATTCATTTTTTTTAGCCAACAGATTAAAATGCAAGTGCCACAATCTTTGATCTTTCATTCAGTGATGTAAATCCATTGAAGCCTCCAACATTTTCTGCTCTGGTAATTAGTACTCATTAAAAGACTGTGCAGTATTTTTCCCAAAGAAATTGCTTTTACAAGTGCCTTCTATCTTTGAAATATACGCATCACTCACTTTCTTTTTAGCTAATTCATGTAGATCAAGTAGATTAGTGACTCCATTATTTCAAACACAAGGGAAAACAACAGGTTTTTATAATCTATCTGACCTGAGGATGGTACAGGGTACTGATCAGGATTTAGATACATCATTTCATCCATCTGTATGAACAGGCCATAATTTAGACATTTTAAAGAATCTTAAATGAATTGCCATAGACCTCAGAGAATTTTCTTTATGAAATCACAGATTTGTACTTCATTGTCATTTGTAACAAAATACATTTAAAATTGGCTGCATATTTTAAATTATTCAGTTGACGTCTTCCTCATGAGTATTCCAGCATTCGTGTTAACAATAAATTCTTTCACATTTAACAAGAGTTCTATGAGGTACTGTATAAATAATAAGTGTATGAAGGTTGGTATTTATTGGTGTTTACTGCACTGCTTTCCTTTTACTTCCTGAACAATATCAAGAATATCAAATGATTGGTTGTGCAAGTCTAGTGACATCACAGAATTTATGAAACCAGTAAATCAAATGTCACATATACAAAAATTGTAACAAACCCCAACCATGTATTTAAAATTTCAAATGTCAATAGAAGATGGAGCAAAATGAAGTTGTAATAAGGAAAAAGCAAACACAGTTCCACAAAGTTTGAAGCAAGGATCACCAACTAATCTTTCTACAAACGGACGCATCAGAAAATATTCTGACAATAGATTTCCAAGCACATGATTTTAATTCCAGCATCAATATGTGCTCCAAAATATTTAGCACAATGGGCTATAAATAAGTGCAATTTTGCTATATCGAGTTGGATGGCAACTGTGAAGCAGCAGCACTCTCCAATGACCTTGAAGAAAGCTGCCTACAAAAGATCTAGCAATTTCTGTGGCGTGAATTTCCTCTTTCCTGATGGCGACTTAAATCTGGCGCCAAGTCGAGGGATTTCGCAGGTGTCTGCAAGCATCTCATTTAGCCATAAGATCTCACTTACCCGTCATCTCAATCCAGTTAATGTATTTATTAGGATCTATTCATTCATGGCATCAAAATCTTGAGTGTTCTTTCATTGTGCAGTGGACTAGCGGAGATGTTTGCATCATCAACAACAACGGATGAGGTGATGGAAGACTGGAGGGAGGCAAATGTTGTGCCCTTATTTGACAAAGGTGGCAGGGAAAAGTCAGGGAACTACAAACTAATGTCAGTGGTGACTAAGTTGCAGGACAAGATTTTGAGAGACAGGATCTACATACATTTGGAAAGGCAAGGTCTGACTCGGAACAGTCAACACGGTTTTGTGTGTGGGAAATGCGTTACAAATTTGATAGAGCTTTTTGAAGGAGCAATCAAGAAAATAGATAAGGGCAGTGTGGTAGATGTTGCCTATTTGAACTTCAGTGAGGCCTTCAACAAGATACTGCATGATAGACTGGGTAATAAGGTTAGATCACTTAGGATCCAGGGAGAACTATCCAATAGATACAAAATTTGCTTTCCAGTAAGAGACATAGGGTGGTGGTAGACGATTGTTTTTCAGAATGGAGGCCTGTGACCAACGGGGATCGGTGCTGATATCGTTTGTCATTTGAATAAATAATATGAATAAGAATATAGGAAGCAGGATAGAAGTTTTAGAATGACAACAAAATTAGTGGTGTAGTAGACGGTGAAGGTTTTGTAAGACTACAAAAGGATCTTGGCCAATGGGGCCAAGGGGCTGAGGAACGGCAGATGGATTTTAGTTCAGATAAATGCGAGGTGTTGTATTTTGGTAAGACAAATCAGGGCAGGACTTACACAGTTAATGGTAGGGCCCTGATGAGTGTTGTCGAACAGAGAAGCCTACAGGTGCAGGTGTATAATTCCAGGTAGACAGGCTGGTGAAGATGGCATTTTCTCCTTCATCTATCAAAGCAGTGAATACAGGAGTATTGGAGTTATGTTATAACTGCACAAGACATTGGTAAGGCCATATTTGGAGTAATGCATACAATTCTGCTCACCCTGCTATAGCAAAGACGTTACTAAACAGGACAGGGTGCAAAAAGGATTTACAAGAGTGTTACCGGGACTAGAAGGTTTGAATTATAAGGAGAGGCCGGATAGGCTGGCGCTATTTTCCCTGGAGCATAAGGGGAATGAGAGGTGACCATATAGAGGTTTATAAAATCATGAGGGGGACAGATAAAATGATTAGCTAAAGTGTTTTCCCCAGGGTAATGGAGTCTAAAACCGGAGGGCATAGGTTTAAGATGAAATGGGAAAAATTTAAGAGGGATCTGAGGGGCAACTTTTTCACACAGAAGGTGGAGCGTATATGGAATAAGCTGCCACAGGAGGTGATGGAGACAGGTACAATTACAACATTTAAGAGACATTTGGACAGATATATGAATAGATAGAGTTTAGAGGGATATGGGCCAAATACAGGTGGGACTAGTTCAGCTTAGGAAACTGGTCAGCATGGATAAGCTAGGCCTAAAAGCCTGTTTCCATGCTGTGTATCTCTGTGACTAGTCTCACCTGTGTTTGGCCCATATCCCTCTAAACTTCATCTATTTATATATGTCCAAATATCTCTTAAATGTTGTAACTGTAGCCATCTCAACCACCTCCTCTGGCAGCGTGTTTTCCTTTGTCCTCCATGTAACTAAATTTATTCCACTATATTTGGCCACAACAAAAATACTAAGACTGTCAAGATGCTGAAGCTGTAAGCTTAATTCAACAGTGCCAAAACTTTCAAAGGGAAAGCATTTTTGAAATTGCCCAGTCAAAAACGGAGGTGATACATACCGTCTGTTCTAAAGTTGAAGAAAATATTTCATGTCCTTCATGTATTGCGATAGTAAATAGCATTTTAAATTCAACTGCCAAAACATAAAAGCATTTCAACTTGGATTGAATTATTTTTGGAAAGGAGTCAAAAAGGATGACTCTGAAAAATGAATAATTTAATTTTTCTCCAGTAGTTTTCTAGAAATAAATTTTAACGAGGCATTGAGAACCTTACTAACAAAATAATTAAACATTGTTTATCATATGATAATATTGCTTAAACACAGGCACTTAAACATAGCACTTTAAATAGCTCACAAGAAGAAGTTGCATTCCCTTGGATTGACTAAATGTTGGTTATCAGTAGTTGAAAAGCAAATCTCACAAGACCCTGCAAGTCTAATCCTTTTAGAGTCAAGCAGTCCAAACTACTGTCAACATCATTAAGTGTTATTCCACAGTCAATCCATTCAATTAAAAGTTTTCTTTATTGTGTAATCATCCAAAACTTTTAAGATTGCCACATCAAAGATCTACTTTGAGCCTGTGCTCCCAAATGACTCACTGGCTTTACCTACACAAAAAAAATGACATACCCATCTATAATTAGTTTTGCTGTTAAATTGATGTATTGTAGCACTTAACAATGCTCCTTCTTTGTTAACCATTCTACCAGGTACTCATTGAGGAATCAACAGCAAAATCCTTAATGTTCATACTGGGATGAGGGTGAGTTTGGGGGCAGGGGAAAGTGGTCAGAAGTGCGTATGTACAACAAGCCCATCCCAAGGGTAACCCTCCCCTCCCCCATCCACCCATTATAAACACTGGGGTGATTTTCCATATTTTTCCACTAGCAAGATCGTCTGGTCCTTTTGACAGTGCACCCCTCTACCGCAAGTTTTCTGGTAGCACAGGATGGATTCTATGGAAAATTCCATTGCCAGCGGCATGAGTAGAAGCTCCTGCCATCGAGCAACAGTGGGCTGCCTCCTGCCACTGAGAACCATGCTGCCGGAGAGGGCGGGTGGCGGGTGGCAGGTGGCGGGGGGAGGGGAGAGAGACCCAACCCTTCCCTTATAGTTTAACCATTGTGTAAGGTCCACCAGACTGAAACAGCAGTACTGTACATATCAAAAGCAGAATATGGCTAAGATTATTAAAAATAAAGACAAAGGCAGCTGCTGGAATTTGTATTTACTTATAAAGCACAAAATGTAACCTATTTTGCTGATATTTTCTGCAAAACTTTAAAAAGACTGTGGTCCAAGAGGAAGAAATACAAATCCAGTTCGATTAAAAAGGCCAAACATTGCTTTACACAGCAGTGAGCTTCAAATACTTGCAATATTAAATACATTATTGAAAGGTTTGATTATAATTCTGCATCACATAACAGCCCTGACTTTTAAGGGAAAAAAATGAAATTTATATTACAATAAGTAGAATATGGTTGGGAGATTTCTCTGGAACACAAAGGATTATCAGGTTAATACTTTCCAAAAATTTACATTAACCTAATTTTCACATGGTGTCATTTCCCACCATCAGCACTAAAGTGTGCAATGATCCAAAATAGAATGAATTAAGCTTTTAAAACAACTTCAGAAGCATCAATTTTGGACATGCGTTTTTATGACATACGATTATTTGTAATTTAAGCTGTGATTTATAATAAGCTTAAACTTGATCATTAAGTAGTGTTTTGGAATATTTTTAACCAATTAACATTGTTATAACATTATTTAAATGGATTTGCAAATTCATTTCATAGTAAATTAGTTTGAAAATTGCTCTAATTGTTACGCTAGAAGATGTCCTCTACATCTTTTCTGGAAAAGATCTTTTGTCTAGTGCCATTATGTATCAACTTGGCTGAGATTCTTGCCTACCAGGGACATTTAAACTGTGCAGCAGGAGCCACACTGAGGATTAACCAGTGCTGTTTCTCAGGCTTTAAGAACTACAGTAAATCTTCAAACAATTTATCCAAACAAAACCCAATGTGTGGAAAAAGACACTGGAAACAGATGAATAAGCAACATCAATTACCAGGGTTTGACCTTCGTGCCCTGCACCATGGCACAGATTTCACACCAAATCGGAGCAGATTGAAGTTGACATGCACGTAGTGAAAACACTGGCCCTCACAAGGTTTTACTCTACAATCACACAGCCGGGGAAGGGGCCTGTGAACAGGCTGGTGAATAAGAAATCACGCATAATGTGCCTGGGTTTATTTTAAAGTGAACAAAATGGCTCAATTTGAGCACTTAGTCTGTAGAAATTGACCAGTCTGAGATAAAAGAGGAACATCCAGAAGGACAGCAGAAACTGCCTACAGATAGCTACACTGGAAATAAAACAATGGCTCTTTCCCAATGAGTTGAACATTGTTTTAACCCCTCCCCAACATTTCTTATTTACATCATCGACATGATGTGAAAATAGCAGTGAGGACTCTGTCAGCATTACGTATACAGCAACATTACACACATTCTATTACAGAAATCGTCAGTGATAAAGAGCTTTAGTAAATGCATACTGCTATTGATTATAAAGTAAATCAAACCCGGAGTTAAATTCTCAACTCTCTGGCAAGTTTTGTTTGAAGTTACAACTTCTTTCTGCTAAGGATTCATTTTAGGGCCAAGGAGGAAAAAAAAATCCCAAAATCAATTCCTACCAGGAAACAGTGGACACACTACACTTAATAATATTTATGAACAATATCACTATTTTCCATGTAAAATCAAAGAGATCATGACTCATGCTGGAACAGGTGTGACTTTTTTTTTAGTATTACAAAAATCACTACATCTTTCATTACATTTTTCATGTTGATGTCCTGAGCTGATGTGGGGAGTTGATTTCACAAAATCAATTTTAGACCTGTACTGAACATCTTGCTTCAAAACCATCGATATATTAAAGATAAAGGGAACTCTTTTTTTGGGTTCATACTTGCATGACAAAAGAACTTTTATTGAGTTACTGCTACTAGAAAGAAGTGACCAAAAACCATTTTATACTGTTAGATGATTTTCTCCAAATGTTAATCCTAGAGGTTGCAGTACTTCTTCTATTTTTTCCTCACCCAGTCTTCACAGCACACTTGCATCCAGATTAGCAGGAATAATTCAAAAATAAAGGGGAATATTTATACAACAGCTTTCACAACCACAGTGTCTCCAACTGGTCCTTTACAGGCAAGGAACAGGGAGGGTTTGGGTAGGTTAGGAGATGGACAGGAGTTGGGGTGAGGGGTGGAGGTTTTAAGGCAGCTGGTAAATTGGAAAAGGGGTATGCTTCCCGATTCACAAAGATAATAAAACCCCTTGAAGAATTTCTTTAAAGTAAATTGGATTGCCCACTTCCACCTGACTGCCCACCCATTTTATGGCATGGGTAGCAAATTATCTGGGTAAATTAGTTTGGTAAGAAGCCTCATTGATCTTTGATCATTTATTTAATTATGGTCAGTGGGCTGCTGATTTAGGCACCTGCCAATCACCATTTTTTGGAGGTGAGTTTGGGAGTGGGTGGGCAGGTGGTGGGATAGACCACCACCTGGGATGTGCCCCCCCAACCAATGCAGCCCTTTGTCTGGAGTTAAGGTACAATTTTGAATAATAAAAGATTTGACAAATAAAATGTTCACAAAAAAGTGCCTTAACTTCAGCCTTCTCTACTGTATCCTTTATTATAGGGTATTTTAGATGTGAGTTTTTGTAGAATCATTGAATCCCTACAGTTCAAATGGAGGCCAATCGCTCATCAATTCTGCACTGACTCCTATCCAGGATTACCCTAACCCCAGATATTTCTCCCACTAATCTCCTAATCTATATATTTTGGGACACTAAGAGCAATTTAGCATGGCCAATTCACCTAATCTGTACATTTTTGGATTATGGCAGGAAATCAGAGTACCCAGAGAAAACCCAAGCAGAAGATCCATACAGTCACTCAAGGCTGGAATTGAACCTGGGTCCCTAGCAATGTAAGCTAACAGTGCTAATAGGGCAGGTAGGTGGAGCTAAGTCCATGAAAAGATCAACCATGATCTTACTGAATGACAGAGCAGGCTCAGGGGCCAGATGGCCTATTCCTGCTCCTAGTTCTTTTGTTATGTTCCTATGTTCTAACCACTGTGCTGCCCTTTGGTTCAGTTGATGGCATTCTCACTCCAAGCCTGAAGGTTGTGGGTTCAAGGCCCATCCTTTTGATTTGAGCATAAAATCTAGGCCGACACTCCATCTTACTGAGGGAGAGTTGCACTATTGAATAGGCCATTCTTTGAGGTGCCATCTGCTCTCTCAGGTTCATATGAGAGATCCCACAATGCAATGGAATACTCCCTAGTACTGTGATCAATATTTATCTTCAAGGGCACAACACACAACAATGATGTGGGACACCCGCTCTAGAGAATAGCATAGACACCTTCCCAGGTGGTCCAAGCATCAGAAGTGCATTTTTCAGATGCCAATGGTTTGCTCAATGATTGTGCTGATGATCCATCTCATTGTATCTCTGCTCTGAGTGACTCAGGACAAAACACTGGTGTCATGAGCCATCATTTGGACAAGTACCACATACCCCTAAGCAATCATTCCTGTATTCACTGCCAGGTTATATGAGACACCTGGGATATACAAGTCAGGGCATCTTCCAGGAGATCTAGCATAACCACACATGTGCTTCAGGTGGTCACACTTCAGTAGAACTTTGATGGAGCAAAATCCTTTTCTGTAGAACAGGGTTGTTGCTAGGGAGCTCTAATGCAATTGATTGCACTGTATACTCTAGAGGAGTCTGAGATATCTGCAAACGGCTGGAATTAAGCAACCTGGCTAGCTTCATTGAGTGTGAATTCACATATGATGAGGCTTACAGTAGAGGGTATTTGTCAAATCCTTGATACATTTATGTGCTGAAGGTTGTGAGATGCTGCAGAGGTTCCCTGTGGACCCTTGGAATGATCTGCAGGCAAGGAAATTGAGTGCGGTGATGACCTTCAGGGACACTGGCAGGGGATATCCTCTCAGTTCATGGAATGCATAATCCTCCTGCCAGAACGTAGCAAATGTGATCCACCAGCTCTCTTGACAAGTGCAGATGGGCATGGCATTCTCAGTTGCTCAATTCCAGACAGGAGAGATCTCTTTGATACATTCTTTAAAGTTGCCTCCTTGAGATAGGTCTAACCACCCCCCCCTACACTTTGTTGTTGTTTGGGCTCCCCTGGACTTCAGGTTGGGTCTCCTCTCGGAGCTGGGCTAGGCAGCGCTTAGACCTTTTCTTCATCCTCATTTGGATCATTGCCATCAATCAGGTAGCATTTACCACAGGCTCCATTATTCAATTCTCCTTTCTCTTGGGGATTGACAGATGCAAGAGATTAATGAACACTGGGCAAATATAGTAGACTCGCACACGAAAGACCCAAAACTGCATTAGCATTAATAATTTTCTGCTGATACAGCTTTGCAATTAAGATGCACATTCATATCTAGGTGCCCGCAATGCTAACTTTACATCTCACTCTGACAGAATTGAGTGTGCTTTGGAGACAAAATGAAATATATGACCTTACCAACCAAATTCCTGCAATCTATCCTGTATGCATCGCTAGTACTTCAGCAAAGCATGGATGCCTTTTGGCCTGTGATCCAGGCCAATTGGATAAAGCACATTCCAGGCTTTCATTGATGATCTGGCACATATGCAGTAATTGTGCTTCCTACACACTTGTCCTCATTTTCATTCTCACATACCTCTCTTTTGAAGCTGAAATGCATTGTGAAGCCAGTGACTCATGCAGTCTTTCTTTAAAGATGAAAAAAAACAATGATTCCGAAGGAATCTAGCATTTCTAATTTGAGTGCAAATAAGTTGAGGCTGCCTCATGAAATGTGCTCTTTGGCTCCTTCCACATTAACTCTGATCCCTCCTATCCAGATTATTTTCCACTTTTGATTTCTTCCTACACATTACTTGAAGTTGATGAGAAAGTGGTGTTAATATTTTAATACGAGGCCAACTTTGATTCTCCACCTGAGTGTCACATGGAGCTCTACCTGCACTCTAGAACTTGGGATTCTAGAAGGATTGGAGTGCAGGTAGAGCTCCATCATGTTAATCTCCAGCCTAGCCCAGTAATTCTGAATCCCATAGTAATTACCGTCAATATTCCAACCCTCCCACGACCCATAAGTGTTGATGTTTCAATGTCTATTGTGGATCTCAACTCTCCTCAACCTAAGGCTGGATGCATGGTCATAAATATAGGAGTCCCCAATCTCTGGAAGGGAATTTCAATAATTCCCTTTGGATTACTTTTTCCCCTTTACAGGCTGCAGATGCCTCTCCTAACCCTGACCATCCCATCTTCAACCTAGAAACAAGCTAGGCAAAGTCACAGCCAACAACAGCAAAACCATGATCACACCCTGCACACCAATATGTGCCTTATCTCAACTGAACACACAGTTCTTGCTGAAATTTCATGCATAGCCTGCAAAACCACTAGATTGCTTTTACTTTTGCAGCATGACTAGATCAGGGACTACGACTGGCTTTCATGATCTTTCCCATTGCTTCTATATTGTTGACAGTAGTTCCCTTCAACAGTACTCTCTCCTTGAGTCTCTGTAAAACCAGTCCCTCATGGACAAGCTTTTCCCTTTCCCTACCTCCTTGAGTCTCTGCGCAAGTATTACACTCTTGTACCACACTAACAAAAGGCCTCCTTGTTTCCTACTTCCCTTGTATTACAGGGTTTATATGCATCCAGTCCAAATTTGTGCTCTTCTATTTCCATTCCATCCTTTCTGTGCCTGCATTCAAGACTTTAATCTTGGCATCCTTTCAGCCTGCCATTGTCTCCCTATCCATCCCCAAACCCCCCCCATAGCTCATGTCCCTCATGTCTGCATCTTCCCTCACGACCACCCCTGCCCCCAACCCATCCCCACCCAAAATCCTAGTAGCAATGCTGGTGTCTGTCTCACAAGCAGCTCTGAGGGAGCCAGGCAAACAAACATTCCCAGCGATCTGAGGTAATCAGTGAGGACAGCAACCCTATATCCCCACCAATGTGGTATAACTGTTATTGCTGAGAACGCGGGGGGGAACTGTTGCAGGTAGGCTTGCATGTTGCACTCACCCTGAAGTCACTAGCTAAGTGAGGGCCAACAGTTGCACACCACTTAAATCCTAACATCTTTTAGACCAGTCTAATTTCCCACAGATGTGGAACTAGAATAAGAAGGACTAAATGTTCTGGCGAGTGGTGTTTTTAATGAGCATTCATGATATTTTAAAGAATGAAAGTTGAATTCCTGCCATGGATCAGCAGGAAATCCAACATGCCATGAAAGTGGTGTGGGCAAAATTCTGAACTATTTCCCATCAGTGGGTTCCCAATTTTTGGCCTTTTTCCAAGCTTTCTGGTCCCACCATCACAAAACCTGGCACTTTGTTTTGTCATGGGTTCTGAATACACCTTAGTTTCTTGACAAGCTCAATGAAGTGCGTATGTATAGATAAATGTGCCATTTAATGTGGCATAAGTAATCAGTAAGTGCTCATGTGGATTTAAAAACTTGACTTATTTTGGTATTTTCTCACTCTTAAAAATATACACAGTTTCATTCAAATACTTTCATAAGTTTGCAATTTTAGTATTCCTAAGCATGACTCACTAGTAGTGGGTATCATTCAAAATTTTGATCAGTATATTGTAATTTGAGCAAGATTAATTTATTTTTCATGCTATAACAAGGATTATAAGAATTGATGATATGGAGTCAAAGATCAAAATTTTAAGAGCATAAGAACATATGAAATAGTAGACTCTTTGGTCCCTCAAGCCTGCTCTGCTATTTAATCAGATTATGGCAGATCTGATTCTGCCATAACTCCACTTCCCTGCCTTCTCCCATAACTCTTGGCTCCCTTGTAAATCAGAACTCTGTCTAACTTAGCCTTGAATATTTTAATCATCCAGCCTCTGAGATTGACAACCCTTTGAAAAATATAAAAATCCTCCTCACCTTCATCTTAAATCTCTTAAATCAGAGATCCCTTATTTTGAAACTGTTCTGATTCACCCACAATGGGAAATATCCTGTCAGCATCTATCCTGTCAAGTCTGTTATGATCCCCATAGATCAATAACATTTCCAGTGAATAGCTGAAAGGATGACACCACAAGATTTCATGTTTTAAGACTTTTACTGCAATAATCTAAAAGCAACACAAACAAAACACTGCTTTTATAGGTGACTTCTACTTCATAGTACATGATAGAATTTTTCCCTTTTACTTTTAACACAACCAAATAGCCCACACTCCTCAGTTTTACACCATCCTGAGGTACATAACCAATTGTTCCAGAGCCAGTCCAAAGTGAGTCTTAGTTCCTGATAATTTACTTTCATTTTTTCCCTTTCCTACCCTTGTAACTTTTAACCCCAGAACTGTTTTTCATACTAAAGCTTTCTTGGAGCTTCTGCCTTAAGCTCAAGCTAAATAAATTTTCCAGCCTCATGTTTAATCCTCACAAATATTTTTTTCAATCCAAACACAGGCGTTCCTATGTGGCAAACCTTAGAAATTTTCTGCCTGTACTTTCTTTCTCTCACTTGGATCATAGCAGACTGACTTATCTGTGAAACACAGTAAGAAGTCTGACAACACCAGTTTTAAATCCAACCGATTTGATTGTAAACTCGCAAGCTTTTGACTCTATGGCCTTCGATTTAAAACCGGTGTTGTCAGACTTCTTACTATGTTTACCCTAGTCCAACACCGGCATCTGTTATCTTTATTATTAAATAAAGACATCATTATCTGTGAAATTCAGGGATATCTTTTAGTAGAATGTTGGAACCTGATTCTTCCATGGTTTTCTCTTCACCCTCCTTTCAAAGTGAATCGTATGGGCCTTTTATCCAGGTGGACATATTGATTAGCTATCCTATCACCTCCCATTTTATCTTGAAATTAAACAGAAGGCATAACCATGACATTCTTATCACCTTCTTGGGACTTTGGAGGCTAAATGCTTATCCACTGTCAGTCCAGATGCTTCTGCCATTATATACAAGTGTGAACACCTTGCATCTTTTCCCAGTGAAACAAGAGATACTCCCCAATAGAGTTTAACACTCAAACTACCCAAGTTTACTGTCGACAGAACTCAATAGATCACATGATTCCCTTCATTCCTCGCTTTACCCTATATTAAAACACAATCGCAATATAGGAATCATGTAAAATTTTACATTTTTAATAAGCCCCCTTAGAATCAGCAGTCCAACCTGCTCAACTTTTCCTCATAAAACAATCCCTTTAATCCAGCCTAGGGAATTTTTTCTGAATTTCTTTCCAGTGCAACAATTGAACTTGTTTCAATTATTCACAGATATAGTGTTGTGAGCAAGAGAAATATTTATTGCCCATCCCTAATTGCCCTTGAGGATGATAATTTGTTAAGCAAAATTATACTTTATTCACAAAAGTTTGTAAAATTGCATTCCATATCAGTTCAAAGTGTAAATTCCTGAAAGTGCAATATAATCCAATTCCTTTCCAAATGATTTAAGAAGGTAGTGACAGGCCATCGACTTGGCAATTGAATGGCTTTCAAGACCAAGGATGGTTAAGAGTCAATCACTTGCATGTGGAATCACAATTTCCGCCAGGATTGAGTAAGAACAGCAGATTTCCTTCCCTAAAGGAAATCCATGAATCGTAAGGTAGTTAAATGGTCACTCGTGATACAAGTTTCATTATCCAGATTTATTTAATTAACTGAATTTAAATTTTCTCTACTGTTATGGTGGGCACAATCATGGAGGTCTATAGCACAGATCTGAGATTTGAAATCATGTTTCTGAATTACTGGTCCAGTAACATAACAACTATGTTACTTGTCTGTATTAAGTTTCAATCTTGAATTCAAATGTTCAAACTATTTGTAAAAACAAATGAAGACTTTTTAGAAGTATTATACTTCGTCCTCATGACATTCAGCCAACATGCAACCTATTTTCTCCCATTTGCACATTCTAAAGTAATGTTTCAAAATCATTTTTAAGAACACATAAAAATTGTGGATGTAAAATTTGTACACAAAAGAAAGGCAATTGGAAAAAGTCAAGATTTCTTTCACTCTTGTAAAAACAACAACAATGTAGCTGAACACAGAAAGAAGGTAGCTGAATACAGACAACAGGGAGAGGGACAGAATGTGATTCTGGCATAATGTCTCTCATGTTGAATAGTTTATTGACAGGTATAGCCTGCCCTCGACCCACACAAGAATGATTACTTGGAAGATGTACTGGATAACTGCCAGAAACTGTGGGCTTGTAGCTGAGCAGGCACTATGACATCATTAGAAGGCAAGAAAAATATGGCAAAAACAATTTCCAGCTTTAAGAGGAGAAATCAAAAGAGATGCATACTTATTTACACCATTAATGCATTTTTGTTATATATTTACCAAATACTTTTTCATGCAAGTCAAAAAAAGTAGAAAGATTTCAAAGTTTATTTATATTTGTTAATATATACTTCTGAACAATTTGTAAGATTATCTATGTCATACTTTACAATTGTGTATATATAAGTATATGGCTATGTTCCCTACACATACATCCTCTTCCATCCGAGGGCACTGTGGTAGTAGGCCCTTGCAGGCTTTACTGAAATGCATTTAGTTCATTTAAAACTTCCACAACCAGCAATAACTTTAATTTTTGTCAAAAATGATTAACTACGTTATTATTAATGCAATGAACAATGATTACTGAAAAATGGAATTCTGTGCACCAAGTATAATTCAGCTCTAAAATATTAGGATCCATTATGTCATTGTACAAGGACTAGAAATATAATGCTGAGCACTCAAAATTATATAATTCATACTAATTCAAAAATTGCTGGTGATGCTTATAGTGTCAGCATTAAACTTTTGTTACCTCTCATAACAAAAATGCATTAGTTGAGATGTATGCTGAAGATACAGCTATTTCTAAAATCTCATTGCAATCTCAAAGACTTCACACATTTCCCAATTAATTCAAGAACAAATATTACATATTAATTTATTCCTTTTACCTCCTCATTAGCTGTTAGCAGTTAGACTAATGGCAGAAATGGAGCATGGCTCCAAAGTAATTTTCAAATCAAATGAGATTTTTTTTTCCAAATTCCAAAAGTAGCATTTTAATCTGTAAATGTTCATTTGTGCAGCAACTTCATTTAGACATTAAAATGATCTAAATGACAAAAATCCTCTTTTCCATTTCTATTAGAATCAGGCAGCAGCAGAAAACTCAGCCCTGCACTTTTTGACAGTCAAATTACAGAATAAAATGAAAAATGCCATTAAGCCCATAGGTTAAAAAGTGTCAAGAACACTTTAAAGAGATACCCCATTTAACTTCAATATATGCATTAAATGTCACTAATGTGTTATTTATCATGTGTAATCAGACAAAGAAATATAGAGCACTGTTGAAATAAAATACTCCTGCAATCAGCATGTAACATCTCCCAAAGAAATCAACGTTATTACTAAAAAAAAATCATAACAATAAAACTTCCTTGTTCCAACCCGTATCTTATGTTTTAAATTAAGAATGAATAATTTCCTAGAGCAAAGTAAAATCCCAAAGTATAATATCTAAGCAGAAAAAACTTTGTAATATTACCCATAATTGGACTTTGGTTGAAAACAAGAGTCCCTTAAACCCTTATCAAGGTAACAATTATTATTGACCTAATAAACACTAACCAATTTCATCCCGATTACTGCAAAGTCATAAACATTTGATTGACAACTACATCAAAATAAAAGCATCAGCTTCTATAAAGAGTTATAAAGATCACTGGTAAAACATGCTTCAATTGATGTCAACAGCATCATATTCACATCATAGCTGGAAAATCTATTCAACATTAAACCCAAAGTAACTTTTGTAAAACATGATGTGACAGTTGAACTTATAAGTTGATTGGAAATAATACCAACAATAGGAACGTGTAGCTTGTTCATGTTCACATGATTCTATGAATTGATTTAAAAAAAGGAAAACATACCAGGTATATTGTTTATTCACTTTGTATTTGCATATAAATCACTATTGCATTGCAAAGGGAAGGGGTGAACAAGTTTTGGTCTCTACTTGCACATCTTCCTGAATCTCAGACCAAAGTCTGAGCCAAGTAATCTTTCAATACTCTTTACATCTTTCAATCTTGTATCCAATACAATTTTTAATCCCAAAGGGAATAGCCTAATGAGAAGAGTATCCAATCCTGTCAGCTAGTATCCCTGTTTATATGCCACAAACTCTATGTATGTCATGAACTATGCATCAACATTCAACCAGAGGTGTTACTAAGTGCAAAATAACTTGCAAAGCTTTAAAATCTATTAGTTTGCTGAAAAGTGCACAGGTTGTTATACAGCTTGATAATGAAATTATTCAGAAAATATTCCACAATTAGATCTTAAATGTAAAACTGAAATTCAAAACTAAATTATGGTAATAAGCACAATAACTCTCATACTAATACAGAAATAAAAGCTCCAAAATTATCTTGTGACACATTAATATGGTAGTCAAATTTCTTGCTCTGGTACTTTAGTGGACGGGGGTCACACGATAAAAACAGAAGAGTAATAGAGAATTCTGTCATTGACATGTTTTCTAATTTTCTGCAATCAATTGTCCATGTTTCAGCTGAGTTTCATTCACCAGGAAGGAGAAATGACCATGAGTGCAATTTTCCCAAAAAATGAAAAATGTTATATGGGCAAAAAAACTGGCATGTTTCACACCAGCATATCCGCCACAAATCAGATTGCAGTTTTCCCACGCAGTCATTTTTTTTTAGAAGAATGGTGAGTTTTACCCCAATTCTGAGAAGGGCATGATCTAAATGCATCAGCAAGCCCAGCTTCACAGAGATGGGGCACCATTTTTAAAGGCACTACATTCTCAAAGTGAAATTGAAGACATCCCCTCCTTGCCCCCACCCAATTGAAGGGATGTTTCCTCACCCACATCCCCGACAAAGATCGCTAACATCAGGGCTTTCTGAATGGATTCCCCTTCATGACTCTGCCTTTATATCCTCTCCACTTTCATGACCCCTTTCATGCCCCACTCCCCATCCCATTCAGGGTGCCAGATGGACCCCACTAGCTATGCCTCCATTCCACCCAGCAACTCCAGTGGTCTCAGGATCATCTGTTTCTCCCCACCCCAGCACAGCCATTATATTTGGTCTCAGTTATGGGACCAGTAGTGATTCTCGCCGAGTTCTTGCAGCACCTGAGAGTTAGAAAATCCCAGGAGCAAAGAGAATCTGATCTCAAATGGACTTTGCATATTTTAATACTTATTTTAAAATACTAAGCTGGTTCCCACCCTTACCGAATTATGTCTGAGAGTGGTGACTGGGAAGATTATGATTATTTACAACTACCTGTTTATCTCACAGCACTGGCACCTCAAAATGATAATAATCACCTTTTTAAATCCAAACCTCCTGCTGTCTTGTATCCTACAGCAGATTCCTTGCTTCCTTATAGTGTCTTTTGTAACTTAGCCACATTTCCCATCAGGCTTTAGTGTCTTTGTAACTTAGCCAATTTTACAGCAATATTTGGGGCAGAGGCACAAGACTTTATGAGATTTGAGATTGATCTTTCTCAAGTAACTATCTAATCCCCTTTTAGAGGTATTTGACATCTCTTACAGCATCAATCCTGGTAACATTCCAGTGAATAAATTCTGTATCTTTCTCACTGCTTAACAGGATGCCTAAACTGTTCACAATGCTGTTCACAAATGTATAGAGTTAAGAGCAACACAGCACGGGAAACAGGCCCTTCGGCCCAACGAGCCCGCGCTGCCATCATAACTATATAGTAGCAATTCCATTATCCTATTATAAATTTAGGTTATTCCTAATATGGAAGACTCTCACTATAGGGACAATTTGTTTCCCAATCAGCCTAAGAGCAAATTTTTGGGTTGTGGGAGGAAACTGGAGCGCCCGGAGAAAACCCACGCAACCACGGGGAGAACGCGCAAACTCCCGCAGACACCGGCCCAATTCCAAGTGTCTGCACAGCCACATCGATAGTCTCTGAGCTGTCATGGTGCCCTTAATATGACTTTCAATAGATCGCAGCGAGATAGCTGCTCTGCTACTTACAAAACCCTGAGCCAGAATTAGGTCGTCTACAAACATTTTAGCACCACGTTCCCAACAACATGCTGCGTATAAAGGCGGAGTGCGGCACCCATCTGTCCGCACCCCAGGCAAGTAACGGGAGGCACTCGACACCGACACCGACACCGTGTAGCCCAATATCTTGCAATAAGTTCAGAATATCCCCTTGATTTGTACTCTACACCTCCAATTGCAAACCAATCATTCGGTTTGCCTTTTTCTTTTATGGCTTTACGTACTCACGTTGCTACATTTAAATGACTAGTTCATCTGTACACTAGGATTCCTCTCAGTTCCATTTAAAACTGTATTCAATTCAGGAATAAGAATAATGTACACTGCAAAACACTGGGTGCTTTACTTTGCTTTAGGTCCTTTTTAAGGCCTCATTAGCTCTCTACGCATACTAGTGACAACAAAAACGTTCTATGCCTTTCATTTGTGATAGCCGATAATAAAGAATTAATGATTGTGAACAAATCACTGCCATTTTTTCAATATATGTTTGCAGTTGATTGGTGGGAAATAACATGGTCAATATATATTTTATTGTAAGCATTCTAATAACATTTTATGACAGGACAACCAGATAGTTATCCATTTCTAACTTGAATGCTTCTTAGATGGTTATTCTACTCTCCTACCCCCCAAATCAACCAGAGATATTTTTATTTATATGTAAAAGGTGCTTAAAATAGGAACAATGAAGCTAATGTTTGTTATTTACATTTACTCTTTCTTCCTTCCCTCCTTACAGTAGTTCGCCACTGTGATTTTTTTTTAAACAATATTTTCACAATGTATACAACAGTTACACTGTTTCTTGTGGCAGGAGGAATAGTAAACAGAAAACAGATTTAAGGTGATGGGCAAAAGAAGGAGGGGCACTATGAATAGCAAGTTATGATGTTCTGGAATGCATAGTCTGAAACAGGGAAGCAAATTCAATAAAAGTGTTCAAAAATCAAATGGATAAATACTTGCAGAGCTATGGGAAAAGAGGGATAGGTGGGCCTAATTGGACAGATGTTTCAAAAAGCTGGCACAGGCACAATGGGGTAAATAGTTATCTTCTTGTATTATTCTGTGAATCTACACACATCTTTTACTAATATAGATGGGAGAGAAATGGTAACTTTGCCCTGAGGTTCCCATTTCCTGGCTGTCTGCAAAAAAGGTGTATACTTAGAGGGAGTGCTTTATCTTTTTGGTGTTGTGACTTCAGAAATGGACATGAAGCGGGCTTTTGGATAAGTTCAAATCAGAAGAAAAGATCATGTTTATTTACAAGCCATGAAATATAAATGCAACAGAAAACATTCATTCCCTCATGCATACAGATAAATACACAGAAGTAAAAATGGATTCCAGAGAAGAAAACATGTTGCTAGAATATTAACAGAATACAAGTAATAACTCATGTTGAGATTGAGTTATTCCAAAGTTTACACCAAACAGCTCTGGGTGAATTGTCATTCATGGTTCCTTGGAGATGAATGCAAGATAGAAATGTCTGGATTTACAGACAGCATTATGTCAAATTTCTGTAGAGGCAGATCTTTGCAAGTGAAAACCAACAAGTCCCTCTCAGAACGCCTGGATTGAGTGATTGTTAGACAAGGTTCTGTTCTCCAAGCTGAATGAATGGGCCCTATTGTCCTAATGGCTTGCAAACCTCCTTGGTCTCTCTGCCATTGCGAGTAAGAAAGATTGATCATCTGAGTACAGTTTAGTCATACGATGTCCTAATCAATATCTCCATTGTACACACAATGAATTTAGGAGCCATTGCTACATAATTTCAAAGGTAATTGTTCACATCTGCTTCTGATGAATTGGTCTGCACAGCTTTTTGTTAAGCTTCAAACTTGGAGACATGAAGATGAGAGTTTGGGGTAAATATCCCATCAACAGGTGTAAACTCACAAATGCTTTCACATTGTGAATGTCTAGTCAGAGGTGGGTATTCTGTTCATGGTCATTTACATTTTAACAGCTTTACAGAAGCATGGTCAGCCAAGATTCTGTCTGGAATGACAAAACATCACCTGATTATGGTGGCCACCTTGGGCAGCATTTTGATCACCTTCTAAAATTAGTTTACAAGAGAAATTATTGTGGGGATGGGGAAATGGCAGAGACTTGAACAAATGTTTTAGTCTGTATATAAAGTAGAAGATAGTAATTACCTACGGGCTAATAATTGGGGTGAACTGAGGGTAATTAATATCAGCACGGAAAAGTATTGGAGAAATTATAGAAACTAAAAGCCAACAAATGCCTGATTTGATGGACTACATCCAGGGTTCAAAAAGAAGTAGCTGGAGATATAATGGATGCACTAATTATGGTCTTCCAAAGTTTCTGAGATTCTAGGACTGCCTCAGTGGATTGGTAACAAATGTAACACAACTTTTCAAGAAAAGGGGAGAGGAAAAACAGGGAACTACAGGTCAATTACCCTGACGTCATTGTCAAGGAAATACTTCAATTTATTATTAATAAGTCTTAATGCACTGAGACAGTCACATTATGATCAAAAAAAGTTAACAAGGTTTTATAAATTTCTTTGAGGATATGGAATACTCTTTGGGTTTTTAAGGATATAACTAGTAGACTAAACAAAGAGGAATCAGTTGATGTGGTATACTTGGATTTTCAAAATGCATTCCATCAGTATATTAACATGCAAAATAATGTCTCACAGAGTTGAGGATAACATATTAGCATGATGGAGGACTAATTAACAAATAGAAGCAGAAGGAGACTAAATAAACAGCAATAAACAGAGCACTTGCAATTTGGCAGACTCCAACTAGTAGAGTGCTCCCAGAATCAGTCCTGGGATATCAGCTATTTTCAAGTTTATATGAATTACCTGGACAAAGAAACAGAATAATACATCTATCAAAAATTTGTAACTCTGTCTCTAATAGCATTCTGTTAGAGACATGGGTTGCAGCAGCTCAAAAACAAAACTCACCACCACCTTCTTGAGAGTGGGCAAGAAACGCTGACCTTGCCAGTGAGGCCTACATCCCAAGTTGAATGAACAAAATAAAAAATCAAGGGCAGTATTTTGCCATTATTTTATTTCTGGCTCTAGACGCCAATGACCAATTTCAGTCAATATACTGGTAAGAATTCACAGGATTGCCAGATAACATGTAGTTCTCTACAATGCAATGCACCAAAATATTGTGATACTTTAAGATGTTGAATTGAGTTATGCAATTGTAGTTATACATGATAAACTTTATATCCTTACTACATTATTTCTTTTAACTAGAAATAAAGATAAAAAACACATTTTAACAGCATTTATTGCTCATCCTTGAGGGCATTTAAGAGTCAACCACATTGCTATGGATCTGGAATCACATGTAGGCCAAATCAGGTAAGAACATCATATTTCTTTTCTTAAAATACATTAGTAAATCAGATGGGTTTTATGACAATTAACAATGGTTTCATATTGAATTCAAATGTCACCATCTGCCATGATGGGATTTGAACCCAAGTCCCCAGAGCCTTGCATTAGGTTTCTGAATTACTAGTCCAGTGACATTACCATGATGCACTTCCTCAGCTCATACCTTTTATTCTATATTACACAACACATTAGAAATGTCCAAAAAATTGGTTTTGCATAAAAGAAATGTGCATATTTGAAAACAATGTAGAGGGAAATGCAGTGTTTATTCTTTGAACAGCATTTGAAAAGCTATAAAACAACCAAAATACGTCAGAAAATACTTCTAAATAAAACCTGACTGATGAACAACATATTACTTTGGGCACTTAAGTCTGATAACAATCTGTTTTCTCAGTAAGACTGTCACATCACATAAGCCCATTAACCTACTGAGAAATAAAATTTATTTGAATCTTCTTCAACACAAATATAAGTTCCATTAACATTTTTGGGGAAATACTTATTGTATTCACATTATTATTCAATAGAACAGTTATGTATTAATGAACAAGTATTGTATTTCTCAAAATGGCAAGTAAAATGATACGATGATGGAGAAAACCCTGGAATTATACACAGAAATATTTGACTTTAAAGAGTTTTATATTTTGAAAATGCACACAGATTCCAGCCACTGACAGGAATAACTGCCGGAGTTTCTCTCAGAGAATACATCTCAGCTAAAGCCACTGGATATAATTGCCTACATTGACTGTGAAGGTTGATCAATCAACAGAGGATCCCAGCTGGAAAAAGAACTGTATTCTCTCTAGCAAATGACAGGGAACCTGAACTGAAGAGTCAACTATTTGCCTACAAAAGTCAACGGTTCGAATCAATCTAGGCTTCTACTCTAAACTCAAGGACTGTTCCGTACAACTTTTTATTTATGTTTACTTACTATTCAACTTAATTCTTACTTCGAATCTGCATAAATGTAGAAGCTTTTTTTTACTATTTCTATTTATCTTTTTCATAGTTAATAAACTTACTCCATCTTAACTCAAAAAAACCTGGTTGAATTGGTTGATTTTTAAATATAACTACTGGGCCTGGAAGAAGTATCCAAGCGAAAGGGAATCTCTGTTGCTACTAGCAGAGGGTACGTTCAAACTGAGGTGTTTCATCCAATCAACAACTTTTGTGGAATCTCATTTGAGGCTAGTTGTAACAAAGGATAAATATTAAATATAGAAGCGAGCAAAGTTCCGTAGAAAACCATGCCATCGATAGCAGTGCAACAATATTAGTCACAAACTTCCAAAGTAAAGATTTTTAGTGTGATGTAATTTGGAACATTTCGCATCCTCTGATAACCTATCATATTTGGCCCAAATACATGCAACAATGAATCTGCTGGGTTTTGCTTCTCTTTTCAAATGAGTACAAAAGATGTTGTGTGAGCGCATAATTCAGCTCCAATAATTAAGTTGTCTGACCAACGAAGACATCATCTGAAGAAAAACTTGATTCATTCCACAATCACCCAATTGAAATGTGTTTTACAACTTTTGCAAAGTTTAGTTATCTCAGTATTGTACTGTAAGGGTGATCTGATATTGCCCAGAAACGGCAACTGTTTAGCTTAAAACTGGCTTAATTATCCAATTGTTTGCTGAAGCTAACCAAGAAACATTTGTAGCAATACAAATATACTAAATATTGCAAAAATTACAAAACACTACAGTAAGTTCAGCCTTAAAGCATCTAAAGGATTTTAAAAGAAATCTTTCAAAACATTTGAGACTAAATGTATTTTGGCAATTTCATTTAGCCAGATTTTAAATAAGTATGCTTGATACATTTTCAAGAATACTGGAATGCAACTTCTGGCTCAGAGAATAATCTGATTTAAAATTCAATGTTATGATAATGGAAGATAAGGTGCTGATAAAGGGAGAGCAGGAACAAATACTAAACATTGGATTATCTGATTCCCAATTGAAAAGGAGCAAAGCTGGAGACACAGGAGATAACTCTTTGAAAAGTACAATTAGCAACTTTTTTGCCATTTTTCTCTGCTGTCGTTTAAACATTGGCTCTGATTTGGGTACATTTCATAGGTGCTGCCCATCCTTCTAGTTGTTCAAGTTGTGTTTGAACACAGGCAAAGACTTAAATTCAGCTTTTCACTGAGTCCAGTCTCATGGCTGAGTCTCATTCTGACCTTAATGATCTATCTTCTTTCGGGTATCTTTGAATTGCAATTAGTAACAGGGACTGTGATCAATTTAAGTCATGGGGAGAGGTGATCTGTTTCGTCTTCAAATTCTTTACTTATCGATTCACATCTGTTTAGAAAGACCCCAAGAAAATCTGCCCTACTTCCAACAAAGAAAAATTGAATGTTATGAATGTGAAACAGTGCAAAGAAGTCGAACTTCATGGACTAATACCCAGAGTCTCAAAAATGTCTGAAAGGGAGCAATGCAATGGTGGATTAGAGCATTTTTCAGGTGTCTGAGCACAAGAACAAAGAAATAGGAGCAGGGGTAGACCATACAGTAAAGTAAGCCTGCTCCATCATTTTATGCAATCATGGCTGATCCTGTGCTTCAAATCCTTTTCCCCCACCTTCTCCCATGTACTTCATTTTGAGACACATGTCTATCCGAACCTTACATGTGTTCAATGATGAGTCTGGGGTAGAGAATCCCAAAGATTTACAACCCTGAGTGAAAACACTTCTCTTCATTTCAGTCCTAAATGATTGGTCCTTTATCCTGATACTGTGCCCTATGTTTTAGATTCCCTGACTAGCTTTAAGCATTCATTCTTCAGAATTTTGTAGCTTTCAATGAGATCACCTCTCATCCTTCTAAACTCCAGACAATAAGCCCAATTTATTCAGCCTATCATAGGACAACCCCTTCATCCCAGGGACCAAGATAGTGAAGCTTTGCTGTACTGCTGCAAATGCAACTATATCTTTTCTCAAATACGGAGGCCAAAACTACACATAGTATTCCAGATGCAATCTCAGCACAACTCTATAGCAAGACTTCTTTATTCTTGTAGTCAAATCGCCTTGTGTTCTCTACTTAAAATGGTTGTTAGTTGTTTTGAGAACCAATCGCATGAATTAATGGTGATGTCATTAGGGCGCTTGCATAGGTTAATGCGTTACTTTCAATTTTGCATTCTGTGACAGCAGAAAACATCTCTCAACAACACCTGTTGTGTTAGTTTGAATCTACATGTGCAAACCAAGTCTTTTCTATCTGTATGAAATTCACAACCCTTAACATAATTATGACATTATAAAAAGAAAATTGGAGGCAAATGGGAACTTGGTTTCATTGAGAACATCAAGAAACAACTTAAGTACAAGAAATGTCATTGTGGGTTCTCACACTTGCAATATTCAAAGGCTGGGGAGAAGCAACAACAGGATTAAAGATTAAAGAGCCAGTGCCAGGAACAGTCAAGTAAGAAAAATTCTTTGTGTGTTTTTTTTTCCCCCGATCAGAGAAAGGTGAGATTCCAGACATGATCTGGTATATTTGGAAAATGGTATGCTTTGCTCTACAGCTGCGATCATTTGAAAAAAAATACATCAAATCAATAGTCTCCGGGTAAAAAGAGGAGTATTGGGAAAACAGTAAAAAAATTACCAAGTAGTCTCCATTCACTAGTGCCTGCCAGAAAAATGATGGGTCTATTAGAAATCATGTACACTTTCAAAGAAGAAAATGAATCATGGAGTTTTTATGCTGAGCGTTTTCATTACTCTGTACGAGCAAATAAGATTGCAGCTGAGCTAGTCATACCAGTTTTTCCTCAGTACAATAAGAAGCCAAACCTTTAATTTGCTCCAGAGCTTAGATCATCCAGCAAAGCGAGGAACCAAAATCTACGATGGCTTGACAAAGATTCTTGAACGGCACTACACTTCAAAGTCACTGATAATCAAGGAATAGTCTAGATTCTACTGAAGGAATCAAGTGAAAGGCGAATGTATTACTCATTTTGTGGAAACTTTAAAAAGCCATTCTCAATATTTTCTGGCATGTCATTGGAGGATTCTTTTTGAGATTATCTAATCTGTAGTCTCCACATTGAGACTATCCATACAAAATTGCTTACTGAACATGCGTTGACTTTAAAGAAAGCAGTCAAAAATCACAGTGTTGATGGAAGTGGGTGCTAAAGAGGCTTTGCAACTTCATGCAGGAATGAAGATCCACAAGTTGGGAACTGCCTATAAGAAATCAAAACAGCAACAAGCATGTCACAGATGTGCCAAAATCGGCCAATGACTGAGTGCTGGAGCAATGATGATCAATGCAAAAAATGTGGCAAAATGGATCATATTGCAAAAGCTTGTTGGGCTAAACCAGCTTGGCTTTCTTTAAGAAGAGTATTCAGAAGAAGAATTTGCATACCCTGAAGGAGAAAAACAAGTTGCATTCTACAAAATAATTTACCACATGGAAAAAAAGAATTGTGACTGTGAAAAAGAGAGTATCCAGAAACATGATGAAGAGCTCCAATTGAACACCACATTGACAAAAGTTGAAACACCTTCCTTTAAACCAACTGTGAGGTGAATTGCATACGGCACTGCTTTTGCTTTGTGACTTTTTGGTTGGCTTTAACTTAAGTTTCACTTGAGCTCCCTTCATTGAACCAAATGTGTCTTCAAAGACACTTTCGTATTTATTCAGAAAGTGCTACAGGTCTGTTTTGCTATTGATCAATTTGTTGACAACACTCCAGTTAAGCATTATCTTCTCCAACCATGATCTCCCAAATAGAGCTAAAAAATTACCACGGACCACATGGAGAGATAATTTTGCTCTTTATCCGTTGACCATGATGTAACCTTTTAACGGCAAAATCTCTTCCATGTATGTCCTTAAAATCACACTGGCTGATTTTAAAGGAAAATGTTTCAGCTTTTGTTGGTCCATTGTCCCAAGAGTTAAAGATACAGCAGTAGTATCAAACTCCACGCTATTAGATTGTGCATTTAACTTTGAAATCACCCAGAATCTGTGTGATTGCCCTGCATGTACACGGTGTTCAGTTGTAGCTCCTTCCTGTTGTTGTTTCTCCCCAGCATTCTAATATTCTTAGTGTGAGAATCCACAATGTTATTTTTCTTTTACGATCTTTTCTTAACGTTCTTAAGAAAATAAAACCTCAACTTGTCACCAATTTTCTTATGTAAGATTCTAACTATGTTGGGATTGTGAGTTTTAAACAAAAGGGAAAGATGTGGAGCTGAATTTTCTCAAAAAAATTCTAATTGTTGAACTGGCGAGAAAACAGTTTTTTCACCAGTTTTTTTTAGCAAGGTAAGTAATGGGAACTTACAGCACTCTGTGCAATATAGAAGCTGTATGGTGAACCTTGCCAGTGGGGGGTGTGGGGGGGGGGGGGGGGGGTGGGGGGGGGGGGGGGAGGATGCAGGGAATGCGGTGGCAGTGGTGGGGAGTGGGGTATGGAGATGCAGTTCATCTGTGATGCCAGTTGCTGAGCTCTAGTGACACTACTGCACAGGTGCTCCAATCTTCTCCCAGTACACTGTACACACTCCACTGGGAGATCTGTCACTCCCCCCCTCACCCACCTTTGCATCACCCCAACCCCAATCGCTGCCCCATCTTTCTGATCGCTGCCCCTACAATCAACCCTGCAGAGTTCCCCCCACCTTCTCCTTCTATGGACCTCCCCTCCCTCCACTATCCCAGTTTCCTGCATCCTCCTCAGGCTCCACTCCCAAAGCCCCACTCCCTGGCACTGCCAAGTTGCCAGACTGGCACTGCCTCATGGGCACTGCCCAATTCTGACCTAATCACCTGGGAGAGCTTCAATTGCCTCTGATCATGCTGACAAGACCATCACATCTGGTCCCTGTTGGTGACTGGATTTGATTTATTGTCACGTATTGGTATACAGTGAAAAGTGTTGTTTCTTGCAGTATATAGACAAAACATAACATTCATAGAGAAGGAAAAGAGAGAGTGCAGAATGTAGTGTTACAGTCATAGCTAGCTCATAGAGAAAGATCAACTTAATGTAAAGTAGGTCCATTGAAAAATGTGGGAACAGCAGGGAAGATGCTGTTCTTGAGTTGGTTGGCATGTGACTTCAAGCTTTTGTATCTTTTTCCTGATAGAAGAAGGTAGAAGAGAGAGAATGTCTGTGATGCATATGGTTCTTAGTTATGCTGGTTGCTTTGCTGAGGCAGCAAGAAGTGTAGACAGAATCAATAGGTGGGGGGCTGGTTTGTGTGATGGATTGGGCTACATTCACAATGTTTTGTAGCTTCTTGTGATCTTGGGCAAAACAGGAACCATACCAAGCTGTAATACAACCAGAAGGAATGCTTTCTATGGGGCATCTGTAAAAGTTGGTGAGAGGCGTCGCTGAAATGCCAAATTTCCTTAGTCTTCTGAGAAAGTAGAGACACTTGTGAGCTTTCTTAACTTAAGTGTCAACATGTGGGGTACCAAGACAGGTTGTTGGTGATCTGGACACTTTAAAACCTGAAGCTCTCAACCATTTCTACTTCACCCTGTTCTCCATTACACTTCATGACAGATGGTGGGGACCACCTATGATCCTTGACGTTAAGGACCTCGCCCAAAAGGGGGTAAGATAAGTGAGCCTGGACAATATTAATCAGCGAGGCTCATTTCACCGGTAAGATCGCAAGAAGCAAGAAACTGAGCACAACCCAATTTTCACCTCTTACCCTATCTTACCAGTTCGCCACACAGATCGATGGTGGAAAGCCGGTAAGGTTGTAGTCATGGTTGCACACATCAAATAAGTCTGTAGTTAATTTGAATCTAAGAGTTCTGGCCTGCATAGAATGCAAACTAAAACAGCAGCCTGTGCAACACCTCGTGACATCACCATCAAACCATGTGATTAGCTCTTAAAGCAATCTGCAAACATTTAAATATATAACACGTCAGAATAAGTTTGCTGAAATAGTCAAGCTAATAGAAATGCTAGAAAGAGATACATGTTCATGATCCAGGAATTGAGTACCATGAACATTTCCTTCAAAAAAAGATGGATCTTGACTGTGAACGAGCTGTCAATACATAAGACCAAGTTATACTGTGATGTTAGTACTGGTTGGGATGGTAGAATAAGATACTTATCAGAGAAAAGGATCAATGGACAATTGGAGAGTAGCATGCATCATTCACAGAATAAAGTATGTATCAGCATACAGTTTATGGCAGAGCTCAAAAAGTAGGTCCATTGAAAAATGTGGGAACAGCAGGGAAGATGCTGTTCTTGAGTTGGTTGGCATGTGACTTCAAGCTTTTGTATCTTTTTCCTGATGGAAAAAGCAACAAACCAGTGTGGACAGTCCGATCTATACAAGCTCATATTTGGAATTGTGCATGTGAAGTTTACTAGTTGAAGTGTTGTGTTAATGTAAATCTCAAGATCTCATCATTGAACAATTAATGCACCAATTATAAATGTCCAACTTCTGTAGAATATTTATATAGAAGGGCAGCACAATAGCACAGTGGTTAGCATTGCTGCATCACAGTTCCAAGGATCTGGGTTCAATTCCCAGCTTAGTCACTGTCTATGTGAGTTTGCACATTCCCCTCATGTCTGCACGGGTTTCTTCCAGGTGCTCCGGTTTTCTCCCACACTCCAAAAACGTGTGGATTAGATTGATTGGCCATGCTAAAATTGCCCCTTAGATACATAGGTTAGAAGGATTAGTGCATTCTATGCAGGCCAGAACTCTTAGATTCAAATTAACTACAGGCTTATTTGATGTGTGCAACCATGACTACAACCTTACCGGCTTTCCACCATCGATCCGTGTGGCGACTGGTAAGATAGGGTAAGAGGTGAAAATTGGGTTGTGCTCAGTTTCTTGCTTCTTGCGATCTTACCGGTGAAATGAGCCTCGCTGATTAATCCTTCTAATTTATATATATTAATCCATATAAAGGTAAAATATGTAGCGATACGGGAATAGAGCC